>CM019179.2:48788603-49401754 GCA_009739505.2 Apolygus lucorum
ACTCCCCAAAAACAAATGGAGAACTCGTTTCAGACCAAATCATTATAAATATGGTTTTTTATCATTTTTCCCCCGTCTTCTTTTCGTCTTAACGTGGTTCTTTTTTGTCGTTGAAACGAGATAGGACAGAGAGGTATAGGAGGAAGGAAACCTTTTGTGTGGGGATCTCCTCCTTCGTCGAGTTCGCCCCTTATTCCGCTTTTTTCCACTTTACTTCCCCACTTCTTCTTTGGAGGAGTTTCGTACAAAAAGGGTTGAATCAGGAACAGAAGTGGCCAAGCAGAAGAGCGTCCTCAAAAATAATGCTCTATTAACGTTACCCCTTTTTTTTCGGGGTGAACATTTTTCGATCTCCCCTTTTTTTTCATTTTTTGAACCCTTTGAAGGTTTTCAAGGGTGAGGGAAAAACTCTCAACGTTTTCTCGCGTCATTCAAATAGGCTTTGTCGTGTTTTGAAACGAAGTGAGTGACTTTTTGTTGTGAAAAATCTGATACCGTCTAGGATTCAATAGGAAACCCGTTTCAAAACCCTGAATTATCGTCATTGTAAGGTGATGACTGTTCAGTCGCTTCCTTTACTAATACCGTTATATTAACCTATAAAATCATTTTGAAATATCCAAATTCGTTTCGGAACTAGTGTAGAACTTTTCGGGCTGGACATACATATTCCAGTTATAAAATAGAATTGTTGAGGAAAATTTTGAGAAATTTTGAAAAGAAAAAATTGCATGAACCCTCAATTTTTTAGTAAGGAAAATTATATAACATTTTGTGAACTTTTCACCTATTGCCTATACTATACTTATTGCCTATATACCTTGAATTTTTACCGACAAAAACGTTATGGTAAGAAGTGAGAAGTTCTCGTTTGAAAAAGTACATTTTTGAGCAAATCGACAGTGAACTTGCAAAACCATGTAAGTCGTTTTCCAGAAATTTTACAGGAACGAGAAAAACTTGCTTCAAAGTGGACTTAACACGTTGGTTCATATTTGTTGCTTTTGACGCATAGAGAAGAGATAGTCGAGTTTTTGCCAGTTTGGCTCCGTTTGATGGATCAAGGGGGTCTCATTCTATCCAAATAGCTAAAGTCGTTTTCCGAAATTTTACAGTTTTTTTTCTTTTACTGAAACGAAGGAAAACTTGCTTCAAAGTGGCTGACTTAACACGGTTTGGTTGCAATATTTGTATGCTTTTGACGCATAGATAAGAGATCAGTCGAGGTTTTGCCAGCTGGCGTCCGTTTGATTTGATTCAAGAATGGGTCTCATTCTAATTCCAAATAGCTTCTAAAGTCGTTTCCAGAAATTTGTACAGGAAACAGAGAAAAAACTTGCTTCAACGGTGGAGACTTAACACGTTGGTTCATATTTGTTGCTATTTGCCGCATAGAGAAGACGATAAGTCGAGTTTTTAGGCCAGTTGGCTCCGTTTTGATGGATTCAAGGGGGGGGTCTCATTCTATCCAACTAGCTAAAGTCGTTTTCCAGAAATTTTACAGGAACGAGAAAAACTTGCTTCAAAGTGGACTTAACACGTTGGTCATATTTGTGCTTTTGACGCAATTAGAGAGAGATAGTCGAGTTTTTGCCAGTTTGGCTCCGTTTGATTGGATCAAGGGGGTCTCATTCTATCCAAATAGCTAAAGTCGTTTTCCAGAAATTTTACAGGAAACGAGAAAAACTTGCTTCAAAGTGGACTAACACGTTTGGTTCATATTGTTGCTTTTGACGCATAGAGAAAGAGAAGTCGAGTTTTTTGCCAGTTTGGCTCCGTTTGATGGATCAAGGGGGGTCTCATTCTATCCCAATAGCTAATAACCTTATTTTTGAAAAAAAAATCGGACTTACATGGTTTTGCAAGTTCACTGTCGAAATACACTCGTCATGTGTCAATCTTTTTGACATTTTAAGTCTTTACTTTGGCACATGGACTCGAAAAGCGTTAGTTGATTTCTGATGATTTCCACGTACAACCGATCCGTTTCTGGGGGAATGAAACTTCTTTGGTTTTAACCCTAATTGGTCCATGGTATCGCTAGGTGTCACCGAAAACATCTCAGGAACTCCACAGATACCCCTACGTATCATCTGATTAATCATAATTAAGTTGCAGTTTTAAATTTAATGGGCAGCAGAATTTTTTGTGGGCCGTTGGAAGTCTCAACAGAGAGTTATGACCAAAATTTCCAAATCAAATGAAATTTTGATAACGAAATTTTTTGACTTTTAATAATTTACAAAAAATAGTTCAAAAATTCAGACTGTCCATAAATTTCTTTTGCGATTTAAATCTAGTTAATCTGGTGACACCGTGGGACAGCTGTGGAATTTCCAAGATGTTTTCGGTGACACTAGTGACACTATGGTCCAATTAGGGTTAAACGAACAGAAATTGTTCGTAATTCGTCGGTAAGCTCTCGATTTATCACGCATTTCTTTCGTATTTATGTCTTTTTATATTTATTAAAGGATGTACCTACCTAGTAAACAATGCCGCTTGTTTTGTTGGCTACAATGTTAGACAAAATTCGTAGATAGAGGGGAGTATTGAAGAGGGAAAGAGGAGGGTGGGAAATGGGTTGGAACTTAAGACATAAAATGTTCCAATATGTTGCAGACTTGTATGCAAGCGTTCATAAAATTTTAATTTCATACCCAAAATCAGCGATACTAAAATAAAGGAATTTAAAAGTCACTTGATGACTTGATAAACTCAACCACGCTTAATATCACAGATTGATTAAACAAAAATGGGTGTCTCCCCAGGACAAATTTTCTTTTATTTAACAATGAAAAATTCAAAATTTGCCAAATTTTCCACTTGTTTAGGGAAAATAAACAAGGTGGTCCATTAAATATATTTCACTGTACTTGAATATGAAAAGAATCACACGTTAGGGCAAGATTTTCTTTGGGACTCATTTCAATTTATTTTTATCAAAATATAGCAAATGATCACAGAAGAAACTTCTTTGTGACGATTTGAAAGTTTTACCTTTCTCGTTTGTCGGGCTTCTTGAGGCTGACACGCTAACGGCTTAATCCCGACCGGTCTATTCACGTCAGTTGCATCCGAGAAACCTACCTCAATGTCGTAGGCAGAAACCTCATGACCTGAATCTCAACGCCCGTTGTGCAATATCGCACAGAAGTCCCCCTCCGATTCATCCGGGAAACCACGTTCGACGACAATTAATTTTATACCTCGAGGCGTTAATAATGGTGACTTGGGAGGACGTAACCGTCCTGCTGAAGATTATGTGGTTCGTTTTTGCTCAGACAGGCAGATCGACGCGGTGAGCGTAGTTGGTAGCACTGAGAAACCCTCCTGAAGAGGTACTTACTTAGTACTAGGATTCCAAACTACTAAGGTGCTATGTAAACCTGAGATACGTTTGGTACTCTGAAAACCCGGTTCACTCCCCTCAGAGAAGTTTTGGCCAATTAAGGCGCAAATGCTGCAACTTATTACACGATTATTTGTCTGAACAACAAACATCAGTGTTTTTGCTTTGTTCAATATTCCATCATTTTATACCTACGATTTGCCTTGTATGGGTCCATGTCACTGCTATCAATAAAATTTTACAATTTCCAATTTCTAATAAAAATGCTTCAATTTTCAATTTTTATTATATAATTTTTTCAATTTCTAATAATTTTTTTCAATTTTTTAGTTTTTAATAAAAATTTGCAATAATACCTTTTTAACACCGTGAGGTCTTTATTAAATTTTATTTCGGTTGAAACTTTTAGCTTGGAAAATGCTTTAACTTGATCCTGTAAATTACCTGATTCACGTCCACTTTTGCCCAAATGGGAGGTCCTATGGAAAATGCTCGGGAAGTTGGGGTCCAGCTTGAAAATATATGTTTTGAGGTGAGGCTTCTGGAGGGAGGTTGGGACCAATCTAATACAGGAAATTACGGATTTACCTTACCTACCTTTACATAGAGTGAAGAGCCTACCCTCGTACTCAGGAGATCCGGATGTCCGAAGTAGAAGATTCCACCACGCAGTGAATCAATTTTATTAAGAGGGATAAACCATAGACCACCTCTGTTAATATCTGACTCGATATTCAGCAGAAGGGACTTGCATTAAGAAGAGGAATTTATAGTATGTGAGCACTCCTTATAGCGGTGTACTTGTTATTTTACAACTTACAAGCTGCCCATCATCAATGAAGGTTCGAGTGATTACCAATGATACATTTGGCCTTCCTGCAGATCTTAACTGAAGTACAACTTTATCATACTTGAGTAAAACGTAGTTGACTCGATAGTTGGCTGGTCTATCTCCTGCGCAGCCATTCAAACGCTCTCAACAGTGAGTACCTCTATCCTCCGCACTTGAACTTAACGAGGTCTGAACGCGGAATATCGTGGAAACGGAAAGCAGCCACAATAAAATTGTGAATCGTAAAAACGCGCTCGTTCGAACTCATCGTTTCTCGGCTCCTCGATCTGGAAACATTATGTAATCACAATGCTCTACTTTGTGAATCCGCTCGTCCCGGGGAACAAAACGGAGGGAGAAAAAAAGAATTGGACTGCCCGAAATTAAAAATATCGCTTTTTTTGCCGATGGGTCGGAAATCGTGTCAACGGACGATAACGGCTTCCGAGCCATTCGTTTGAGCAAAATATCGAATTAGTCCATTCGCGATTTCCTTACTGTCAGGAAAAAAAACACGTTTTTTGGTCCATCTGAATGACTCTAATTAGCAGAATACTGTTCGGTTTATAATCTTTGTTTTCGGGCATGAGGCTATTTAATGATTCATCGTTTTCAATGAACCTTCGGAAGCAAAATAAAAATATCGATTTTGAACAATTTACCCCCTTCGTTGTTGACTAATGAAAACACGTCGAATTGGTAGATGTAAAATTGCTTGTTTTATGAATCAAGAGTAGCTATCGTGACTGGGATTGACCACTGTTAGACGAAAAGTTGTTCAAAAAGCTCCGAAATGTAAATTAAGAGTGGAAATTTCGATGTTTTAGAACCCAAATTGAGCGTATTGCTGGCCTTATAACGCGTTTTCATGACTATAAGGACATAATTATACTCCATTGCATGACCATTCAGGGCACAACCGCCACTGACACGCAAAACCAAAACGAGGTACATTTAACGTATTAACTCGCGTCAAAATTTATATTTAAAAAAAAAGAATATATAATAAAATAAAATATAGAATAAATTTTGAAGGGGCATCAAGATCCCCACCCGCACACTCTCAGAAAAATACAAAATCAATCGTCTTAGAAAGCCCTAGCAATACACTCAATTAGGGTTCTCAAACTTAAAAAATTCCACTTGTATTTTATATTTCAGAACGTTTTGAACAACTTTCCGTCTAACAGTGGTCCATTCCAGTCACGATTATAAGTAACTAATTTTTTTTTCTATTTCATTATTTTAATTTTTTTATTACAAATTTATTGCACACAGTACAAATTTGGCGAATAAATATTATGTTTGAACTAATAATAGGAAACGTGAACAGTGCGTCCCCACCCAGTGGTAGGTCACAACTAAATTTTCAATAATAAATTATATAACACCTAATAATAATCATACCTATACAGTAACAATAAACTACGGAACTCAGCATGAACATTTCAAATTCTGGAGGTAAATGCCTTAACGCTATCTCAGTTTGACTAGATTGGAATCACTACTCGTTGTCAGCAAGGTTTAATCTTCTCTGATTTCTTGATGGAGGGGATTTTCGGCTATTTCTATAGTTACTATTGATTCAGAAAACCAGCCACATGATCGTGAAAATCAAGCAATTTTACATCTACCTATTCCATTTTTTTTAATTAGTCAAAAATGAGGGGGAAATTGCTCAAAATGTAAGAGAGAAATTTCATTTTTGTATGACACAATCCTAGAAGACAAAAAGGCTCGAAATGTGGAACGTCGTCAAAATTTTCAATCAATCGTTCTGGTTCGAGAGTATCACTTTCCTTTTGCCTGTTTATAAAAAAAATTTCCATCCCTTCGGGTTCGTCTGAAATCGAACATTTTCGAACTCCTCAAAACGACAAACGGATTATTGAACATTCCACGGAGAAGGGATATTTTTAATGGACATATAAATTTAAATGAGGGTCGCCCGGTGGGCATTGTCTGCTCCGAGATTTATGTTTAGGTTTTTGAGGAAGGATTTTTAATTGCACGAGGAAGAATGAGGCGAGATGGTCGGTTTGGCCAGTTGGCGTCTCGCCCTCGACCACAACCTAATAAGCTCTCAGGGAAACAACGGGGTGGAATCCACCGCCAAAACCTTTTACTTCTGTTTGACTCTTTTTTTTTCGGTACAATTTTTTTCTTCGAGAAGGCGTCGAGTCGATTTGTCAAAAGGCACCTTTTTGACGCAAATAGACGAATGGAGAGAGAAGGAGTTACGTTGTTTTGTGGGAGACAAGAGCAGCTGTGTCTCTCGAGGTTCGTTCCGCTCTATCTGGTTAACTGGGGTGTGATAGATCGATTCTGGACGTCCGGTGATGCATCGATGTATCTTAGATATATTTCGATAGTGTCAAAATTTGCTGAGGGAAATCCTTTGTTTCGTGAGAGACAACAGCTGCATGTTTGTCATAACCGATTGACAACGTGTACCTACGTACGTAATAGTCTGACAGGTGAGACGAGTTACGACCTTCAGTTCCATTGTTTACGCAACAATCATCTTCGTTCTTGATTCATTGATTATAATAAAAATAAAAATAATCAAAACATGGGATTTTTGCGTACGGAAAAATAAAAGGACCAAAATGTGCCCAAAATCAATTAAAAATATACAGGGTGACAAAAATTCAACGGATCAGCCTTTATTTCCCGTACGAACAAAAAATCCTAAAACATTTCAGAAATGTTCATTGTCGTCCAATGAGAACCCCAGTTTTCAAAATTTTTTTCCTCCAGTTATTTTTTACCTCATGGGATCCCACATCATCACCCCCCCCCCCCTCAATGACTTCAAGTGCCAAAAGTACAAGAAATGTGAAAAATGTAAAACATAATTTTAAATAATTTTTCCACCTCACAAATCACTTGTTAGAGTCCGTTTTTAATCAACATACATTTCATTTTGCTTGGATGAAGATTGGACCACGAGATTTAGGTGCAATAAGGTACTATTTTTCTACTTGCATAGAAATACGTCTTACGGTATAAAATGAGTTTTAAAGTTTAAAACTTTTCACGTTTAGTAACTCGCCTTAGGATCTAGCAAATCCTGATAGATTACAATTCTGCGAGATCACATTCCTCACGAGACCACAAACTCACAAGATTACAGTCCCCAGAGAATACAACAAACCTACAAGATTTCACTCCCCAGAGACAATAAACCTACAAGATTACGATTTCCAGAGCCTTCAATCAAATTCACAAGATTATTATCCCCAGAGAATACAAACCTACAGGATCACAACCTACCTGAGACTTCAAACCTACAAGATTAAGATTCCCAGGGACTAAAATCCCTTAAAAGTGCAAATCACGCCCATTTGAACGGGCTATCATTGTACAATTAGGAATCAGCCTGAAATTTCCAATGAGAATATTTAATCAGAAATAAATTTTATTATACTTAATTCAAAAACGGTTGCAAATCAATCACATTTTTTCTCGAAACTTCGCTCATTTATTTTTAGAAAATAATTCAATCAAATTTGTCAATTTTTGAAGGATCTTGTTCATGATTTTGTTTTCAATTTCGGTCGAAATGATCGTGCATTTTTTATTCTGGTCTGTTTCATTCGTTCCACGCTCACTTGGCAGGCAGTTCCCGCATTCATTCCAGATAAATTTATAGAAGTATTCTTGAAATTAATTCGGGCTTATTTCTCGATCCCCGAAACTGCAAACGTTCATCATCGAATTCTCGAAAAAAGCTGATCAACGAGGCGTCGAACGATTTCCCTTCCCAACATTCCGTGTAATTTACTTGTCTCAATCCTCGGTAAACAGCGCCGTTCTATTTCCAACTAGTTATAGAACAACCGAGTCCCCTTTGGGATCAAAGAGATACAATTCATTTCCACCACATTGAACGGTAATAAGCGTTGAGTTCCCGACGAGGAGAAAACATTTACCGATAGAAAACACTGAATTATATCGTCATTCTGGCGCGGAAGTCACCTGCAGGGGGGGATAGGTGAGGCCTAGCTAAGTTTAATTATGCAAATGAACGCCAGAGCTGGTTCGACTGATATTGTTATCGACCTACTTAGAGCCACCCGAGTGATGTGACATTTTCTGGTAATTTCAGTCCGTCAAACTCGAACTGCAGTGATGACAAGACGTATTGCACCTTACTTCTGATCTGACTCGTGAATCTACTGATGGTTGATGGTGGTTTTCCTAATCAACCAAATATGTCTGCCACAAGGTTGGAAATGGACATTTTTCATTTGTACTTGGATAAAACCAAGAAGAGATAGTGGGAGCAATAAAGTTGGTGAACAGCTTCTCAACTTGAAGCGGCTTATAGGTGCGTTTAAGAACGATCTTATTAGGTCAGTTTTCACCCCACATAGTTTTCACTTTTCTTGGTAGGATCTCAATTAATGGCAACCTCTTATGCTAAAACGCTCTAATGAAGGGAGAGGCCTTTTCGTCCTCAATGAGTGCTGCAAGACGGTGAACAGCCTCTGGGGTAACTGGAAGTGAGTGGGAGGACGAATATTCACACTTCTATTCTCGTTTATTCTTTTAAATTGGAAAATTTGGAATCGACTACAACAATGTTTAACCTTCCTCGAAATTTGCTGATTCATGTTTCAAGGTAGATTCCATTAATACGAACCTAACCTACTCACCTAGGTACTTCTTAATAGCTCAATCACTCGTACTTAGAAGTTTCCTCAGTAGTTTCCTTGACTTAGCAGTTGACTTAGTTAGAATAAATTGTCAACTACATTGTTTTTTGTTAACAACAGCCTTTTTAACTGAAAGATTTCTTTGAAAATTCGCTCATTGACTCATGCTGCACCAATGAACTTTTTTACGTTTAAATGGTCAGCCTTATCAATCTGTACTATTCAAAGCTACGATAAATGAAACTGTGCTTCGAAGGAATCAATTTGGAAACCACCTGTAGGGCCTCCCGGGCAATGAACCGGTCAAATAAGATCGAAAATGATCGATGACGTCACGTCTTATCGGCCCCCGAAGAGGAAGGCACGTTCAAACGAAGCGATGGACATTCTGATGTTGGCATACGTGTAGGTCCAGCGTGCCTTATTAGCATGTCACTAGCGCTCCTGGGCTTTCTTAATCAGATATGTACTAAATGCCATCGCGAACTCGGCCATCATTATGGGAAGCGGCGCCTCCAAGAGGTTACTACCTCCCGTGTCCTTTTTTCCATCCATTCAACTCTCCTCAATATACGTGGTTACAATAATTTTCGTCTTCCAAGGCGAAAAAGAACAAACAAAAAAGGTTGAATCGAACCGGAAACGTGTCCCATCTCACGTCGGATTATCTATTCCGCGTCTGTTGAACGGAACTCTGCCGCATGCCTAACAATAAATCTCGGGCCGTAGGCGTCCACACGACCGAGGTAGCGAAATCAATATAAATATCTTGTTCGCTGCGCCTTTTATACCTAACTGGAATATTAAACGGCTGGAAAATACCGTTTTATGCAGGAATCTTGAAAAAACACAATATTGCCCTACTTGCCGCTCTGAGGTGCACGCTTGCTTACCAAACTACACTCCTGCTTTCTACTCCAGAAAAACTGTGGAATATTTGGGGCGTAGCTTCCCTCGAATCAACATCATTATTCTGTGGAGAATTGGAAATTAACGATTCATTACGTTTCTTAAGGAAAACCTGAAACAGCTGTTTTCAAACTTCTCGCTTCCTCACTACAATTCTTACTTTTGGGTAAAAAGCAAACCGGCAAAATCTTTTCAACCTGGAAACTCGTACTTCAAGGGGGCAACTGGCATGTAATTTGCGTTTTAAAATTTTTAGAATCATTAATCCCCTAGGTGAGTACGTAGCAGTGACTCACCTACAAAATATTGAATTTTTACAGAAAAATAATGCATAAGTACAGAATTAAGTTTGTATTTTGTGTTTTTAAACACTCTTACAGGGACACTACGCTGGCTAGATAATGATGCTTATAAATACCATACTGTAGGTAATAATTACAAAAAAAATTTCCAATTTTCACAGTCTTTTTACTACCGCTAAGATCATGTTGAGTTTACATAAACGGAATATAAATTTCAAGAGAAAATTCCGTAACTCAGTGTCTTTTTCACATCCTCATTACTGCATTAAAGAAGAAAAACTATTGTTATTACGTAAATAATGATAAAATATTTTCTTCTTGATTAGTCCTTCTGTTGTCAGTTTGTCGTCTTCCCCGAGTACGTCACTACACTGCGGGTTTTTGCAGGATTTATACATTAGCAGCCACAAATCTAATTATTTGGTGGGTAGTACCCGAGACACTCCATGTTTTCTTCATGCGGTTATTGTTTATTCATTGAAACCATGTTCCTAAACGGTTCAGGAATTGTTGTATTGATGTTGAGCAGTACTATAAATATGTTTTATTCTATACAGGGAGTCCCAGAACCAACAATACTTCAGGAATCGATTGTACAACTAATTTGGAACAACTTTTCAATCTTGGCACTCTTTTTACCCCTCTTAAAATGCCACTTTTTGCACTTTGAATTTTGTTCTCGAATAGTCATAAGTCATAACTCTTTCATTTCCTATGCTAATTCAAACCTAATTACACCGTTGGAAAGAGCGTTAAATTTCCCATAGGGTGAGGTCTTGACAGTTCAGAAACACTACACTCTAGGATAGTCTTTCAATCTCCGACTTTATAATTTGTTAAATTCCCTTTTTTCCGAAAATTTTTGTTATTTTTTCCTGTTGAACCACGGTCTTCACTAAAGGCCCTCACAACCTTAAAACTGCTCCATTTCATCAGCTTTCCAATATTAACCCGATTTTTAGGTTTTCTGTGGAATTTGGAGGGGAAACTGGTGTTTGAATGCGAAAACCGTGTTATTTCTGCGAAAATTGAGGGTTTCTTGGGGATTGATGGGACACCCTGTAGATCGCTTTTGTCACATCAGCCACGACGATCAGTTGTGACGTCACAACTACTGCCTCCCTGATCAGTATTACCAACAATATTTGACTTCTTCTAGACTTCCTAAATTGCAGGAAGGAAATCGGCATCCAAAAAGTACAACAATAACAACCCAATTCGTCCCCCACCGGTCTATTTCTAATTTACTCTCGTACGATGCGTTTTGGGTAAATTAAGATCGAAATTTAAATTTTGGAGGATATAAGTCGTTTAATTAACTTTGTTTGGAGAAGCTAACGTGGATTCAAGGACTCCATGTTCTCACAGTGCAGTAAAGCCTGTGCAACGCTGGGGTGGTCAGATGATTAGGAAATATGTCTTGAATTTGTTCAACGGAGGATGAGCGTAACCAGACAGGTGATCCCAATACGAAACAAATACTCAACATACAAGATGAAAGTTGTTTTGAAGTTTGGCAGCCGCCCAGGAGGGAGGCGGGAGTGATATACTGTTTGGAGTCATCTTCCATTAATTTTATGCCTGCGGTTGAAGCATTTTTGGACGTAAATCACGCCAAACATGAGTTGTCTCAATATTATCACGTTCCAGAATTTATTTCACTATTCCACGCTCCATTTGACGGCAACCCTAAAAGTTTTGCGGGAAAGAGGCGGAATTGATCGATTGTGAGTATCCGATGAGCGTTATTTCGATTTGAATATCGAGGGTACGAGGTCAGAATGGGAGGAATCGAGGGGGAGATGAATAGAGAAATTGAGCCGTATTGTCAGGAACGGTTAGGGTTTTTTAGGGGTAAATAGGCAAATTATTCTCGGTGTGAAAAGAGGGGTGTGGCGACTGACAGAAATGTGCGGAACGGAGCCTATTGATGGGGTGGTTCCACGTGGGGTGAGGTGGGGTCCACGTGGGCGCGGACACGTGTCGGGTTTTGCAAGGACGGACTCCCGAAAAAAGTTTTTTTTTTCTCTCTTCTGGGTGGGTTCTCGAACAGGTAGGAAAGTCACCCCTGGTCCTTTCGGAAGTTGTCAAACGTTTGCGGCGATTTCGCTTATTAGCATTATATTACGTCCCCCCAGCTGACACCTTCTGCTCAACATTGAAGAACTGGGGTCCTTCGGTATTTGAATATTTCGAACTTTCCATTTGGAGCTGATTTCTTTTACTCCTCCAAGTACAAATTATTGTTCTAAGTAAGGTAGTAAATCCATCAATAAACAAATTAAACGAATTTTCCAGTAATCTTGTAAATATTTCGCTTTTACCGCAGATCTCAACATTAAAGTAATATCATATTGCTAAGAAGTCTTGAGATTCATCGTGATTTTGAAACTTGGTCGATAAAATTCTGAATGATTCCAGGCCTCGAGTCTTTTTTCGACCAGATGTCAGCTATTGAATTGGATTGAAGTTCATTTGAATCAGATTAGCTCCTTTATCTTTGGTATCTCTGAATATTGTTTTTGGAGGCTTTTCTGATTTGGATTTGGTTTTGGATTGCTTCTCATCTCATGGCTACAGGAAACATCAGAACTTCATCAGTTTCAGTCCTCCATGTAATGATTTTCGACGTAGAATGAAATTAAGTAATTCTGCCCAAATCAACTTCGCAGCGACTTTTTTGCTACTTCACCATTCTTGCAAACGTCGAATTTCGCCTCAGTTCCCTCCTAACTTTCCGTCAGCTTCATGAATAACAAAGGAGAAGTTGAGCTCTTAAATAGCTCTTGAGCGCTAATTCTTCCGTCAACTTCTGAAACTACAAATTCAAGTCTCCGGTTGTAATCCGTTTCCAAACAAGGTGTCAGTAAATCAGAATTTGCCCACTCAAGGTTCTTGATAACTGCAGTCGAACAGAAGTCTTCGGCCCTCTGCTGTTCTGCGGTTCTTGCAAATGAACATCATCAAACTTCGGGTGATCTTCATGAATCAGATCTTGATTTTTCTGTCTTGATCGTGTTTTGCACCTCAAGGTTCTAGTTTATTCTGGCTTTGCAGTCAACAGATTTGAGATGAGATTCGTGCATTAAGTAGCTCCTTGAAGAAGCGATTTCGTAGTACCTTTTGAGATCTTGTTTTTCCCTTTATTAGGCACATTTAACCAGTACGGTCATCCACGCCAAACAAGTTTGGGATTCTTCCGAACAATCAATTTCATATCGGTTCCTTCCTAACTTTGAACCAGCAACAGTAAATGGGAGAAAAGTGGAGTTGATATCTTGAAATAATTACCCGTTGAGCAACAACACTTTCCAGCGCCAGATCCTCCGTCAACACAGGAATACACGGCCTGGTGGGGCAGAGGGGTGGTGGTTGTGGAGAATGAAAAAGCGGACACAATCTCCCGCGTTGTTCCTTCCAGAGTCTCCTTTTTGGAGCCCAGGACAAAAGCTCTTTGGTCGGACGAACTTCTTTCTTTCGAAGGTTCTTCTATTTTGTGGCCGCCTGGCCTCTGGCGCCACCCTTAATCTCACGTCCAGCACATTCACCAATTGTGAAATGATTAATTACAATGGAGACACGGATTACGGAGTGCCCGCCTTCCACGGCACCATCTCGTCACCAACACCACCTTTACTATCTGGAGTATCTACTGCCCCTTGCTTAGAGAATACTTGGCACTTCTCTTCAGGCGAAGAGGACCTACGCTGAACATGAGCTAGAAACAAGATCAGCCAAGATGTATTTCCATGATTCTTACACTCAAGGGTACAAGACGAAGTATAAATCGAAGTAAACATTCCAATTTCATCGTTAACTAATATCACACTCAAAAATACAGTCACCTCACAAATGAATGTTTAATTTTCGAGTTCTGGGCCCGTAGTGGAATCTGGTCTTTTAAGAGAAGAAGATCGATCTGGGGCGAGTTAGTTAGGGATTCATGAGACCCGGCGGAGAAGGCAGAAAGAATGATTTTGATCTGATAACCGTTGTAAAGGAGAAAAAAAGTATAATGTCCGTGTTACAGTAGGTAGACAAGGCGAGTTAATCATTTTCGAGTTTTTGAGAAATGAAACGTTATAAACTGTAGGAGAGAGGAGGGTCTGAGGATAATTTCATTTTAATTGGTTCAGGCGGGTTCCATTAGAATGAATTCTCTTTTGAATGATATACGAGCAGTTTCCTTTGGAGAAATAACGCAGCCAGTGGATTATACGAAACGTTTATTATTTATATCGATCAATCCACCGAGTATTTTCGTTTCAATCACTCACGTCGAACATCGATAATTTTTTGTTTAAACAATTCTCCTCTCTCCGCTCTAGGCCACCTATGTTCAAATATTGATTCATTTACCTCTTTCTGCTATTCTCAAGAACTGAAATTTCTCTCTAAACATAAAAATCTACACTTTTTGCTTCCTCACGATAGGAAAGCCTTGTATTTAAGTTGTGGATCCTAAATTAAAATTTTCATACATCTTTGTTCGATTTTGACTAAATTTGCGAGGATTTTCCGGGACGTACATGAATTTTGACATCATTGAACAACAAAAACGCCTCTGCAAGTGTAATCCCCCAGTAGTATCCCAATCAAAAATGGAGTTAAGAAGAACGTTGTCTATTTCCACGAAAATAATGAGACAAAAGTTACGAAGTTATAACTTTGTTACTCATTATTTTCGTGGAAATATTGACAAATTTCTTCTTAAATCTCGTCGCATTTACAATCTCGTCGCAAGTGGTTTTATTAGTTTTTTTTTCATTTAATTTTTTTATTCATCCAATATCTCAATTTCGCTCAAATTTGGAAGGTGGTTTGGGGCTAGGCCTAAGATGAAGGTTTTTGATTTCATCAGAGTGCAATCTCTAGGAGCTTCATACGTGAGAAAAAGTTGCAAATCGTCCATAAAATTACGAGGATCGTGTCAATTGTGTTGCAGATGTGAAAATTCATGTTTTCAACGAGTTCTGCATGAGAGAGCTACACTGCCCACCCGATTTAGCATCATTTCTCTCATAAATTTTGGAGGATAGTTGAAAATGCATCCGCAATATAGAAATCTTCCATAAACATAAAAATATTTCGTTATTTTAATGAAAATCATTTGCATTTCAATATCATACGTATGAAATATCGTGCCCCTTACAACGACGTATTGCCACGAAGTTGTGCTACAAGAATTTAATCAAACTGATCCGATGACTTAATTACCCGAAAGATCCTTCAGTTCCTTGTAAATTCCTCACGACCCATAAGTCTCTCGACGACCCCCGGATTATGAATGGGAAAAACCCTCTTTCGACCCCACAACTCAGAATGCTCGTTGAATATTCACGGGCTTTTTCAATATAATTACCGGAAATTTATGGCTACTCCCTTCTTTTACCGGGTATTACCATATAATCGATTGTTTGAAAGTCGATTGTTAATAAGTTCGGGGGTCCTCGTCATCGGAGGGCATCACAAACCGCTATGGAAATATTTAATTTCGGCGCCGTAACCGGACGCGGAATCTTTCGAGGGTTTTCTACTTTTTATTCCTTCAACATGGGTGTTATCTCTTTTTGTAAAACGCTAAAACCTGTGATTATAGTGACGTTAGCGTTAATTTTATGTCCATTGTGTCGTGGCGTTAATGAGTCGGAGCCTCGTCGGCCCACGGACGCGCCTAATTATCCCCCCTCGTACGACCACCGTCTCATTCATGCCTTTCGCTACAGTCATTGACAGCCCTCCCTCCTCCTATACGAATTCAGAAGGATCGAGAAACCCCTGATCGATGAGTCCAAGTACCTACTTTGTCATTGATATATACGATATACCTTACGTAGGTACATTTCGATCTAAACAAGAAATTGGATTCACCTGCTCATAATCAATATTTGAAAATTCAGCTGGATGTTCCCTAAAAAAAGCAGTGTAAAAATAGATGTAACTACCTTATTCCTTTCCGTCATTTTGGTAGAAAAAATAAATAAAAATTGTTTTGATAAGGCTAAAAAACTTAAATACTCTCTATTTTCTCTCTATTACTTTCTATTTCAGAAATTATCAACAACTTTGGATTTGAATAGAATTGCCTTCAAGGATGAGTGGATGAATTATATAAGTAGGTATAAGAAACTCGTTCGTTTTTTCTTTGTACACTTCTAAACGGCTGAACCGATTTCTGATATTATTTTATTTTGAATTGTTAGAGTGTTTCTGACTGATATTTCACATTCCTTAGAACAATATTTTCTACTTTTTCGTTCAAATTTGTATGTCCTGGTCCCATGCCAGGTTTGAGACAGTTTCATGGCTACGATCACTAATTAGGTATGTTTTGCTGGCAAGGAATGTTGACAATATGGAGACTCCGAGTAAATAGATAACAGCAGGACAGCAGATAAAAGTAACAACTACAATCTTTGGCAGTAGATAACTACTTATGGCTGGAGGATGTATAAGGGCTGCCAACTAGGACTGCCAAGGGGGTGGGAAGTATAGGAACTCCAATGGGGAAGGGATTGTGACTACCAGTGGGAAGTATAGGGGTTGCCATGGATATGAAAAGTGTAAGGATAGCCTATATAGTAGGGAGTATGATTGCCAGCGGTCAGTTTTAAGATTGCCAAGGGGCATTATAAGGACCGCCAGAGAGCAGCTTAAAGACAGCCATGGGTATGGGAAACATAAGGGTTGTCTCAAGGGGGTGGGAAGTATGAGAACTCCAGTGGGGAAGGAAGTGTGACTAGGAGTGGGAAGTATAAGGGTTGCCATGGAAATGGGAAGTATAAGGATAGCCAATGTAGTAGGGATTATGACTGCCAGTGGTCAGTATGAAGATTGCCAAGTGGGTGGACATTGTAAGGTCTCCCAGAGAGCAGCATTAAGACAGCCAAGACTGTGAGAAACATAAGGGTCTCAAGGGGGTGGGAAGTATAAGAACTCCAGTGAGGACGGGATTGAGACTACCATGGGAAGTGTAAGGATAGCCAATATAGTAGGGAGTATGACTGCCAGTGGTCAGTATGAAGATTGCCAAGTGGGTGGACATTGTAAGGACTCCTAGAGAGCATCATAAAGACAGCCAAGGGTGTGGAAAACATAAGGTTGCCAAGTAGGTGGGGAGTATAAAGATTGTCAATGGAGTAGGCACTATGGAAGCCAAGGACAGTTTAATTACTTGGATGAGTTGTGTAATCAAGGCCAACTACGAGTAGAAAGTACATCACCACCCGTATTACCCGCAGATACTCCGTCGTGAACTAAACATACCTGTTGGTATACACAGATTACACCCTCAAGCATGCGAAGCGAGCAAAGTATGTTCAGCATCATCACTTACCACAAAAGTAGTATAAAATCATCATCTTTAAAGAAATCGAAAAATTCTTACTCTATCTTGATTTTTCAGTCTGATAACGCAATAAGAGAACTCTGGTGGGCATCTTGATAAAAATATACGACGTGCATTTCGAGACAGCTTTTTTTTCTTCATGACTCAGAAACCTCAACCCCGAAGTGAACCGAAGCGAAAAAACAAAATTAATATAATTCATCTTTTCTGAAGATAACGTCAAAACGTCGAAAAAAGAGAGAAACCCGATCCGAATCGCACATTCGCCGAGAACCGATTTCGACCTTTTTTCAGCGTCGTATCTCAAAATTCCCCTTCAACCTCGCGTCTCCCAAAATCTTCCCCAAAGCGAAAAAAACAGCTAATTACGTTTTCTGGATTTCAATTTTTTCCCCGGAGCCGTGTTTCCACCCGAAGGGGAAAAAATTCTTTTTCTGAAACAGTAGAATCTCTCGGGATACCCCCGTGAGAGGTCTCCCCAGGAAACAAGAGAAACTTTGGTCGGGAAGAGCTCCTTTTTTTAAGCGTTATTTTGACAGTGGGGTTCGAACGAACATGAAGAATGTCTCGATCTAGATTAAAGGAGCGATGAAGAGCGAGAGAGGGCTACGGAGAAGGAGAGAGCGATAAAGAGTGGAGGGGGCGTAAAAAAGGAACAACCACCCTTTTCAGAAAGAAACCTCTGGAGAACCGGAGAAATATTTTTCTGGATCTCTCGCAGCGTCGAGTTTGGCCCCGCCCTTTTCATTTTTTTCTTTTGTTTTATTTGTTTCGTCTTTTTTTGTTGTTAATATGATTTATGACGTTTCAAATGACAAGCAACACGGTTTGGTGGTTTCCTCTAACATGGGCGGATAAGTAAGAAAAACAGCAGGGCTTCGACCTTTTCCCTCTCTGAACGCATATTATGCGAAATTGTTCCATTTTATTGAAGGATTTCGTAGGTGTTTCTTCGTAATCTTGACAATTTGACGTCTCATCGGTTATTATTTAATAACAAGGTCAAATCGAAGAAGTTTTCCTAACAAATAAATTTTTTAAATTAGGTGTTATGTTTTCATTTCTTTTATTTCAATGTATTTGGGAGTCAAATAAGTCTGCCAAGTTGGGGGGCAGTATAGCTTCTTCACGGTCCTGTAGAAATGGTCTATTATTGAAAAAATTTGTTCGCGATTATGTTGATGATTTTTCACTTTTTTTCCTCCTTCAATAGACGGATTTTGATGAAATTGATCGGCACTTTTCTTTGGCCCACCCCCCAGAAACTAAGAATTTGAGCAAAATTTGATCATAAAGACATTTTTGAAAAAATTCAATTGGAATCGTCTCGAAACAAATCCGCTCAAATTAAGTTCATCATAACCGGCCCTTGTTTAGTTGTGCTCCAAACAAGGAATTGAACTCGGACATACCGACAGACAGGGTACCAAAGTTGTTCAAGAAACTTCGAAATGCGAGAGGAAATTTTGAATTGGAGGACTCTAATTTCGAATACATAGCTTCCATATCTTGAATAGTCCAAAGAATTCTGATAGATATCAACATGAAGCCATATTACTTCTTGATTGTTCTACTCAATCTTTAAAAAATATTTTGGGTTTCATCAAACCGGAGTGGCACCTAACAC
Organism: Apolygus lucorum; assembly: GCA_009739505.2. Lineage (NCBI taxonomy): Eukaryota > Metazoa > Arthropoda > Insecta > Hemiptera > Miridae > Apolygus > Apolygus lucorum. The sequence goes on from CM019179.2 coordinate 48,807,635, forward strand.
TTCTCCCACATGCAACCTCTCAGTTCTGTAATTTCCCCAGCATCTACCTTTGGATCCATAAATTATGATTTGAAATAAAATAAAAAATTAAAAAAATAAGAAAAAATTGCTCAAATGACCACCAAATATAAGGGAATGGAAACGATAAATAAAGAATTTACTATAATAACTGAAATCTTATTGATAAAAAATAAGAAAACTTTCAATACCTAAGGAGGTAGATAATTTGATACTAAATAAACCATTTGATTACCTCTCAATATAAAAACAATAAAATATGCAGCAACATTATATGTATGAAGATTTGAACATTTATTTTTACCAAACACTTTTAGGCAACCATGATATAGCTTACGGACAAGAAGTTAAACAATTTCGTCTATTCCTAAACAGGCAAAATATTTGAAGTATATAAATTGATAAATTATTTTAATAAAATATATTGACGTGAAATAAATAACCAACCATCACTATCCAGCACGGTCATCATTGTAAAACTAAAAATCATAAAATTTTATTTTCTTTTTTTCATATCAGACGTAGATTTAGAAGGTTAAGATGCCCTACACTGTTTTTTGTAAAGATGACAAATAAATAAATATGACGATCCCTAACAAACTGCTTATTATTGGTCATATTTTCAAGCTTTCAACGGATCCTGAGATCGTATCTCCTGTCCGAGTTTCAAATCGTTTCTCTTCAAGTGGTTCTTCACACCGTACATTTAAATTGCTTCGTTTCTACACTGTGAAAGACGAATTTGACTCCCGCACGTGCCGACAACACATTAACGCCTCAACTTGCTCTTCGGCGCTCTATAAAACCCGCAAAAGTGACGATTTCTGTCGCCCTTCCTCTGTCTCCTCAATAAAAGTCAACTTTGAAGGTTTTCTGCCGCAATTCTCTTCGGAATTTGTTTCAAGTTAGCGTCACGGTGGTTTATAAATACGTTTTGTGTGTTTTCTTATGTTTAACATACTCGCTGGATGAGATTTTTTCTTCCTGAGGCGGAAAGGAAGGCAGTAAGTAGCCCGTCAACCTGGCGGTTAAAAGTATTTTCGATCTGTTACTGCCAAACGAGTGAACTCTCTCTACACTCCCTGATAGTGAAACCACTAACTCTCGGTCTTCTGTGAAGGTGGATATATCCGACGAGGTGGGTTGCAATTTATTAATGCTGACCTCATTATCTCATTCAGCACATTCGGATTTTCAGTTCAAAATCTGATTCGAGTCATTTAAAGGGAAAACGTCATCATATGGTAGGTTTCCTTGTGTTTCTCTCCATAAAAGTGACATTTTCTTCATTAATAAGCATTTGAAACGTAAGAATGTAATCTTAAGACGGGAACCGTGTATTTTTGACTAATGAAAGTTTTCTAAATGAATTTGGTATTATTACTGTGATACCAAATAGCTTCAAACAACAGGATGACTGGTGGTCTTCAGCAAAGTTCAAATTTCTGAATCAATCGACTTAGTCCCTAAACAGTTCTTATATGGATGATGAGTTTATTTTAATTTTTGACTTCTTGACCAAATAATGGTTTTGTTTTCTGGATGTTTCTGATTATAACTGGGCAATGGCATACCTATCCCTGTGTACAACCTCCTGGTTTGAGCTGAAAAGTAATATCTCGATTATACTCTTCCAACGCGGTTATGTATCCCACGATTCCAGTTATAAAAGGACGCTGTATCGGATCTAATTGCTGATATCGACGCTCGGGTAAAAAACCGGGAAACAGCTATCGTTTCTGAGAGGGCCAGCGGAGGCTTGATAGTACTTGGGGGTTCTTATCGACTTCCGATGGTAACCAGATGGCTTCCAGTCCAGGCCTCTTTACTTCCCTCCCGGGACACCACAAATAAGTTTCATATTTCTCACAACTTCTCCTGTAAAGGGTTCCTTTCACCCTGAATCAAACGTTACCGATTCATTCTGCTATTTCCATATGAATATGGTGAGTTTGGTCCCATGCGAGAAGGGGGATACAATGGGTTATTTAAAGAAAGAGTAGCTGCCACATCCTTTACAATATTAATGTAATGGAATACTAATTGGCCTTCAAGAATCCCATTAAAGCTCAGAACACAACTAGAAAGATCGGGATCATGTTCAATCTTAATAGTTGCCACTCTGCATCAATAAGTAGGACTCATAGAAGAATTTCGGAGAAATAAATTAATTTTGCACTCAATTCTTTGATTCTAATTATTATTGTCAGTTTCATGAACTCAGAAGATTCTGGCGGTTGAATCTTCCTCAGTTCAGCTCACAGCAACATCTAAGAAGGAATGGGATCATATTCTATCTGTAATGAATTATTTTAGTCAATTAATTTTTTTTTTTTTTTTTTGAAGAGTATGGCTTAGGAATATCGGTAATTGGGTCTGTTCGTCGAGGAAATGTTTAGAAGAAATTAGGGAAGCTAATAAAAGTTGAAGATTTGAACGATGGCAGCAGGGTGTGACGTAGCAAGTTGCTCGCGTTCAGGGAGGCCCGCCGGATCTGTTTAATTAATTTTTCTACGACATGTTATTGTAACATTGGGCAAAAAGTTGGAATATATAGGTTTTCAATGGTGCTGAATCCAAATTTGAGGTCAAAAACCTGAATTTCCGACCCACCGAAATACCTCATTATTGGTTTTGGTCAGGAACACGTTTGTCAGTATCCTATTGAAACTTCATCTATTCACAGGGAGACTTTGCATGAATGGTATGAGTGTAGTTATAGATGTAGAATCACTTTCATAACCTCATACTGAAGTATAGGAATGAAAGATATTCAGTAATTCATCATAATGATGATTGCATCGAGGCTTTCTTGGAGAAGAACTGATCCACCCTATAGAGATCTCAATTTCTCACCCTTGGGAGTTCTTCAGAGGTTTCCCACTTACCCAGGTTCCACCGAGCTCATACCTCACCTCGACCAGTCCTGCATGGGACCTGCGATACGCCCTACATGGCAACCGCAACTTCTGGGCGCCATGTGACCCGAAGAGCAATTGACGCACGCTGAGAGAGATTGACGTCCAACTAATTTGACGGGCTGACGGACGCGAAGAACATCCGCGGGAGACGAATCGACTTTTGAGAGGCGAAATATGATTTGGCCTACTCGCCAACGCATCGTCTTTTCTCCACCCTAGATTAAACCTGGATCTTCTTTTACGAATTTCGGACACCATCCTCGAATTTGAGTCCGTTCTGTCCAAACAGGGATCAATTAGAGCATTTCGCCCTTTGGAATGAGCAGGGTCTTCTTAACATTACAGCAGTTACAAACAATCATTTACAAAATAACAAAATAATTTTTTTAAATAAATAATTCATAAAGAATCATGTATGATGCGCACCTCCCTGATGCCAAAATGGTGTCCAGATTGAAGGGGTTTTCGACCTCTATGGGAACTCGCTTCAGGAGTTCTTCTCTGTTGTATCAGTGGGCTTGGCATTCCAAAATTATCTACATTGCAGCATCTACATTGGGATTATGGACTATGTGTAGTGTTGGAGGTGTTGATTCGAACAACTGTGCCCACTCCTGAGTCTCGCAATGGTTTTGTAAAATGATTTGGGTTGATGCTGTGTCAGATCCTGGAACCATGATTTCATATTCGTAGGTGGAAATAAAAATATATATTATATCCTCCTTTCATGGTACTCCACTTGGTAATTCCTCCACCGGTTCAAAAAGCAAGAGCCGTAGAGCGTTTCAAATCGGAGGGCGCAAATTCTGGAGGAAGGTCTTACCTATTGAGTCATGATTAGGGCTCGGCATTTTGCATATTTGCATATTTTTTTTGCGATATGCCCAAGCTGTAAGGAGCCCAAATATGCCATATTCAAGCCATTTTGTCGCTCCAAATTTAAATTTATCGTGCATATATTTGCATATATTCGCAGTTTTTGGTATAAGTGCATATAATGGGCATTTCTTGACAAAAGCCATATTTTCCAGTTTTGTCAGCTATTTCCTCTAATGAGGAGGCGTTATCATGGCCCGGAAAAACAGGTGAAACCGTTCGAGAAAAATTAGAGTGTGTACTCAAACGAAATCCTGGCTGGAAAACTGTCGTTGTGTTGGCGAAAGTGTTGGAGGGCGACTAACCCAACACCAGCAATTGGTCATACACTCCTCAAGAAGTGGCGTCTTTCAAATATCTACCAATTGTCTCAGCAGATGTGGAGCGGTCATTCTCCCGTTTGAAACTATTATTGCACGATTTGAGAAAATCTTTTACAACTGAAAATTTGGAAAAGCACTTGGTAGTACAAGCTAACATATTTTAACAATTAAATGTTTTGTCTAAAAACTGAGTAAAACTATTGTAAAAATTGTATAAAATGATTACATACAAAATGTACATACAAAAAATTGAATAAATACAAGTAACTATGTACTGAAAAGACTTTGTTTCCCACTTATTATTCAATTGTTCAACTATCTTGCGCATATTTTGAAGGCATATTTTCGGATTTTTCGCGCATATGTACAAATGCATATATTGGGCATCTACGTGCATATTTTGAGGTTTTATTTCGCATATATTGCCGAGCTCTAGTCATGATTTATGAGTTCAGTATACATTTCGTCCTCTGTCTCTGGAATACTGAACAGGAGTCTATTGAGTGTTAAAATATCGTAGTAAAAACTGAATAATTGGTTAGTAAGAAACCGAATCGTCCTTTTAATGATGTTGAAATTGGTTGATAGTGAGTCAGTGTGATTGAGTAGAGTCGGAAATTCAATTGCACAGCCCACGTCTGTAGCCATCCGGTGACCAGGCGTAACGAAGAATTCTTTAACAATCAATTGGGTGTGAAACCGAGCATCGGAAGCTCATAACGAGGTATTCCATCTTGCTGAGCTGTTACCTTATTGCTATAATACCACAAAACAACGAAAATTGAATCACTCAGTGTCGGAATTTGGAGAAGAACAATTTTGCTCCTGTGAGCGAACTGGAAGACCAAACTGCCTTGAAGAAGTCCGATTCCGCCTGTACTTTTTCGCATCGAACTGCTACTGTTTGGATGCCATAAATTCACGGATGTTCTGTTTCCCCCCTTCGAGTCGAATCTGCATCACCTGGTTTCCGTCTGGAGCTGGCAGGTGGGGATCGTGGTGGCACCAGCCATCAGCGATTCGCCCTGCAGTTTCGACTACCTTCGCATCTTTCGTACAATGGTTGGTCAATCGGAAAGTTTCAAACACGAACATGACCAGGTGTACCTCGAATGTACCAGGTACCGCGATTCGGTCCCCGATATAAGGATACAAATGGTGTTATGGCCACATCCATTGATGGTCCAGCAAAAACTAACACATATACATGCTAAATTGACTTATAAGTGTACAAATAGAAAATAACACAAAAAAATTCGCAACAATTTTTATCTGCTCAAAATTTTAATTTGAGTTATCATGTAATTAAATATAGTAAATTTCGTGATGAAAATCGACACGACTATTTATTCAAATGTGATTTTTATGTGTATTAAATTTTTGAAATAACAAAAACACATTTTTCCATGGACAATTGTAGGCTCTGCAGCGACAACTCCAAAATTGTCGTTCTTGAACTAACACTCGTTTTGAACTAATAAATACACGCCCGATCTAGTGGTGACATGAGAAACGTCCAAAACTACCTAGTTGGCATGTAGTTAACATAAAGACAACAATTTTGAAATTTTTGTAGCAGTTGTACTACGTCTGGGATCAAAGTTAGAATTTATGTGAATTTAAATTTAAATGTAAACTTAACCAACGTTTCTCGATCCGGGAGATCTTATCGGAAATATTATTGACTATAACACAAAATAGTTTTTATTCATCCCAACTGTAGGACATATATCTTGTTGAAACCTAAGTTTATAGTCACCTAACTACCGAGAAATGTGACATTTCATTGCTCCGAATGTTTAAAAAGTTTGACAATTCAATAAATAAGCAACTTATTTCCCTCTGCGATAATATCATATTTCGCCCATAGAATTTTCTTGGAGTCCTCGGATTCAACAGAAATCTCCATAACGTGATTTTTACTACCCACATCAATATTATGTTACCTCGGAAAATAAAAGTTGAAATCGCTGATGAAATTTTCTGGTTTCATTGAGTGAACTCAATCGCGTCATTTAATCGAGGTTCGTAACTGCGAAAATTTCCGGACGGTTTTTCGGGCGAATAATCGAAATTGATCAACTGTGAACAAATTATGCGGGAGAGGAAAAAAAAAATTAACGAGTCGGTGAAAAATTATGAATTTGCGGGGCGATTTTTCATTTCAAAGTTTTCGAACGTTCTGCTCGACGAATCCCCGAAAAAGATTTTTTTGTTTGCTCGATGAAACCCGATCTGGTGTTTTGACGATTTCTCGCCGCCAACCGACTAAATTTGTGGTTTACCGGTTGAGAGCACTTGTCATTTCGAATTAGCGAAAAATCCTCGACCTTCGGTTTTTCGACTGGAGAGAGAAAAAAAATTTTTTCTTCCGAAATGAAAAATATAAAAAATACTATAGGTTACCGGCAGAAAAGGGCCAATATCACTTCTATCGAATCCCCCGGTCGATTACGACGTTTCGATTTTTTTCGGTTAGAAAAGATTCAAATACCCGTGAACGGAATATAAAGGCAATTCACCTCATTTGGAGCAGTTTAACCCTGAGTTTCAAGGGGGTTCCAAAAAAATCCCTCTCCCTCCTAGACGCGCGTTTCACACACTCTCGGGCCGTTTCTATCTTTTCCCCCCTTTCTTACTGTTTTTTATATTTCACACACATCTCCCGAGTATTTCACGACAAAAGGCAGCCTCCCTATTTCATCTTCGGTAGGTTGTGTTTTTAGGACTGGGGAGTTCAAAAGTTCCCTTTCAATGATCGCTTTTTTTCTTTTCCGAAAAGTCGGTGTATTTTTGTACATTTTCGTACCCCTTCGGTTCATCTTCACCCCTTGTACCCCCAGTGTGAACCTTTGCGTCACCACCCCACAGAGATCCTCTTCACTTTTTTGATTTTTTTTTCCGAGCCATACCCCTCATTTTCGACGGTTCGCCCATTATTTGCGGCGGATGAGCTATTTCGCATTGTACCTCGGAAGTGAACCTGATTCCGTTCAAAAAAGTCCCTTCAAATCGATCGGTCTTCCAATGCCGGTTTGAACCCCGTGGGTTAAAAGCCATATAAATTGGGGTCTTTCTCTTCATTCGGCCGCTTTTTCCGAAAGTTTTTTTGAATTTTTTTTTTTTTTTCGGAAGAGGTGCGCCACTTTGGGGACCTTCGACCTCCACATCCGTTACGCATCCTTACCCACGGATTCATCATTTGAAATAATGACCCTTTTTTTTCATTATCAAACTCAATTTTCCGTTGATATTTTTTCTCGTGCGGAAAAAACGTACCCTCAATCCTGTATCGATGACACTTGAAATCATCATTCTTTTCATATTTAAACAAAAAATTTTCGTTTCTCAAAAGTATAGCCATCTCATTATAAAGTGTTGACAGCTTAGAACCATACAATTTTTTAGTGCCTTCCCCGAGTTTTAGTGTTTTTTTCAATGTTCTCTTTCCTTCCAGAGTTTCATGACTGATGAAAAATATCATAAAGTTCTACATGAAATACAATATCTAGTGTTTATAGTGTCCAATGTAAAATCGGTGGTGTGTATCTCCGGTGTTACCACACTCTCACTGAAAGTCCGAGTGAATTGTAATTTCGACGACTCGATACTTCTATTGTATTGTCTTTCTCAAATTGTCGCAGTATTTTTATACAATGTACGCCAACCGTAGTGATGGTTTCCTCGATAATAGGTAATTCGCCATTTTTTGGTGAGTTTTGTGATGTTTTCAGTACTCTTGTTATAATAATGAAGCATAATTACATACATACGTATTATATACATATGCAACTAAGCTCCCCCTCACTTATTTTCTCCAATTGTCTAAAAAAAATCGGACCTACGCTATTCTTCATAATTTTTCCCGTAGAATTCAAAAATGACAAAATTGCTCAGCGCGCAATCAAGATCAACTATGTTTTTTCAAACGGGAGCCTACAATGTTTATTGCAAATTCGGTTTTTACGTCAAATATTATGAACATTTCTATTCAAGAACTTCTTTTTTGAACGCGCACAACCGAGGGATTGTGCCAAAATTGAGATGAAGGTAGACCTCAAGTGTGGCACATTACTTAGCACCGTTTTTCTTCGCTGAATCGCGTGGTGATATCCCTTTATTCATTTTATTTCTTTTACCGCATTTACAGCCGAATAAGTCACTTTTCGAGGAGGAAATCATTGATTTTCTGTGGAAAAAGAAAATTCCGAGTATTTTTCCTTCACGAATTGTTTGTCCTATGCCTCAATTTTATAAGTTCTACATTTAAAAAAAAATTCATTCGGATTGATTCATTGCCCTTCATAAGAATATCGATGATTTTCTCCTCAAAAAGAGACTTTTTCGGCTGTAATGCGGTAAAATGAAATAAAATGGAGAAACACCACGTGATTCAGAGTAGAAAAACTGTGCTAAGTGATGTGCCACACTTGAGGTCCACCTTCATCTCAATTGTGGCAGAATCCCTGGGTTGCGCGTTCAAGAAAGAAGTTCTTGAAGTGAAATGTTCATAAAATTTGACGTAAAATCCGAATCTGCATTAAAAATTGGGGGTTCCCGTTTGAAAAAAACAAAGTTGATCTTGGTTACGCGTGGTTTTCACGATTTCGTCATTTTTTAAATCTACTCAAAAAATTATGAAGATTTTTTTTTCGTCCACAATTAGAGAAAATAGGTGGGGGGAGCGTAGTTACTTTGACTGTATAGTATAATTATGAAGTTGGGGCGTTTGGTCAGACTCGTAGGTCTGCGGTTTTTCCTGCGTATTTTATCTTCTCAATGACATTTTGAAGTGAACAAGATAAGGAGAGGCCGACACAGGATTCCTCATGGGAGTTTCTGGCGTATGGTTGACCGATCATACTACAAAAACAACTTTTAAGAAAAAAACTGACCTTTTAGGAGGGACGTCGTGCTCCAAAACGAAGGTCCAGTCGTGTGTTGATGAGGTTATGAGCTTAATTTTCATGAAAATTATTTCAATCGATGTTTGAACTACCGTTGAAAATGTTATATGAATATACCTCGTAATTTTCTGATTATAAATAATTGTATAATTTATTCTTGATTTGTAGTTCTGATGGTCTCCTACCGAATTGTCCACCCAATCATGTTATAGATTTGAGGAAAGACCCACTTGGCTTTTAAATTTTTTAATATCAAATTTCAGTATCATAGAGAATTTAACGCTTGATTTTTCTTGGTTGCAGGAAAGATTCTGGACAGCCTGAAGAGAGGACCGGCGACGGGGACCAGGGGGCAGGAGCAGTCCCGGGGGGTCGCAGCCCCCGACGCCCCCGCGGAGCCCCCACAGCCCCTCCCACCCTCGCGAGTCCCCCAAGACGTCCCTGTCTCAGTCACTCGCCCCTTCGTCGTCGTCGTCGATGACGTCACCTTCGTCGTCTTTCCCTCCCAGAGTGAGTCTTCTTTAATTTCCGTATGGAACGTTTCAGATGTTGATATCCATGAAAAATGTGAAACTCAAATGGATTTCTGATAGAAACCTACCACGGAGTCTCTTGAGTTGGGCATATCGTCAGTTACACTCCGTGGTATCCCCACCCATTTATTAGGCATCGGCAAAACCATTCGGCCATAGTATTTTTATCACATTCAACATTACATTACTGTAAATAAGTAAAATTAATACAGTACTACACCTAACATTAGTGTAATAAATATACTACTATGCATAATTAGCTTATGTAATAGAGATAAAATATATGTAATTTTTTTTACAAATTTTTGTTGATATCGCATAAAAATGTACACACGTCTTGATATATTTTGATATCTCTACTCGCTATTAGGCATTTCACGTTGAACGGTTCGCTTACACTCGTAGAAAGTTCATTTCTTTCAATGATGTTAGTAAGGCAGCAGAGAATTACTACTGTCTACTGTCTCATTCTCATCCATGCAGGACTCGCAGGCTGGTGAGTCCTGTGATGGATTTCTCAAGTATATACCGAATCAACGATAAAAATTCATATCAAGTAATTTTCCAAATTCAAAAAAATAGCTAAAAATCTTTTTTTTTTTTTTAAAGTTCGGTTCTTAACCCTAATTGGAACATAGTATGACTAGTGTCACCGAAAACATCTCAGGAACTCCACAGCTGTCCCAAAGTGTCACCGGAGTAACAAAATTAAATTGCAATTTTAAATTTAATTGGCAGCAGAATTTTTGTGGGCTATCGGAAGTCTCATAATAGAGTTATGACAAAAATTCCCTAGGAATCCAAAATTTTTGTCATCACATAATTTTTTTATTTTTAATAACTTACAAAATGTGGTTTAAAATTTAGCTATGTCCAATAATTTCTAAACTGCAATTTAAATCAAGTTAATCTGGTGACACTTTGGGACAGCATTGGAATTCGTGAGATGTTTTTGGTGACACTTCTTCACAAATCGCTTACCTACCAATTCAAACTTCGATTAGTCGTGTGCGTTCTTTACAATAAAACTTCAGCTATTTTTATTCGACGTTTATGTTTATCGATAGTAGTAGGACATTTCTGAGGCTGGATATCTGGTTATCTTCCTTCAGGGAGCTCCTGCTGAAGAAAAACTCCACCTTTGACTGCACTCTTTGGATCTTTTATAGAAATTTACCACGGAGTCTCTTAACTGGGTATCTCGCCAGTTACACTCCGTGGTATCTCCACCCATTTCTTAAATTGACTCAGCTAGAATCAACGATATAAATTCCAAAAAATAGCTAAATTTTTTTTTTTTTCCAATGAAACCTTTTGTTCTTCACAAATCGCTTACCAATTCAAACTTGGATTAGTCGTCAGCGTTCTTTACGACATAACTACAGTTATTTTTTTCATTTTTTTTTTACGTTTATGTAGTTTTGTTTTTTGATAGAGGCTATTTATCTTCCTTCAGGGAGCTCCTGCTGATGCAAGACTCAGTAAATAAAAAACTTTAAAATTGTTAACCTCCTCAAAATTTGGTGTTTTTTTGCACGCAAAATTCTGTTCGCACGCGGCACTTCCCTGTTTGTTGTTATACGACTCTAAAAAATGAATGAAAATACCAAAATTATCTCGAAATTTCACCGATCACGGAATCATCACTTTCCTTCAGAGTTCTACTCGACTAGTTGCGGCTCTCGCATATCCTGAATGGAATTCAGTGACTATTCGTAAACGATTTCGATTATTCTGTGCGTTCAACTATCAAGGACCGCATTACAGTCGGTAAGTTGAGCGTCGGGAAGACCTGCCGGCTCAGAACTAATTGCTGGGACACTCCCGTTTGACTGTTCTGCAAGATCCTCAAGATTATTGTTGAGTTGAATGCACATCTCATGTTTCATGTCCTAACTCTTTTAATAACTCCTCGCCCGTCGCTTTCCCTTCTATTATTCCGTACGGGGAAAAGAATTCCTCGCTATAAATTGGCCTAGGGGCATTGTGTTTTTTTAAACTAATTAAAGCGATCCCGGCTGGAAATGGGACTTGTTTTCTCTCTACTAATGTTCTTAGGAAATGGCACCGTCGAAATGGTCTGAAGGCGCGAAATAATTGATTCCGAAACCTACACTTAAAACTCGAAAGGCATCAGGAATAATTCTTTTCATTAGTGAACTTGTTGTTAGGGAAATCGAGGTGGGCACTCTACCTACTGTTTAAACTCTTCAAATCGTTAGGAAATTATGATCATCACAGGAGGTAGTTTTCATCGATCTCCATGTTATATATGGGAGTATGTAAAAAAGCGTTGCTGTTGGGTGTGTCTAGCAGCCTGTGGTACTAATGTGTTCTTGATGGTACTTATGGTACTTACAGTGGTATTTATTGTAAAATGAAATCTGGAGGACCCCCGGATCGCTATGTTATGATCGAGGATCAACCATTGAAACACAGAATGTTTCTTGACATCAAAGATTCCCCGGTTTCGTTAGTATTCAAATTTTTTATTTGCGGAAGCAAATTTAGCTGATCAGGGAGGAGCTTAGTTTCAGCAGTCTTAACCCTTAACTTGGCAAGGAAGCTGCAGGTCGACCAATCGCTCCAATATTTTTTCTATTGTTGCCAAATACGCTAGCTAGCAAAGGGGAAATGCTTTAAAAAAAAACAAGAATTTTGACTTTAGGCCATCTAAATAATTGTCGATTATAAGATATGGATGTTGCTTCATGTTGCATTTAACAAGAACCTTCATCAAAGTCGATATTGACATAAATTCTAGAAATGAGGTTAAAAAGAACCTTCACATCCAAATTAATGAGAATTAAGGTCGAGATTTGTCTTCAAATATCCGAATTTAATTCCTCATAATAAGTTCATTCGAGAAGTTTACTCCAAAATGACCAAAAATTAAGGTATTTTCGCGATATTTGAGTTCAAATATCCGAAATTGAACCACCAAAACGTTTTGGGATTTTTTGATCGAGTGTTGCTTTAAAGCTACATTAAATAGAAGTCCTGTGAACTTACAACTTCTTGGGTCCACCAGGAGGGAATTAAGTTCACCCAGCTGATCAGGGGTGAGTTCAGTTTGTTATTAATCTAGAATGAAGAGTCTGTTTACATAGTTTTCCTCAGTAGCATATATTTTTATATCACTCCAGTGGATGAATTATTCTCATCACCAAGAAACCTTAAGATGCTCTTAAATGACAAACTTTTTTAAATCAAAAAACCTCCGTTTTGGGAAGCAGACATCAATGTCGATCAAAGCCTTATCCGAATTTCCGTCATATTTCGCTCGTTTATTGTGAACCTGGAGATGGCGACAATACTTTGAATAGCTTAGTTAATTGAACAGTTTTCGCAATTAAAAGGTGTTCTTTTTCTCGAAATTTGCTTACTGTCATTCTAATGAGGTGTGATTCTCTGTAGAATTTTATACTCGAAGGAATAGCATAGGTTTGACACCTCAATTTGGTCAAATGCATCATGTTTTCTTGAATTGTCGTGAATTAAGAGACACGGTTGCGGTTATTCATTTGCAAGGTGGTCCACAGTACCAGTTTTCTTGCACCGTTTCGATCCTCATAATAATTCTGAGGTTTTCGAATTCATGGAGGGAAGTACGAGAAAAACCACGGAGAACATGAATATGCCGCGAGACAAAGGTTTTTTTCCCGACCCCTACTTCAGAATTCCCTGTATCCCATTGTTTTTGAAGGCAGGGTTATCTGGATTTCACAGGGGAATCCATCCAGTTCTTCAGTTCGCATTATAAAGAGGAAGTTGTCGGAAGAAAGACGTCAGTTGAAGGAGGAGCGTTCCGAAAACGAGGGTAAAAAGCCGAATCTCATTTGTCATTGTGAAATTACTAATCTCCCCTGTTCCACCTGTTCATGAATGCCTTGGTTTGGGTGTAATTGTTACTATTATACGTTTGTACTACCTACAGTCGTTGATTCGTCAGTTTCATTCATAATTGCGCTTGAAGAAGTGTCCAAGTTCGATAGACGAGAGGGTATCATCTGATGGCCATCCCAGTGGTTCTAATTGAGTCAAATGCTATTGTGAGATCTAGAAACATCCCATCATGGTTGGCCTTACGGACAACTTTAGTTGTAGGTATCTTAAATTTCTTGACTCCGCTTTTCTTCACGTGCTTTCAAGTTTTGTAGCCTACCCAAGTTAGCAATTTTAGATGTAACCCAAGGAGTATCTAGGCACCAATTTGAGATCTAACTTACTTGGCTTGGCACTTTATTATAGATGTAATTTTTCTAGGTTACCAATTAGATAAACCTACCTAGGTTAACAATTTTAGATGCAATTTACCTAGATTACCAATTAGATGAACCTACCGGGGTTACAAATTTGATATATAACCCATATACTACCTAGGTTACCAATTTGAGATATAACTTACCTAGAATAAAAATTAGGTGGACCTACCTAGGTTACCAATTTGAGATATAACTTACCTAGAATAAAAATTAGGTGGACCTACCTAGGTTACCAATTTGAGATATAACTTACCTAGAATAAAAGTTAGAAGGACCTACCTAGGTTACCAATTTGAGATATAACTTACCTAGAATAAAAGTTAGATGGACCTACCTGGGTTACCAAGTAAAGAAACCTACATAGATCACAAATTTCGGATGTAACCCACCTTCTTCTTTTTCAGTAGTGTATGAAAATCGACCCGATGTAAATTATGTCAGCTTTATTGGGATTTGGGTCCAACAACAAAATCCTCCTCTTTCACCAAATTTTCAAAATAAAATTTTTTTTTTTTTTTTGAAAAATTTTTTTTGAAGAAAATAAATTTTTCGAAAATTTGGTGAAAGAGGAGGATTTTGTTGTTGGACCCAAATCCCAATAAAGCTGACATAATTCTTCTTTTTCACTTCATCTTTCTTGAACTTTTTCATGGAGTATCTAAGATACGAGTGTTCATGTGGCTGTAGGTGATGTAACCTAGTTTGCCCCCATTGTCTTGTGGACGGGGTTGTCTTGACGGTATGAGGATTGTTCGTCTTGGTTCGCCGGTGTGATCACTAGCGAAGGTGGGATCTGTACTGCTCGAATCGAAGTGTACGACCCTCGCAGTGACCTATTCATGGCCAGACTGAAGATTCCCAGCGAACCCCAGGAGGCCCGCAATGTTGTTCCACGTCAAACTTTGACGCGCCATTTCCGTTCGGGATCTCCCTCGTCCAACTTTAATGTTATGCCCTGATGGAAAAGAGGCAACTTCCAAATCCCTTCCACCCGCCTACGGTTTTTGAAATAAACAATCTGTATTACTCAATCACAATTAGAAGTCCATTTGTCAATTCGAGGAAAATCATTGACTAGGGCCATCAATCATCTTACAGTAATTTATCAGTGATATTTTTTTCTTAGTCGATTTACATAATACAGTCGACGTTAATTGGGTTTGAAAAACTTCTCTCCCGGATCTCTGGTTATTCGTTCCACCGCCCGGGTAAAATTGTGAGAAAAAAAGTTCCTTTTACGAATTTCGGAAGTGATTTTTCTGAATATTGATCAACCTATTGGCTCGATGTCACGTTGTAGATGTTCCAGGGCCTCTACTTCATCATAAAATCATTTGTATTTATATTCTCAACGAAGTGAATAATTGAGTGTGTACTGTCCAGGACAAGAAGTGGCTCAGAGAGCTCTGAAACACAAAATACGTGTTGAAATTTCGATTTTGGAAGACCCAAATTTTGTTCACCGTCTGCACCATCCTAAACTTCTTCGATAAAGAGGAAGCAAAAATGAGGATTTCTCAGTCAGAGAGGTAACAAAAAACCGATATTGAAAATGATCCTTATCATTAAATATTTAAATATAGGACAACTTTTACATGTATCAAATTTTAGAGCATAATTATTCAAATGATGAAGGGAACGTTAATGACAGTACTATTCTTCCTCCCACGTGAAGTTAACGATAACTTTGACATAAACTTCCATTGTTTGTCGAGATATTTCATTGCTATTGACTTGTATGGGTTTTTCAACGAAATCAATCGTGGCTAATCTCAAGGGAAGCGCCAGTAAACGCGAATAAAACTGAGACTACTGCGAACCACGTAATTTTGAAAAGTAATGGTTCAAATAAAACTCGCTTATTTTAGTAGGAACTCATTCTCAGTGCTCGGCAAACCTCAATAAAAGTTTTTCCAATAACAAGCATTAAATTTTACAAAAACCATCTCTCCATTATAGTTTGTCGAATTTAATGAAGCTATTTTTTTCGTAGGTACCACCGAACAGGTTTTAAGAACAATAATAATAATAATCCAACAATTGGAAAAGTGGATGAAATACGAGATGATAACGTTCGATGATTATGGTAGTTGGTCGAAAGTCGTGAATAGCGTCGGTTTTTCATTCTCAGGTTTCACAAATGGGTTTACTGCTTCAGCTATTTTCTTTCCCTTGCAAAAATAAAGATCGTAAACCCATGAAAAGCGATAAATGAATTGGGAAATTATTTTCGAGTTTCCAAATGGCTCTTCGTCCGAAAGATTTCGGCCACAAATGGGACTTGTCTTCGGGGATCGAGATTCGACGTCGAGAGTGTTTTTATTCATTCGAGGGGGCCTTATAAAGTTCGGTTCGGCCGAGCCTGACGACGAAATCACGGAGGTCATCAATGCTGGGGAAATTACTAAAAGATTTGTGATGCTCGGAAGTGAGTTAGTTATCGATTGATGTTGATTGCGGAATTTGTTCATTTTTTAAGTTTCTTTATATCGAATTGGTTGACAGTTCCTGATGAGTTGGGCAAAAATCAATTGCAATTAAGAACCAACAACTACAACTAAAATATCTAGTTTTGATTTTTTTCAACTAATATAGTTATAGAAGTTTGGAAAAATAACTACGAACAACAACTGTAAATGTAGTAGTAAGATTCAATTAAATTTGGGGTTCATCTTAAGTAGTCGTATTACACACAATCCACCTAACTACTAAATTAGTTAAAAAGTAGTTAGTTGTTGGAAATGCAGTTTAATTAAATTTGTAGTTAACTATCTCTAGCCTGAAGTGAACACATGTTTTGACGTGATAATCTAGGTTTTTGAATTGAAAAGTTGGAAATTCCTAAGTTTGACCCGTCTGATTTCACCCGAAGTGGGTGAAACACAAATTCAAAGGGGAGAATCTGACCGAACGAGTCAGAAGGGTTTCCATTTACATGATTATACGCTGTGACGACTGTGACTCAACCTAAATGATTCAGTTCATGACAATCCATGTAGCTCAGGACTACTTCGATAGATTTGTTGGTTGAAGACCCATCATTAGAAAACGGTTTTTGTAGATGAGATATCGGAAGTCCATGGATACTTCTCCCTGTACATAAGGCGATTGGATGTTCCTTCTCCACGGTGTAGATCCTTTTCATTTGACACCTAGTTATTTCTCATCATTGACTTGAGTGGCGCAAAATGGGCCCAGGAGCAGTTCCAGGGCCATTAGCTAAGTTTGACGACAGGGGTGAGCTTTTGAAAAGGCTGTAAATAAAAATAAATTTTTAAAATTAACGTATTTTCATTCATAGTTTAAAAACACCAGGGAAACACAAACGGTGGATACAGCTTTCGTACAAGTACGCAACCACGAGAGACATTTTATGTCTTATGTTTAATAAATTGAGAGCTTTCCAATGAGTGGTGAACGATTTTTGTGGGTTGGAAAATGAGGAAGTTAGTTTTCCCTAGGAACGATTGGTTGTACGTGAAAATCTTCAGAAATTTCCGCGTAACGCTCCCCGCGTGACGATTTTTCATTTATGTGCCATAGTAAAGACATAAAATGTCAAAAATGATCCCCTAGTGATACTTAGTTCCTACTACGATAAATTATTATTATTATAGATTATTTAGGATTAAAATATACGATGTAGACTAAACGAATTTTACTGGTTTTTATTGAAAATTGGACTGTAAGAACGTTCATAAGTATTTTCATAAGGCATTACAATAGTGATTCATATGAATAAAATGGTCCCTAATTAAATAATAATTATTTGTACGGGGTTGCAAATAATTATTATTTGCAAGATAAATCATACAACACGACTAAACAATTCATAGGGGACCATCAACCCGTACAATCCTAGGAAACATATTTGCAAGTAAATCACCGATCTTGAGATGTTGGTGGTCATGAAATATGGAAAAGAAACCCTCCTCATACTCCAAAACGAAATAGCGCTCCGCGGAAAATCTCCCGTTAAGCCGTAATTTGAACTAAAGAGAGACAGGAGGAAAAAAAAGCGTGAAACCTGATTATTATTAAACTTTCTTTGCGATTAAACGTGAGAGAGGAGCTAACGACCGGATCGCAGTTCCTAGTAATACCGCACATTATAATTTCATAATTACGCGTCTTCCTCCCGGAGCGAATAAGTTCCATTAAACGACTCGGCTCGAGTTACAATTAGGGCCACTTTTGGTCGAAAAAGTCCCTCAGAGCTCTCGATTCCGCCGATATTACTGATTATGGAAGGAAATGGGTTCGTGGGTACTGAAGACACCCTCTGGTTGGGTTACAGAGAAATTCTACTATGCTCATTATTCATGAAACTCCTCCGAAATCCGTTTGAAACATTATATATTTATAACGATTTCTAAATTTTGGCACTTTTTTCGGTAACCTGAGTTATTATACAGAAGTTTTGAAGGACTCAAAGGAATCAAAATTTCAATAACCAAAAAATAGTGTCAAAAAACGTTTTTTTTGGGTGTTGTTGTGGAAATTACCGTTTCAATCAAAGATGAATGTGTTATATTCGGAATCGAGCGCAATATAGGTATAAATCTAGAGATTGAAAATGTCCAAAAATGATAAAAATTTGTCTTTTGGGGACCTGCGTAATACTGGATACTCTATGAGTTCATGGAGACGAGTAGAGCATGGATATGGAATACTAACGTAAAACATACCCTGTGCCTGCAATATGGCAGAATGTTTTACTGAAAATTGAGAAAATCAACAGTTTACTTGTGGGTACTCCATGAGAGTATTTTTTGAGGTTTTTGAAGTCAAAATGGAAACTGAAAATGAGCTCAAGTCGCACGAATGGGATTTTTCTTTAGATTTTCAATATTCTAGAAGAGTCTAGATTTTGTATGAGTGGGAACTCAAATTGTTCATGTAGTTTCAACTCGAAACTATAGTTCTCATGCTGACGAAAAGCTCCATGACGTCATTCATTGGCTGTCTTTCGATTTTCTGCAATCAGGATTTTGGGTTGCTCATTACAGTTGTTGAATCACTGAATATTCAAGATAAAATGAAGAATTCGAGATGAGTTTCTGGAAAGTCCCGGTGATCATGCACCTGGCTACAGTTAATTCTCTCTAACGTCCTGACATGATAACGATGATGTAACCCGTTTGTTCATATTTATAAAAAAAAGAAGAAAAAAATCGCAGCTCTCTCATCGCCCCGCCTAAGGATTCTCCAAGATTCAACCGACCGAGACAATCCAATTGTTTCGAAACTTGCATCGATTTCTACTTGAAACACCCAACGGCGACCCGGTCCTTCAATTGTCCTCAATCGGGAAGACTTTTTAATGTGTTTAAGGCTCGTTGCTCTTGTCGACTTGTTATCGAAGAGCTCTGGTTATCTAATAGGAGTCCGAGACCGGCAAATGTGACTTGTTACCAACCGAGAAGACCCTCTGAATCATTCACTTGGTGAGTGGATGGAAGATTCTCAAAGCAGACGATGAAAGACAACATTTTGAACTCGTTATAACTAGAGCCCGGCAAGTAGGTGTACGATTTTTATGCACCGAAATGTGCTGTTTCGACTTACTGAATATGCGATCAGGCAAAAACATTATGATTCTCTCCGAATTTTGTTTTGCTCGCAATTAGCTCAAAAAATAACTTAGATTCATCTAACCAGGCCTGAAAGGTCAAAATGTTTAAAATAAATTTCTCCCTTGAGACGAAAAACAATATATCGATACCTTAAAGCACAAAGCAGCTATTTCCAAAAAAGGAGTTTTGAGAAAAACGCAAAAGAAATTATCACCAGTGCACAATTCCTAAAATAATGACTTATTACACTAAACTCTTTAATTTCCTCAATAAATTCTCAAGCTATTATCGTCAAGAAAACTCGATAATAGTTTTGTTGAATTTGAGTTTTTCTGAAATAAAAAAAAAAAAAATTGGAAGGTGGATGGACATAGTGTGCTTTAATATATCATTTTGATATCTCTTTTGTGCTTTAAGGTACCGATATCATGGATATTATCTAGGTATTATTTTTCCTATTAAAGGGAGACATACGATTTTTAGAAGGTTAATATTTGGAATCGAACCCGGGTCTGACTTGCGATACACTTTTTCGGGCTAAAATAGTCACACATTTCAAATATTTACAGTTCAAGAGAACAAGATTCCCGTGAAGAGCACAAGTAGCCTGTCTAGAGCACAAGTAGTCACATATTTCTTTCAAACATCCAGATCGAAAAACACGCACTATTAACAAAATTCATACTGTATTGCCAAATATTGATGAAAATTTGAACGAACAAGTTCTGTGGGCGTGAGGACTTTCAATTCTCTTCAAGCTCCCTTGTTTTTGAGTCACAAAATTTTACTTTTCGAATCTTTGTTTAATTTTATCTTTCTACCAATTTTAACTTTTCCAATACAAATTAATTCTGCCTTAAAAATCGAAAGGTGTGGTCTTTCTTCTTATAATTCATTTATCGTATATTCGCTCTATTATACTTACTCTCCCTTGAACATTTGCGAATTCTCCCTCGTCTTGGGCTGTTTTCTTGAGAAGCGCCATGACACCTCGCAATGACTAGTTTCTTCCAACTCTCAGACCCATCAGAATCACCGATAAGCGGATTAGACACTTCTTCATAAAGTCTGCAGTCTCACAATCCCTCCCTGCCTGTATACTGTTGTGCATGAATGCCCTAAAGTCTCACTTGCCCACTATGTGGTTCCTTAAGGTCAGGTTGATGAGCTTTGAACAGGAATCATTTCAGAAACTTCCAGTTCATTTTTGGCGAACTAAAACTATGCTTCAGAACCCTCATACGACCAAAGTCTCTCAAATTAGCCAAAATGTTCTACTTTTTTTGGTTCCTAGTAGTTTTTTAAACGTCCAAATACGAAGTTATCAGCTTCAAATTCAAAAGGTTGGAATTCTGGGCTTAGTTATAACAAATTGCAGTCATTTTCTCAAAAATCATTCTTTTTGCAGTTTTTCATCTCAAAACTGTGCAGAGTCGGTACATTCTGCGTGATGACCTCATCAGTTTCCAACTAGAAACTATCAAATGCCCTTCAAGGGAAAACAGAGCTCAAAGGTAATTATTGACCAGCCTGAGGTAATTATTATCTCAGATGTTTTTATATGTACACGTAAAATCTCAGTGAAGCCAATATAAAGGAAGTTTTAGATGGCTCGAGTCTGGTAGGTATATCCTAATATCATCGATACGAGGTAGTTGAAATGAAGAAGTAACATGAATGAAACTATGTTGCTATGAAATATACAAGATTATAGCTGATTCATAATTTACAAGATGATTTTTCAGGTATCAAATTGGCACTGTAGTCCCCTAGAGACATGTCTGCCAGAGATTATTTCATTCTTCTTTATGTTTTTCGATTTTTTAAATTCATTTTGAAAGAATGTGTCTGATGGGTGACGTCTGAATGGTAATTTTCCATCCCATTTTGCCAAATTGTACATTTGCTCATTTCCCCAACAATGTTTGAGATCCACTTAATATATAGAGTAACTTCAACATTGTCCCTCGCATTTTGGTTCTTTCAATTGCGTTATTTTCCCATCTTCCTCGAACGGTTCAACTACGATAATTCTCGTTTTTTATTGTAAAATAGCCGCCACGCAATGAAATAATTGGGGAGCCTCCTGACAAAAAGGGGAAACGATGGAGATGCGGCTAATTGAGCTTTTTCGGAATAATTACCGCGTATATGGACAGCTGAACCGCCTAGAACAAACAAAACTCTGTCCCTTATTTACACAATTAATGGATTTTTTCTCAAAGTGTAATTAGTCCCGCTTTCTGGCGATTTCTACTGAGTAGTGAGCAGTGTGTGCTCAGATCAAGTTTTGTGAATTGGATTCCTGGGGAATTCAAGAGTGCCGGTAAATTGTATAATTTTCGATTCCGAATTCGGATTCAGTAGCCTCGAAAATCCGAAAAAAAATTGGGGTGGGGGTGTGACGTCATAATTTTCCACTCAATTCTAATCATCGGATACCCCTCATACAGCATGTTTCGTTCTTACTGAGGCCTTTCAGTTACACAAATTTAATGAAATAAAACAACCTGAATCCCTGACAGTTAGAAAATGCAGTTTCTTTAAAATAAAATATACTTACGATTGGTTACTTCAATACTGAGCTGAAAAGTGCAGACGGATGCTGCGACCGCGTCGTTCCCCACATATCACCTAACATGAGAAAGGAAGGAGATTTTTCAAGTGGAACGCACCGTGTAACAAATAATATGGAGATAATTTGATACGCCGTCCCATAGATCACATTTCCTCGAGAAACAAAGTTCCCATGTTGCTGAGAAACCTCGCACATACCCTGCCGGATCCGTTTCCTCATATTGTTTTTTCTTCACCCCCGTGTTCTGAAAGTTGTCTCTTCCATTGAGAATTATTAAGTGAAAAAAGTGGTCAACATTCAACCAGGGACTCTCAATGAATGAATGTTCGTTATCAGCGTGAAGTTTCCGGGAGTCGTCAAAGCAGATGGATCCCAGTTGGTTCTTGAAGAACCAACCCACTCTTCATCTCTACTAGATATTACTCATTTATTATCAAATATAACTTAACGAATTCGCTAATAAATTAAAAACACTAACAGATAGACACCGAACTGGAAATGTTGATTTTAGAGAACATTACGCTATCTTGGTAGATTCGGAAGCTATAAATTGGCTGTCAAATCGTCAAGATATTGAAATGATTTCAAGAAAATTCTAAGTTTCCGAATGAGACATTCATCAGCGCTCCAAAGGTTTATTTCACAATTGTTTGGTTCTGGTTCAGGAAAGTTTAACAATTTGAAACGTAGGAAATTTCGTTGGGCTTTTTTTTTTATAGAGTGAGGTAAAGTTGCAAGATTTATCCGAAATTATCGGAAAGTTTCCTATCTAATTGTCTAAAAATCTAATTCTAAATGTCTGAATCTGTTTTTCTCTAATAAGACTTGTCGAGCTATTGTGAGCCTCAGTTTTTCCTTAAGGCGCTTAGTTCTAAGGATAATGGGAGACACCATGATCAGCTGATGAACAAATAAATGTATGGAGTGCTGTGCTTCTTTGATGGGGCAGAAAAGGGAGTTGCTGGGCATTTTCAATACGAATATTGACTGCATTGAACTCGTCAAACGGAGAACTGTATTTAATACCAAATTTGGCACAAAAAAAATTCTCGCATTTTGCACTGACTTTGGGAGCATTTTTACCAATCGAAAATCATGGTGGTGGGGGAGGGAGTACGTAGATATATAAGACTTCACAAAGAGTTAAATCTACTAAAATCTAAAAAAAGGCTACAGAACCTCATATTATTTATATGCAGAACGGCTTTGATTTATACCTTCAAAGGAAACGAAGTGCTGGCCGTTGAATTCTTGTCGCACAATACAATAAAGCAATTTTTATGAAGTATCTTCAACAGTTTTTTGACTTTTGAGAAGTGAACGAGCGTCAAAACACATAAAAAGAGTACTAACTTTCGTGATAACTCTAACGCGCGTTTCGGAATCGTCGAATCACTCAGGAACTCGACGAAGTTTGAGGAAGTAATTAGAAAGTTCCGTAGAAGTTAAGTAATTACGGTTATCGCGGACCTCCCAGTCGTATGGATGAACGTATTGCTGATAATCGCCTTTCGGTGCCAATCATACGCCGAACGATATTAAATACTGCCGTCCAAAGTAATAAAAGCCATGGGGTCCATTTTCGTGATTTTTGGGTTTAGGTATGGCTGGATTTGTAATTTTGAGTTCTGTTTGATCATTCAGAAAGAAAAATTCGGAAAAATTTATCAGAAAAGTTATTTATCAAAAAAGCCCACGGTGTTTTCCGTTTTGCAAGGTTTTCCAACGATAAAAAACAGTAGATTCTTCCATCGAAATGTGACCTTGTTGTAACAAGGTCATTATAGCAATACATCAATGGGTAGGTACCTTATCAATTACTTATCTTGCAACAGTGAAAAGCCTTAGCAAAACCAAAACTGTGATATTTTATCAATGCCAGTACAAAAAAAAGAACAGTTGCTCGCATAAAATCATGTGTTCTAATCCAAAACTCGTCCCTTCTTGTGGGAAAAGACGTAGACATGTATTTTGAATCATCTCGTGAAAGAATCTGGTGGAAATGTTGAAAAATGACATTGCCAGAACTGAAAAACTTCGCCCTGCGTTTTTCTCGAAAAATTAATTTCACACTGGACAGAATTACGGCTTTTGGTTTATTATTTTAATAATATACAATTTAACCCCCCCCCCCCTCAAAATTTGTTGGTTTACGTTTCAAGGTACTTAGAATCCAAAAACCGAATCAAAATTTGGCCGTCCGTCCTCCGTACGCGGCACTATCCTTAGTTCCCATGGACCGATTTTGATGAAATAGGGTAAATGGGCTACATTTTGGGTCTAGTTGTGCCCCGAAGCTTTGGATTGATGTAGGTCAGTTAAAAGAAATGAAATTTTTATTTAAAAATTTTTATATTTTTAAAAATTTTTCATCTTCAATTTAAAATGGTATTGAATTTTTAGAATCGAATGAGACTACCCTGAGCTTTGTAGGACCAACCGTTCGCTCCCTACGAGAACTTAAGGGTTGGACTTACGATAAATCAGAAACACGAGTGTGAGTCGCAAAAGAGGCCGAATCTCCGTTCAAATTTTATCTGACCAAAATGCGATTGCTGTTCGTTTCTTCCAGTTGTACTCAGTTTTGCGTCCTTAGCACCCAGTAATCAAATTTCCTAATGAAGGCACCCACAAATTCCTATTTTTTCGAATTTAGTTTGACACGTTTATTTCTTCAAAATAAACTTGATTGGTAGGATCTTTGCAGCCGAGTGATCTATACAGAAAAATAATAACCTTTGTGTAATAATTTGCAGCGTTTTTAACTTTGGACGGCAGTATGACTGGCTCTAGTTTTCGAAAAATTCGGAGCTCGTAGATGTGAGTAATTAGTGAATTTGGCAGACTGTTTGTGTTGGATGAGGATATCGATGTGGATCGGAGGTCTCATCGCGTTATCCCAATCTGACGTAAAGGGCGATGAAAACAGGCTTTAAGTGGTCGAGGTGAATTGAATTAATTCAAAGCAACCAGGCGGCGCCGGAGACAGAGCGTGAAAAAACAGTAGAGCTGAGGTTGAAGAGTAGGTAGCTAATACTGACTCGGCTGTTGAGCTGGGCTACCCGGATGGTTATCTATTTCCCCTTGCGGGACTTGGTAGTCTGAAACTCTCAAGCAATTAAACCATTATTGCGCCCCGAAACACTAAATTACCCCTAACTACAGTCTTCTAGGCTTTCAGGGCACTGACGTTTTGGGCCACAAGTGGTGAGTTCAACACCTAATAACCATAACTTTTATAAGTAATATAAATATGTAATGACTCTAATTTGAATTAATTTAATTAATCCACCTGTGATGATGCTCTTCGTAGCCTACACCTACCTGGGGAGTCTTTACTGCTGATCCTCAACATTCACTTTCCTTGAAGATTCTGTGTTCACTGAAATGTGAGTCTTCGACAGTAGTGAGAGTGGCGGAGAGATTTCCAATATTTTCTTTTATATTTTAATTTTTATTAGAGTTTGGATCCTACCGAAACCGGATACCTCCTCCTCTTACTGCCAGTTTTAGTGACAATTAAGTTGAAAACTCGAAAAAAATTTAACATTTAGAAAACAAGCGGTTAACACAAAATTGCTTAAAAAACCTTTTTTTGAGGAAATACCTTGTAGAATCAGAAACTGAAGTGTTTACCAACTTAAGTGTAGACTCCCTGTATATAGAAATGTAGGTTTTACATTTATGGTGGTGAAGAGATTTGCAATCTTTTCTTTCGTATAAGAGAGAAAAAAACACTTTATTGAACATTGTAGAAGTAAAAAAGTTGGACAAGGACTCCAGTAGTTTGTATATTAATTTTTATAAACGAGGTTGGTTTCACCGAAACCAGATGCCACCTCCTCCTTACAGACCACAGAACAAGGACTTCAGAACTGTCCAGAATATAGTCGTTAAAAAGAAGACTACTCAAAATTTTCTTCAAAAATTCACTGAAATCACTCGCTATAAGCGAACTTTTTAGAAAGATGTAAATAATAGAATCAGATAGGGATCTGGTACCTATTCTAAGTATTTAGAAACACCTTTTTCATCAGTTAGAAAAGTACAAAATAACAATACAAGTTCTGTGCTGTTATATCTTGTACATACATTAGCATGGATTCTACCTGGGGGGGGCTTCGAAAAAATAGCTCCATGAATAAGTACTACACCATAAGTTCACGTTTATTTTAATAATTAGTTCAATGAAATGATGCCAAATGAAGCGTTGGATTCTCAATGTACATTTTTCCGGTCGTAAGGATGTTGAAGCCTTTTTACTGCTGCTGTTATGTTTGTCGTCAGTGTCCTGCGTGTCCTCTTCGTTATTTTACTCAGAAGTCCGTTAGCCATTCGTATCGTTATTTCAAATTTCACCAGGTTCATATTTTCGTGAATAAATTCATTTTGCAAAAAGTTTATACAGTCCAATGCTTTACCTCATGTTCAGATCAAACAGCCGCTCAAACATTTCTCGTATTAATGAAGGTGAAGTTATAAAAAATGAATAGAAAACAATGGCGTTAGAGATATTACAGTATAAATGACATAATAGGATATACGTAGTCACTGGACGGAACGTTTAGTTCCGGGAGTCGTGGAAATTATCACCGTAAAGGAAGCGGCGCGGGTGACACGAAGAATTTATTAGTCGCATCGGCCGAGCAAACGAAGCATGGAAACTGTGACGAGGGGCATTAAGAGCTATCAGGCCCTTGAACTGTTTGTCGGTCAAGAGTTATGGCACATTCTGGGTACCTAATATGCTTCACAACGTCGAATATCATTTTTGAGTCGCCTTTTTTTTAAACTATGATCATACATGGGCAGCTCTAAAGTCGTATCGTCCTGAAGTCTGTTTGAGGTGGCATCTGGTATCGGTTGGACCTCGTTTATAACAATTAATGTATAAAATAAAATATTGCAAATCTCTCCACCATCCTACAGGTAAAACTCACATTTCCTTATACAGAGTGTCTACACTCAAGTTGATCAAAACTTCAGTTTTCGATTCTACAAGGTGTTTCGAACAAAAAGTGTCTCATAGCGATTTTGTTTTAACCCCTTGTTTTTTCAATTTTAAGATTTTTTGTATTTTTGCTTCTATGTAATTAAAACTGCCATAACTCCCATTATTTATCAAGTAAATTCAAGTTTTATGACATTATCGTTGTTAAATTCCCAAGCTGTGCAAAACCAAAATCTTTTAGAATTAAAAATTTTAAAAACATCAATTTGCACACAAGTCAAAATACAAAGTTTTAAAAATTTTCGAACTTTTATTTTTTAATCCAGGTTTTTACTCTGAATCCCTGCCCACACGCCCAAATTGTCATATTGTCATTTAAGGTGGAAAATGGTGTTTGAACTGAGAAAAACGTGAATTTTTTATTACGAAATCAGCGTTCCGGAATGAGGCTTCTGCTATCTAACCCCCCTTTGGGAAAACAAGGGGTTAACTCACAAGCACTTGGGAAAACAAGGGGTTAAACCCATATGGCTAAGAGACGTTTTTTGTTTGAAATATTGTAGAATCGAACCCTGAAGTTTGAGATCCCATTAAGAGTGTAGAATCCCTGTATACATGGAAGGAAAAATATGACATTGACTTCATGATGTATTTGAAAAGGAGGTAAAATGTTCTATCTTCATATACCCTACCGGAGGTAAAAGAGATATTTAGACGATTAAACATATTGATATGGATGTACAGAATAAAGATTTGTGCGTTTATAAAGAAGGCCTATGATGTTACCACATTAAATCGCTTTCATTTTTACAAGCAAAATTGATTTTTTTTTCTCTCTATTGTGAGACTCTATGTAGTAACATGGATAAGTAATTTTAAGCGCAGATTATTTTAATAGAATTTTGCCCAAAATCAAATTGAATGATCCACATGTTGCACATGACAATCAATTTTACAAGATTGAGTCCTTCATTTTGCTTCATTCATCTAATGAAGTAGGTAATAATCGATGAAAAAGCCTCGAATTCCTGATGGAGCTCTGTTGCGAAAGTGCACTCGATTGATAAACTCCACTCAACCCACCCACCTCATGAAAAGAAAGACCAATCGGACACAAAACTAGAACATGGATTTCGGTCGTGAAGAAGCAGATTCCGATAGGTCAAATGTGGACTAAACTGGACACATGTGATTACCACAAATAAATATATACCACAACTATTAATTTCCACAAATGACGTGAAGTCGTTGAATTTGAAGGAATACGACTTGAATTGATACAACTTGGTTGAAAATAGAAAACTACCTACATTGAAAACATGTGAAAGCAACACATAAAAAGCAAATCTTATCTCGTCAATCCATATCCTTATTGTGAACAATCACCACCACTAGAAAAAAAAGTTAGTATTAGAAAACAGTCATTAAAGTGGATCCCTGAAGTCCTATAAAGAGATTTCGTTATGGGGTATTTCTCCTGATGAGGAATTAGCTTCTGAATTTTCAAGGTAGTTTACTGTTTTCGAAGGAACCAGTACCTTTATTGTTGACCGACTTCAAAGCACCCAAAAATTCGAAGAAAAAAGAGAACATTTTAAATTTTGAAAGACTCAAATTTGTTTCTGAGCAAGAAAAATTCTGCTTTCAAGTGTGTTCTGTACATTCTGCACATTCATGGTATTTCCAAGATAATGACATCGTGAAAATAGTCTTTGTTTCATCAAGAAATATGTAATACTACGTGTCGGACGCCCCTCGGATGGTTCCACTTGAATTCTCACTCACGACGTTTCCCACATCCGAACTCATAATACTCCCAGGAATCCGCGAGGTTTGATGCGACAAGTGAGGCCTCAGCACCACCACACCCTTGTGCCCATTACTCCTCCTCCTACTTCCTTAATCACTGTCTCTCTCTCTTAGTAAGTGTCTCTCCATTGTGTGTAAATCCGTTTCGAGAAAGTTGGTCGACCTGACCAAAAAAGAAAAGAAAAAAACCGTCATTTTCCACGATTTTTGGTCTTAGTCAGGTTGTTCCTCGCGGTTCGATCTACGTACGTGACAGGACGTTGATTCAACGAGCGATTTTTAGATTCTTTGTTTTTTTTTTTTTTTTTTTTTTGCTCCTAGGAAACCCCCATTTAGCATGAGTGAATGAGCGAATATTCGAAATTCAATATTTTTACTCTGCAATTTACAGCCTACCCAACTAGGTACACGAATCGGAAACCACCTTCTATGCTGAATCAGCTAATTTTGAAAAACTCGTCCATTTTTAATTTTAATTGTTTACTAAAGTTTTAACATAATAAGCTTTAATTTAGTTTTTAACACAATTTTTAACTTAA
The DNA here is from genome assembly GCA_009739505.2 of Apolygus lucorum. Taxonomy (NCBI): domain Eukaryota; kingdom Metazoa; phylum Arthropoda; class Insecta; order Hemiptera; family Miridae; genus Apolygus; species Apolygus lucorum. The sequence goes on from CM019179.2 coordinate 48,836,931, forward strand.
TTTTTAACTTAATTTATACTTAATTTAATTTAAAAAATTTTAACACAATTTTTAACTTACTTACTGTTATTCTTTATTTTTAATCAATTTTAATTTTTTACAATTCATTACCAATAGAAATTTACACCGATACCAATACCTTTGTTGATTTGAAAAAATACATTTTTTTGCCCACTTTCCTCTTATTTGTATCAACTTGGTCGTAGCAGAAATCGGCTCGTCATTCCCTCTCTGCCCAACGACCTTTTACAATTCAAAATCCACGGAAAAGTCGAAACCTCACGAAGGTAAAACGCCGGTAAACCCCATAAAAACGGCCGTGAAGCTCGCAAATTCCCGTAATTACCTCATCCCTCCTGGTCTGCATCATATAGTTTCCAGTGCGGCCGCGCATGCGCACGCTCGTCAGATGAAGTGGCAGTTTTCCCCGATAGTAAGGTTCTTCCTAATTAGACGAGGCGTTTTTAAAGGCCTTCCGTGACGCGAGTTCTTGTCCCAGTTCTTCCACAGCTACCGGCTTGGCATTCCCGTTTTTTTTTCCTTATTCCCTCACACACGCTCATTTACACGCGTACACTCGTACTCTTCTTCAAAATTGAATGAGTAATTACTCTTCATAACTTGTAATTAGGTCTTCAACCGCGTTTTAATTCATCAAGTTCTCATCCGAACTCAGGCTGCCCACTAATTTATTTTACTTGGATCCCCCAATCTCTTCTTTTTTCAATAATTTGTTGAATTTCCTCCTTGATGTTGACATTTTTTTAATTATAAAGGTTGGACTAATAAAGGAATTGTTTACTCACAATAGAGTGCGCCTGGGTAGGAAACAATTTTATTGTTATTTTTAATCTAAGGTTGACCTCATTCTGAGAATTTTGGTACCAACCGCGACCTTCTAGCGTGTGTAAATATTTTCCTATGAATTTTTGAAGTTTCGACCGTTTATGACGTCACAGTGGGCTGGGGGGTCCCTCCCAGGCGAGAGGGGCGCGTGACGTCATAAACGGTCGAAACTTCAAAAATTCATAGAAACAGATCTACTCAAGCTAGAAGGTCGCGGTTGGTGCCAAAATTCTCAGAATGTAGTCTACTTTCGATTAAAAATCTAAAAAAAATCAAGGCGCACCCCCCATTTTGCAGTTTCAAGTATTGAGGTTTGTCAGGTGCAGCAGTGTTCAAATTGCGATTGTGGACACTCTGATGTGTTCATTGACTCCTTCAAAATGTTCTTCGCTAGTTAGTAAAATTTGGCTTTCCAACTTTTCTTTCTTCACAGTTAAATTAACTGAAAATTCATCAATTACTGGATAGTTGGGAGGAAGAAACACGAGTCCTCTGCATATGAACACAATACGCCAAAATATGTGTTTTGATCATCGAAACCCCTCCTTTTTTTCTTCCCAGAGGATCGCTTCCTCAAAATAACTAATGTTTTCAAAAAACAGTAAAACCGAGAAGAAGTGGAAGGTACCTAGTTTAAACTTAGTTTTGAGGTTTTTCTTCTTGTCTGATGCAAAACAGCTCACGCAGATGTCAATAAAAATATTGAATTTACTGTATTCCGACATGTTTTCCAACTGTGTAAAGTATACGATGAGTTAATGAACTAATGAATCAACACAGGCACAAAAAACTGCCGTGTCTAAAAATATTTCTTGTTCAAGATCCACAAAGCGATCATCTGACCTTCTTCAAGGTGGCCTAAAATTAATTATCAAAACTTCAGCGGCTGATTCTACGACTAATTTGGATCAACATTTTGAATGGAACATTTTAGTGTGGAACATGTTTTAACCATCACCTAACTGGCCAAAAACCGCGGAACGAAATTAGCGCGGGATTTTGCAATGATTTTCACTTATGACCGACCCATCTCTAGGGAAATGTATAACCGTTAGTTTTCATCCGACGAAAATCGTTCGCCACTCGTTGAAAAACTTTGAAGCCCTCAATTTATGCGTAAATTATATATTTTCCTTAACCCTCAACCAACCCTCAATTTTAATTAACATTTTACCTCCTTATTTTCGTTCTCAATCCGTATAAATGTTACGGACTTCCTTAGATTTGACGTAAATTTTAATTTGAGGATACCAATGGAAAGAGCACTAAATTTATTTTTCTCATTAAGCAATCAAATTTTTTCAAGGGAGTTTTTACGTAATAAATTACGCCAAATAGATTAAATCCTAGAATTACTCCATGAAATTACTTACTAGAATTACTTACTTAAAATTACTAGAATTACTTGAAAAAATTCTAGAATTACTCTCTGAAATTTGGATCATCAATTCTGGGACACATTTTATATATGTTTTGGACCAGGGCTCACGCTAAACACGTTCATTCTATCTGTCATTGACTGTTGTAATAACGTGGATATTTCTCCTTGTTTCAGCTGGTGCTTACCCGGTAACATGGCCCAGATCTTGGCCCTGGCTGCTCTTCAGGACAGGCAAGGGAGCCCAGGACAGCCAAGCACACCCACCATCCCCTCCACCTCAACTCCCAAGGATCTCGTTCAATCGCCAAGCCGTGAGTTTTCTTATTATTACACAATACTTACCGCGTTGAAGGGCATCTCGAATAGGCTCTCTGATTACCGCACTTTCTTCGTCGTTATAGTTACAGCGTTTTTATCGTTGCATTCGACACCAGAAGTCAACATCGAACTGGTCTATAACCGGATCCTTTTTTTTTTTTCTTAAAAACCATCCGTTATACTAGCATTGCTCATCTTGATTTGGAAAAAAAGACTACGATCGTACGTATTGATCTTCTCGAATCCCCGGTATTTCCTTCCCGAAGATATTCCGGCTTCTCCAAACCATTAATTAAACATCATTATCTTCCCAAACCACAATCCTGGCTCCCGTGCCACCTTGTTTGCCGATTTCCGCCCTCTTCTATTCCTCATTTCATCAAAACCCGAACGATTAATGTGCTGATAAAGTCCTTCTAATTTTTCATTGGGAACACCGCAAACCCTCGTTGTTTCTGAGCTCTATCATTCATTCGTGTCGTTATTCTTCGTTATTTCGGCTATCTAACTGGAAGAAAGTCAAGATTGTGCTTCATCAACGTCTGACCTCGATTTTGGTTTATTATTTTCAATAATAAGCCTTTGGAATCGAGCAAGAAAAAAAAAATTTTAACCCCCCCTCAAAATTTGATGTTTTACGTTTCAAGGTACGTAGAATACGAAAATCGAATAAAAAAATTTCCGTCCGTCCGCCGTACGCCGTACGCCGTACGCCGTCCGCGGCACTTTTCTTAGCAACACTGGACCGATTTGGTTCAAATTTGGTATATGGGCTCCATTTGGGGTCTAGTTGTGCCGCGAAGCTTTTGGTTGATGTAGGTCACTTCTAAGGGGTGAAAATTAAGGGTTGAAATTTTCAAGAGTGCCCTAGCTCGAAAACTCTCGAAATAAAGGTATCGTTTTTTCACCAATTTTAAATAGTATTGAATTTTTAAAAATTTTTGAGACCACCCGGAGCTCTGTAGGACAAACCGTTCGGTCCCTACGAGTACTTGAAGGTTTTCCTTCGATAAAACAGAATCATGAGTGTGAATCGCAAAAGAGGTCTAATCTCCATTCAAATTTTATCGGACTAAAGTGCGATCGCTGTTCATTTCTTCGATTTGTATACAGTTTTGCCTTCTGCGTAACCAGTAATCAAATTTCCATACGAAGCTTTCTATTTTTCCAATCGAGTGTGAAGCGATTAGTTCTTTCTAATAAACTTGATTGTGAAGGTGTGAAGCCAGTATGGTGTGGAAGGTAGTACCTAGCTAGTAGGTAAAAAAAAGTTGGTAGGTAAAAAAAAATGTTGGTGGGTAAAAAACGCTGCAAATTATTGCTCAAAGGCTTCTTCACTCTTCAGATCACTGATCAGCTGAGTGAGCTCCGAAGCCATTTTCAATCCTATTGAATGAAAGTGCTCTTCCAGGCGTCTCCAGCATTCGAGGAGATCTTCTTCACTCCTCAGATCACTGATCAGCTGAGTGAGCTCCGAAGCCATTTTTACTCCTATTGAATGGAAGTGCTCTTCCAGGCGTCTCGAGCATTCGAGAAGATCTTCTTCACTCTTCAGATCACTGATCAGCTGAGTGAGCTCCAAAGCCCTTTTTACTCCTATTGAATGGAAGTGCTCTTCCAGGCGTCTCCAGCATTCGAGGAGATCTTCTTCACTCCTCAGATCACTGATCAGCTGAGTGAGCTCCAAAGCCATTTTTACTCCTATTGAATGGAAGTGCTCTTCCAGGCGTCTCCAGCATTCGAGGATATCTTCTTCACTCTTCACATCACTGATCAGCTGAGTGAGCTCCGAAGCCACTTTCAATCCTATTGAACACAGGAAGCTGAAATTTGAGAGGGAAGGTCAAGGGAGAATACAGATGGTGGTAGGTGCTATTGATGGAGAACCAGTGATCTATACAGAAGGGTGATCTATACAGAAAATAATAAACCTTTGAGCAATGATTTGCAGCGTTTTCTATTTCTGATCATGGGAATCCAGACAAGGAAACTTTGCACAGATAAGATTTCCTTGTTAATGGATGACCCTGGATTTTTCTATTATTCGATCTTGTAATTTCACCAAACAAAGTCTATATGATTACATCTTAAGAACTTGAGTGAAGGAATACGAAATGGAACTTAATACTTGCTGTCCAACTGCCACCTGGAGTTTTGAATTCTGGTTTATCACAGCACTATAAATCGGAATGCTGCTCCAGGTTTTACCTGAAGTACGATTATGATTTAGTTCGGAGTGTTATCGTATTCAGATGAGATTATTCTAGTCATAATGTTGAGGCGGAAGCGGTGCAGCCAACTGAAATATTTTTCTAAGGCGTGGTTAGGGGGCACCCAATACCTTCGGAGTTTCCGTATTTTATAGATCAGCGAGAGTTTTAATGGGTCCTTAAGGTCGTTTCAAGTCGGAGAAAAGATAGTTATCTGGCGGTACCCGGGTATTTATAGCTTGTACTCCCTCCCCGGATGGGCCGGAACAATATACGACTAAAGGCAAGGAATAATGAGATATCAGTACATAACATTAAAGGGCTCTAGTTGCAAAGCAGATGGCGGCGCTGGTGGCGGCGAGGGGGGTGGATACTCTTCTACATATGGTACCGACCTTCTTCCATAGGACCCATTCTCAAACTACAAGTCGGTGGATTTATCCGGCAAAAAGACGTCCGATTATAGGGACGACTTCTCCAGACCAGGGAGGGTTCCTTGGCGACTGCAGAGATAGCGCCCGCCAACCTTTCTTTGCTCAGTACAATCTCTGGGTTTTGCTACGAGGTATCCAACTAACATTCCAGCGTGGATAAGAATAAATGAAAGGGATCGCGTCTCCTCCCATCTCTGCTCCAGTTCGGAACATACATAATGCTCTTAGCCGTGCACTAAGATGAGCCTCCTCAGAAGTTGCCAGTAAACCTGGCGGGAAAGATGGCTTTTCCTCAATAATAAGATAGGTATCTGGAGGATTCTCCAATTTTAATGCGAATGTGTCTAAATTTCATGGATTATGATGATTAACCTTTGACTTTATTACGTTTTCAAAAAATATTTTTGAATTCTGTGGTTTATCAGTTTATTTATACCACCGTAGACGTCGCTCAGTTAACAAATATGTCAGGTTACGATAAATGCAATGTTTTAAAGTATACCTATATTTCCCAAAATGAGTTCGACTTTCCGTTTTTTCATTGTTTCACTCTTATCTACTCATGTTGTGGGCAAGACATCCTCTCGAAAGTACGTAGAACTTTATTGGACTGTATTGCAGAAAAGGCTTATTTCGTTCAACGGTCGGTGTGGTATGCTGGATGCGACTCTTATTCGCCCCTTATCCCTTAGTGTTTGGAATATCGTCAACACTATCTCTTGAAAGTGTTGGTAACGAGGTGCTTCCTATTACAGTTTTGATTTATCTGCATTGTTCCCTCTAGTTGGCAATAGAACAAACAGACCAGGAGGAATGCAGTTTCTCAGAGAATCCAAGCGGTTGTGTGAATTCCTCATCAGGGTCCCTGCGTATACTATGTCAAGCTCGAATGACCTTTTTCTTGCAACTTTTATGTGCGAGGCGTTTATTGTCGTTGTCTGCCACACTTCGGCAATAAGATCGAAAAAGGTGTAACGTTGTTTCCACCGAAGGCGCTGCTCCGTGAAATACGAAATCTGGGTGCTATAAATATTTCATCGCTGTTAAAAAGGGAGGTTGAATTATGGAGTACGCCAAAGCTTGGGGAAGGTGTAAAATTTCGAATGTTACCCTAACTATGTTTCGACTCCGATAGGCGTTCTCGCAACAGTATTTATTGCCGCTAGATCAGTTACTTAGTACGATGCAAGTACAGTGTGGGACGACCCGGAGGGAAGTCTTTACGACGGCCATCCAAGATCGAGTCCTTTATTCCTTTTCTCTGGTCCCCCCGATATATGAAGACATAAACCGTACACAGAGCAGGGATAAACTCCATCTAAAACAAAACTAGCGCAGTAACATACGTCCCGACCTACAGCCCCAGGTGCAATTTTTCTGCAACTTTTTACTACCTCCCTCTCTTCTCCGCTGTGTGTGACATTTCTGACCAGGTTTACTGCTTCCCCTCCACCAGGCCACGCCAATCCAGCCGTCAGCCTCTTCTCCCTGGTGTTATTTATCGTTCAAGCTCCTATAGGTTGGTGGGGGTAAAACCCCCTCCTAATAAAATAACAATAACAATATTGCAACTCTCCGAGAGTCCCATTTTCCGTGGTCGTTCTCCCGGGACCCACCATAAACACGGGGCCTGGCCCCAACCCTTTTTCTGGCAGTCGAGAAAAAACGGGCTTCGGGGAGGGGTTTTTAAGCCTATAAACCATCATCCCTCCACAATTCTCGTGGCTTCGCCTCCCTGACGATTATTCACGTGTCGGAATCCAGGGAACAGCAAAACCACAATGGTCACATTCAACAACCTGAAATATCCGCCTTAAATTATGAATCTCTCGAGGACCAGTCATAGTTTGGAAAATATTTAATTGCTCAAATTGCCCGAACTAAGGGCGTTTCTACGACTCTGTTGTGCCGATTGAGACTAAGTGTGTGAGTAAACCAATAGATTGGGTGAACTGGTAAGGAAATGGCGGATACCCGAATTGAACGAGTTTTCCTCCAGTGGGGAAGCCACCAATTTGGTCCCATATTTCCACTTCGTTTTATAAATACCTGGTCAAATGGAGAAACTTGCCTAAATGTGTTGGATCAGTCTCTCCATGAGCTCAGTTTCTCCCTTAGTGGGGATAACGGTTCATCAGTCACGGTTCTAGTCGCTGCAATTTGGACCAGTTTTCCTCCAGTGGGGAAGCCACCAATTTGGTTCCATACTTCCACTTCGTTTTATAAATACCTGGTCAAAGGGAGAAACTTGCCTAAATGTGTTGAATCAGTCTCTCCATGAGCTCAGTTTCTCCCTTAGTGGGGATAACCGTTCATCAGTCATGGATCTAGTCGCTGCAATTTGAACCAGTTTTCCTCCAATGGGGAAGCCACCAATTTGGTCCCATATTTCCACTTCGTTTTATAAATACCTGGTCAAAGGGAGAAACTTGCCTAAATGTGTTGGATCAGTCTCTCCATGAGCTCTGTTTCTCCCTTAGTGGGGATAACGGTTCTTCAGTCGCTGCTATTTGGGCCAGTTTTTCTCCAGTGGAGATACCACTATTTTGGTTCCATATTTCCACTTCGTTTTATAAATACCTGGTCAAAGGGAGAAACTTGCCTCCATTGCTGGATCAGTCTCTCCATGAGCTCAGTTTCTCGCTTAGTGGGGATAACGGTTCATCAGTCACGGTTCTAGTCGCTGCTTTTTGGACCAGTTTTTCTCCAGTGGAGATGCTATTTTGGTTTCATTTTTCCACTTCGTTTGAGTAACTGGTTGAATTCTTCAGGTCAACTTCTAATTTTGTATTAGAACTGCCCCTCCGTCGGCTCAGTTTTCCCCTTAGTGTGAATAACGGCTCATCAGCTGCGATTCAAGTTGCTGCTATTTTGGTCTCATTTTTCCACTTGGTTTTATGAGTACCTAGTCAAGTTCTGATTATGAATTAAATCTATCCCTCTATCAGCTCAGTACGGGGTCAGTTGTGGCCGTGCTCGTTAAGGCGTGCGTCTCTTAGCGACGAGTCTCGGACCGGCTGTGGGGTGCCCTGAGTTCGAAGCTCACCTCGAGAGCGTAATTTCGTCCCAACTCAGGGCGGTGACCAGTTGACCCCCACCAATACCCCATTGAGTTGTCTTCGTGAATAGACGTGACGTTTTTCAATTATCAATCGTACATGTCCCTCCTCCATACCTCACCAATGTGTCATACAATCTACTGGACGGCTCAAGTCACTCCCATCTCTAACCAGCTTCCCTCCACCGACCCTTTCATGAATCAATCGGTGACACAAAGACTCGGTACAGTAACTAATTCGTAATTCACCACCGTGCATTCAGTTTTAATTACAATTTTTAATTTCATCTGTGAAGATGCACCGGTGAGCCAAAGATCGTTTTTTCTCCGTCTTGCCCATCAGTAATAATTCATGTGGTTTTTTTCTGGTCTTCGTCTTCATTTCATCTTTGAACGGTCCGAATATGAATACTCATAAAAGGCTCATGAAATAACGCGCGCCCCTCAGAACACTTTTTATAGGTTTTCGAGGTTATTGCGTTACGCTGTAAAAGTTGTTGGCGAGACGCGGAGTAAATTGAGCTCCATATGCTACCATTTTCAAATTGCAGAGCCGTTCGCTGAACCCTTTGCTCCATTGCTCTGGAGTATGGGTACCAACTGGATGATGAGGGTCCTTCAATTCTACTCAGTCCCATCTCTGCAAAAGAAAAATCAATTTTCTGAACACAATTTGAGAATCAATGATCAAGACAACTATCAAGGAAGTTTGTCGAAATTATTTCATATTTAGGCCTCAAATTTTGATTCAAAACCTTTGAAAATCCCCGATTTTAACGTATCAGCAAAACTCAGTTTAGGTCAACTGTGACACGGGGACAAGATTCAGCGTGACGTCATGTTCTTGTCAATTTTGAGTTAGGTACAATATCCAAATATTGACAAAAGGACGTTTATCTAAAACGTATTCCCGTGAAAACCCTCTTTGAAAATGCATTAGTGCCAAGGACTCAGCGGTGCTCCGGCTTATATTCGTAGGGGAACTTGAAACAATGTTATCTCTTCAGTCCTAATGAATGTTATGTTGTTCGTGAATAAATTGGTTTTCACCTGTATCAGACGACAATAAGGAACCCCTATGAGTCCCTCGCTAATTGTCTGGACTCGGCAAATGCGTCCCCGTATATTTACAAAGCAGTTAATGACATATTACGACCTTCAAGTTGCTTTTAGGAGATAATTTGGCAGAAGGGTTCATCATAATTCTGTAAGACTGGACAGGTCTTATGAGTTGTATCATTATATTTTATGGTGCAGATTCAATTTTTTTCCCCGCTGCTATTGTGAAGTTTTATCTTGCACAACAAAATCAACCATTATTGAAACGTGGATTTCCCAGCCTGGTTAATACGCTATCTCTGAACCAAGAAGCTTTTCGAATACCAGCAATCAGTGACTACAATGACTATCACCTACTGCAAATCCGAAGGTGGATTCGTTCGCCGAAACCAACGAGACAAAGAATGATAATCGCCTAATCGTTGTTTTGGCGATACAACTAGTCATTATCAGAGATGAGTCATTTCCCACGAAGTTGGATCGTTTATATTGATTCCACGCACGTAATGTCGCAGTCGGGCCACAACCTCCACTCACCTGGTGATTCTGACGAGAGTTTGAACCAGTAGAAACGTTATTTGACATTTTTCCTGAAAAATTCCTAATTTATGTTTTTGTTTTTTATTTATTTATTTATTTTTATTGTTTTTATATATTTTTTTTTAATTAGAAGTGGTAACGATATATTTTAACAACTCAGGGAAAAACAAAACTTATTAATTGAAAAAATTAAGTGAACGATTCAATTTATTTTTAGGTACGAAGGGTTTTGACGCTAATTGCAATGGCCTTAAGTATTCAACAGAATGATCTTAGTGAGAGCTTTCCGAAAAAGGTGTTGTCCGAAAATTGGAAGGCAGTGAAAACCCAATATCTCTAGTTATGACGTCATCTCTCGACATCTTCGTTTTTCTAACAGTTAGCGAAATCTCATTCCTTTCTCCACCAATCGAAACAGGATTTTGAGCCGAAAATTGACATATTGGGCTTTTGAAGGATGCTGAATACGAATATGGAATCGAGAAGACCGAATTCCTCAATCCTCATTGCTGTCCCCATTTCGGCTGAAAATTTGTTGAAATGAAAGTGATGAGAGAAAGATTTCAAGTTGAAAACAGCGTACCTCTATTGTAGTTGGAAACGAGCTGAAAGATTATCGCAGGCCTCGAGGAATACTGTAATATCTCTAAATGAAATCCAAATTGTGGGAGATTCAGATTAGCCACTTTTAATTACCTCCTACATCACTACTGTCTGTCCTATCAACGCCTACAGTATTGTCTTCCCCTACTATCTTTCTTCTTGTCAAACAACGAAAAAACGAGATTTTGACATTACTGGTTCTTAATATCCAAAAATCTTCAATTATAACGACTTATTCCTCCCCGAACAGTTGATAATTTTCAAGTGTTTTAAAGTGTTTCTTGGATAAATTTTTTATTCTATCGAAATTATCCAAGAAATTCAGTAACAAATATAGAAAATTCTACTGACTGGAGAAATCTGTAACTCGTAGGGAATTTTGTAGATTTTCTGACATTGAGAACCAGTATGGAAAATGAAACATTGTAACCAACAAGTCCCTCAGTGGAATGCTGACACATCTGCTCTCTGGCGGCCAATTCTTTAGGGCTCAATATACCAAACTCAAAATGATGAAAATTGAGATGTTACAGCGATATAATATACATATGACCGAACTGAAGCTGAACGTGTTGATGAAAATGTATCTTCTGTTATAGTATTGTAAGATAATGCTTATTTTACAATCATTTCAATGAGATAGCTTCATGGTTTTCTTCGTATGTTTAACAACATGGTTTACGAAAATGACTGATTTTACTGGAATTGGAACCCCGTAGGTACACGATTTCCTTTGGCGCGTTCAAACTTCCAGAGAAGATTGCATAACGACTCCTAGAGTTCGCAAACCGTGTAGAATTCAGACCCGTTCATCATCTTTTGAGGACGGAAACCGTGAAAAGGGTTATTTGAAAATCGTGAAATGATTCTCAGCTTAGTACTATACCATTAGGGTACAAGGGGGCCCCATCTCTAATACGCCTGCGCTGATGAACCGTGAAACAACGGCTGGCTCGTGTGATGCTCAAAACACCTTTTTTGTTTTCGGAGATATCCTTTTTTTCTCGTTTCTTTCGTTTAAGAATTACGCACAGACCGAAAATAACCCATAACAAATTATCGAGGTGGTCCGAAGCCGGAAAGAAAATGAGGATTTTTCGTTCGTCACTTATTCCGCCCACAGAGATGCTGGAATGTCTTCTCTAACGCTCACTTTACTCGACTCTTGCCGCGTCGTTTGAAAAACAATTTCGAAGATTCCCTCAAAAGGAGACACGAATCCATGGATGATTGATTCCTGCTTCGTCCTGCATTGACCGATCGTGCATTAAGACACCAACAAGAATGAAATTTACTGTTTTCATAGATTATTCCCAATGCAGGTGGAGACATGCTAAGGATTCAACGCCATATCGGCCGAATGAAAACATCAAATCTCAACTATAAGAATTTGGTGTTTTCATCAAGGACTTAAAATCCACATTTGATGTAAACCGATGCCTCGAGTCGTATTGTCTGCTTTGAACATCTTAACTCTAGATCCGTTTCTTGATCTGCAAGGTTTCACTTGGAAAGACATCAGCTGACCTGCAATCAATGTCATTGGTGACACTAAATGTCATGGTAAGACTGAACCAGGTTCTAACATAACTATACATCGAAATCCCACCATGAGGATTTATATCCTTTTTCTTCTTCTTGACTCTACGGCCCTTTGAGAGCCTTGGCCTGCTCAGTAATTTGTCTCCAGACTGATCTTTCCTGTGATTTTCTTCTCCACTGTCTCACTCCCAGCTCCTCAATGTCATTCTCCACATCCTCCAACCACTTCTTCCGCGGTCTTCCCCGAACTCGACGTCCTCCAGGGTTTCCATCTAATACTTTTCTTAAGGCACTCTCTGGATCAGCTCTCATCACGTGTCCCAACCATCGCAGCCTCGCGCTCTTCACAATCCCGACTATTCCATGCCTCTGGTAAAGCTCCAGTAGCTCCAAGTTTTTCCGGATCCTCCATGTTCCCTGATCACATACCGGCCCGAATATCCTCCTGAGAATTTTCCTCTCCCATACCTCTAGAGCTCTCATATCTTTGCTGGTGAGAACCCAGCACTCTGAGCCGTATGTCACTATGGGGCGGATGATTGTCTCATACAGTTTGATCTTAAGATTTCTCGAGAGCACCTTCGACTTTATCAGGCCTTGGAGAGCAAAGTACGCCCGGTTTCCTGCTGCCAGTCTAGAACGAATCTCTTTGGAGCAGTCCTTAGTAGCAGTCCTTAATTTATATCCTTAGTATGTCGATTTTTCTTGGGTTTGATGATTCTGAAGTACAGATATAGATCGATTGTTGGACCAGGATGATCTATCAACATCATACTGTAGTTCTGGTATTGGATCGCAAGTTGTGATGGCCTTTCAAGTCAAAACCAGCCCAAATATAGGTGCCTATTCAAGATGCGTATCTTTGGTTTACACATCTTCAGATTTTAGCATTTCAAGTTCTTCGATGTCTGCCGTTGCTTTTATCAATCTTACAGCAATATTAACATTTCTACTTAATTCTTTTCAATTCCCGGCTTGGAAATCACCCTTACACAAGTTACTATAGCAATATACCCTGTAATCTCCTGCAAGATGTCGTTTCCATCAATGAGGATACAGAATTCACGTACTTCATTCGAGTTCTTTTGTGTCTGCCGTCCTTTATTCGTGGTACAGCAGGATCGACTGCAGAAGCCGGATGATCCGAACGGCCGATGGTGGAGGTGGGGAGGAGATGCCCTCCCAGGATAAATAACACACGTAAGGGCTTGTGACTTTATTCTTCGGGAAAAAGGCTCAACTCGCGCAGCTGTCAGCACAACAATATCCGGTCAACGTAATTCGTGAGTCATCAGCGCAACCCCTTTCCTGCCCTCTTAATTGCAATCAAACACGGCGAGTTGAGCCTGGCGAGCCCCCTCCTTCCTCCACGCTTTCCAACCCTCGCCCAAACCTTCCTCTTTGAATACGGGCTTAGTTATTAGATTTTGACGTGCCCCGTCATGGAATGATCGATCGGGACTTGGTAGCTCAGACCGGGAGGCTGGTAATAATCAAAAAGATTTCTCCTTCCACCGCCTATACCTTCTGTGTGTTGGTGAGCGAACATCCCATCTCTTCTATATGCAAGGCAGTGGGGTTACGACCCCCCTTCTTCGCCCCTTCTCGACGCTAGATTTTCATAAAGGAAAAAAACTCTCAACAACAAAACAAAAATATCCAGCAATTTCGATTCTTCTTGTGCCAAGTTGGGTGGGCAGCATAGATTCCTCTCATAGAATAACATAAAAATATACACTCCTGCTCAAAATTAGCGCACCACCGTCCATTTTTTCGTTTATCTATTTCCTTCTTCCCTTATAAATTTTGTATCCTGGACTGGCCACCAAGGAGCCTAAACATGAATCCGATAGAGCATGTTTGGGACATGCTGAAAAGAAGAATTCGAGCCAGAGATCCACCATCAGACAATCTTCAGCAGCTGGAAACAGCAGCGAAAGAGGAATGGGACAATATCCCCAGGAAGGTATCCAAAACTTGATTAGAGGCATCGGTCGATAGCTGCAAGCCCTCATCCTAGCTAGAGGAGGTAATACCAAGTATTGAAAAGCTAAACTGGCATAATTCAAACCTTTTTTTCAATTTTTATAATTTTACCACAAGAAGTACATTTTTCTATAATTCATTAAAAACATATTTTTTTCTCGAATTTGTGCCTTTTTTGGTTAAATTTTTTTTTCTGAGTTTGCAAACAATGTGTGCAAATAGATAAAAACTTGATAAAGGAAAAAATCAGGGGGCAAACGAAGAAATAGATGGTGGTGCACTAATTTTGAGCAGGAGTATAGTTAACCGTCGTCTATAAACGGAATTGCCCTCGAAATCTCAAATTCGTGAAAAATCCAGGAAGTGGTATAGGATGAATGTAAAGTAAGGATACAGGTCGAATATCATAATTTTAATCATCACAGTATTGTCAAAAAAGTGCAGTTTTTGCCAAAAAGTGGACGAAACCTTGAGATTATGAACGGTTCCCTTTCCAGAGGTGAAATGTAGCTCTTAGCCTTCTTTAGTCGATCTTATTGGAAAATAAATAAATACAAGTTTTCCATTGTGTGACTGACCTTATTGATTGCTGTTTGCTGTCTGCTTTGATCCTTCGTCGATGAGAAATCGGAGTCTTGTTCTGGCGAGAAACAATAGTGGAGGGAGGCGGACCAGGTCACAACTTAGTCGTCTAGTTCTTACAAGTAAACTCTGTTACATGTAAACGGGTGGCCACAGTTTACAGCGAGAGAGACTCGCATAAAACTTGCTCAGAGTGCCAAACCCTCTTTTCAACCGGTCCAGGGGGAATATTTCAGCTCGATAAATCATAGATTTATTGGTCCATCTTTGCTGGAGACTCTGTATCGCCTGTAAGGGTCTTTTCCCTGAGCTCTTGTACTCATACAGGACTGTTCGTCGTTACAAAACGTGTTCCGGCCGTATTGAATCTCCTGATAAAATTATTCAGTAGTCGTTCGAAATTTATGGTCAAATCAGCGGGAAACCGACCGATTGTGAGCTATGGAATGTCCTTTTATTTGCTTTTCACAATAGATTCGGTTCAATAAACAATTTTTATTACATAGGTAATGCTCAGAGACGACATTCAGAGTATGAGTCTTCAAAAAAGGTGCCGTTTAAAGGCAAAGTTGAGGAAGTGCGGTTATATGAGTTCTGCGATATCTCGACCTTTTAGTTGTGTTCGCACAAAGTGGTGCTTTGCAGTTTTCTAGGCTTTATTTGCCCTCGATTACAGATAATGAACAGTTACCATTTTTAAAATGAAAATTGATGGTTTATGACTGGAGTTTTATGACGTGAAAAGTACAACTCAACAGAAATAATTACGTTGTTAAGCTGACATTCCCGAAACAGTTTGTAAATTCCTGTCCTCCTTCAGCTTCCAGTTTTTAGGAAAAACGCTCCTTCCATAATATTTTTTTTTCTGACCTGAAAATCACCGTCTACCTGGTATCCACAGCTATCATTACCACTAAAGAACTCGGAAAGCCTTTCTAACATCACGTTAACGGATATTTAATCGTTTTCAGCGAGGGTTTTTGGAGTATTAGAGACGAGATGGTCTTCTTCGGCAGTGTTTCCGACGCTAATGAAGCCGACGGGGGAAAAACCCCAACCGAAGGCATACAAGGGCGAATTGGGGCTTAAACTCGAATAAATTAGAGGTGGATCGACGAGAAGCCAAAACACCGGGAGATGGGTTAATTTTGCTGCCGATTAAGGCAACTTTCATCGCCGAAACCGACTAATTCGGTTTGTTCGATCGGAAATCATCATCGGAAAAACAGCCTCATGAAATCTATAATATTACTGGGAACGTGTTTATTTAACAGTTTTCTAAAGGTAATATTTCGTTTCTTGTATCTACAGGTTGTCTCTCATTATGCAAATAATTTCCAAAAAAGTGCCCTATATATTTTTTAGCCTTAAAGGCCTGAGTTTTTACACTGTTAACGTTTATTGATGTTTTCGACCTTTGGATACTGAAAAGCCCATAACTTCCTTAACATGGAGAGGCTTACAGGCTGTGACTTATCACGAGAGTTATGGGGACTAATGACCGTTTGAAAAATAGGCAAAAACTGGCAGTTTTCAAGATTTAAAAATAACAATTTGGTCTCGTTTTTTACTCTCCAGTTTTCTTTAACCCTGAAATACTAACAAGGCGCCTTGCGAGCGTACATATTTGTGTTGATATGAAAGAGTGAATAATCAGGTGACATTGTTCCCTTCCTCACCTTAACACTTAGGTTTCCTCAGAAAGCGGGTCCGTCTTCCGATTAATGCATTTTATCTAAAAATTATGATGCCTGAGAGGGGCTCTCAAGTAATATTGGATGCAAAATGTTTAACTGAGCGACAAAGAAATTTTAATATATTTGAGTTTTTGAAAGCATCATCAATGATGAAATTGACCTCCAATATTATGTCCTAGATCAATATAACAGGAGATACCTACTACTGTAAATGTTGGGTAAACTTTTTTGGATTTTGAGCAATTTTTGGAAACTTGTACGCCTCTCAAGCTAATTGCTGGTATTGGAAAACTGGTAGTCTACGTTAGTATTTAAGGGTTAAACAATTACCATTAGAAGCTGAGAAGACGGAAAATTTAGCGCTCTCAGATTTTTAATGGTTTAAAAATTTGTTATTGAAAATTAGTTGTAGAACATGTGGTCCAAGTTTTCGCATATTTAATGTGAGACATAACTTGTGAGACATAAGTAATGATTTTTTTCTGAAAATAAAATCATGTTTTTGCTTCCTCACTGTCAGTTATAGGTCGAGAAAAATTTGATTTTTACAGTGCTTTTGAACAATTATGGTCCAGTTTGTGTGGCACATTTCTTGACCCCCTTAACCATGATTCATGCTTTGATATTCATCGGAAATACTGCTCTATAATTACATTACTTGCAATCAACGAGTTCAATATGTCAATGTTATTCTTGTGAGGAAGCTGTACTACCACCTAAGTAGACAGAAAAACAATGTCTATATTACCTATTGTATTGATGTTCAAAAAGTGACTGACAAGTGAAGAAAGAGTCTTGAAAATGATATTTTTGTATTTACATTCTGAAAATTGTTGAACATCCCCAAATAGTGACTCATAAAATCAAAATTTTTCGTCATTGACTATGAATGGAAAAATGTACTTAATTAACGATTTTAAGAGGCGATAAAGTCACAGTTTTCTTTTATTTTATTGGTTATTGGTAACTGAAGATTTTTCTTTCAAACGGAATTATTTACATTTTTTACATTTTTTGTTTTTTTCACGGATTCTGAATTTTTGGGATAAGGCATATCACCTCACGAGTTGAATTCCTTCCGAAACGGTTTGTATCCCGCTTCAAAAGTTTGATAAAAATCGCGGTTGCCAACAAAACGGCGTATATCCATCCCTGTTTTCAATTAACGCTATTTTAATGTTTTATTCGGTTTTCGGATTTTGCATACTTTGAAACGTAAACCAACACAATTTGAGGGGGGTTAGAATATTTTTTTCTTGCTCGGTTCCGAAGGTTCATTATTGAAAATAATGGGTAAACACATAAAAGAAAATGAAAATGAGACTTTTCTTCACACAACCAAAAACTCGCTTTTTTTCAAAGTGGCTCACATCTATCGTTTTTTCATCAAATGGGTTTATATCTTAATAAGAAATGGCCGTGTCTCCCTCAAAACTGCACGCCAAAATTTCGAAATTTGTCTTACAATCGAAAGTTGTATGAACAAACAATGGAAAATTTGGGAACCCTAGACAATTTCCTTGCCATGAAATTAGTTTTTTTCAATTTCCCACAAAACATTCCGGGATATAAGCCAGTTTGAAAGAAAACTCCTCAACTTTGGGTGCATGATGACTGACCACAATATGTAGGAGGAAATTTTCTATTCAATGGCATTCGTCCACATCAAGAAGAGGTGTAGCATGCGATAAAAAGATACGTCAGTTCGACGTTTCATTTCGCTGAAAAAATGCTGAATGGGAGTTTTGCTGGACGTTTGAAATGCAGGAACAATGGCGTATCGGTTCTGATACCAGAGGCGGGTGCCGCGGTACAGAAATAAACTTGTTTTTCCCGGATTCCGCGCTCCGACCATTGTGGGCAGGTGACCAGGAGTTGAGGGCTGATGACGTTTGTCGAGCTGGGGAGGCGGTGAATACATTTTTGCCGCGAATCCCGTCGACGGGGGCAGTTTCGCCCTTCTGACTGGAGGGCCGGCAGGAAGCATCTGATACGGAGGGAAACAAACGAAAACGACTGACGCGTTTGACGTGCCAATGTGAGGTCGAGGTTGGGGAGTATAGGCGGCAGATAAGGGCCTTGGGGCTGCCCATGAATCAGTGATAGGGAAGTGGGGCTGTCAGGGGGCGTCCAATCCTGGACCGCCGTTCTAGCCTGGTGGGCGGAGTCAACAATGATTGTCATTAGCAATCCATTCGGTCACAACTATGCTAATACACTCCGACTGGTCCCACTTCTCCCTTTTCAACTTCGTTCCATAAGATTTCCATTACCGATGCATCCATCAACATTCCTCCAACTATTTAGACAACATACTCATAAACATTGCATTCTGCGCCAAAATTCTGCTTTTATTCCAACAAAAAAGAGTCTACCAAGTTGTGTGGACAGTTTGGTTTCCTCACATCAAATAGCATCGACGTGTAAGAATGCTTATGTTATTGAGCACTTCCACAGATAAATTCTCCTAAATCAAACTAAATTGTCAAAATCATGTTTATGGTTTTTCGATTTCACAAAGAGCAAAGAAATTGACGACAACCTCCTCCTGTTTGTGGAGTCTGCGATTGTCAACTGATGATCCATCATCTTCTGGTTGAATGCCCGTTGTTCATTGCTCCAACCTCAACCGAAATGCCACGAAATCTAAGCAAACTATTGGGCAACGATTCAACACTTTATAAAAATCTGTTCGTTACATTGAAGTCCACATCATTGTATCATCGAATTTGAACTTTGTGTGTGAAATGGAACCATTTTTTTAATTTGTAAAACACACATAAATGTTTGGCGTCAATAACCATAACGGTTGAACACGCCTATTAAAGGAGAAAAAAAAATCTTAGCGATTATGTTGACGATTTTTTCACTTCGCATGTACTGTGGCTCCGACTGATCGGATCGTGATGACATCAATGTGCATTTTTCTTGCACTCAGCCGCTAATTACCATCCAAAGTTGAGAAAACTCGGGGTATCACGATTAATCGAACCGTACGTTTCATCGAAAATTCAATTTTTAAATTATAGCAATTTACCAGGGAAAAATACTCTTTCCCAATCACCGAACCGCAGATGTTGGAAAGACAAATTTAACCCTTCATAAGTCGAAGGACCTGCGCTGTCCTTCCCAGTAGCTTCCTGACGGTCGAAGGGGGAAGGTTTAGTGTTGTGTCGTTCTCTGTGACGTGTATCAGTGGCGCACATACAACACTTGTATTAGGGGTGGGACATCGAACGGAAAACATCGATGTCGACGTCGATATTTAATAGAAACATCGATTTCGATGAAACATCGCGTGAAAAACATCGATGTCGATAACATCGTAAGGTAAAAATTTCGCAAAACCTAGGGAGAAAACCTTAAGAGGCTGCTCTTCCTCCATTCATAAAAAGAGGAAGTTTTCTTTTAACGTTATTTTATTTTACTGGATAACCTACCTACCCCAATATAATTTTCTTCATTCTTAATAAATATCCTATGTTTATGCACTTCAATTCGATATCCCATACCTTCCCCATTTCAAATATTGTTTCAAGCATAAAGAGATTTTTTTCCTATTGTTTTCCAGTAATTATCTTGTTATATAAAGTGATGATTGAAAGGTAGGAGGTGTTCCTCTAATTCCAAGTAAATTCAATAAAGTTATCTGGTAAGGAATTGGATTTTGTCTGGTTCCCTTGCAGTACCTAGAAGGTCAAATTTATCAAAAGATGCTTTCAGACCTCGACATATCGATACTAGCAAAACACCGATGTTTCAATATTATCGATATCGATGTCCCATCCCTAATTTGTATGTGATTGCTATTCAAGTCTAATTTTATAGAGAAACCATCGTGGTATATCTAGTTATGTTATTAAAGTTGAATACCATAAAAAAAACGCTAAATAAGGAAAAAATAGAAATTATCAAGATGAAGGTCCTGGTTTCTCTAGGTTTTACACTTGAAGTTAGCCATAAATTAATTTCTTAGGTAGTTTTTTGCTGCTTCCTGACTCTACTGACTCTAAAATTATGTATGCACTTAATGTCAGTTAGTAAAACTCAAATTTGAACTAAAATGTAAGTTTTCACAAATTTGATCTGTCAGATCGCAGCAAGAAATATGACCCGTAAAAGAGCCGCGACTACTGAAGGGTTAAGTGTTTCACCTGGGATTTAGGTCATGACATTTAATACTTTATGTATTTTGAAAATTCAGACTGATGCCACCAATTCAACGTTTTTACATGCTGCACATCGCAGATGATTTCATATTAAAATAATCCAACGAAAAATTCGGTATCGAACACCTCATTAGGAAACGAACGGTGATCAATCCTATTCCAAGACTGTGGCACCTCGAAAAGTTCACATTGCTATTTTCTTATACGCTATTTTTATATGTGGGCAAGAAGAAGGAAGTCGAAAAAAATACGATGAAGATCACAAACCGTTATTTACCGATGAGATGGCTCGCTCTGCCAAGAACTCAGTTAACACGGATAAAATGTTACTCAAGGGCAGTGCCCCGAGCTGTGCATTCTTGGAGGGGCGCGCATCTGGATGCCTGCACAATCCCTTGTGCAACTTCCCGAATTAGAATCAAGACGAAGCTCACAAGTGATTGAGACACTTTTTCGACTTTTTTTTTCGCGACTCTTCGAGACATCTTACTTTTATTGCGTGCGAAAGAAACAGTTCCATTTGTTAGAGTAGAGCTAAAGAGGGTGTCTTTAAAGAGGGATCTAACGTCACTTGTGCTGCCGGTCTTCTTCAATAAATGTTTTTTGGAAAATTACGATATATAACTGAATTTTGATGAATTAGAACTCGAATTTTTCTCTCTGAACAACCCAATTCTTCAGGTTTCGATCAGTTTGACAGGGATTGTGAATGTTCGTTTCCAGGTAGTCCCCTATGAGTTTCCTCATTGATGATCAGTTGTCAATCTCCTCTTGGAGATTTCTTACGATTACACAAGCTTGGGTTTCGAACGAGTTTTTTTTTTTTTTTTTTGTTCTTTGTGATATTTCAACAACTTTGTAAGAATCTTACTTAACCCTAGGACCTCACACATAAGTTTTTGTGACATGGAGCTCACACAGGGGTACAAATGTACCCCAACTTACAAAAAATTAAAATCTTGTGTCTGTTGCCATTTTTAAATGAAATTATTGTTGCTTAGAATTCTATAAGCATCTAAACAATGATAAAAATTATTGGGAGTTCAAAAAGGTAATAGTTATATTTTTTACTGGACATTCCTGTTGAAAACCAATTTTCAAAACTGTTAAATATCGCTTCTCATTCAAAATTCGAAATAAAATTTGTTCGATATGGAATGACCTTTGTTACTTTTGATTATGCAAGTTTGCAATATTCTGAGTTGGAGGAAAAAATTGGCTTCCAAATCCAATGAGTAGTTTCCTTATTCTACCACCCCAAAGATCACCCTTCTGTGATGCACTTGAACCCCTATTCTGCTACTTCTGAGCGTTCCCTTCTTCCCAATAAAGGTCATGTGCAATATTCTTACGTAGAAATTGTAGTAGGGTAAAATGAGCGGTTCTGGCACAGTTACTAGGCATCCCGGCATCAGTGATCTGTGGTGTCGTGTAACCTCCATGTCAACTTGACCCCCTTCCCCAACCACCCTCCAATTCCGTATCAGTGCTCTGTGGTGTCATGTAACCTCCGTGGCAACTCCACCCCCTTTGTCCACCATCTCCCAAATCATAAGGGATCATCTCCCAATTCATAGGGAACCATCCTCTAATTAGGATGTAACCTCCGTGGCAACTCCACCCCCTTCCCCAACTCCTACCAATTCATAGGGGGTCATCCTACCATTCAAAAGACATCATCCCCAATTCATAGGGGACCATCCTGTAATTCTGCATCACCTGTGGTGTCATGTAACCTCCGTGGCAACTCCACCCCCTTCCCCCACCACCTACCAATTCATAGGGGGTCAACCTACCATTCAAAAGATACCGTCCCCAATTCATAGGGGGTCATCCTACCATTCAAATGAGACCGTCCCCAATTCATAGGGGACCACCCTCCAATTCCTCATCAGCTGTTGTTTCATGTAACCTCCGTGGCAATTCCACCCCCTTCCCCCGACTCCTACCAATTCATAGGGGGTCATCCTATCAATTCAAAAGGGACCGTCCTCAAATCATATGGGACCACCCTCCAATTCTGGATCACCTGTGATGTCATGTAACCTCTGTGGCACTTTCACCCCCTCACCAACAAATTGATGTGGCATGGTGGCTCGGAACAGTGAGGATCCAAAAAAGAATTGGCTTACCTATAATGTTTCCAGGGATTCACGCTGGGGTAAATTTATACCTCAAAGAGTTCGAAAATACACACTGGGGTAAATTTGTACCCCAAAGAGTTTGAAAATACACACTGGGGCACATTTGTACCCCAAAGAGTTTGAAAATACACACTGGGGTAGTTTTGTACCCCACCACGAAAAAAGACGCGAACCACACGAATTCTCAGAGCCAAGTGGACTCGGCACAGTGCGTTTCCCGCTCACAGGGGTACCAAGATAATTTACGTGGAACCCATTCAGGCGGGAAAATTTTTTTTGCGAATGTGCACCCAAAAATAGGAACAGTGGGGTACAGCTGTACCCCAGTGTGAGGTCCTAGGGTTAATAAACTCTTAATTTACAGTAAAATCCTACTTGCTTCTCTCACCAATCACTTCAATTTTGGTATTTTGTGTATACTAGCGTCCCAACCAAGAAGGGCAAAACCATAAAGAAACACTCTAGGAGGAGGAAGAGGAGAGGAAGGTCTCTGGGAGGTCTTTATAGGGGGTACTTCTCCTATACCACCCCTATAAAATTGAGACAAGATAACTTTAAATTATTAATAACTAGACTCCAAGAATTTTTTTTTTTTTTTTTTGTATGTCTGAATTCCTTGCTTTTCTTTATTCTGGTGCCAATCTGTCTGATTCCTTTTGAAATGTGTTCTACCAGTATCCGTGGTGGTCCCATTTCAAACAGATTTAATTTTGCTTTGTTAAAAGTATCGAAAATTTGTGAAAGAAGTTGAAAAACGTGGTTCCCGTTTTCGGGAATATTGGTCCGCATTCACTCTTCTTCCCCTGTGACTTCCGACTGAGTCGATGGAGGACTATTTGTGTATAGTCAAATTGAAGGTCTGAAAATCGTCGTCCCACGACAACCCGAGTTGAGTACCTCCTCTTTCGTGCGCCTTCAGCGCGTTGAAGTCGGTCAAAAATTGAGACAAGATAACTTTAAATTATTAATAACTAGACTCCAAGAATTTCCAATTTGAGTCTAGTAGCTTTCCGAGCCGGTGTTTTGAAAACTTTGTCCGAAAAATCACTCGCTCCAGCCGAAAATTTCATATTTCGTAATAACTGGCTTGGTTTCAATTCTAGCTCTAAATTTTTCTTGTGATTTTCTTAATTTGTGATTCTTCACTCTCCTGATAGAAAGCGATTTCCCTTATCCGCTACTTCTGAATCTACCAAGTCATGAATGTCTTCAACATACGCATTAATAAGTTGAGCTAGCAAATAATTAAATCGGGTGGATTCAGCTGTGATTCTCTTGAGCTTGAGTTGAACTTCGACCTGAGAAAACCATATCTTTGGGTTTTTTGGCCAGAATGCGGGAAGTTTTACGTGAAAAGCACTGGTATTACTTTAAACTTCGTTACCTGTGATAGAAGACTGCAGCCACAGCACTTGAGAGTCGCTACTCCCTTGAGCCATAATTTGGGGAAAAAAGTCACCAATGCACCTGATTTTATTTTTTATTTTTTTTTTATTTTTAATCGAAAGTTGACTTTATCCTGAGAATTTTGACAATAGCCGTTCTCTTTTTGGATGATTAGATCTTTTTTGAAGATTTTTCATAGTTTCGAATGTTTATGACGTCACGCGCCCCTCCCGCCTGGGTGGGACTTCCCACTGTGACGTCATAAACATTCGAAACTGTAAAATCATAGAAAAAGGTCTTCTCACGCTAGAAGGTCGCGGTTAGTGTCCAAATTCTCAGAATGAGGTCAAGTTTAGATTAAAAATAACAATAAACAGTTTTTCCGACCCCATGCGCACACCCCATTTATAGGGGAACATAAGATTGAGACAAGATAAAACAAAACTTTAAATTATTAATAACTAGACTCCAAGAGTTTCTAGAAGAGAATGAGTAAATTTAAAACTGAAGAATATAAACGACTGTAGTTAGGTACCCTACTGGCATGTTTCTCTTTTTTGCGTTCTTTTTTGTACTGAAAATGTTTTTTTTTCAAAATTTTCGAGATACCTACCCTCTTTACTAACCCTTTTTTTGCTCTTCAAAAAACGCTCATCATTCCTACAATTTTTTAAAATCAAATGACAGAGGGTTGGTTACGTTACGTTCGCGAGAAATGACGTCGAGGCAATTTGATAGATGGCCCGTGAAAAAGGGTGAAAGCATTATTATGTAAATTTCGTATCTAGGTGATTATTCCTACCCTTTTCCCAACAATGATAGAAACGGTTGATACGAGCGGTTGGTGGTCCCCTAAAACTAGTTTTAGTTCTTTAGGGTCAACGCAATCTGGAGTTTGAAGTGTCAACTAAGAAATCCACGTTTCGAGTTTATTGTTGAAATTTCGTCATTAGGAGGAGCCTGGAAGGTCTGTTTAGTGTGCGGAAGGTGATTCCAAAAGGCGTATTATGAATTGTAAAGAAAAATAAAGTGGGGTGCGTAAAGAGGGGGTAAGTTGGCCAGATGGGGCCTGCAACTACCGGAGACCATTTATTATGGTAAACACGGGGCCGAAGCCGGGACGATATTTTACGGGAGAAATGTCTCTCCAACATGTTTATAAGGGAAAGAGGGGGTTAAAAAAAGGAAGACGCCACCAAAGAAGAATAGGAAGAAATAAAAAGAATAAAGGAAGCTGGGATGATGGGGAAGGACGGTAGCGAAAGTGGGGGATTAATAAGGAGGATATCCAGTTACCCTTTGATAGCTGTAGGGTAGCATCCCCCCCTCCACCGCCATAACCCTGGGTTTTTTCCCATTGTAAGGGGGTTGAACTGGATGGATACTTTACCCCCACTCCTTCCCCGGCCAAAACCCCTGTTCCCTTGTCTTTTTACTCCTTAGCTTGGCACTTTTTCAAGGCCTCCTCTCCTTTACCCCCACTTCTCACACATACCCTCCGCCTCTCAGTCTTTTTACCGGGTTTTTTCCACTTTTTTGTTCTTCTACCCCTTTACCGCCACTCGAGTTTCACGTTTTTCAAATACGACAAAGCGCCGTGCACCCCCCTCTTGCCAGCATCCACTCCAGTCCCTCTGTCGGCTCTTGAGCGCCTAAAGGGCCTCCTCGTGAGAATCCTTTTCCTCTTCCCCTTTTAAGGCTATTTTTGTCCCTTTTTCCTCGCAAGCAGGAACCAAGTTCGATCCTCCCTTTGAAGATTCCAAGTGTGAAGAGATTACTTGAAAATTTCTCCTCATTGAACTGTAACTGAAGAATTACCGTCATCAAAATTATGAGGCCTTTTCATAAAATGATCAATTTCAACGATTTATTGGTTCAACGGAAGCAAGCTGGAAACTGTGTGTTATTGTGAGCTGTGAAGGAACTCTATTCCAAAAAGTTTTTATTCGTCAAAATTTCGATTACATTTTTAAAATGTTGTTTTGAACACGAAAGTTATGTGCCACACCCATGATAGTCGTTTCCAGACTAACGTCTATATCGACAGAAACTAGACCTGTTGAGATTCAAACGTTCACTTTATCGGAATTCTTGTTTGTTTTGGTTTATTATTTTCAATAATGAACCTTTGGAATCGACCAAGAAAAAACAAAATTTTTAACACCCCCTCAAAATTTGATGGTTTACGTTTCAAGGTAGGTAAGTACGTAGAATCCAAAAATCGAAAATAAAAATTTGGCCGTCCGTCCGCCGTACGCCGCACTTTTGCCACTTAGCATTGACCGATTTTGATGACATTTGGTATGTAGGCTCCATTTGGGGTCAGTTGTGCCCCGAAGATTTTGGTTGATGTAGGTCACTTCTAAGGGTCCAAAAATGAATTTTGAAATTTTGAAAACGCCCTAACTCAAAAAATTTAGATATAAAGGTATTGTTTTTCCTACAATTTAAGATTCTATAGAATTTTCAGAATTTTTTGAGACCACCCGGAGCCCTGTAGGACAAACCGTTCGCTCCCTACGAGAATTTAAGGGTTTTTACGTACGATAAATCAGAAACACGAGTGTGAATGGCAAAAGAGGCCTAATCTCCGTTCAAATTAAAGCTGACTGAAATGCGATCGATGTTTTTCTTCATGTTGGATGTTTGGTGGCTTGTAGACGAGTGATCTATATAGAAAAATAATAAACCATTGCGTAATAATTTTCAGCGGTTTTTGCTTTGAAATATCGGTTTTGGTCCAACTGAAGTGGGCCTCTCCTGCAAATATTGAGAACTCTGATCGATTTTTTTTTCGAGTTGTATCTAGTCGATATTGACGAACTTGAAGGAAAAAAAGAGGCCGAATCGATTAGGGAAAGTAGGCTGAAAAGATAGGTATAAGAAGCGGTATAACAGGGGTTTGGGTGGAGCGCACAAAAGGACTCCTATTGTTCGAACCATCGATCCCAGGGGTTTGAATACAAGTTGTGGGGCGGCGCAGGAACCATTTGTCAAAATACGAGTATAACTAAAAAAAGAAAGATGAAAAGAGAAATGACGAGGGGAAGCGGGGAATATGAAATAGGCTTTTCAAGGAGGTGGTTAAGGAGAACTCAGTGGCAGTAAACGGTAAATCACGTCGATGAGTTCACGTCAAACCCCCATCAAGATAAGTCTACTTAATGTGAAATAGTCAAGAATATTTTGTAAATGTTGAAGTTATTGAGTGACTCACCATTTCAAAAGTATTCATTACTAAATGGGGAAAGAAGATGTCGTTTGGAGTTGAGAGTTGGACTCCAAATCCAGAATAGATGACAACATTGTTTTAAGTCGTGCAAAATTAGTT
The DNA here is from genome assembly GCA_009739505.2 of Apolygus lucorum. Lineage (NCBI taxonomy): Eukaryota > Metazoa > Arthropoda > Insecta > Hemiptera > Miridae > Apolygus > Apolygus lucorum. The sequence continues at coordinate 48,864,217 of CM019179.2, forward strand.
TTAATCGTGCTTCTCAGTTTGCGATGATATGCGAACAAATATAAGTAAATGTGCCTATCTAACCATCTATATACTAATGAGCATGATGAAGGAGGGAAATACTACAGAATATAGATAGATAGATAGATAAAACATGCTTCATTAGGTAACTAATTGATAACAACTCAGTTGACTACAAAGAGCTATGTTATAATCGTGGTCAGACATGACCGTCCGATGAGTTCGCCAATTACTCATTTTTATAATAAATTTAATATTTTATTCTATTTATTTCTTTATTTTATCGCAACTTATCATCAACTATTCCATAACAACCATGCCAAATAAGTTAGTAAAATAATCAAAACAACAACAATCTATAATGAACATCCATAATGAAATTAACAAAACGAGTGACAAATGACTAAACAGATGGTATCAGTTATTTCCCCCCTTTTTTTTCTCTCCTTATTTTATGAAAACCCATACTCAATCCGGGTCTTGTACCGTAAGTCCCATGTAACTGAACAGTACTTTATCAACATTGGGCTTCCAACTTTTATTGCATATATATATTCTTTCCAACTTATATCAAATTTTCCCAAATACTTTTTCCTCACATTTCGCAATGCCCGACACTTGGCGATAAAATGGTAGGCATTTTCATCCTCACCACTGCTGCGTAGATCACACATTTGATTAATACTTCAGAATATGATGACACTCCAAGTAGCCCCCCCCCCCCTCCCCCCCCATACCACATAATTTGAGGTATCCCTTGTGTAGGCAAGAAAAAATGCAGGTTCAGGAATGAAAGTTATTGGATGCCCAACAATACATAACCGATTTTGGGACCGTATTGTCATTTCACAGAACCTCAACACTATAATAGGAATATAAACCAACACAAGGAGGGACCTCTCCTTATTTGCAAACCCTCGAAAAAGCACTAAAACGGTGCTCTCGCCCGAGCAAAGGCGCTGGATTTATAGATAAAACTGCCAGGTAAATTTATTGTAAGCAGGGTGGAGAAGGATAAAAGATGACATGTGTCGACGCGTGATAGATAGGCCGTTTTATTTAGGCGGCCGTGGCTCCGGACAGATGGAGAATGGCAGGCAGCGCTCCCCCCGCCCCCGCGGCCTCGTCGTAAAACTTACCCGGGACCGCTCGCCCTTTTCCCGTTGACGTGAGGACTGCTGTTTTCTTTCATTAACCTCGTCACCCTCGTGTTTATTCCCCATTCCACGCAATTTGTTTATCGAGACGAACTTAATGAATTGGCGATTTCGACAAAATGGATATTAGTGAGCTGGAGACAAGTTTTACGATGTACCTGCCTAATAATCTTTATATGTCGAATCAGAAGGAATATTTTTATAAATTTGTGAGAAAAAAAAAGTTCATTGAGAGCAATGGCATCATTTAGGTCATTCTGCATAATTGAAAATAAAAGTTTTGAAATGAAGGCACATAATTCAGCTGCGTGCAATTGTGATCAACTTTTAAATGGAAAATAAAGGCACAAAAACTTGAAAAGTTTTACCTAAATTTGAAATTTTAATTAATTTTCAAAAAAATTTTAAAATTTTTTAAAATTCAAATTTCCTTAAGGGGGTCTCAGTCGGTTCGTTCCTCGTTCCGGATTAGTATTTCACGAAATCGAAGGCGCAAACACTTAAAAAGTTGTACTTGAATTTGAAATATTAAAGGATTTTAGAAATTCATCATTGCACGGCTCTAGGGAATTGAAAAACTGAAATATTGCCGCTGGAATCATCAAAATCAAACAATAATTGCCAGAGAAAAATGGGAAAAACCGTTAATTCAGTTATGTTTTTCCCATAAAATGTAGCTAAACTTGAAATTTTCAAGGATTTTAGAAATGCATTAGTGCATTGGCCTTTGGAATTGAAAAACTGATAGATTGGAATCATCATGATCGAACGATAATTGCCAGAGAAATATGGGAAAATTTTCGGAGAATTTTTCCCATTTTTCTTTGGCAATTATTGTTCGATTTTGATGATTCTGGCGGCAATATTTCAGTTTTTCAATTTCTAAAATCCTTTGAAATTTCAAATTAAAGTACAACTTTTTACGTATTTGCGCCTTCAATTTCGCTAAATCAGGAGGTGATCTATACAGCCGAGTGGGTACAGTAAACTTGGGCACGCTAGTAAATAATAAATTGAACTCATCACACCTCCACCGTATCCCTCGTAGCGGATTTTCGAATATTTTCACCCTGTTTAATCGTGATCTCTCAGATCGCAAAAAACGAGCCACCATCGACGTCATCAAGCTTAATTCGCTTTTTCAGAATATTATCCCACTGCCGGAACTAATTTCTGGTCCCAGGGGAAAAAAACAACAATTCCGCCGTTCATAAGTGGACCGTGTAATTTCTCTCGAAAAACGAGGGTTTTTTTCTCCTTTCATTTAATACTTTAATAGCGTTCGAAGCCTCCATCGTTCCTATAGTTGTTGAGTCTTCTAAATAGTGCAATATCCTTAAACGATTAGGTTCTGATGAGTGTTCCGGACTAGTTTGCCTCCTAATTCGAGATCATATTACGAAGCCAAAACCCATGAGTTGTTTTCTTGAGATTGCGCGTTCTTGAAGCCTCCCAAAAGCGCTTAAGAAACTTGCTCGAGAATTACTTACTTCCCTCAACTTTTTCTGCGCCGTCTAATTGAAATTACCGAACTATCTCTTCTCATCTCAAGTGTACTAATGGTTAGTAACAAATCAACTATTTATTGAAAATTCGATGTTTCTCAGGTCGTCTCTTGTAATAGAAGGCTGTTATTCTTTTCTTGCTGACGGATGTTCAGCGTGGTGCTATCGGCCTTTCTTCACCATGGAACTTTATCAATCTGCAGTCGACGAACGTGAGAATCACTGCGATGGGCACCAAGAATAAAAATGAATAGAAAAAAACCGGATGAGAACCGAGATGACAAACACAAAAAGAAGAATCGTCTGACGACAGATATTCAACGAGCCGGTTTATAAATATAACTGCGCGTGTCACGTATGACGTTTATTCGCATCGACTATTCACTGTTTTATTTGAGTAACAAACGAAACTGAAAATAACTAATTTGTTAATCAATTTTGCGAAAATTACAAATTTTCAAAATTTGTAATGATATGTAGGTGTAAGGATGTCAGTTTCAGAATGAACCAGCAAGACATCAGCTTTCTAAGTTTACCTTTACTGGAAAAAACTTGAAATATGTGTAGTTATTGTAGACGACTGCCAAGTTGGTTGAGCGGGTTAGATTTCTCAAGTAGAATAACAAGAACACATGTATATAGAATTAGTTGGTGTAAGAATGCGCGTTGTTATTAATCCGATGTTGATGAAATTCATTTGGGACCATCTCGAGGCAAGCACCGAAATAACACAAAAATTCGACCATGATCACATACCAATCCGGAACCAATTGAGGGGTTTCCTACAAGAACAAGATAAGTCCGAAATCGAAAATTCTAAACCTGCTGAATTTTGTGAAAGGCCTTTTCCTGAATTTTCCCCCTCCTGTTGCAAAATGTGACTTGTTTGGTTCTTGCTGAATTTTCATTGAAGCCCAAGTACTGCATGTTTATGACGTGAACACGTTTTGCATGTTTATGACGGTAATCAAATTTTCTGTTTTTATAATAATAATGAAGCTATTTCCGAACTGTGTTTAAAAACTGACAACTAGAACATTTAAAATGTTTTTTTAGATGCCTATGTTGCTGGTTCAATTTCCATGTTTTCTTTGTTTCACCATCAGTAACATGAAGGAGAAAATAATAGTTCCTACTATCTTAAGGATTTGAAAAATGAATGAATAGATAAGTAGACAAGCAGTCGTTTCATCAAAAACCTTTATTAAAGAAAAAAGAAAATGTTCAAAAACTCCAAATATTTTGGTTTGAGAGAAAAAATAACTGAAAATTTACACAATATACACATCAGAAATATACAAAAAAAAAAGAAGAAATATACACATGGGAATAACATCAGAAATATAAAACAACAATAAACAAAATATAAAAAAAAACATGGGAATAACTTCTTCACACAATAGTTGAAAACTGAAAAGGACGAAAACCCATTAGGCGTGAGATGTGTGCTAGCGTACTGTAACGCCTTTAGATTTCTCAAGTAGAATAACAAGAACACATGTATGTAGAATTAGTTGGTGTAAAAATGTGTTGTTATTAATGTTGTTGATGAAATTCATTTGGGACCATCTCGAGGAAAGCACCGAAATAACATTAAAATTCGACCATGATCACTTACCAATCCGGAACCAATTTGTTCAGAATGCGAGCGTAAATTTCGATTTTGGAGAACCCACTTTGTTTATCTTCACAAATCCGAACTTTTAAAAAAACATAGCGCAAAAATTATACTCATTTAGTACAGATTCACGCTCTTTATTTTGATGTGGTTCGAAAATATCTCGAAATAATCGCCGATTCCTCAGAAATAACCAGTTTCTGTATATCAAGAACGTGGAAATATTGCGTGGCGTTGTGGTGTACCGATTGATTTAGATGTTCTTCGGCTCGAAATGAATCCAGAATCGAAATTGTGAGTTCATGCCAGATGTTGTTCCGTCCTCAACTCCTTTACAGACCCCTATGGGCCTCTCCAACCCTTTTGGCTCCCCTATACCGCGTTTTTACAACAAAAGAGGCCGTTTCACTATTAAAACTACCGGGAAACGTCGGGAAGGTCACAACGGGCATCTTTTTTCAAATCTCAACTCTCAGCACAGAAACTTCCTTTTTTGTGTTTTCATTTTCCTCTTCTTTTTTCCCGTCTTCGTATTCAATTCTTGTTTGCTTCGTTCCTCTTTTTTAGATGTCATATTAGAGGATCTCGGGAAAGGCACCTGAAATAACAAGGGCTGCGATCCCCCGCCCAGATTCGTGACTTAACACTTTATCCTTTGTCCGCCGCGTTTCAAGTTCAACCCCGGATTTATTCGGCCGTTATTCCTTTCGCGTGGAATGGCCACCGCATAGAGTAGGTTTTCTCCCTCACATCACTTCCTACCAAATGGTACAGTTCAAAGGCCGCCAGTCCGTCCTTGATTGAATAGGTGATAGGAAGACAAAAGTAGACTCTTATAATATGAGTTTATAATTTTGTATGTAAGTAGGAGCTCTGAAATTGACCAGTGCATGTATTATCGTTGTGTAAAGCGTTGGATGATAATATCATCCTACTTTAAAATGGCGAAAACTCATTACATTTTCTGCTTTACACAACGATAATACAAGCACTGGTCAATTTCAGAGCTCCTACTCATGTACAAAATTCTTGACTATGAGTAGCACCTCTTAGTAGGGATGGGTATCGATACCCGATATTTCACGATATCGATACTTTCGTTCCAATAATCGATATTATAGTATCGATACTGCACTGTCATATTCACTGCCGATATTTCTAAATATCGAATATCGATACAGTTCTCGCGGACAATTCAACTTAATGGCTAAAAAATGAAGAGATGAGGAAGGTAGAGAGGCTGTGGGTCATTACTCGGGTAAAATAATTAATATTTTGGGAAAATGTTCAATAATACATTCACAGTTTTTAATAATTAAAGGTATGTTATGAAAATACACTCTTGGACTCTTGATAGTAAGAAATGAATAAAAATTGTTGCGAAAAATATTTCCCTTGAGAATATTGGATAATGTTTTTTTTTAACTCTAAAGCAGGGGTGCTCAAACTTGAACTGCTGGCGATCTAACTCAATATTTTTAGACTACATACGATCGACTCTGAGAGACTGCAAGTGTGTGTGATGCAGGGGTGTCGTACATACACGATACACCCTACCTACCTAGGTAGGGCGTACCGTAGCATATATAGATATTAGCTTTCTGCACAATATAGGTACATTATTTTAGTCAAGGTTTGGGTTAGGTTTAGTTAGGTTCTTCTCTACAATATCAATGAAAAAACTCATAGTTATTCAAAATTGCGAGTTTATTGGTTGTTACAAAACAAAAAAGTTACATATGGTGTTAAACTTAACTAAAGAGTGGCTTTGGATGTTGAAGCGTGGCACTGCATGTCCTCAGCATACTTTTCATAAGATGGTACGTAACCACTGAGTGCTAATCGCAAGCATGATGACATAATATTATCATATTATGATCGTCAGTTAGTCGATTGCGATATTTTGACTTAATTATCTTCATTTCAGAAAATGCAGACTCGCAAAAGTAAGTTGACCCAAAAAAATGGCGTCAGTTGAAGGGCGATTTGCCTTACATTCTGATATTTATCTTCAGATATAAAACAGATATAGAAATTTGTATCAGATGCTGTAGCTTTGAGATGTATATCTGATAAAATCTGCACCAACTCATTTTCAACAGAACATGAGTTCAAATTAAACTGACTTGCTATTTCAGTAGCTAATTCCTCAATGTTTTTACATGAAAAAGGATAACTCATAAATGATCCTATATTTTCGAATTTAAAGCAAACATAAAAACGCATTTCGAATTCAACTGAGGAATCCTTGCTTTCAAAGACGGACAAAATGTACTGTGTACTGTCTAGTCTAGAAACAACACGGCTTTTCTTTGAAAAGTGCCGCGCGTTCCTTTGATAAATCCACATTTTGCCGCAAGCAGTGTTATTTTATTACGTAATACATTTTTGTAGTTTAGTTACCTACCTACTTATTAAAATTTTTTTCTTCTCGAGATCTACCCAAAAAGCACTTGCGATCGACCGTTTGAGCACCCCTGCTTAAAAGTATCGATAGGTACTCGATATTATAAAATATCGATACTCATGCTTAACGATACATGGGATATCGATACTCGAAAAAGATACTGTATCGATACAAAATATCGATACTTTTGTAACGATACCCATCCCTACCTCTTAGCGTTCAACCTCTAGTATCATCATTGGAGCAGGTGCACTGGAGCACCCAAGGAAACATGAAGATATCACCTTTCAACCGAACAGTCTTTCATTTTTTTAATCTGCTCAGGTCGTTTTTGAGCCGAAATTCATTCAAAGCCAATCAACATCCACAAGTGAAGGTTTATCACGTCTCAGTTGGTTACTTTATTTATCACCGATAGTACGATAATCTCCTGAGAACTTCATCTTTTGAAAAATTTCACAATATTGACTGGATGTGTGGCTTAAGGGCGAAAAACTTGATGAAACAATCTATGCCCCTTCCTTCCCTGATCATGATTTTTCGAGAATCATATTTTTTTCGATATTTTCTCTTGGTAATGTTATTGATTATTAAGATTGACACTTCAGCATGATTTCCTCTTTACCCTCGAAGTGAACAACTGCGCCAACATTACTTCCGAACCTGTTTGAATTTTGAATCAGTATTTCCTGCAGCCTCCCCGAACCATCTCAACGACTCGAACCTAATTATCAATTGACAGCAATAGAACGGTGGGGGACGTCCAACATTGTTCCCTCTTCCAGTTGACTTCCGCAGTTCTTCGAACCGTCGCTACCTCTCCGTAGAATCTCAGCTCCGCCCTAATCAAGTCACTTGATTGAGAGGGTTAAAAAACTATAAGCAACATGTGTGCAGGGCCATCACAGTTACCGGATGCTCGATCAATTGAACAGTCAAACTCCCCGCCCAATTTCCCTCCGGAGCAGGAAATTGTCCAAACAAATTGAAAAATTACTAATTGGAAGATTGAATCTAGGAAAAGAGGAGACCGCTTCAAATCCTCCAATTGAAGTTTATTGCATAAACTGGGTGCCCTCCTGGCGTGTGAGAAAAGTGGGGAGACTTGGGGGAGTCGAGTGTGAGAGGAGTTGGAGTCTACTAATAAATTTAGATTAGTACAAATGGTCGTATTTTGTGCCTTTATTGAAGAGAAGGCTTCCCCCGACGCGAGATTGGTCCTGAGAGTGGGATTGGATGCTGTTTGGAGGGGAAGTTCCCCTCTACCCGCCTCTCCTCGTTGATGATTCGTGTCTCACGCCAATTCAACGATCACCCGCAATAGTTCCATCCTTCGGAAATCCCGCACTTGAGAGTTTACTGCGTAGGATGCGCTTACGGGAAGCATTTACGCACCCATCGCGAGCTCGTTGCAAGCACTCCTACTCGCAAATCCCCTTACGAAGTATAATTTCCTTGGCACCAGCCTGTAGTTTCCTGCTTCAGTGCTCCAGCAGTGCTGGACCAACACACTTCGAGGCTGCTCATGACCCTTCTAGTCCTGTCGTTGGTCTGAAGCTGTCAAACTTATTCAGAGCTCCGTCAACAGCAAGAATATCGACTATTTGCATCCTTCTTCTTGTCTCTCAGTAGGCAAACTTTATTTGAGGATGAAAATCAAAATTCATATCATGGTAGTCCGTGTTTTCCCAACACCTGTTCTTAATCACACTCAGATGCTTACTTGAGCTTTGCTCCAAGCTGTACAATAATTATAACATATTACTGTTGCTGAGGGGGCTGCATTGCCTGTATTCTAGGCTGAATTTTCAGGAATAGAATTAACTAACAAACCATCAATATTCCAATAAGACCTATCGTTTCAGTACTCATATTTCGTCGAACATGATATGGAGGACCAGCAACATGTGAGCTCCCGAATACAAATGCATGGGATTTCGTGTTTTATCAAAGCAATAATTCTTTGGATTTGTGACGTGGAGCTGAATAGGGTTCCAAGTTCGTTAAAATTTAAAGGTATTGGGAGGCAAAGTATTGAAAACGGCCTTCAGAAGAACACACAGAATCAAGAGAATTTAATATACAAAATCTCCGAAACTCGTAGTAGGTATATAATGTAGTATAGGTATAATGTTTGTTTGTTCTGAGTGTAATGGTGAACAGCGGGACCAATTTTCTTGCGTATTTTCCCAGAATGATCTGTCATTTTCGGATTGAAATATAGTTTACGTTCTTTATGAGAAGGGTTTCCTTAATGGCTGATTGAGTGCACAGTTAACCAGTAATGGTTTACGGTCATCAATCATCATTATTTGAGTTGATTTACCAAAGTTCGCCTGGTACTTATCCTACCTATTTTTTTTGAGAGGGATCGTTTCAGAATGTTCCAAAACGGATTTGAGTGTGAAAATTTTTCGAAAAAGTCGATTCTAAAAGTTTTGAGGCCATTGCAATAGCTTCATTTTCCTTGAAAATTCGCTAATAGGTGTCTGTGGAAAATTTAGTTTGATGAAATGTTATTATTACGGTCATTAATCACGTTACGGTTTACGGTCATCAATCATCATTATTTGAGTTAATTTACCAAAGTTCGCCTGGTACTTATCCTACCTATTTTTTTTTTTTAAGAGGGATCGTTTCAGAATATTCCAAAACGGATTTGAGTGTGAAAATTTTTCGAAAAAGTCGATTCTAAAAATTTTGAGGCCATTGCAATAGCTTCATTTTCCTTGAAAATTCGCTAATAGGTGTCTGTGGAAAATTTAGTTTGATGAAAAGTTATTATTACGATGAATGGCGAGTAGGTGCCTGAGCTCCTTGTTTTGCAGCTGCATCGATCTCAAAATGGCTACACTTTTGCCAACTGATTAGAACCTCTTCTCTGGTAAAAATTCTTTGATTGTTTGGTACCGAAGCCAAACCGAGGCCACTGATTTCTTGTCAGTTGAAGATTTGTCGTCAAACATAGTCCGTGGCTTGAGTATCTAATGGTATCTCCTGTCTTGAAGATCAGAAATACCTTAAACTAAAGCTCCAACGACGTACTGAATTATTCGTATTCATTTCGAAATATGATATAAAAATGACTCTAACGAAGTGTACGTGTTTTTTATTTCTTCATAAAAGCTAAGATGGTGAATTGAAAGAGGAAGTTTTTCGAATGAGAATCGTGTTAGACTAGGCTGACAGCGGGCTTAAGGGTTTCATCCTTTAAAAAATAGTTTTTGTACGTTGGTGATTGATGGAGCTACGGGTGCCCCGCTTGCTGCCTCCCACTTCAACTTTTGGTTGGACTTCTTTTGAAACGGGCGTTTTGTGAGATTCCGATTCAAAAGAGAAAAAAGAAGAAATCCCTACTCCGTGAAAGGTTCCGGGTATACCCTTCTATGCGCTGCAGTAATTTAGGAACTCTTCATCTGTCTGGCTTCTCCTTATTCTTATTCACTTTTCACTCCCAAGTTCACTTCTCCTTCTAAACGGTGTCAGACGCGTAGGTGCGGGTTATTGCGCGAAAATCCGGCTCAACCCGTTTCTCGAGACAATGCCAGAGCGTGATGCAGCTATTTGTTTTCTCAGAACCTCCTCAAAGACGAATTAAGGTCGTCGTATTTCCACATTAGGGTTCACGAGGTGGAATCCTTCTCCATGTTTCGATTCTACCAAAATAGATACGGCCGTAAGCTTGTAATTTTGCGTCAAAAAAAAAATCAGTTGTGAATGCTATTGTGGTCACAATTCGGTGAGCTTGGTAGTTCTCACTAATTTCTGTGTTGGTTGGTAGGTTCCTACCTTGGATCATGTTTTATGATTTTTTCTAATGCTTTATTTAAATAATACAACACAACCTAATAAAATAACAACAAACATTTTACGGCTTGAGCTATAAAGCTATGAGTATGCCGGGGTTCGCGGTTTTCTTTTTATCCCGTAACAAAGGTACCTAATAAGTACTTCAAAAAACATGTTTCCAATATACCTACTAAAGGTGCCAATCGACTAGAAAATGAGATTCCCAAAGTTTTAGGTCGATCGGATAGCATTAACCCGTGCCTCATCGAGGTTGAAGTTCAGAAATATTTTTATGAAAATCAAGTTAATGTTCAATTTCTCCCTTGCGAGGGAAATTTCTCCCTCGCAAGGGAGAAATTAGATTGCCGATCACACAGCTGATCAGTGACCACTCAGGCGCCTTCAGCATTCTCCATTGACCCTGCTTCTCAAATTTCAGCTTCCTGCGTTCAACAGGAGAGAAAATGGCCTTGGAGCTCACTCAGCTGATCAGTGGCCATCTTGGTACAACTAGACCCCAAATGGAGCCGATATAACGTGGTAACTAAGAAATCGGTCCGTGGTAACTAAGAAAAAAAACGTTGCAGATTTGCGTGTCGGAATTCACAGAACGACCCCCCGCCCTAAAACATTAAACATGTTAATATATTACTAAATGTTCTAATTTCAATTTCATATTTGATAATTACAATTTCATGCTTTGCATTCACACCCATATTTGATATTAACTTTATTCAACATTAATTACATCAAGTACTCTTTTTTTGTGATTTTAACAACTAACTGTAACAAAAAACAATAAAAAGAAATCCCATCAAAAGGGTAACTATCTAAATTTAAATTTACAACACTATAACCAGTTTATCACAGAATATACTTCTTCCAAGTTTTCTATCGAATGCTAGTGAAAAGCCAAAATTAAAACTCAAAAATTAAATTGTTCCGTTAATTCATTCCTGTACCTCATGGCATTTATAACAAACCAACCCAGCTTCATCCAATTTTTTCCATTCGGGTACTCCACGGCCATTTCTGCACTGATGAATCTAGATCCAAAATAGTTCTTTCTTAAATTACCAAGTATAGGGCATCTCGCCAAAAAATGGATCGAATTTTCATCTTCACCAGAATTACATAATGAGCACATATGGTTTCTGTTGTCTATCCACTTTTTGCAATTAAGATTTAACATTTCACATCTGGTTTTACATATTATTTTCACTATGACATGACTGAGATTCGGCTGTTCCATGTAGGTGGGGGGATTCAAGTCTTTATACAACAAATGGAAACGTGCATCTGCGGCATCCGCTCTACATTTTCGTACGAAAGTGTCCTTCATTTTTGCCTTTAAACACTCCCATTGCTGGAGTATACCCTTCGGATTATTAAATTCTAGTGTAGTACCATGTTTCTCCGCTAAGTCTTTACATACCTTGTACCAAGAAATTTTATTTTCCATAACTTCTAGCGCTACGAGTTTCGTAAATCTTGTGTTTGAGCTGTTAAGCACGTTCACCACGTATTTCATGAACAAATCAAAAGTGTACATGTACACCTGTTCTATACCAGTCTCAAGGTACATGATCATGTTTTATGTCATGTACCGGCTATCGTGTAACAGGAAGATAAACCAAATTGAACTATTATAGCTTTCTGTTCAGTTACAAACATCTATTAGTCCAAACTGAGGGTCAAAGGTGCACTACACCCCAGATCCTCAAAAAGAATTAAACCCGGCGTTGAATTGGATTTTTCCGTTTCCGCGGGGACCATAGGGTAGGTATTCTGAAGAAATAAAACCTTCTCTGTGTGGGGCTTAAAGGACGGCTATTATGCCGCGGGGGTCATGAGGGTGATTGGCAAAGGGATCGACCGATCGGAGAGGGTTAAAAATACGAGACAATGCGGATCTCAACCCTTTTCCTCTGTTTGGACTACAATGTGTCTCAGTGGCATGAAACGGAAAAAAAGGTATTCGAGTTCCATTCTCCGTTAGATCCGACTCGCGGAAGGTTTGAAAACAGGAAACATTAGTCCGATCCCTTCTGGGTGGCCGAAATTGCACAATGAGCACCTGGCAGTCATCGAAACGGAAACTATATTAACTATAGCTTCAAACAAACCGCTTAGTGCATTGTGTCGTAAACCAACAACAGTTGTAAGATTGCAGAGTCTATCTTGATGTGTTATTGTCATTTCCTGTTTCCCATTTTCAAGCAGAATCTGCTGCTGCTTTATCAGCTGTGAACTAAGTCTAATATCACATTGTGGTGCACTAGTTAGGATCTCTTATAAAAACCCTAGTTGATTCTATCAACGTCAGACTAGGAAGGAATTCGTCGTCGTTATCGGTATCTACCAAGTTGTTTTACAGGATGTCCCAGAATTAACTATCCAAACTTTAGGGATTAATTCCACGATTAATTTGCAACAACTTTGGCCCATAACGTTATTCCCTGAACCCCCATCCACTTGGTTTTTTTTAATTTAATTTTTTTTTTAATTTTCCTTCGTGTTTTCGATTTTAATTCGTAAAAACGGCCGTAACTCCCGTAGATTACTCGTAAATTCAACTTTGAGGATGCCCACGGAAAGAGCATTTTCTCTAATAATAATTTCGTCACGCGAAATAAGTACGTAAAAATTGAAATTTTGTCAATTTCAACTTTTTTTGTCATTGCAGTGTTTCAAAACGCTCTCAAATTCTTATCGGATTTTTCACGCAGAATCGAATGAGACCAACCCCAGGTTGCTACGACCAACCGAACAGAAAGTACGACGACATTTCCACTGAAAATCGTATTTTTTTAAAACAATTTTCACTGAAAATCATTTAAAAACGCTGCAAATTATTACACAATGGTTTATTATTTTTCTATATAGATCACTCTTCTACAAAATCACCAACCATCCAATATGAAGAAAAAAAAAATCAAAAAAAAAATTTTAAAAAAATCAAAATCACCAACTATCGATTACATTTCGATCAGCTCTAATTTGAACGGAGATTAGGCCTCTTTTGCGATTCACACTCGTGTTTTGATTTATATATATATATTTCAATTTTGGCAGGTTTTTGACTAGTCCAATGTAAATGGAGGTGGAGTAAATGACCAAGCTAGTCTTCAGTAGTTTTTCTTTATTGCCACGACTTTTCTGTCCGTTTAGGGTCCTGATCCAGGACAGAAACGTCGTGGCAATAAAGAAAAACTACTGAAGACTAGCTTGGTCATTTACTCCACCTCCATATATATTTCAATATAAACACTTAAATTTTCGTAGGAAGCGAACGGTTTGTCCTACAGAGTTCCGCGTGGTCTCAACAAATTCTAAAAATTCTATAGAATCTTAAATTGAAGGAAAAACAATATCTTTATATCAACATTTTTTGAGTTAGGGCGTTTTCAAAATTTCAAAATTGATTTTGGAACCCTTAGAAGTGACCTACATCAACCAAAAGCTTCGGGGCACAACTAGACCCCAAATGGAACCTACATACCAAATTTCATCAAAATCGGTCAATGCTAAGTGGCAAAAGTGCCGCGTACGGCGGACGGACGGCCAAATTTTTATTCGATTTTTGGATTCTACGTACCTTGAAACGTAAACCATCAAATTTTGAGGGGGTGTTAGAAATTTTTTTTTCTTGGTCGATTCCAAAGGTTCATTATTGAAAATAATAAACCAAAATTATGATTTTTACCAAAAACTTCCGGATTTCCGGGATTTTTTTTCATTTTTAAAAAATTTTTATAGGTATTTATTATTATTATTATTATTATTTTATCGACCTGGGGTTGGTCTCATTCGATTTTGCGTGAAAAATCCGATAAGAATTTTGATTGATTATTTTGACAATGTTAGGTCATAAATTTGTCAAGAATTCGGGAGAAAATCATTTAAAAAATTATGATTTTCAGGGAAAATCGTAAAAAAATTCGACTTTTAGGGAAATCATAGAAAAAATCATAAAATCGTATTCAAAATGCGAATACGGGGGAAAATCGTATTCATAATCATAAAATCGCGGATATGATTTGTATTCATAATCGTATTTATGAATAAGAATTCGCCCATCTCTGGTTATAGGCGACAAGAGATACCAATCAGCTCATAGGAATTTTTGTATCACAGTTTTTGAAATCTTTCCGATATTTGGGATTCCTGTTCTCGACGATTTTGCCTCATTCCGCTAAGAATCGTGCGAAATCTTTTCTTCGAAATCCCGACAAAGCGCCGCTTTGTCACAACTGCTCAAATAAGATTTTTTAACGTGTTTTATTTCTATACACCGTGAGAAAGGGGTACGCGGTGTAATCTTCAGTCTCACCGCAGGACGATGTCTCCGACAATCCCCTTCTCATCTCGAATTTCTCATCTTCCATCGCGTCCTCTCGCCACCAACCCTTTCGTTTCCTGCTTCGTAACAAAACCTTTTGTCCTCAAAAAAAGGTCTCATCGGCCACCTGGTAACGAAACACCGTGCGCTGCACCCCAAAAAATCCTTTCTAACCATTTTCGCTACCCCTTCGTATATTCCGTAATAATGCGTGTGTCGCCTGCGGAACTCCCCAAAAAAACATTTTTTTCTATTTCGAACTTTCGTTGAAAAAAACCCGACCCCTCTGTCACCTCTCTGTACCTCTCTTCCTAATGATACTGCCGATCTTTGTAGCGTTTTCACCCCTTTCGTCCCCGAAATAATTTTTTTCTTGCGTCGAATGTCAACCGCTTCCCCTCCTGTAAGGGTGACCTTAGTTTCCCACATTCGCCCTCCTCAAAACCTTAGCAATGTTTATCTTTCCAGTTTTACGGATTCCCGACATAATAGCGCACCCTGACATAATAGTCTCCCGACCTCGCAGGTACATTCTATTATCCCCTGACCCCTCGGATTTCTTTCCCAAAAAAATCCCTTTTTTTCATCCTCTGTAAAAAAACGGTTCCTCCAAAGTGTAGAATTACCTGCAGCAGCGACAACCCCTTTATGCCCTGTTCTATCTTCCTTGGGAAGGATCTCTTGTCTTTTCGTTCTTTTATTTCCGCTGTGATTTCCGAAAAATCCCATAGATTCATCTTCTCGGGGGTCTCTTTGTTGAACCCTCGAAAAAATACGTTATTAGGCGATTTTCCCAACAATCCTTCCACAGTCATCCCAAACAACCCCTTGCTGCGCCTTCGACAATGATCTTTTATGGAATGCAGTACAGAGAAACGTTCTTCGTAGGAAAAATACCCGTATCAAAGACGAATCACCTATTGTGGAATTTTGAAGGATTGTTCGTTCGTTATCGATAGAATAAGTGAAAATACCTATCAAACGTTTAGAATTTGATTTTTTATAATTTGCGTTGCTTTTTCTTATTGTATAAAGGAAGTAGTTAGAGATAATCAGTTATAAGCCTTGTTGAATTACATATATTTAGAGAGTCCTATTCAAGTGATGCCCTTAATTTCCAATTTGTCCATAAATGTACGCAAACAACTATTTCTTGGAAAATTTTCTTGAAATTTACTTTGAAAATAAATTGGAATTTTTTTTTGCAGTTTTGGGCCGCGAACAGCCTAGTCCGATAATCCGAGATGGTAAAACCATCAGTCCGATGGATTATTCCCGATACGTCAGACGTTTTTCCAGCTCCTTGGAGTGCGGCAATCAATACTGCAAGGAACTCAACTACAGGTGAGGTTTTTTACAAATCAATAAAATTATACTAATAATTAAACTAAGGGTTTACCTCAGTGAATCATTACTACATTATTTGGTACTGGCGAACCTTCTGCTATATAAACTTTACCAATTCAATTTCATATATCCAACTTATTCATTTAAATCTTCGAAGTTGCTTTAATTTGTTTGAGTTGGTTACTGGTGAACTTAATAGCAAACAAATCTGCAAGGAAATTCTGAGGAAATGTTGGTACACAATGTAGATACTGAAGAGTTAGGATATATGTAGATATAGATACTGGAGAGATCTACAACATTGATATATAGGATTTCCAAGTCTAATTCGGAATTTTCCAGACCAATTTCGAAAATTTCCAATCCAGTTTCAGAACTTTCCTATTCAATTTTAGAACCAAGTCAAATACAAAATTTTCCTTGTCAAATTCAGACATTTCCAAAACAATTTCAGAATTTTCCATTTCAATTTCAGAATGTGATCAATCTTTCTGTGTGGTGATATACAGCATTTCCAAATCAAATTAATCCTTTTCCAAACCAAATTACGGTCATATTCTGCCATTGAAATGGAAAATTCTGAAATTGTTTTGGAAAAATATGAATTTGACTTTGACAATTTTGTATTTGACTTGGAAAGTTCTGAAATTGAATTGGAAAGTTCTGAATATGGTTTGGAAATTTCCGAAATCGTTCTGGAAAATTCCGAATTAGACTTAGAAATCTTATAGGTACAATATAGGTACTGAAAAAATCGACATTTAACTCGGAAATAATTTCCAATCGTGTTGGTTATTGTACGTTGAATGGAAAGTTCATATCGATACCTTAAAGCACAATGGCGCCCATTCCCATCAGAACTTTCTAAGTAAAATACTAAATTTTCCAAGTCCAATTAATCCTTTTCCAAACCAAATTACGGTCACATTCTGCCATTGAAATGGAAAATTCTGAAATTGTTTTGAAAAAAATCTGAATTTGACTTGGAAAATTTTGTATTTGACTTGGAAAGTTCTGAAACTGGAATGGAAAATTCTGAATATGGTTTGGAAATTTCCGAAATTGGTCTGGAAAATTCCGAATTAGACTTGGAAATCCTATAGATACAATATAGGTACTGAAAAAATCGACATTTGACTCAGAAAGAATTTCTAATCGTGTTGGTTATTGTACGTTGAAAGGAAAGTTCATATCGATACCATAAAGCACAATGGCGCTATGTCCATCTATCTTCCATATTTTTAATTTTTTTTTTTTTCTAGTTTCAGAAAAACCCAAATTCAACAAACTAATATTGACTGAATTATAGCTTAAAAATTTATTGAAGATATTAAAGTTTTTAGTGAAATAAGCCATTATTTTAGGAATTGTGCACTGGTGATAATTTCTTTTGCGTTTTTCTCAAAACTCCGTTTTTGGACATAGCGCCTTTGTGCTTCAAGGTATCGATATTTCGTATCAAAAATTTTAGAAAGCTGTTAGTGCTCTAATCAACGCAATTATTAAGTATTCCACCCAATTGGTTGGTTTTTTTTTCATGTTTAATTTATTTGGTGGGAACCTCCTCTTGAATGTTGTTTGGTTATTGTTGCGCTCGATATTTCACTGATTAACTTAAATACCATGTAGTATTCACCTTGTGTTTGTGTCGCAGGGAACATTTCCACTGCCTCGACTGCAACTCGCGAGTGTTTGTCAAGAAGGAGGAAATGATTCGCCATTTCAAATGGCACAAAAAGAGGGACGAGTCTCTTCAACACGGCTTCATGAGGTACTCACCCAGCGACGACTGCTCCGACAGGTGATTTCATTTCTCTTGTACCTACAATATCGTATTCATGTGCCCCTTTAGTTATGAGCTGTTCCAATAACTACTGATCGCATCCCAAGTCCATTGTTGGAAAATTTTAGGATGTCCGTTTTCAGCATAGCAAGGCTGTACGTATAAACAACAGTTTCATTGAAGACAAGTTTTAAACTATAATATTTTATGAAGTAGGTTTGACTTTCTTGCTCAAGCTGACGAGCTGTGGTGGGAGACGTACCATTCGTCTTATTTAAAACAATTACTCAGCAGATTTTGATTTCTTGACGAAATTCACTAGAGCCTTATAAACTGTCCTGAATGTGTGCCGCAACACCTTTATAATTTTCTTCAGTTTTGGGGTAGATTATTGCAGAATTGGCGAAATTTGTCCTCTTGTTTGAGTTTATTAACCCATTTCAAGCCTAGGGTAGAAATAACAGAGTTATGTGAGGAGGAGGATGAACTATTTTACAGAATGCCGGCCGAAATAAGGCATCATTCTCATGCATGCTCACTAATCGAGAGCCAAAATGTTCCAAATTTTATGAATTTAACATTTTATAGGATTTGAGAGGTCTCAGTTTTCCAAATCGATATGGTTTATCCATTTCATTGTTAAAAATCCAAAAAAAAAATCTAGGTAAAATGTAAAAATCTATTTATGGACCAGAATCTGTTTCGAATCTTGGCCCAGAACGCTCACCCGCCCAGGATCGAATTTGAGCAACCATAATCACGCTTTTGGCCTAAAGGGAAAACAAATTTCCCAAATCCCATTGAGCTTCCGAATTTCAAAGAAAATGTTTTTTGAAAAGTTTAGGAACAGCATGAACGAGAAAAAATTCTTCTACTTCTTCTTATTCTTCTTCTTCTTCTAATTCTTCCATTTTCCACTATTTCAGTATTCAAAAACATCATTATTATGACAATGCAAAAATGCATCAGTGGCCGGAAATGGGTTAAGTTAACTTTCATTTGGCTCAGCATACGCGAACATAACGGAAGGATTGAGCGCATAAAACTGTCGTAGTGTTGAAACTACCTCCTAATTTTTGCAATTTTGCCTATTTTAGTAGTATAATTAATTTTTTTGAAAATTGTATTGCACCAAGTAATAACTCATCAACAACATCATTTTTAAATTAGGATAAGATACTTGAAAACCAGGTACTTTACTGAGTTTTGTTCACTTTGAGTCTTATCTTGACTCTCTCATGTAAACAATGTCGAGAAGTTTTGTACGTTTGTCCGGTGATTTCATTTGTGTCAAGGAGACGGATAGTTTCCTCTTTGACGTAGAATTTGAGCCGATGAAGATGGCGCAAAGCTTGTCGTTTGATGGACTCGTTGACGGTTGCGATTTGGAGCTCTTGGTGGTGACGTCCTTTTCAAAAATACTCTAATAAAAAATAGTTAAAACTGCGCGCCTCGGCGGGGGCTTCGCCCCCTGCACCCCCGGATGATTTCCGCTTAGAGCCTAATGGCTAAAATGTGACATACCTTGAAAAGGTTTTTGCTCCCTCTCCCTCTTTATATTTCTTCCACTGTAATATTTAAGATACCTCCTTATTCATAATAACATCAGGTTGTCAAGCATATTTGTCGTCAAGCATATGATAAATCATAGCGCTACTTTCCTGTCGCTTTTTCCTGTCGCTTTTTACTGTCGATTTTTCCTGTCGTTTTTCGGCGGGGGGTCCCATCGCTAAAACCTTTTCAAGGTTAAAAGAAAATTATAAAGGTGTTGTTGTTGGTGTTGCACATTCAGGACAGTTTATAAGGCTCTAGTGAATTTCGTCAATAAAATTTAAATACTTCAAAAAAAAAAGGAGCGTTGACTATATTTTCTATATAGACTATAATATAGTCTATATTATATATTAGGTATATATTATAGTCTATAGTATATATTATATACTCGTTTTCTATGTATGTACTCTATTTTTTTGTCAACATATTATTTGGAAAGTTTTGGATGATTTCTCTATTTGATCGAGTCGTACAGTTCACGACTGCGCTCCGTAAGTCCAGACTGGCTTTAGGACTCGGTTGCACAGTGTAAGCTTACTCTGGATAGACAGTTTTGAGCGTCTATCCTTAAGCCAGTACATTTTTCGTATTTGTAGTGTAAGTTCTTCGTTCTTCTTGTTGACGTGGGCATCCCACCGAAGTCTGGCGTCTAGCGTCATACCAAGGTACTTGGCCTCATTGGCGTAGGAGAAGAAATGTCATAGAGAAAAGCTTATTCGACTCTCTCGTTGGTGGAATCGTAATGTACCGTCTTTCCCTCTCATTTTGATTATCAATTTCTGTGGACACTCAAATGACTGATATGGCATTGACAATAATTTATTCGATTTTTAAAAAGAAATAAAGCTAATTATAGATGATTGGCGGTTAGTGGCGTAGACAGCTCTAATTAAACTTCTTTTGACATTATTCTTGACGACGAACGTTAGCAGTGCAGTTGATTAGCATGTCTGGATGTCCTGTTCTAATCGGCAAATCTCTCCAGGTACCCCAACTGCGGGCACAACCGGAAACAGACTCACTACCACTGCATCCAGGGCACCTGCGACAAAGTGTACATTAGCACGTCCGACGTCCAGATGCACGCCAACTATCACAGGAAGGACTCCGCCATCATCCAGGAGGGTTTCCAGAGGCTGAGAGCCACCGAGGAGTGCCGCACTCCCTACTGCGCCTTCTTCGGCCAGAGGACCACCCATTTCCACTGTCGGAGGGACCACTGTCAGTTCACCTTCAAAAATAAAGCCGACATGGGTAAGTAATTTAATTACTTGGTTGGTCCAAATTTGACCAAGTTATGAGATCTGATCCAAAACGTAAATCCGATAAATTCATTTATTAAACTTAGTGTTGAAATGACCAACGGCCTTTAGCTGGTTTATTGAACCGGTTCATGTGGGATCGCCAAAGTTAAGGTCAGTCGGCCCGGGGTTATCTGGATTGGTGATCGCTCGTGGGCGGTATCATAGGTCTTGATAATTTTTCGGGTTGGGCCGTTGGTGAACCCTGCTCTACTTAAGAGGGTGAGGCAATAAATAGCCAATTAGCCAAGAGCGGTATCATCAGAACCAATGGGGTGTGCGCATGGGTCGGAAAAACTGTTTATTGTTATTTTTAATTTAAACTAGACCTCATTCTGAGAATTTTGACACCAACCGCGACCTTCTAGCGTGAGAAGACATTTTTCTATGATTTTTCAAAGTATCGAATGTTCATGACGTTACAGTGGTCTGGGAGTCCCGCCCAGAACCCCAAACATTCGAAACTTTGAAAAATCATAGAAAAAGGTCTTCTCACGCTAGAAGGTCGCGGTTGGTGTCAAAACTCTCAGGATGAGGTCTACTTTTGATTAAAAATTTTAAAAAATCAGGCGCACCCCCATTCTGATCTTCCCTTTGGAAGACAGCTGATGACGTTGACGAAAATTCAACCTGACACTATTGAAATGAAGCTACTCTTTCTACACTTTTCTCACTCCCACCTTCCTGACTCTTCGAACTTAGTATGAGTTTTGAACGGAAAGTTCTCTGTGTTATAAAACTCTTTCTTGTTGGTTGGTACGGAGGGACTCTTTATTTTGGAGTCTTGTTTTTTAATTTAAGAAACTTAAAAAAGAACAAGACTCAAAAATAATCACCCAAAACCTTAATCTATTTTGAATGATGTCCCTTTGAAAAACTTCCATACTAGAATGCATGCGTCACAGTGCCTTCTTTGGTAACCTTCCTACCAACGTGTACATTTTTCAAATAGAAGTCGTCTGCTTCCAAAATGAATTCGACCCTCCAAGATGAACGCTGTTTTGAAGAAAAAAAATTGTTCACATTACCTCTGCTTGCTCTTCAAATCTATTATTATATTTCGTTCTTCGCCACATGAAGTTTTTGTCTTTCTTTTGCAGAAAAACACAAGACTTACCACATCAAAGATGAGCAACTGGCTCGCGACGGATTCAAAAAGTTCCTCAAGCCCGACCCCTGCGGGTTCCCCAACTGTAGGTTTTCCCAGGTAGGTATCACGGTACGTTAAAAACCCGTAGGTATGAGGAGAACCGTAATATACATGTAGATTATTGTAGTTGTGTAAATAAATTCCGTTGAATCGATGAAATTGTTATGAAGTCAATCTAAATTCATTATTCTCGCAGAACCCCAGCGGCACCCACTGCAGACTGGTTTTAGAAGTTCATGTACTAAAATTTCGGGGTTTTGATAATTATTTTTAGCAAATTTAAAACCAAAACGCTGAACAATTGAAAACGTTGTCAAAATGCCTGCAATTGCATAAAAGAAAGAATTAGGTCAACAAACTCTAAAGGTGCAAAATTTCAAAACATAGGGTAAAAATAACGAATTTTTTAATGGAAATTAGCATCTTAAGCGTATCAATGTATGGTAAATTAAATATACCATATTTTTGTATACCATGTTTATGGTATTTAAATATACCATTAAATATGACCAAATTTTGGTCATGGTTTCTATAAGAATATTTGTCGTAGTTCGAAAATTGGTTCTTTTGGGGACTGGCGACGATTTGTCACAAACTCCCCCTATTGTGGAGGTCTTGTGACTCCTCAGGCCACTCATCCTACTGGCCAAGTGATGTACGAATTGACAGAAATACACACGTATGAATAATCGATTAGTTAACTCTTTTCTTCACTGAGATTTCATATTTCAAGATCGATGTATTTTCTTTCGTTGAGGCACATCACTTGAAATTATGTCTAAGACTATTGAATCATGACAACTTGCATGCATCACACGCTTGACGCTACTGATCTATCGCGGAATTTTCCTTAGGCCCAAAAAGTGAGATCACTTCACCAGACGTTATCATTGTCGAACACTGTTATCAACATTGTGTCCCAACGTCAGCGCCTTCAAATCGCGCATCCCTGCGTGCAATTTCGTGAATTTCGTGAAAACGCATAAAGAAATTTGCTGATCTCAGCAAAAGATTTACAAACTCCGAAGTGGGGTAGCCGGTGGAATCATCTTTTAATAGAAGTAGATAGATCTTTTAAAAGAAGGAGAGTTTAATCCATTAGAGCCTGAAACTCTTTTCCAATGGAAACTCCGAGCAGTGAGTGAGCGCCTTCAAATAGGATTTTTTTCTGAAACTCAAAAAATTCCAACGGAACAGAGAATTTGGCTGACCACAGTCATCCAATAAACTTGATTTTCCCGAGGAAATTAGTGGCTAGCACTAGAATTAGTTATCAATCTGCTTCTTTGTTTAATATTTTTTCTTAAAAAAAAAAGATTAAATAATTTTTAAAAAGTTCTGTTTTTATTGTATCAAATATTTACCATTTTTTCCAATTAATCGATTTTTAAGACACTTATTGATTGGTTAATCGATTAATCTGGATAAAATAATATTCGATTCCATTAATCAATTTTTTGTTGGTCGATACTCATCCCGAGAGTGGATGCTTGATTCATATTGTAGTTAAAAAATTATAGAAAGAAATTATTACACTACGAAAGTATTTCAAGACTAGTTGATGCGGAGAGAGCTGTCAACAGGTACACTAGGTAGAGGGGGTGAAATTAGAGATCTCAGTGAAGCTAGTGAACTTCTCCATCATTCCCTATGTGTAACTAAGTGCAAAAACGCCACTTTTCAGGAGAAGCAAAAAACTGCTTAGTTTAACTAAAGCGCTCGATTATGACCTAGTTTTTTTTTTTCTTTTGGAAGGCCAATAAAAGTGATGTTTAAATAGCATTGAACTGCCGCAAAATTTAGAGGGGGATAACCAAAAAAAATTTCAAATTTTGGGAACTTAGTGCCTTTCACCACTTGATTACCTGGGCATGGAGAAAATTAAGACCGAATATGGCGAAATATCTTTATTTGAACGAATAACTTTGTAAACTTATTGAATATTATGTATATAGATTGTCATTTCGATTTTTTATATTTTTTTCTTCATTTTTCTCAATTTTTTTCTCACGTTTGTTCTACATCTTCTTGTTCCTGAGTTGGCCAAGACAGTATTTTCTCATAAAATTGCTTAAACGCTTCAGGGACACACTGTCTTAGTTTGCCAACATCCTCGAACTTCTTGGCGCTAAATAAACGTGTATCTTTGTAAAAAGTTGGGTGACTAAGCTATGATATTGTGGTAGGTACTTACGAACATGGAGGGCCAGTTACTTGAGGAGGCACACTCTTTCCACTATAACTGATGTAATGAAGGCCTTGCAGTCTTTGTTTCTTAATTACTTGACGTTTATGTCCAGCTTCATCTCTTATACGTTTGGGACTCATTTTTAACACACAAACAGTACCTCAACGTAGGAAAAAGCAGACTGAGGTGAAAAAGTTCACGGAAATGCCCGCGGAGACCCGTCATCAGGCGGTGAAGAGCACTTAGTTCTTTTTTCCACGAAACGCTCGGTGGTGGAGACGAATATCTGACAATCCGAAGCGAGAACTTAGTTCTTTTCACCACCACATGATGTGTCTTGCCAAGGAGAACCCAAATCAACAATTAGAAAAAATTCGATTTTTTGCACTTTGTTCCCTTCACCACTGGCCAATTCAATTCTAAAAGGGTCAATATGCCCTCGCGAATGACAAATTTAAACCAGCAAATTGAGGAGTCTCTCTATTTCCTCGTGCTTCTGAAAATCAGATTACTTCAATTCCATTAGTTCAGTTAGATTTATTAATTTACTCAAATACGGACGTGAATACCCGCGGTTATTGATGGTTTAATCTCATTCTAGGTGTGCAACCATATTCACTGCGTCCGCGACGGCTGTTCCTACGTTCTCCACTCCAGCGGCCAGCTTCTAAGTCATAAACGGAAGCACGAAAGGAAAGACTCGGAAATCGCTTACAGGAAGTTCAAGCTCGCCCAGCAGGCGGTCGTTAACATCGGAAGCAACCCCGAACAGGTGAGAGCATCTCCTTATTACCCATTTCGTTTGTTAAACAGTGTTTTTTCCTCGTTCTTCGCCTTAATTGGGGAAACACTGTTGTTCCTACCTTCTCCGAGGCAATGATGAATTTATTGTGACATTTACTGCGCCTATATGCAGGTAGGTCCTACGTAAAAAGCAACAGAATCCTGAACTTAGAATGAAAATCTCCCCTTCAAATCCGGTCTTTTGATGACAAAAAATTAATTGCGTAGCACCATCTACGATTACTGAGTTAGTAATATGTAAATCTTTGACGAAACGTATTCCTTGGATTAATTTTTGGACCTTCATTGATCAGGGTTTTAAAGTTTTTGTGGGTTTTATTGATTAACTATTACCTCTATAGCCTTTCGGGGCTTACAAGTGACTTAGGGGTGGGTAAAAAGTGCAAGATGGATTAGTTCTGAACAGTTATTGACATGAACTTGACAGTTATTTTGATGTATTTCCTTTCAGTCTCATCCTGACCTGGCAGCTGGATCTTCCCTTTTGCTCCAACCTTCATCTCTGGCGGCGTTGAACGCTCTGAGCGAAAATTTGCACAGCACGCCGCCTGCGCACGACCGGTCCAGCCCCAACGCTGCTTCCACCCCTTCCTACGCGTCTTTCATGTCGGGTAAGTTTTGCAAGTTGAAAGATACCTGCAGAAAAGTTAGCGCATCTATTGAATTTAGTCCACATTTTGATCCCCACGATCATAGAGCGACTCTGGCAAAACATGAATTACTCATAGAATAGTGTAATATTTTAAATAAATAATCGAATGCTGGAAAAAATCACTCTGTCCATCCGATTCCAAAATGTTACTACTTGATTTGAGAAAAGGTGAGTTCAAAGGAAGTACTCGCGGAATAGATACCCTGTGAAGTACTTGAGGAACCCTGGTCTACCCTTGAACTGATAGCAGGTTGTAAGTAAAATTAAGTAAAGTGAACATCCATCTCTGACATTCCTGGCGTCGTCGAAGTCATCAGCTGTCTTCCAATGGGTGGATCAGAATTGGTTCTTATGATTTCGCTCATGGCTACTTATTGCCTCACATGCTCAAGTGGAGGCATGCCTCTTCCCCGAGCACCTCTTGACATTGTGGATAATCCAGGGCTGTAAAAGCCAGAGCTGAAAGGTCGAGAACTGGAGAAGCGTTCTGATTGGTAGACGCTCCTGGGCGGGCAGATTTCAGATATTTCCTATTTCGATGATTTGATTGAAAAATCTTACAATTGTTTCCAGTCCGAGTAATGAAGAATGGTAGGTAACGAGCCAACATTTATGTACCATGAAGCAGGAATAGCGGTAGCTGCTACCCTCGTCACCTAAACAATTTATAGTACCTCATCGAGCATCACCACTGTCGCGATATCATATCCACTCATCCACTCTTATTAACCCGAGTTTTCCTCTCCCTAAGTTGTCTCCAGTACTCTGTAGCCCTACTTCGACCTGGGCTTTTATAAGCCTTGGTTCAGTTTAGCCTCTCACCCAAGTTCCCGTTGACAGTTTAGATACTCAGAGGATTGATTGATTGAAGTTTTTATTTATTAAATAAGGGTTACATAGGGCCTTAGGGCCCTCTCTTACCGTAACCCTGAAAGGGTTATTACAATATTCTACCTCGATAAATCTGGAAAAACAACATTAATATATAAAATCATAAAATGAACATCCACTCTTCTACATTGTTGTTAATAATATAATATGCCACTATTTTGTTCTACGTCCTAGTGGATTACATTCAACACATTGTTTATTTTAAGTTTCTGTGTAATTTATTAGTAATATTCTTGTAAAATCATTCTTGAATTGAGTCACTGATTTGCTCAAATCAAATTGGTCAGTGAAATTGTTATATATTCTGATGGCGTGGGTACAATATGACTTATTATAAATTGTCGTTCGATGTAGTGGCTTGCAATATATTATTCCTAGTTTACCCGATCATGGACATTTTTCAAAAATTTAAATTCTTCAGCTAAGTACTGCGGCGTTCCAAACTTCAAATTTTTAAAAGAGGGGGAGTAGAGGGGGAGGAGTAGGAGAGGAGAGAGTAGTCTGGAGGCCATTTGGAGCAGAATGAACCAACGAAACAATTGCTCGTTGTCGAGGTACACTGTAGAACTGACCACTTGCTTTATTTCGGAAATACAACCTACCATTGGTTGGAGTCACATCAGAAATTATAAGTATTTAGTAAATAACCTCCTCTCAACTCTCGTTGGTAAAAAAAACCTTGCCAATTTATGTAGAATTTAATTTTCAATTTGTTTGAAACTCTTCAGGGGTTGATGTGTACAAACTCCTATGCGTTGTAAACGTCTTGTGACCACTGCTGGAGGGGTTTCAATACCTTTTTCATTTCAATACCACTAAACTCATGGCTTACCACACTAAACTCTTTAATTCTTCAACAAATTTTCAAGCTATAATCGTCAAGAAGTTCAATAATAGTATTGTTGTATTTGTGTTTTTCTGAAATTAAAAAAAAAAATGAAAATTTTTAAAGATGAATGGACATAGCGCTTTTGTGCTTTAAGATATCGATGTGGATCCACGATTTTGCCTAATTCAGTGGGTTAACATTGATACTACTCGTCCAGTGACGGATGATCCGCTAAGATTTATAGATGGATTTTAACACATCACACGATATTTCTACAGGAAACCACAGTTACATCGACCACTCGACGAGTTCTTCCTTGGCGGACTACTCGGACGAGGATTTCGTCAAGTTCATCTCGTACTACGGCCCGTCTCACACCTGCCTCCCGAACTGCCCGTTCGCCAACTCCGAACACTACCACTGCAAGGAACCCTCTTGCGAGATTCCATTCAGGTTTGTTGCGTCTCCCTTTCTACATTGAAATAAGTAGGTAGAAGGTAAATAGAACTAGTATTTTGATGAACGGACGAACAAAAATTACTTTTACACACCAAAAGTGGACCATGAACATTTATAAGCGAATCTCGAGGTGATCTTGAGGTGATCAAAATACGGTTCTAGGCTAACATTCCGCCCAATTGAATGATCATATTTAGGGCTTCATGTGTGAACTGTACAGTATAAGCTTATTGTGGACAGACAATTTTGACCGTCGGCCCATCAGCCAGTTACTGGCTGCCAGTATATTTTTCTGAATTTAATCAAAAGCTCAGCTTTTTTCTTCTTAACGTGGGACTTCCACCTTAGTTTGGCATCCAGCGTCATTCCAAGATATTTCGCTTCATTGGCATACGGTATCACCTTGTTATCGAGAAAGGCCTGTACAAGCAAGTACTAAAGCCCGTCTGGACTTACGGTGCACAACTGTGGGGGTGCACAGCCCAGAGCAATCGAGACATAATTCAGCGCTTCCAGAATAATGTAATGCGATGCTGCGTTGATGCATACAGATACTTTAAAAATGACAGACTTCACTCATGGTCATTCGCAGCCAAGTCATGAATCACCTTTTGAGGCTCCAAGATCATGTAAATGAGTATGTCATCCAGCTACTCAACACAGATGATCTGCTTAGAAGACTTAAGAGAACCAGGCCACACGATCTAATCCACTTAGTGTGACCATCATGACCATCATTTTTTTATAGATTTATTATTTTTATTTTTTATTTATGGCCTCGTCACAAAAGATAATTTGTCTTTGAGGGGAGTTAAGGAAAAAAAATATATTTTAGTTATTCTAAAACATACTGATTTGAGGTAATTGCTGGGATACTAAAACATTCGTCTGCTTGAAGTGAATCACAGTTTGCTCTGGAAGCTGAGCATAGATTTCAGAATCTACTGAGATGGTGAAAATATCTTACCAACAATGAAATAATGCCTCAAATTAAGCCAGTTTTAGTGGTTTCATTCCTCACTAGGCATACGTACTCTCTTGTTCATCGGTAGGTACTTACCAATGGTTTCGTGTCATGTTTTGTAACTGAAGTTCGTTTGGTATTTCAGGTGCAAGGAGACAGCGGAAGGGCACGCTAGGATGCACGAAGCTCAGGAGAGAGTGAGCGATTTCTATCAGGAAAGCGGCTCGCTCTGTCAGCCCAACTGCCCCAAAGAGAAGCATTATCACTGCACCTGGGTAATTAATGCAGTCATTACCGCTTATCTACTTATATTTCCACAATTTCTATCAAATGAGAAAAAGCGCCAAGTTCCCACAAAAAAAAAAATTAATAATCAAAAGTATTTTTATTTGTAAGAGGCCTTAGTTGGGAATACAAAAGTCAACAATAAATTCTTGTAAAACAATAACAAACTATCAAGTAGACATTATACGTTGGTCAGGCCCTATTTGAGATGTTGGAATACACTGTAAAAAATTGTGTGGCTTCATAAAGTTCTAGTTGAACAAGTTCTCTTTTAACCACTACCTGAAGTATTTATAGGGTAGGTCCTTTGTATCTTCATTCAAACAATTGAAAAATCAATTTCAGAGCCACAAAGAGCCTGAATTGAGATTATAATGGTATTTGAGAATTTGAGCTATAAATTGAGAATTTTAGGTGTGATGGAGCTCTGTGGATGGTCTATTTCCATTAGGTACTCATAGGAACCTATTCGTAGTAATTCTTACTAACTATTCTCTTGAACTCTCCAAAAAATAAAACATTACGGCATCTTGTCATAATAACGTAAGAGTTTTTCCCAAGCTCCTATAGAGAGATAACTTTTTCATTCAATACAACTTTATTTCAGGATGGTTGCTGCGAAGTTGTGATGCCGAGCGAGCGGTTGGAACACTTCCGATCCCACGAAATCTCAGCTCAACACAACAACTCCCTCGAGTCCCTCTTCAGGCGTAAGAGGGGGCGGCCCCCCAAGAACCGCGTCATCGAGGTAAAACATCATCATTTCCAACTCTTTCACAGAGATTTGAATCTTTTCCACTTGAAAGAAGTACTTTTCCCCGTCTAATGGCCGTTACGCGTTTTTAAAGTTTGCATCTGAAAGTAGGGAATCATATGAGTAAATCCCTATTTATTGCTTTTGCACGGGATATGCGTGGTTAATTTTGGAATTTCGATGACGTCATTGTCTCAATTGAAGTAGGATCATATAAACAGGATGAAACCCTTTCCATGCATACCTACCTGATCAGCTGGAATCTTGAATGCTAAAAAATCATGGCTACTTATTGCCTCGCCCAGTTAAGTGGAGCAGGGTTCACCAACTGCCCTACCAGAAAGATTACCAAGGCCTGTGATGCTGCCCTCACGCGGTCTCCAATCCGAATAATCTCCTAGGCCGACTGGCCTTAACGTCGTGATCTCACGGGAACTGGTTCATTCAACCAGCTACTACCGTTGGTTGTGTCGACCCAACCAAGTGCCTTTTTACAAGGAAGCACTATCACTTGCAGTGGATACAGCAAAACTAGGCTGACAAGGTTTGCCTCTAAGGGCAGCATTGTATGATTTCTGGAAAATGGCATCAGCTGTTATTTTCCACTGTGTGCCTTGGAGGAGATGTTCTAGATGTGATATCAATGGTGAAAGTTACCTACCTCAAATTAACTTGTAAACAAACAATATTGCAGCCTATTGAATCAATAGGTTTGTTCCTACAGCGACCACAGTCATTAGAAAGTGACTGGCGCATGCGCAGTAGTCTAACAGCAGCTGTTCCTCTGGGCAAACAGTCCCATTGTTCCACTGGATGGTTCGGTTAACTGTAGTTGAACTCCAGTCGAACAGAAGTTGATGGCTCCAAGGGCTCTGTCGATAAGGAAACGTTTCCCTCGTGAAACCTCTTTCATAGCCTGCTCATTCTAACATTGATCTTGTGTCGAAAGTAATACGAGCTTCAGTTTGCATTAAGTTAAGTAACCAAGCGGCAAAAAGTGTTCCAACAGCGCAGTTCAACAGTTAGACAGTATTGATTGGCGATTTAGAAGGCTGTGAACTGTGGTTTGACTGGTGTTAAGTTGGATTCACATGGGATGAAAAGGTTGGAACGACGGAAAGATGAGAAAACCAGTAGATGGGATAGGCTGGGTCGGTAGAAGGTTCACATGGATGGAATGGACAGAAAGGACGGACTGATAACCTTCCTCCTGGAAGCCTTGCCTCCTAGTGCAATTTCCACTAGTGGTTATCAGAGCGTGGAAAGCAGAAGACGTACAACGGTATAGAAATGTCTTCTGTCAACGGACTTTCCGCTGTTCTGTCAAGATGGCGGCCACCATTCTCCACTGGGGAAAATCAGCCAATCAGATTGCGTTATTTCTTTCCTTCGTTCCAACCTTTTCCTCCCATGTGAATCCACCTTTAAACTGCAAACCTCCTGTTGGAACAAACCTAACATTTCCAATCATTTAACCCTCTTTGGCTCTTAGTAGTAAACTCCGCGTAAAAAGGTCTAATTTTAAATTGACAACGACTAAACTTACATGAAAAAGTCTCATCAAATCAGAATTCCTCATCACATGAGTAGATGATATTCTTACTCGTAAAACCTTTTCACAAACAATTTTTTTTTATTGTTTCAGGTTTGGAATGATTATGTAAGTATCTTCACTACTACTGGATATCATTTACAGCTTACTATCTCATGTATTGTTGAGAAAAGTTAGTCGAGTGTTGAACTTGAGGAATTAAACCAAAATGTCATTATAACTTCCCCAAATTTTTTGTGCAGCTCAAATCGTCTTAACTTTCATGTCTTTTTCACAAAATGGTGACTTTTTTATTGCATTCTGTTTTTATTATTGGCACTACCTTTGATTGGGATTCATTTTATATGCTATTGTTTGCTTTCCTCACTATTTAATTCTACAAGATAAACGTTGTGTCAAGTCGTAAAAATATGAACAAGTTGGAATTACAAAAATAATAGCTTGAATTTGTGAGCAACTGTAGAGATTTGAAAATTAAATTTAAAAATTTATTGTTCCATATTTTTCTATGATTTTATTGCTTTTAATTTATTTATGATGTAGTTTAAAAAATATTTTCCAAGGATAGGTGTTGCATCTAGTATCTCAAATTATTCCGATTGGTTCTGACTTGTGTTGTTTTGACATCTTGTAGGCCAGCGGTGGAAACACTGATTCTCCGCAAGCAATCTTCACGAGTTTCAAGCTGCCCAAGCCTTCGGCCATCGGGATCCCTCAAGCGTCGGAACCGCCTTCGCTGTCTTGTTCGCCCCTCACCATCACACCAGTGTCCTCTGAACCCACGAAAAACAGCCCTTCTCAGGTAGCTGTAAGTATCTACTCGTACTGCGAACATATTAGGTTTTGGGGAACATAATTTATGTATTTGTTTGTCTCGAATAAGTTTCTCCGCGGTGCTGCCTTTATCAGAAGGATGCACAGTAGGTATTTTCCAACCACCCTGTTCGGAAGATGTTCAGAACTTGGCAGTCCCGCGCATGCGCGACTTGAACAAGTTCGGAGCAGCTACCAGTTGGAATGAGAATTTTCGGGGCAGGACAACTTGATGCAGATAATCTGGCAGTGTCTATAACCCACCCGAGTACTGTTCGCAGATAGAAAGAATGCGACTGGCCAATTTTTCAAAGGGTATACCTGCTAACATAGACGACTACCTGTTCCAAAATCTAAGGTAGCCTGGTGAGTCAGGCTGGGGGAAGGGCCGAGCCTCCATATCTCAGATCTTCGTAATTTGGGCATAGAGCAGCTCGAGTCATAATGAGTTAGAGAGCCCCTCCACTCTGCCAATTGTTAGGAAAGAATTCCATCTCGATTGCGAGTTCACTTGCCCTTCAGGTTTACATTCGCCTTTAAAATTTGAAAGAAGCACCATTCTTTACTGGAAATAATTTTTTGTAGGAAAATGGGAAATTTGGCGCCCTTTCTAACGGTGCCCTTATTTTTACATGTTTATAGTAAATTAAGGTAAGTTAGTAAGTTAGTTCTGGTAATTTTAGTGACATATTCAAGAACACGAAAAAAAATTTGAAATTGAAAAAACTTGGAAAAACAAGGGGTTAAAACAAAGATGCTACGATGCATTTTCTTACTTAAATTAGATGTACGATCGATCCTTGAAGTTTGGTCAACACCCTGTATAGAAATGGGAACCACTGCCTTAAAGTACGCGAACGGTCTGTGAAAATCAATCCTTCTACTTCATCATTGGTCGGTAGTCAACAACCCTCGGTCTCATTTTCCCTGGCTTGAGTGGCAGGTAGAAGAAGTAGGATGATTTTGGGACTGTAATACACAAGGACACCCCACCAAACCATCCGCATTCTTTCCATCTGCAAACAGTACATCCTTCGTAGGATTGCGTATCGATGTTCGATATTATCAAAACATCGATGTTTTGACTCTGATATTCGATGTTTTTACCATTGATGTTTAGTTAGTCGATATTATGGGACATCGATATTTGGAGCCAACATCGATGTTTTACTTCGCTGTTGGATTTTCTTAATTAACCCATTTCCGGCCAATGATGCATTTTTGCATCATCATGATAATAATTTTTTAAATATTAAAATAATGGAAAATCTTTGTAGAAGAATTTTTTCTCGTTCATGCAATTCCTAAACTTTTCAAAAACAAATTTCTTCGACATTCGGGAGCTCAATGAGATTTGGGAAAATTTTTTTGAAAGAGGCCTTTCGGCCAAAAGCGTGATTATGATGGCTCAAATTCGATCCTGGGCGAGTGAGCGTTCTGGGCCATGAGTCGAAACAGATTCCGGAAGAAAGCCGCCGTTCCATAAGCAAGCTTGCTGCGAGTTGGCAAATAAATAAATAGATCTTTTACATTTTACCTAGATTTTTTTCATATTTTTAACAATGAACTGGATAAATTATATCGACTTGGAAAACCGAGGCCTCTCAAATCTCATTAAAAGTAAATTTCATAAAATATCGAGTATTTTTGCTCTCGATTGAGGAGGAAATGAAGCTATTTCTACCCTTGGCTTGAAAATTTAGTCTTAATTGAAAGACAGAAAAGGTTCATTATTGAAATCAATAAACCAAAACTGCAAGGAACAATAATTAAATCAATGAATTCATGAATTCGATGGTTTTGAGCGTTTTTTTTTTTTTTATGAGGTCGTACTTTCGATCTCGGATAAAACAAAAACAAATCGTAAGACTTTTTAAGGAACTGATTTTGTGCTGAATCGATTGTGATAGGAGTCCACACTGATTGTCATCATTTTACGAGAAAAACATAATGAAACAATTTCGTTAACGAACTGTAAATAAATAAATATACGAGAAACCAACAACAAATGTATGATGAAATTTATCAAAGAGCGATGTTATACCGTTGTTTTTCCCACATCGATGTTGCGTCCGATGTTGACATCGATGCCCATATCGATATTATTATATATTCATGCACGACTGTTTTTATTCCTACAACCCTTTCTGTGTCCATTTCCACGAGTTGTTATGACTCCAAATTCCTAATTTATTTCTCCTTGTTTATCACCTTGATTTTTTTCTTCCTTTCACCTATATGACAACTTGAAAATTCAGCATTTTTGTCAAATCTTGTTCAATTCGCCTCAGATTTTTTTTTTTTTTTTTTTTTTTTTCATCTACGTGGAAAGGAAAGTCATAAAGCAGTTAATCTTCAAGTTTTTGGGAGAAACTCGAGGTTTAAATGCGATGAGACGTGAATTGTTTGGAAACATTGAGGTTTTTCTGAAATAATTTTAGGAAAAATAAATCCCTTTAGATGCTTTTTGGGACATTGAGAAACGAATCAGCTGAGTGAGGTCTATGGCTAATTTCTAATTAACCTAATGTTAGGTACAATATTAGGTATTCGCCTAAATTGCAACTACCTTCCTGTAACATTAATGACACTTTTATTTTCAGAAAATTCAGGGATTCCAATCGTACAATGGCCCCTGCCCCGACCCCCTGTGCAATCTGTCGGTGAAACCTCTGCACTACCACTGCTCGAGGCCCCGTTGTTTCTTCGCGACTGACAGCGACGATTTCCTAGTCGCTCATTCGCGCGATTTCCACGACAATATCGACATACTGGAGGGTTTCTTGTTCTTCGACCGTTCAGTCGACTGTCGTACTGAGAGTTGTCCAAGGTACGTCGCCACTGATGATGTACATTCAGAACTAGTTGTATAGTTTGATAGGAACATCGCCCTGCTATCGATATTAGCGAAATATATTCCTGATAAGGGGGAGCCTGAGGGAGCACAGCAAAACTGAGGCAAGCTACTCGCAACACCTAACTATTAAACTAGGAACTATTACGCTAAATTATTCTATTCTATTAAATTCTATTAAACTACTCGCTATAGAACTAACTATTATGCCAATATCAACTACTTTCCTCACAAGGAATGAAGAAACCGCTGTACAAGGCACAAGCCAATATCAACAAAAACTAGAGTTCCATGCAGCCCCTAGATATTCAAGTCTAGTTGTATTCTTGTGTTAATGAAGGTATCATTCAATACAAGCTCCTCCACTAACTCCGCCTCCTCTATAATAATATTTTTTTCTTTTCAGCAACAAGTTGAACCGGCATTTTCACTGCATCAAACCAGGATGCGGCTACTCGTTCGTGAGGTATTCTCATATGGCTGTTCACAAAGCCGAACATGAAAACGACATCATGAGCTCGATGCAGCACTCCCCCAACCCTCAACCAACTGATTTGAGTGAGTTCAAAATTATAATCTGTACAAAAAACAATCATCTTCAAGATTGGAAGTAGATATGATCTAAAATAACTGTGAATACCTTACTATTATAACTCATATATCAACTAGTTATCAATTGGATTCTTGAAAGATGCATTCTATCAGAAAGCGACGCATGCGCAGTTGCAATAACTGCTGTTCCATCAGGATAATTCAAGGTTTGTTCGGAGAAGCAGTCCTGAACGGTTCGAACGGGTTTGGAGAAGCCCGTAGGCGTTTGGAGGAGTCCAAGCGCCTTTATCCGATTCCCCTTTCCAGTTCCAGTTAGGTTCTGAACTGGTCCAGACTGCTTCTCCGAACAGACCATCAGTTAACAGCGGTTGAACTCTAGTCAGACAGAATTCAACAACTCCATGGAGTTCTGTTGAGGTGCCGTCGAAGAGGAAACCTCCCTCTTCTGAAGCCTCTTCCATAACTTGTTCACCCCAGAACTCTTATTGTTTACATCGCCTCACCAACACGCCATAAAATACCAATCTGCTTAGGTTTTTCAATCATTTCAATTCAAATCTTTCAGTGAATTTTCGATAAAAAATTAAACTATTGCAATGGTCTCAAAAGGTTTATTATACAAATTGGGAAAATTTTCTTCATTGAAATCCGTGTTGAAATATTCTTAAAATATTCCTGAAGTTCAACTCTTTTTTTAATATGTGATTATAAAATTAATCTAAGGGGTCGAATTCTCAAAAATTATGGCAAAAAGAACGATTTTTCAAACGTGTTTAGTAGATAGATACTCTAGATAGAGACTCTGGAACTCCTCACAAGCTCCTTTACATAGAGAAGAGAATCTAACACAAGCTTTTTTTTGTCAGATTTTAAAAAAATCAAAATAGACTGATTGTAGAAGGCTGTGATCGACTGCTGTCCAACTGCAAACCACCTGATGGAACAAACCTGCTATGTGTTGAACATTTCCTATTTATATGTATTTGGTAAACAAGCATTTATAGATCGGAGAATAGTCTTTCTGTACTACAAGTGTTTCTCTTGACGTAGTTACTAACATTTTTTCTTGTTTATTTCGAGAAAAGAATTTTCACTACGCAAGAAGTCAGGTTTTGTAGTTTTCGTTGACAGGAAGCAAAGGCTGCACACTCATTGGTTTGTCTTGAAGCTTTCTTTTTGTTAACGAAAACACCTTTTGGAAAGGTTAGAATTGTCGCATGCTCGCCGTAGGCACTTGGTTCCTCGTTTCTGTTATTAGAGAGTTTTTGGTGCCAAAATGTGACGGGCCCCGTTAGGAGGAGACTAGCGCGAGCAACAGAAGGTTGAAGTTGAAGGAGGAAGCCCATTAACTCTGGCGGCACCCTTTCATCGTCACCCGCAAACTCCGAGCTTTGTGAAGAGGTTCCACGGGCCCGTTAGTGGTTGCCAAAAACTCTCTATTAGTACTGCAAGAAGTACAGAAAATACTCTAATATTTATTTTTGTACCAAGTTTTAATGAACCCACTAATGTAGTCTTTTTGAACGCGCAGGTGAGAGCCCTGAAAAGGTGTCCATCAAGCCTGAACCTCACATGGCGCCTGAGCAACCTTCGTACAGCGAAGACACGTCGTGTAGGCCCACCGGTAAGAACAACCTTCAACACTTTCGTTCCTCCCCGACTGCACTGCAAGAATCTCATGGTCATGCCTATCTGACCTATTTGCATGCCACGCTCAAAATTTCACTCCCACACCCCCCCCCCCCCCCCCAAAAAAAAACCTCTACAAACCCCGCACACGGAAAGGTACCTGCCAGAATCATCCCATTTGCGCTAGTCTCAAAATTTGAAAGTATTAGTCTATAATGTTAATTACAGTCGAACTTTGTTGAGTTGGATTTTGGGTCCTCCAGTAATAACTAAGGGGAAACGTTGCTTTTGCGTTGTTATAATATTAGCTACAGTTTCCCTAGAACAACTGGCCAGCATCCACAGGCTGAAACGGTCGATCTCTTAATATTTTCTCAACGTTTTGTATGATTCTAGTCCTCTCTATCAACTTCAAATGTTTCATTTCAGATATGTCAAAATCCAAAATTTAATACATTGATCGAGGTAGACTCAATTAAAAAACATTGTACAATACTGTCAAAAAAACATACAATTCTCTCTCTCGGATCCGAGCTGATTTATTAAGATCTAAACTTAATTTATTCTTCCTGGTGGAATTAATAAGTCTTGTACGTATCAGTCGTAAAAACACAGTCCTTTCTTACAGATCCAATCTTCATTGATCCAAAACTTGTCTGTTGGTAGAATCGAATTCATCGATATGATATTCTATTCTGCATACTGTTGGTACATACATGTACATAGTATAAGTCGATACAAATGATTAACTCATTTCAAGCTGAGGGTAGAAATAACTGAATAATGAGGAGAGGAAGATGAACTTTTGAATGCCGAGGATGAATTTTACAGAATGCCGGCCGAATTAAGGCATCAGTTACTCACCAATCGAGAGCAAAGCTGCTCCAAATTTTATGAATTTTACATTTTAATAGGATTTCAGAGGTCTCAGTTCTCCAAATCGATATGATTTATCCATTTCATTGTCAAAAATTAAAAACAAAATCTATATAAAATCTAAAAATCTATTTTTATGAACCGGAATCTGTTTTGACTCATGGCCCAAAACTCTCACTCTACCAGGACCAAGTTTGAGCAACCATAATCATGCTTTGGCCTCCTTTCCAATTAAAAAAAATTCCCTAATCGCATTGAGCTCCCGATTGTCGAAGACATTTTTCTTTGAAAAGTTTAGGAACAGCATGAACGAGAAAAAATTCTTCTACAAAGATTTTCCAATATTTCAATATTTAACAAAAATCATTAATATGACGATGCAAAAATGCATCAATGGCCGGAAATGGGTTACAGCTTGCTACTTAACTTACTATCTAATTCTAACATTTAGGGCAAGGTATCAACAACAACAATAATTAGGCAAAAGAGTCAACAATAAAGAGCTCGAACTATATGAAAAAGGATGAAGAACTGGAACTAAGTGTAATAGGAACTAGTGTGTTCGGTACTCCCAGTAATAAGGTGTGTGTGGGGCGCTACCACGCCGGCCGGCTGGGACCCACCCACCATGGCGGCTCCCGGGGCCACCAATCCATTACTGGAGAGGTAGCCCTACGAACTGCGCGGTCTACTGCAGAGGCAAACCGCACACCTCAATAAAAGCGCCAAGGGGGCCGGCCCGGACCCACCCACCATGGCGGCTCCCGGGGCCACCAATCCATTACTGGAGAGGTAGCCCTACGAACTGCGCGGTCTACCGCAGAGACAAACCGCACACCTCAATAAAAGCGCCAAGGGGGCCGTCCCCAGGCTGGCCCGGACCCACCCACCATGGCGGCTCCCGGGGCCACCAATCCATTACTGGAGAGGTAGCCCTACGAACTGTGCGGTCCACCGCAGAGGCAAACCGCACATATACAATTAAACACATTGAGTAGAAACTGTAGCTAATAATTATACAACGCAAAACCAACGTTTCCCCACTTTGTATTACAAAGAAACCCAAAGCCAGAGTCGTTTCGACCAACAGAGGAAATAAATTACAGTGTTTCATTTGGTTGAATTTATTCAGAGCTTGCCCGATGCTCATCTTATACAAAGTTGAGAGACTTTTTTTCTGCATTTCTATTTTGTGCAAACTAAAATCCAGATTAATATACTTGAAATTTCTCGAAAATACTTTCGAAAAAATCTCATCTGAATTCAGATCTGTCAGGAAACAAAATAAAAATAGCTTCTTCCAAACTAAGAATGTGTAAGTCGGGTAACTTACAAATACTTAAACGTAAAGTTATAAGTCGTAAACATATAAATACGTAAACTATTACTATTATAAGTCTTATAAATACGCAACCTATTACTCCATTATGTTCCCAAACCTCAAAGGTGGTACCTATTGGGTTTAGGTAGGCACCCTGATAAATTAGAGGCATGGTAATTGCACGTATGAATTATTCTATAGTTATTCAGAAGTTTCCAGTTGGTTATACGTAATGAAATTGGAAATTAATAACCCCTTAATTACAAGTTTTTTGTTCGACATTCGTAGAAGATGACTCTTCGGGTTTTCTTCAACGGAGGGATGAAAAAACTGGAAGAAATTGGGTTGTTTTGTTGCTATAAGTCTCTTTTGCATTGGCGGGGGGAAAAGAGCAGTAGTTCGTGTAAATATCTGTTTAAAATGTATTTCGAGCACCTATTTCAAATTCTTGACATCACTAGAGCTGCAAGAAGCAGAAGGGAGCCAACCCTGAAAACTTCGTTTCAAGTCATTTGAGTTTCCAAATCAGCAGCAAAATTTATGGAGTTTGGAAATTCGAAACCACTGCAGCAAATGAATTTGTTCATCGCAAGTCTGATTGCATATGCGACGTTCCTTTCGAGTTCTATAGGAACTTGAACTGTTCAACTGAGTTTTTGCGTCCCTTCACCTGCCTACATATTACTCAAAGTCTAGTTTTGGCGTTTAACATCCACTGAATTCATTCAATATAGTGGTATCTATAAAGATGCACCAAACAAATGGGGCACTCATGGAGAAAATCGTAAATTTGACAAATATGTGCATTTTCTGCCTTCATCTGTCTATGAGTCCACCACAGAATCTCTGCATCCCTTTGGTGCTTTCTTCTGGAGAAGATAGATCTACTTATCTCTTATCGTGTAAATCCCCATGCATACGGTATTTTTTCTGTAATTTCTCCCCTCATATTGAATTTTTCACCTTCGCAGCTTGAATGAGTGAATTTTGTGCAGTGCAGCCACCACATGAACATGAAATTTCGCAGTCCAATTCTCTTGCAAAGGTTACACCTTCACCCGAAAGACGAGACTGTTAGTTCACATATTTGCCACCTAGGAGGCACCACGGATGCAGACTTTCTGTAGTAGACCAGAGTTATGAAGTGCATCCAGTCGAACAATACACGCGTGGATCAATTCAGCTGAGAAAAGACAACTATTAGAGGAAAATCGTTAATATTTCACAATCAGAACAGCTTTCCAGGGTTGCCATCAAACCCATCGTAGGTATTGATTGGGCTGGCCAGCAGTTATGGGTAAAACCACGATTGGAGGATGGTTTCTTTCTGAAATCACCTCACGATAACGAAGCAGTAGGAATTCTTTTTGGGTGGGATGACAGACTCTTCAATCCATAGGAAAACAGGATTTTGTATGATCTGCGCAAGTGCTCGAAAAAAGACTTGATGAGTGATTGATGATAGGGAGATACTGACTTTGAACCAAGACTGAAACTAACTGTGACGACTCTGTTGACATGGAAGGGGTTTGTTTTGCGGATGATGTTGACAAGTCCGAGGATTCAGGCTCGACGACGATACTAATGTTTAAACCTAATGTTCCTGGTCGTAAATGCAAAGATAACATCTTGTCTACCACTTGGCGGTATCTGTAGAAGAGGTGGCAACTCCCGCTAGGCACGCTGGTGGTAAAAGTAGTTTCTCGCCCGTCCAATAGAGTGCTCTGATCAAAATTACCTTGGAGAGTTGACATCAACTTTTTTCTAGTGTCATTGATAATTTTCAACATTAATTAATTATTGTTGAGTTGGATGATATGTCTTCTGTCAGGAGCATCTAGGGAGAGAAATTGGTGGAATGGCCTGAGCGCTGCCTGGCGACGATTAAATGAACCTTCCGGAGCTCAAAACCTACGTTATCTCTTATCAGTCCGCTGATGTGATGACAACTTGGAACTCGGTAATATCGTTGACACATTTTATCGAGAATTTTAGCAGTTTTGCCTTGGTCATTTTCCGCAGACAGCAAAACACAACCACGGAAGAGCAAAACAATGGTTCAGAAACAATGTTTGGGTGAGATCGAGTCTAACGAGTTGTTTACAAACGATGGAAGTTTGTTACGAAATTTATCAATGTAGCTCTGTCCATAATCCGTAAACTCTCTAATATCCAATTTTCAAATTAGTTTGTTGACATCCATAAAGCTCACTCCCACCTCATCATTTCGTTCTACGGAACCTGGCTTTAGGAATCGCCTACATCACATTGGGCGACTGATAAGAGAGATAACGCATGGTTTGAGCTCTGGAAAGTTCATCTAATCATCGCTTGGCAGCGCTCAGGCTGTTCCACCAATTTCTCTCCCTAGATGCTACTCTGTCTGATATGAGATAGTGTCGAAAAGACCCCTTTTTCTATTACAAAAAGGACCCAAAAAACCCAGAGTCGTTTCGTTCACTAACAGAAAAAATTTAAAAAGTTGGCACTCGTAAAAAAGTGTGATGTGATCTCTCCGAGGTAATTTTAATCAGAGCACTCTATCTGACATACGAGAAACTACTTTTACCACCAGGGCGCCTAGCGGGAGTTGCCACCTCCTCTACGGATACCGTCTAGTTTGTCTACCTGCCTTGGAAATACCCGACAGCTTCTAGAAAAGAAGAAAACTTCACTATA
Organism: Apolygus lucorum; assembly: GCA_009739505.2. Lineage (NCBI taxonomy): Eukaryota > Metazoa > Arthropoda > Insecta > Hemiptera > Miridae > Apolygus > Apolygus lucorum. Next base: position 48,906,272 of record CM019179.2, read on the forward strand.
ACGACTGCTCAGAGTGAATTCCGACTTGACCCGTCCCCCAGAAATGTCAATTAAATCCCACTTTTGTCTTAGTTGGTTCCTTTCTGCTTAATGCCTCCCAAATGTCGGGTTTCCTGAACATTGTATTGGATTTACCTGTAGGGTGTCGCGAGTGTTCCAAGAATGTATTGTTATTTGTGTAGATAGACACATCAATTTCCTAATGTGTATTTAAAATTGACAATTTCTTTATCAAGTATTCTTTATATTACTACTGAGTTCTTAAATTGGTGAATTGCATTGTATTGTTGAAGTGGTGAAGGCGTCTGGTACTTTCTTCCCTCTCTGTGGTCTGTCAAATAGCAACTCTTCCCCCTCACCCGCTTCAGGTGGGTTTTAATTTCTTAAGCACTTTTTTGATATTTTCTTGATATTTATATGCCTAGCACATTAATAGGTTGTTGAAACGGATCAATGAACAGCACTTTTACCGTAGGTGATATTGGTTTTAAAGGAATATTTTACTCTCTGCATGATCACACGTTCAAGACATGCACTTGGTGTTGATTTTCATTCTAGACTAATGTCATTCAGTTTTTGGTAATAATATTGCAAAGTAGGCTCTTAACCATAAGTCGCTGTCACTGTATAATATTATACACTTTTCTTGAAGGTCTCAGAATGATCAAGATCCTGTTTCTGAACCGTATTGAAACTTTGAAATATGTAGGCTCTGTTAACCAATCCTCAGTTCTCATTCCTGAAAAGAAGTTTTATAATTGAGTGTACTGATGCACGAAATATTCTATACCAAGATGTGAGCGTTCTATTCGTTTCAGTAATTGATTTCCTCTAAGCATGCCAGAAGATGTCAATTTTATTGTAAGTACGAGGAGAATCTGTGGATGGAATATTATGTCTTAGCGGCCCAAGGACATTAAATCGAGACATTTTATTATATATTAACACTGCTACGAGTTTCTTCAGTTATCTGTGTTTACTGGCTGTCCCTGTTTAAACGGCAAACATCTTAGGCTACCTGTGGGGAGACTGACCGCACGTGGCCTCCATCGGTCCTACCAGGATATACAGTGTGTGGCGATTCCCGATCATTTGGAATCTCCATCACTTGGTTTGAAAATGGGAAATCACATTATCACCAGAGATTTATCCACAGGATTAAAACAGATCCCACACAACTCTCGCCAGAATTGGTGACGCCACAAATGTTCTTTAAGTATACACGTCCTGAGTCTCCTGCCTCTTCCTTTGTGTGTGTGGCAAGTGATTTCAACACTGTCAAGATCATCGAGTTAATAATGAAAAGGGCTGCATGAGTACCAGGGAAGGTCGTTTGGGGTTCTTATGGCAGCAATGGGTCTGGCTATATCTGTACTTCCTGAAAACCACTGTCGTAATCCATTCAGAGAAGAGACTCGAACATCATTTGCCAATATGGGTGGGGATAGAAAAGGAACACAACCACCACGTCCACCCCCTTCCCGCTACTTATTCTTATCAAGAGTGTGTTATCAACATACTAAAACAAGTTTTCCTCTTTGAGAAGATTAAAAAAACTGATTCAGTAACAGAATCTGTCATGAGTCCAGAGTAGCATAGCAACAGCTGCGTTGCAAATGCCTGTAAGTTCCTGAAAGTTTTCAGGAGGGAAATAACTGTGGGTTTTGCTTTGTCATGAGGAGGTTCTTAACTTGAAGGTTTTGAAAAATCGCATCATAAAGAAGTTATAACGATCCCTTCGGATGATTTTGGTGGCATAGGTTGAGCAAAAGACATTGACAAAAACAACTCATATCCTTATATTACTTACCGCTGTGTTTGTCAAACATGAAGTTTTACAAACCACTCATGGGTGATATTGAGAGTGGCTTACCAACTCCTGCCAGAGCATGCATTTGATGCAGCCAACCTAAAAGTGAGAGAATTGTGTGGGAGACGTTTGCCTGGTACCGAAGCTCTGTTCAGATAGCAGGGTTTGTGGCGTTCAAGCAGTGGGGAGTGACTTATGGGTACCGCTGTGTGTCATGCCTCCCTCTCCTGTACCCTCTTAATGTTAGGGCTCTGGCACACACCTCTGACAGGAGTAGAGCGGTTAGAGGGCAGGTTCAAATTCTCTGCTTCTGGGCCTGTTATCTGGTCGGGCTTTTGGGGATAGCAGTAATGCCGTAAAAAGCTTTTTACTCATCTCAATTACCAGTACCACGGGCGAGGGGAGCCCCAGGCTACCGATGCGCCGACTTCGGTCAAAGCATCACCTGCCTGCCCCTCAATTGAGGTCGGATTCGTGGTGGTCATGGTTGAGCAAACCCTACTTCATGGGCTTGTACCAAGAAGGCTACAAGGGGAGAGATGGCATCCTCAAGGGATGTCTCCCGGCATGTGAGTTCTGTTATGAACTCGGGTACCAACCTGTCTAGTTGGTAGAACCTTAGCTAGGAGGTTCGGCCTAACCTGTGGTGTTAACACTAACAGGTACCTCGAGGAGCTGATAGCTATGACTAGCTCCCCTGGGGCTCCTGGGTGGTGAGTCCCCCCCCCCTCACTGCTTGCAGATGGAGAGGGTTGCGAAATCCTGTTTGTATCGGCTCTCCTTACAACCAAATAATGGGGAGTGACTATTGTGTCCATTTGTCAATCTCAGGTCATTAATGGGAGTAGAGCATCCCTGAACACAATTCCATGGCACCTTAGGTCTGCCAAAACGTCCATTATTTGAATCCATGTTATGTAACGTATTCCAGAGTGAAATTGTGAGGGAATGTTTGAGGTACAAGTTTGTCTCTTCTGCAGGGATAGACTTCAGGAAGAAGTATTCATTACAACTGGTTAGTTGTTGAAAATTAAGTTTTTATTGGCCAACTCCATCTACAGGTTCTCGTCTGCTTCTTCACTATAGAATTATTTATTAAATATATAATGCTGGAGTCAGGGTCAGAAGAACAAACTCATAAGTATGAGATATTCGAAAATAGATTGGAACCTGCCATTGGCGTGAAAAGTCTACTGCTACGCTTTTCTCCATAATCTTCTGACCTCAACTCCTTTTCATGATAATAAGGCGTTCATTTCAGTCACTCAGCGCCTTCTCGTCGTGATTTCATCTAGAATACTAATCATTACGCACTTTATTAGTTCAAAATTCAAGTTCTTCATATTTTGTTTGTCCATCTACAGAAACGCCCATCAAACCGGAGCCTCCTTCCGCATCGAACGAGGCCCAACTTCCCGAATGGATGTCGCTGGAAAAACACGACCGCTATGGCCCAGAGGTAACTTGTAGTCGCCCATTTTGCAAGCTTAAACGGAAAGAGCATTACCACTGCAATGCATGCAATCAGGTACACACCGGCAGCTAGGGGCACCTTCTTTTCGGTCGAGTTACAAAATACCACACGGATCCTAGTGCTAAAGTTCCTATGTTCTCCTTGAGGAGAAATCACAGTACAATTTTCAACCTACGAATAATCAGAAAATCTATCCTATCGTTCGTATTTGAGTCCACATACATTTCAATCGACTTGAATTGTTAATTAGAAGAAAATTGGGTTGGTATAAAATTTTAGTAGTAGCAGCACTAGGATCCATGTCGAATTAGAAACTCAATCGTTGTAACGATGGATGATTTCATAATATAGATAGGAAGCGAAAGAGCTGTTGTCTGATTGAATTGAAATTGAATCACCTCGGATTATGATTTTGCTCAGCTTCAGAAGAAGAAATTGGAAGGTTTTGTGAAAATGAAGCTGGAGTCCCTCGTTATTGTGGCGCAATTCCTATATGAATATCATGAGATCATCCAAATATTTCAATTTGAAATCAGCTCCTGAGCAGAAGACAACCAATATGCACTTTCCTGATCGTCTATTACTTGGACTTAGTATTATCACGGTTGACCTTGTTGTGGATGGACGTCATTGTGTTTTGTACCTCGTGAAGGGCAGGAGACTCGGAAAGGGATGACACCCAGCTGCTGCTGAGACGTGGAGGTGGAGGCTCGAGGACATGGAGTGGGGTAGACGATGTGGGATCATTTCTTGATACATTGGTTAACCAATAGTTTTTTTGGTCCAATATAGTCTTATGTTCGGTTTGTATGTTTTGTGTTGATTTTATCCTAGAGGCCCCAGTAAACGGGATATAATAAACTGGCGCAGTCGGTAGGATTTTTTGGCTTCTTTTCATTGGTCTCTCTTCATTCCTTTCCGTATGGCCTTCTTAGGAAATCATTTTCACAAAACTAACTGACAGAAATAATGCACTCTAAAGCCACATCCACACTTGCAACATTCGGCCACTCTAAACCTTGCTCCACTCCTTTGGCATGTTCAGGGCAGCAAAACGTCAAAGGAATGAGGATTGGAGGAACAGAGCGCAGTCCAATCGCTCCGTTGGCGGTTTTTCATTTTGCATCAAATTTTCGGAGTGGGGTGAGCTTTGTATGGGTGGAGCAAGGTTTGGAGCACTGCGATGTTCAGGGCAGAAGAGCGGAGCTAGGTTTGGAGCGGCTGAATGTTACAAGTGTGGACACGGCTTAACATCACTACATCACCCACTATCCAACCACTTATCACTGTTATCTTGTTGGGCTCGGTCTCATTCTTCTTAACCTTTCTGGTCCCTGTCTTACCGATTGTGCCAATTTTTTATATCCTATTTACTGGGGCCTGTAAGATCAACACAAAAAAACAAAAACGAACTAAGAAAAGACTGTAATTGCTTATCCAACGTCTATAGAAATGACCCCAAGTCGAGCATACTGCCACCGTCCCCCCTCCACAACCTCTAAGTTACACATTGCTGCCTCGTGTCAGCCACAGTTGGGTGATATCCCTACCTGATACTCCCGCCCTTCAAGCGTGACTGCATTGTCCGTCCACAACAAACTTATGAAACTTTCATCACGAGGTACTTTAAAACAAGTTTTCCCAGAGTAAAGTCGGGTCCGCTCAGGTGTCGATTTATCTGTAAGTTCATACCAAACTTCTTTGTAACAGCTTGGGTACTTTTTGCCAAAACAATTAATCAAAATTTTCAATTCTTCAAAAATTTGAGAGGATCGCTTAAAGCAAATATTTAGGAGAAGCAGTAGAATCTGCGTGTTTTCGAACAAATTCACCTCTTAGATTTTGTGGATTTGAGGCCCGAACTTCACTTGAGGTGGAGGTGCGTTGCAAGTGATATGCAGAGCAGGCGTGTGTGATACACACGCCTTGCTGGAGGTGCTTGGCCTCCTTTTCAAAATAAATGGAAGTTTAAAAGGTGATTTTATTCGATAACTATCGTTGATATTGCCAGTTTCGTATAATTTTTCTATGGGTGTGAATCAGAAACCACTTTTCTGACTCTGTTAGGCTAATTTCTTTTTAATTCGCTTACCATCCAGCTATGCTGTACCTAGATAACCGCTAATGATCTGCTGTTGCTTCCGCAATCTGCTTGATGCGCTTTTGTTCATTTCAAGCCAGGGCAATGTGCCAATAGTCTGCACCTTAAAGAGAATTTGAACTTTCGTATTGATTTTCATCACGGAAAATTCGTAGGAGAAAGTGTAGACTACTGACGCATTGCCTTACTGTGAAGGGAAAGATGCTATTTATTTTAAATGTAGATTTAAAAAAATGATCATCGTAAGACATTTGTTAGTAAAAAATGTCGAGTTCACTCTATTTTAGCTAGTTATGAGCTTGAAATTATCAAGCAACTTATGAAATAAAGTTGGGAAAATAACCTCGCTTTTCTCTTCGTTTCAGGCATTCAGCGAGCTAGACAGACTGAAACCTCACATCGCCAAACATAGTCCTGCAGCCATGCCTCCGATGATGGTGAAATCCGAAAATAATAACAATGAAGACAATAATCAACCACATCTCAACCGTGAGTTCGCATCACAAAACTATAGTATACGTAGGGACGGTCACCATTGAGAGGTGGTTACAGTTTTGGATCATAATAAGCCTTTTAGGGTTTTGGAGGACATGTAACTAATTTTAGTGCTCTAAGCAGAACAGGAGAAAACTCAGTTTGATTCATCACACAGCTGATCTGACATTCCTGAAATCATTTCTACTTTTACTTCTTCTAAGCCTAAGGCCCACTTTCACCAAAAGTTGTTCGAATCGCGTTCAACTAAACGCCTTGATTGTTAATCTGAAGGAATAAACCCGGCAAGATGGCGAGCGTCTTTCACCAACCCAAATCAAAGACGGCGATTGAGATAATCGAGCTTAGCTAACCTTGAAATGTCAAGTGAAATGAACGAAAGTTGGACATTATGACGCATTTGGGGCAATAGAAGTGTTGAACAACAACCGCGCTTGCTATCAGTAGATTCTCGCCTTTATCAGTGATGTTCAGTGATACGAGTTTGTCGCCAGTCATTTCTATTTCTTTATTGCCAATCACCTACTTCTGATACAATATCGGTTCTTTTTTAATTTTTTTTATTAGTTAATAATTCCTATTAATAAAGGTAGGTAAGTTAAGGACGACCTTTCTTCTGTTCGACCGGTTCCCGGTTTACAAGGTATTTTGTCGGGAACTCTAGCCGAGTATCAATCAAATTTAGGGCTTTGATGACCATGGGCTTGGTTGTGTGGAATACGTTGAAGGATTCTCCTCAGACATCTCCTGGGGACGTAATGGCATATCCATTTCCAAACACAAAACACTTCCGAGAACACACACAAAATCTCACAACAATAAAAAATGTTCACTGCGCGGCCATATTTAATTTGTAGTTAAACAAGCATACCGAGTTTATTCGGCCGACTTTCGAACTCAAACCCCTCGAGATGGAGTTTAAACTCGTAAATTGCTCTGGTGAAAGACGTTTATTGCTAAATGTCGATTATCTCTTGGTTTAAACTCGTTTCGAAAGTTTGGTGAAAGTGGGCATTAGTAGTTTTTAAAATGTTGAACTTAGCTCACAAGGCAACATGTGGCATGTTTCACTGTGTAAAAGTCAATATAAACGCAACATTAGTTCACATAATTCAAAACTGGGACTGGAATTTGATAACATCATGTGATAATTTGATTGTTTTTGTATTGCAGCCATGAGTATGCTCTCTGTCGGTATGGATAGTCCAGAGACCAATATCATGCAGCCGCCCCACTTCCCTGGGTTCAGCGCTGCAGTTGCGGCCGCAGTGGCAAACCAACAGTTGGCCATGATGACGTCACAGGGCATATCGTTCATGCCTCACGCCATGCCTGGCCTCTACACTTCCCCCTCAGGTACGTCGAAGAGTTCATTTCATTTAGAGTTTCGTCCATTTCTTATCCAATATTGTCGTCGGCCATTGTTGTGTTGTGCTATCGAATTGTGAAACATTATGTTTTGTGCAGGTATAATGTTCACTGGACCTCCAGGCTTTGGCCCTCATCACTCAGCGCTAGTAAATAATGGCCTCTTGGAATCCGCCAGAGCATCCATGTTGTGCAGTGATGCCACTCCTGAATCCATCTTAGCCAGAAAGTAAGCTGAATTCCACCCTTAATAACCCGTTAATATTTTTACTTTCCTCAACCCCTCCAACACAAAGTATTTGAATCTATTTGGAACTTGTTTTCTTTGACAACTTTGAAATGGTGTTTGAAAGTGACATCTGACCTCCTTCTCCACATTTTAGACTAAAAATGACTGCAACAACGTGATAATGTGCTTACATATTGTGGTATTAAGTACCTCTGACATTGAGGGCATTGGGAATCATTCAGGGAATCGGGGGCACCCCACTAGAAGCTTTGGGAGTCTGTGGAGATGTGAACAGTACAATTTTAGCAAAATAGTTATTTTATTCCACAATTCTAGCATGGAACATGCTTTAGCCTTGGTATAACTACCCAAAAAGTGTCTGGTGGGAGGGAGAGTGACGAAAAGTGTCAGGTGAGGGTTATTCTCCACCCGTTGACACCATCTCTACTCCACTGAAAAGCATGGCTAAAGCATGTTCCATGTTTCGTGAATTTTATCCAAAGGCTTTAAGCAGTAAACCGAGGCCCGAAGGGCTGAGTTTTTAATGCTTATTTTCCTAAAGGCCTGTCGAACTTTTCAAATTCCATGTTTTGTGTCAATTAATGATGAATACTTGAAGGAGAGAAGAAACAGCTGAGGACTAGTAGAGTAGTTATCGACGATCCCCACCAGGCTGGTAGGAGCATCAATGCCAATTTGGAAGTTTGAGATCTGGGTTGGAGAGAGGGAACTGCGTTTGTCAGACAGGTCCTTTCCTCTCCCGTTCAGCAGAACTAGACCCACAGGGTTCATAGGATACAACTTGAGGTTGAAATTAAGTAAAAATCACTGGAATGATGTTGACATCAAAGTGATGAGCTTTCCAGAGAAAGAGGGCGCCCTGTGGTCCTGATTGGCCAGAGCCGCCTCCCTCCATGTGTCACAATCGTCAGCGTCGAATTCATTAGGATTGTTCAAGAACATCAAATGTTTTATGAAGTCCAATGTTGAGGCTTCGTTTCTACTTAATGTCGATGGAACAGCGAACATTTCAGCTTCCTAGTCAATAAAAAAGTGAACAACCATCTCAGGTTGAATTTTCGTCTAACTGCCATTCCTGGCGTCGCAGACATCAGCTGTCTCCCAAAGAAAGGGAAGAGCAGAAATGGTTCTGATGATTTCGGTCATCCGTATTGCCTCACCCGTGGAGTGGGGTTCACCAACGGCCCAATCCGAAAAATTATCAAGTCTTGAGCGGTCACCAATCCAGATAATCTCACTTGAACTAGTTCATTAAACCAACTAACAGCCATTGGTTTTCCTAGTCAATAATCAGGTGGAGAAAATGTATGTGTCCTCCCAAACGGCTCAATCGACTCTCAAGGAATCCACAAAATTTCTTAATTTTAAAATTTTCACTGTCCGCCTAACGTGGCACAAGTTTTCACGGTTGAGGAGAGTAGTCTCTGCAATGCTTGTAAAATAGGTTGGTTGGGTTGGGCTAATCCAGCTCAATATCGTTGAATTTGTATCTTAATAGTTGTTTACGTGTTTCAGCGCGATGTCCCCTCAGCGTGAACGAGACATGTCTGCCGAAGCTAAGAAAGCCCGAGTTCAGTCGTCGATGAGAATGCTCAAAGACGAACCTGTCCCGGAGGGTTACTTGAGATACAGGTAGGCCACCTTCATTTACCAGTAATCGAGTTTCAAAAGGAGTTCTCCAGTTTGAATTTGCAGCGTCGTTACTGCTAATAGGCGAGATATTAATTTCCCTTTTATTTGCGCGTTCAAGGTTCAACGAAGACTGTCGGTACACCCACTGCGGCTATCGAGAGCACCAAACACATTTCCACTGCATGAGACAAGACTGCGGCTACAGCTTCTGCGACAAGACTCGCTTCGTGCAGCACACTGCTCGACACGAAAGGTGAGTAATTGAATTGGCACACAGTATTGTCTCAACTATCAACTCAATTTCAAGACTGTCCATAATTGTTATCTCATAGCAGTTTCCCCTTGGTTACTCTCTCATATTCTGTTTTATTTTGTCTACAGGCTCGATACTCTGATGGGTGGAGATTTTCAACAATATCGTGCCAACGTTTCTTGCGGTAGACCAGATTGTTCCTACACTTCTACACTAGGTAAGTCGACCAAAAAGATTCACAATCAGACAAACTTACTGTATTTCCTTGTACCCTGGAGCATTGGTGTCTTTTGAGTCTTCAATTCTTCAACGGTATCTAGAGGGTGTACGGGATTTGTTCCCAGCACTGCATGCAAGAGGCTAATCTTTACATTAAAATAATAAACCATTGTGTAATAATTTGCGTCTAATAATGACATTCTTGACATTTGGGCGTTATTTTGGGTTCAAATGCAATAATGTGCTAAGACGACATTTATTGGATGGCAAAGAAAATTGAGAGAAATTAGTTTCTTTTGTGTTTCTGTTGAGGGGCAGAATTCTGCCAGAATGCATAGTTTGGGCATTAGAAATAAAAACGCTGCAATTATTTCACAGAGGTTTATTATTTTTCTATATAGATCACACATCTGCAAAGAACGAGTTTTTCTTGGTCGATTCAAAAGGTTCATTGTTGAAAATAATAAACCACAATTGAAGAGAAAAATCATGGAGATGTGGCCAGGAAATGGTTCATCTGAGCTGTCCTGAGCCGCTCCATGAAATGATATCTTCTCAGTCCATGGAATTGGCATTGCGCTTCCTGGTACAAGGAACTGAACTGGAGACATCTTCCATGCTAACCAGTCCAGAAGATTCCTTCCTGGTCCAAGATATAAATCTTCTCGGCATGTGAAACTGAATTGGCAAGGGCACTTACTTGTACATGGAACTGTTACAAGTTGATACTCAGTCTTGTACAGCTGTACCGACACACCTCTGATAAGATGTAGCTATCAAGCGGTGTATGGTGGCCCAAAACCAACCAAACGGCTGTCCAAAGGATCCTCAACAAAGTCCAAAGACAAGCATGTTTGGGAATCACGGGCGCTATGCCTACTTGCCCTACTGCAGCAATGGAGGTGCTTTTGGACCTCTCGCCGCCACATATTCATGTACAAAGAGTGGCCTTCCTGGGGGCTGCAAGGCTGCTGCGGCTGGGATAGGTCTGGTCCTACATAAGACCAGGATCCAGTGTCAACCACCACAAAATTCTTGAGAAAGATGAAGGTGGAATGGCTCTGACAATCAGTGATCTTATGACAGAAAAACAAAACTTTGAAATACCCTTTAAGGTGGTCATAACGATAGAGACTACTGGAAAAAGAAGATGCCCAACCTTGCACCGGGTCTCTTGTGTGGTATACAGATGGATCAGTCATGTGTGGAAGATCTGGCATAGGCATTAAAGGCCCTTCGGAAAGCCTTGTAAAGTCCCTTGGGACGAATGCCACAATCTTTCAGGCAGAGGTCCATACAATCCAACTTTGTGCTGAAGAAATGCTGAACAAGCATCTCAACAAAGCCAAAGTATATCTTGTCAGACAGTCAGGCTGCCTTGAACGCCATCGCTGGGGAACGCCTTCGTCAAAAAGTGGGGAGAAGGAGTGTTTAGTAAACCCTTCTTAGTAGGCTAATATAGCCTGGAGGCACTCCACAATAGACCTCATTAGGTCGCAGTGGAAGGAGTTTGTGAATCAACTTACTAAAGACCTCCTACGTAATTTAAAAAAAAAAAAAAATCAAGCGGTTTATTTTGAAAAGATTGGGGATGTGTGAGTACCAGGAGGCTGCTCAATAGGAAAGAGATTCCATCAACACTCATTGTCAACTGCTGGTCAAGGTACTGTTTGCAGATTGAAAGAATGCGGATGGTTTGGTGAGGTGTCCATGTGTATTACAATCCCAAAAACATCGTCCTTCTTCTACCTGCCACTCAAGGCAGGGAAAATGAGGCCGAGGGTTGTTGACTACCGACCGATGATGAATTGAAAGGATTGATTTATTACAGACAAAACAAAACAAATACAGAACACTAATAAAAAATAAAACAGGTTCCTTACCCTTAGGAAAGTCTTATCAATTAGGAGAATGTACATTCATTCATTCAAAAATAAAATCACGCTTCCAGTACCTAAAGGCTTCTTTCAAATTGTAAAGGCGACTGAAGGGTGAAGGGTAAACAGAAGGGCAAGTGAACTCACATTCGAGATAAAAACCCTTCCTAACAATTTATTGGCTGAGTGGAGAGGCTCTCTACCGTATTATGACTCGAGTTGCTCAATGCCTGGATTACAATTACTGAGTGACTCAACAGGCTACCGAAGATTTTGGAACAGGTAGTCGTCTATGTTAGCAGGTATACCCTTCGGGAAATTGCCCAGCCACATTCTTTCTATTTGCGAACAGTAACAGGTCCCCATGGATGCTGAGATATGTGAGGAAGTTCCAAGGGCTTGGGAAAATTCTTCGGAAAAAATTGTATTATACTCGTCTGCCCACAGAAAATTAATCTTGTTTTCATTATCTTTTGCAGGTTCTGTTCAAAACAAGGCCTCCCACTTCCACTGCATCAAATGTGAATTCGTCTGCACGGACACCAACAAGGTGGTCGCTCACAGACGACAACACCAAAAACTCGATTCCATCATGGCCGCCGGCTTCGAGAAGTTCACCCCCTCCCAACCCTGCTCAGCGCCGGACACGTGCGTCCACAACGGCAAGCAGACGCACTACCACTGCCTCAGCTGTCAGTACGCCGTGCTCGGACTCAGTCAAATGACTGCGCACAAATACCGACACATGGAATGATCCAACTCCTCCCTATAGTTCAGCGAAACTGCGCGTAGCCTTCGTACAAACACGTGTTTATTCGAGAATGTGATCCGCCAAAGCCTCATTTCTCTCTAGTAAGCGGCAAAGTCGCAATAAAAGACACATCATATTATTTTTTACTGTAAAGCGAATAGCATCTATTATCCAATAATGTACCTATTCAATTATATCGTGTATAAAGGAAACCACACGTGGAAACAACGTGTGAGTACTACCCTAAAAAGAATATATTTAAACAAGTTGATTTAGTGCTTGAATCTCCTACCTGGTGATACCATTCAAAAGATTTAGATACTCTAATATATAATGATTGTGTGATATGTAAATACATATTCGGCAATGTGCCATCAGACAGAAGCTTATCCTCTGTATAATATTTTCTTCTTTTTTTTTTGTATAGTTGGGTTTTTAGAAAGTTTACTTGTATTCGAAATTTATGGTTTTTTCAAAACTTTGTAAATAGAATTGGTATGAAAGAAAACATTTTAAAAATCGTAATATACTTTTGTATATAAATTCTATAAACTATTCATTGATATTTTTGTTTGTAATGGCATTATACAATTTATATTTGAATATTTACGTATACGTTGCTTGTAGGAACTATATAATTATATCGATCGTATGTAAACAAGAAAGAATAGTCAAGACACTCATGACCGACATTGATAAATAAATATTTTATAACATTGTTGACTTGATAAAATGTAGTTTAAAAGAATTGTTATCAGGATATATTTTTATATATACTGGTACCTATGGTATTGACAAATATAATATTTCTAAAGAGTAAACCGACTTGTCGATTTCCTGCTTGTTCCTCCCTCAAACTGATCGGAATCAGAGGCGTCCGGTGTGAATATTCGTCAGGCAAACAGCTTGGCCAATCTTGGAAGAATAAACAATAATGAAAAATGCAGCAAATTATAACACAAAGGTTTATTATTTTTCTTTATAGAAAACAGCTTGCCATTGCCACTACCCACCAACCATGTTTTCACTTCTTAATCGAGTTCATTTAAATGAACAATAAAGCTTCACACTACATTCGAAGAAATAAAGAATTCCTCCATTAAGATATTTGATTACTGGTTGCTAAGAAAGCGTAACTCAATTTAAATTTTTTTTGCTTCCTCACTACCGAAGGTAGGGAAGCTTTGTATTCGTGAAAGAAGTGAAAAAAAAAAACAGACAACATAGAGGATGTACCTCAGTTTCGTGGGACGACTTTTGCTTGGCAACCAATCACAAAGAACGAAAATTATCCTGAATGAATTAGGTTTTGGAATAAATTCCATAAATAAATATTAGGACAGGTAGTTGAGACCTTGAGTTGGGCTTTTTTTCTCTACCATTGATGAAAAAGTCCGATTTTAAGGGGGTTAAGAAAACGCTTGCATACGAGTCTGCAACACATTGAAACATTTTCATGCCCCCCCCCCTCCCCTCCCGACACATGAACTACATCGCCTCAGCTGATCTGGTAATATCAAACTGTAAAGTACCTACCTACCTAACAACTTCACTTCTGATGGTCATAATCATCATTGTGGCGACTTGGGACAAATATCGTTGCAACAAATATCGTTGCAACAAATATCGTTGCATCAAATTTCGTGACGATTTTTTTTTTTATGCGCCATATGAAAGACATGAAAATGTCAAAAAAATGTCCTCCAAAATCAAAATTTCCACTTGCTTTTTGCGTTTTAGAGCTTCCCGAACAATTTTGGTTCCGTGTCTGTCTGTCTGTCGGTCTGTCTGTGGTCAATCCTTGTCCCGGGCAAAACTATACTAACCTGTGGTCCGATTTTGATGAAATTTTCAGGGATTGTGCGGGTTAGGTCCTAGACGGTCCCCTATAAATTTCAGCACCTTCGGACCAATAGGAGCGAGTGCGCATGTGCAAACGTGAATTTCCTGGAACCTCGGTTTCTAATGAACCGATTTTGCTCAAATTTGGAGGTTAAAGCTTAAAGCTTAACCTTAAAGCTTGAAGCTTTAAGTGTTTAAGTGTTTCTAAGAGACACCCAATAAGTTTCAATCAAATTGGTCAAACAATAGCCGCTGCGCATGCAATGGAGAATGCTGAAGGCGCCTGAGTGATCACTGATCAGCTGAGTGAGCTCCAAGGCCATTTTCTCTCCTGTTGAACGCAGGAAGCTGAAATTTGAGAGGCAGGGTCAATGGAGAATGCTGAAGGTGCCTGAGTGGTCACTGATCAGCTGAGTGAGCTCCAAGGCCATTTCCTCTCCTGTTGAACGCAGGAACCTGAAATTTGAGAGGGCGGGTCAATGGAGAATGCTGAAGGCGCCTGAGTGATCACTGATCAGCTGAGTGAGCTCCAAGGCCATTGTCTCTCCTGTTGAACGCAGGAAGCTGAAATTTGAGAGGCAGGGTCAATGGAGAATGCTGAAGGTGCCTGAGTGGTCACTGATCAGCTGAGTGAGCTCCAAGGCCATTTCCTCTCCTGTTGAACGCAGGAACCTGAAATTTGAGAGGGCGGGTCAATGGAGAATGCTGAAGGCGCCTGAGTGATCACTGATCAGCTGAGTGAGCTCCAAGGCCATTGTCTCTCCTGTTGAACGCAGGAAGCTGGAATTTGAGAGGCAGGGTCAATGGAGAATGCTGAAGGTGCCTGAGTGGTCACTGATCAGCTGAGTGAGCTCCAAGGCCATTTCCTCTCCTGTTGAACGCAGGAACCTGAAATTTGAGAGGGCGGGTCAATAGAGAATGCTGAAGGTGCCTGAGTGGTCACTGATCAGCTGAGTGAGCCTAAATATTACAGTGGAAGAAAGATAAAGAGGGAGAGGGAGCAAAAACCTTTTCAAGGTATGTCACATTTTAGCCATTAGGCTCTAAGCGGAAATCATTCGGGGGTGCAGGCGCGCAGCGCCGAGTTTTCGCCAACTGATTCTATACGTCCATGTTACAATGAGTGAGGAAGCTATACTGCCCACCCAACTTGGCAGACGTTTTGAAATGGTGGTGAGATGATGTGGGTCGATGGATACTTCATGTCTTGCCATGCGGGGGTTAATTAGTATCCATGGCTCATCTTCCAAGTTTCTCTGCTTTCAAGATTCAAGGTCAGCTCCTCGATTATTTGCCTTGGCTGATGCTGTGGTAGGGGCTAGTATCCAAGCCAAAATACGTACTTATTCCATGCCCCTAATTCATCTAACTTCCTTCATAATCATGAAATAGTCCCTAAATTTTATTAAAATTGTCCAAAATCGGCTAAATACCTATTACTTGAGAAATTAGACAATTTATACATAAAAACATATTGATTAGTAATGCATGTATTCCAGGGGACGTCCCAGTGGATAAGCGTTAGGTCAATTTAAAGCTGATGGTAAACGATAAAACTGTTTCACTCGGTGTAATTTATTTCGTATTTCAGAAATAGTGCCCCCCCCCCCTCCTCACCCTTATCCGCCATAACATTTCTAGCGGCGTGGGAGCCTCGAATTTGAAGAGCTTTTTAAAATCCATGATCTACGATACCCAACATGCGAATTCGAGTTCACCCCACAGTCCTGAAGTGGTCCAGAATTTAAATCTAGCTGGACAAAAGTCAAAAACTGTTTTCGAACGGGTTTCGTACCTTTAGGTTTTTGGGGCGTAGGTTCCAAATTTTGGGTCCATTCATCGATAAAATTGAGTCCCCATCAGAAGATTTTAATGAACTTACATCATTTCATGGGAGTATGTATGAGCCAATTTTCAATGAAAACATAATAGAATGAAGGTACCTAATATAAATAGGGGGTTAAAAAAAATGTCTCGGTCGATTCCAAAGGTTCATTTTTGAAAATAATAATCCAAAATCGAATAAAAAATTGTCCGTCCGTCCGCCGTCCGCGGCACTTTCCCCACTTAGCATTGACCGATTTTGATGAAATTTGGTATGTAGGCTCCATTTGGGGTCTAGTTGTGCCCCGAAGCTTTTGGTTGATGTAGGTCACTCCTAAGGGTTGAAATTTTGGAAACGCCCTAGCTAAAAATCAATTTAACATAGTATTGAATTTTTAGAGACTACACGGAGCTCTATAGGACAAACTGTTCGCTCTCTACTTAAGAGAACTTAAGGGTTGGACTTACGATAAATCAGAAACACGAGTGTGAATCGCAAAAGAGGCCTAATCTCCGTTCAAATTTTAGCTGACCAAAATGGGATCGCTGTGGGTACGTGGTGACAGTGGCAAAGCCGAGTTCTTTGCAAACGAATGATCTATACATCGATACCTTAAAGCACAAAGGAGCTATGTCCAAAAACGGAGTTTTTAGAAAAACGCTAAAGATGTTTTCACCAGTTTTCAATTCCTGAAATAATGGCTTACTACACCAAACTCCTTAATTTCTTCAAATAATTTTCATCTATAATCGTCAAGAAGGTCAATAATAGTTTTGTTGAATTTGAGTTTTTCTGAAATTGAAAAAATTAACAATTTGGAAGATGGATGGACATAGCGCTTTTGTGCTTTGATGTGTCGACATGATCTATATAGAAAAATAATAAAACTTTGTATAATAATTTGCTGCGTTTTTCTGTTGAGTGGTTGTCCAACTTTACCCCAGATGAATGGGGTATTTCAGTCAATATTTTAAATTTTTTTTTTCAAAAGAGTATGGCTCAGGAATAACGGTAATTGGGTCTGTTCATCGAGGAAATGTTTTTAAAAAATCAGAGAAGCTGAGGAAAGTTGAAGATTTGAACGGTGTGATTTAGCTAGCCAATCGTGACGTAGCTAGCCAACTGTCTTTGAAAAAGTATCCATGCACGGAGGAGCGATGAAACCCTTGGAAGACCTCTTGGATGCTACAAAATACTACTCACACACGCGCGCAGCGTAGTGTGTGTGCGTTAAGGGAGGCCCGCCTTTTTTTCAAACGTGTGATCTCTTTAATTAATTTTTCTACCACATGTTATAGTATCATTGGGCTTAAAGTTGGAGTAAGGTTTTGAATCCAAATTTGAGGCCAAAAACCTGAATTTCCAACCCACCGAAATACCCCATTGCACAAGGTTGCCCAAGTCTTACTGTGGGACGTACTAAAAAGCTCATTCTTCCATTACGTGAGAATTCGGGCAAACTATTCTTATTTTATAGGAGTCTGCATGCGGGTGCATAACCACCCGTCCCACTAAAGATATATACGTTAAGGTTTAAAAAATCGTTAAAATCTCGATAGCTTATGAGCACGTTAAGAATGCACTTCCTGAGATGCTGAAAATGGAATTAGACACTATTTAGCTCTAATTGAATGGACCATGTGGAATAAGGGGCTCAGTCGTCTTCAAAACAGAAAACTCGTTCATTGATTCGACGATGAGTGGAGACTACATCATAACTACATAATGTTCATGAGGCCAGAGAGGCAATGTTATGACTTGTCAGGGGCCCTAGATGATAGTTCAGAACTTTGTGAATGCATATTTGAACCTTGCTTTCTGGTTCCCTCCAAGTCGGCAACATGATTATTGTCCAGCTAGATTTGAATTCTGGACCACTGTACCCCCCCACCCCCCTCCACCAATGGTGCCAGTCTGGCAACAAAGCGGAAATACGACGTAACGTTGAACTTTCATCTGTTGGTTTTGGTAGGCAGTCCGTCGAAGTTCACAACCGTATTCAAGGTGAAACACACAAAAACCCACGAAATATATGGCTTACGGTGTCCTGGCACCATGGTGGTACAGAGAATAATTCATGTAACACATGACCAAATTAATAACGTAATGTCAAAATCACGAAAAAAATCTTAAAATTAAAATAACTCGGAAACAAAGCCTTTAAAGGATAATTGCCTGAAGTCATTTTTTGTTGCAAATTAGTTGTAGAATCGACTCCTGCAGTATGACAGTTTAGTTAGGCGTACCTACACCCTGTACACTGTACAGTGTACAGTCAGGCGCCATGAAGTAGCTGGTTTCCAGTGAGCCCCCTCTCGGAATGGTGCACTCTCGCCGTCAAGACAACAGTGTTATGCGGGTTTTTGCATATCTCACTACCGTGAGGCGCCTCGTGCACTCACAAAGTGATCTTCATAAGTTTCCTACCTAATATACGTATCTTTTTATTTTCAATTTAACCCATATTTAGATTTAAGTAATTTGTTTTAGGGAGGGGATAGGGAACATGTTTGCAAACTTCCTATTATTGAATCCTCATTGCTTAGGAAAATTCCAATCCTCTTCTCACAAATAAAGGCTAATAGAAACATGGGCCTTATTAGGCCTTATACAGGGTGTCCCATATGTTATCCACCAAACTTCGTGAGTAGTTTCCACAACTAATTTGCAACAAAAAGTGTCTCGTAGCAATTTTCTTTTAACCCCCTTAAAATCCGACTTTTTTACTTTTAAGATTTTTTTCGTGTTTTCGACCTTACACCATTCAAACAGTCGAAACTCCCTTAAATTAGACTCAAAAATTAAAAATAAGGGGGAAAGAGCGTGGGAAAGAGCGTAAAATTTCTCAGTACATGGGCCGTTGACCAGTCGAGAAAAACAAAACGCCCCAAAAATAACAGGAGACTTTTTTTCCGAAATCAACCCGATTTTCATCTATCCCTCACCGTTAACTCTTCAGGAAAAATGGAAACAGAATTCGGTGAAATTCCTCATTGAGGGGTAGGTATGGAGTCAAGGTACCTGCTGTCACAGTGCACCTTATTTTCAGTATAGGGGAGGCTGCTGTACCTGTGGACAAAATTTACATTTGAATTTTTTTCGAGGCCTAGGAATGTTCCAGTTATTTGTCTGAAAAAATGTCTGTTACCTTCAACAACAACTCCTACAAGCCAGGGAATCTTCACATTCTTGTACTAAAATGTTTTCTATTCGAAAAAGTCTTTCAAAAATTTTTTTGTCCTAAGGTACAAAGTCCCAACCTACCAACCTACCTACGGGCAAGGCAAATAACTCATTTAAAAAAAAAAACAAGTTTTTCAAAAAATATCTCATTAATTTCTATAAAGTTCAGTAAGTTTTGAGAGTAGAAAGATTAAATTTGCCAATTAGCGATAAAACATGAACTTTAATTAACCTTTCTTCTGCACAAAACAGTTTCACCCAATGTGATTCAGTTAAGATAGTAGGTGTAGGTACCTTACTCGCCATTTGGTCAATAAAGCTCTATTTGTAGGACGCTGTAGTTAAAAAACCACCTCCATCGCGGCTACGGATCAAAAAACGTACTCGTACATCTAAAAATCGATGAAAAAGTGATACCCGACCCAGAGTTAATAAAAAATACCCTTAAAAGTTAATATGAAATACCTTGACAGTTTTAGCATCATGAGACCCGAACTGGACAGTTTGTTGGAGATCGTCGATAGATAGGTCCCAACATTCATATTCACCCCCCCTCTCATGGCCACCATGACATGTCTAGCGCTCTGAGAACCCCGAATTCGAAATCAAAATTTCCACTCGCATTTTATGTTTCAAGACCTTCCTGAACAATTTTGGTTGTCTTTCTGTCTGTCAAGAAATCCTTGTAACGGGCCAAACTATACGAAGTTATTGACCAATTTCAAAGACATTTTCAGGTACTATGCGAATCGGATTGCAGATGGTCCCCTATGAAAATCCCCCCCCCCACACTAATTTATACCTTGGTAGGAACATACCCAACCTCATGATATTGGTGAATGTTTGATGATCCAGCCAGTGGCGGTTCCTGCCCCGAAACCACAGAGTTAAGGTCGATCCACACATTTCAGTTACGTGACGTGACGTGCAGTACTGTACAGTGACCTTCAGTGAAAAAAAAGTATCGGGAGATGAAAGTCTAAGTGAACAAAGGGGGAAAGATGGACGCGTGTTCAGACATGTCCGACGCAGTGAGGCTCCGGCGTTCACAGTGACCTTCCGGCATCCGAGATGTAAACCAAAGATACGTCGCCGCCAATATTTTTCAGTTTTTCACTGACGTGAATATTGTGAACTGTGCATCATGAACGATGAAATTTTGATCGAGTTGGTTCGGGAACAGCGAGTGCTGTATGACTTGAAGGATCGTCATTACATGAATACAGACTTGAAAGGCACTCATCGTCCAGTAACCCTCTATACAATGTTACGAACTCTCCTTCTGTTTCGCGAGGCATCCATATGGGATGCACCCAGTGTCTTCTTTTCTTCTCTTCCTCCTCGTCCAAAAGCAATGCTATCATAGTGTGAGCTGCCGCTCAGCAGTTCACTGTTTCCCCTGACAGGCCACAGAGGCCAGTAAGCCCTGACCCCCCTTGAGAGCAAACCCCCAGGCCACAGAGGCCTGTAAGCCCTGAAAACCCTTGGACAGGAACCCAGGCCGCAGAGGCCAGTAAGCCCTGAAGGAGAAGAGAGAAGACCCCAAAGGCCACACATCAAATGGGGCGTGGCCCCTTCAAAAGTGCCCTCCCACCACCTTGGGCACAAACACCACAATCACACAAACAGTCAAGCCAATGGATGAAAACCTGCAATCTTACCAACCAACATTTGGTGAAGTAAAGTTGGACAACCTGGAGGGGAGGAGAAAGAAAGGCCATTGCTATACTGGAAGAGCTTCATTCCCTGATGCGCTGCCTAGCCAGCTAGTCTCGAAGTGTACCCCCCAGTCTTTGAAGCTCTCTCCCCTGTACCGTAACGCCTTAACGTCACCGTACCGTATCGCCTCCTGCCTCCCCCAGTCAAGTACAGAGATAGGTTTTACCAAGTGAGTGGTGCCATCCTTACTGTGATTGCTCGTCCTGACCCCCCTGGAACCGTGTCGTCATGGTGTATCGCGCGCGTAACTCCAGTCCTGTCCCGGCTACTCCCCCTGAACTCTCATCTCGCCTCTCATCGTGACCAGGACTCGCTCCGGTAACCCTGCACGTGAGTGTAACTGTGATTAATCTATCTCAAATTGGCCAATTTAGGTAGAAGGTGGAACGAAGTGAAACTCAGTTTAGTCACTATTATATATTGTCTAAGAGGATCTCGAACTGGAACGTTAAGCGTAACTATAAGAGCAAAATTCTAAGTCATCTTGTAAAGCGTACCGTAACCATAGTAAATTTAGTAGAAAAACCACAATCTTGTTCGTAATAGCTAAGCCCATCAGGCAGTATCGGGTCGTCGGCCCTGTATCGCATTCGAGTCAATCTTATTAAAATTACGTTTTCTAATACAATCTTTTCTTTCAACTCACCCTGGTTCTGGTTCTGACTTGTAACGGGTATCGGTGATAGGTAGTTAAATTCATTGCAAAGAACACAGTAACGTCAGTAAAATCATTTTATTCAACAACCGATACACCTTAAATGGTAAATAATACAGGTAAAACAAAGGTATCATAACAGTAACCAACAGTATCGTCAAGGTGTGTCGCAGAGCCTCATCTCCCAAGCCGCCTCGGACGGAGCTACCAACGACCCACCCAAGTTAAGTATAACATCAATTCTTAGCCTAAGTGTGTCGCTCTTCTACCTTTCAGTGACCCGTTACACCCCCAATTTCAATAGGAACATTTTAGCTTCTCCCCCTCCCGATTCGACTGATACTCTCACCCACAGGCTTACAATAGCAAGATCTTCGGTACCAAAATTCATTGTGTACGACGAGCACATTCACCAGGCCACATCCAAACTGAAAAGGCCAATTGCACAGACACCTCTGATCACGGAAGAACACTGGCACGGAAAGGTACGGTAGTGTGTGGATGATAGTGAAAAATTCATCACGGATGCCACTGAACACGGAAGGCCACTGTGCCGTCACTTAACTGAAATGTGTGGATCGACCTTAATGGAGACAAGTTAACAGAGAAGAAAGCCAACGTTAAAATGGTGTGCAAGTATTTTTGAGGCTGCCTCAGTGGCGCTATCTACTTTCAGCTAGGATTGAGGAACTACTACTGAAGAGGCGGGGAGGAGAGGCCACACTCTTCATACCGCTTCTTTTCAAATCCTTTCGAATGACCAGAAATTGATAACTTTTCGTTCCATCATCATTTCAATTTGCAAAAATTACTTGGAAAAACCAATCGAGGGGAAAGATATTTTCTGAGTTCCTCATGCAATTGTTGTTGTCCCTATCGCCAGTAGTTCGAATGTTGAATCGACAACTGCCACCCTTAGAAACGTTTGAAACCCAGTGTATTATTGAATATCGCCCGATTTTTTCGTACATATCGCGAATATAACTAAATTTATCAAATTAATTACTTGGATGCGGCCGGTTACGCACCAATGAGAAAAATATGTGATAAACAAGGTGACTTGTTGTGATGAGGTTGGGAACAAACGATCGTGAACCGGCCGTGAACGCGATCTGGTTCTTTCCGCTATAACTACGTCCTGGAGCTCCACCATGTGGGGGCCCGAGAAGCGTTCTGATTGGAGAACGCTTCTCGGGCCCCCACATTCAGCTTTCAGCCCAGTGCCCGAAACTCAGGGGGTGCACAGAGATCAGGAGAGGCTATCGAGAAGGGAGAGAATAGGTGATTTTCTATGCCAAATAGAAATTTCAACGATATGCAAATAGGATAAATCTTTGTAACTTTTTCATCTTAAAATTGCAAATGGTACTAAATACGTAGGTGCAATAGACACGAAACATGTTCTCTAGTGGTTAACAGAAATTCTAAAATACTAATCATCAAAGGTTTAAACCCAAGAAATTCATCCATCTAATTGCAATAACTGAAATTTATATTTGCCCGTGACGATTCAGAACATCGTCCAATTCGGAAGAAAAATTAACGAGCCCCTTGAAAACTCCGAGATTCGAAGAATCTTCCCTCTCATCATGCCCACGCACGGCTAGCTCGAAAACACCACAGAACTTGATAGGTACAATCAATGATTCGGGATAAAAAATGTACCCATTTTTCGATCTTATGACGATGTGCACTGTCGAGTTGTTGCATTATATTTTGATGACACACTATACGCAAATCTACCAGAGCGTTCTTATGGGAGACAGCCAATGCGTTTTTCAATTTTTTGGCTAAATGGGAGATCACTTATGCCGTCTTTAACTCAAACCTCATTTCAGTTGGCAGAACAAAGTATTCAAGCAAAGCAAAATTATCAGTTAGTCACTTCACACCCACAAAGCCAATCTACCTTCTCATAATAGTCGACATTAAAACTTACAGTACAAATCTGCATAGTTTTTAAATTTCAACGTCTGCTGGTGTCCAAGGAGAGACGGGAAAGGGCGGTCAGTTTCTCGAATTTCGCACTTTTCCACAATCGACAAACGCAAATAGTTTGCTTTACTTTAATGTAAACTACTCATCGTACCTACAACACTCCTAAATAATCACAATACTTTGAACATACGGTGTGTACCTACTGAAACGGTAGTAAACCGAAAATGTAAAACGGAATTCCCTTACCTATCAGGTTTGTTTGTTTTCTTATTTCTCTATAAGGAAATCTGGATTGCAGAGCTCTCTGACGGGGGAGCAACGAACCAATTCTGCTCAAGACGACAAAATGTCCTGCTCTCTGCTCTCTGTCGGTCAATCTCACGTGCCTGCCTCCCTCGAATGACGTCACCCTCCCCAGAAACTGTGCAGAGGAAAGGTGATGCTCCAAACGGGTGTGATCGGTCAGAAAAGAGGGAGCTCCCGCCACAGTTTTCGCGCGTAGATTCAACTAGCACAGTACCTACGATCAAGTCTTCTGTCACAAGCCAACTTACTATTCAAACGAAGAAGAACGAACTTTGATTTTTTTTTTTTTAATTGGCTGGGGGTGCACATGCGCCTATGCTCCTATCAGTAGCCGCCCCTGGATCCAGCTGTGATCAATCTTCAACCTAAGTAAAGCGCTCGAAGCTGACAGAATCCACTTGCTTCTGATACATCACTCACAAACACAAAACTTACGAATTGTTGGCGAAATGACCATGAACCGCAATGCCTAAAAGTTTTAGGCCCGAAATGGGGGTGGTAAGTAACTGCACTTCATTCAGAATGTAACTACTCAGAAATCTATCGACAAAAACTCAAGATGAAAGCAAAACCATGAACTCGGTCGTAAAAAATCACAGAAAACTGCTACTTGAATCCAGTAGAGTAAAATCTACAGGGATTTAACTACTCAACACCTAATTAAAAAGTATGTTCATGGCTTGAAGCACAAGGGAATGAAATATGGTAATGAGAATGTTATGGGAGAAAATACATTTCTTTGGTTTACATTGAGAAGAGATTCAAAGATAGTGCATCTCCTGTAGGAATCAAACCTGCTAAATGTAGGGATAAACGCTAATGATGAGGGAGTAAAGGCGGTTGAGGAACTATCTCTCATCATGCCCAGCTTTTAAAACTAATTTTTTGGACACTATAGTATTTTACCTTTTAGTTGTACTTTTTCATTTTGAATTGAACCTTTTTCCGGTAGGTACTTTTCCGTTATCCCCCCCCCCCCCAGTCTGTTTAACAACTTTCCCGACTGTTTCACGGCCGCCCGATGTTTCTAGGCACCGGTAATGATTCCTATTCGCATTTAATAAATTAATGCACGCTCAATTTGAGGGAGATTTGAAAGAGACATCGGCGAATCCTTGGAAAAACAAAGAGGTAAAGTCATTGACCACGGGCGCTGCACGCTTGCTTGGGTCCAATACCTTCCCGATGAATCTGTTGGTTTACAAACATCTCTTCGCGAAGGATAAAGACAAAAGACAATGCGGAACAGCTAATTCATTACTCGATACCTATTTGTGCGAATTTATGTGGAAGTAATCAAACCAAAACCACGCCAATTTGTTTCAACAAATCCTCACCGACATCGGCAACTTCTAAAGAAACAGTAATTTTTTTCCCTTATTTTTAAAAATAATACAATTTTTTTCGCTTGAAATTGTGATTTCGGCGTAAATATGTAATGTAAGTAAGAAGGAACGCCTAGAAACGCCGGGCGGGTGTGTTAAAGACATACTGGGGGGGATATAACGGAAAAGTACCCTTTTTCCTTCCGAGTTTACCAAGGTAGCGAAAGCATTGCCTCAGATGCCCGGAACTTCCAACAATAAGGTTTGACGCTACGGCTTTTTCGGGAAAAAATGAAATTCCCTGAGTTTTCCAGTACAGGGTGTCTCATGGGAACCGGACGAAAAACAAATGAATGTAACTCCAATGGTTGAAGTCTTAAATTTTTTATATTTTTATCAGAAGGTAGGGAATTAAATGCCATTTTAAGTTTTAAAAATAACATCGGACAAATGGTGCTCATCTTGTTCGAAACACGTGGCAAGTCTGTCCAGGAAGTTTCGGTGGACGCGCTCCAGTAAGTCTTGATCAATTGACGCAACTTGAGACGTTATTTCTTCCTTCAAAGCTTCCAAAGTGGAGGGTTTTGATTCATAAACGCGTGATTTAAGGTATCCCCAAAGGAAGAAGTCACACGACGTCAAGTCTGGGGACCTTGGGGGCCATTGCACGTCCCCAGAGCATCTCCAAAGCCCTGGCTGTTCTGTGCGCAAACGAGCTCAATCACTGCACATTTCACCCGCTTCTCTCAATCGAATCATCAAGCGTAATTTAAAGTGGCATCCGTACAAGTTGTCAATCGTTCAGCAGTTGAAACCTACTGATTACCCACAGCTTGTTTGGTTTCAGCAAGATGGCCCCCCCCCCCCCCCCCTCACACTTCCAGAGCCGCAATCGCCCTCTTGCGCCAGATGTTCCCCAATCGCCTTGTGTCACGCTCTGGGGACGTGCAATGGCCCCCAAGGTCCCCAGACTTGACGTCGTGTGACTTCTTCCTTTGGGGATACCTTAAATCACGCGTTTATGAATCAAAACCCTCCACTTTGGAGGAAGAAATAACGTCTCAAGTTACGTCAATTGATCAAGACTTACTGGAGCGCGTCCACCGAAACTTCCTGGACAGACTTGCCACGTGTTTCGAACAAGATGAGCACCATTTGTCCGATGTTATTTTTAAAACTTAAAATGGCATTTAATTCCCTACCTTCTGATAAAAATATAAAAAAATTTAAGACCTCAACCATTGGAGTTACATTCATTTGTTTTTCGTCCGGTTCTTGTGACACACCCTGTAGAGTAAAATTCCCTGAGTATTCCCGGTTTTTCAGATCGCTGAACACCCTGTATTTGGAATTTCAGTCGAATTTAATAGTTGTGGGGTCATTTTGGAATGAGAAATGAAAAATAAGAATGCGAATGAAAAATGGAGGAGAAATGGGAAGAAAAAAACACTGGAAATATCGGGTTTCGAATTTATATATTTCTTCTATTGCTATACACGGAAAATTAAGGTAACCAACTAGAATTCATTAATTATTATTCAAATGACTTCAAACAATTTTCATTGCACGTAACACCTTGAGGGTGTTTTTTCTAAAATGTATAAAACGAGGCCGTTTTGAATTCTGAAAAATCAAATCATGTATAAAGGATCACTAATAAGTAAATAAAATTCACCAATAAATCGGGGGTTTTGCTACGATGGAGGAATAATATTATCCAAAATCGACAAATAACAGCTAACAAATATCACAGTTAAACATTCATATGCCTTTCAAATAATTAACTATTTCCATCGAGATTCCTTGAGACCTCGTTCAAGTGACTAGAAGAACAGTCGATCTTCAGGTGTCAACGAAGCGGTAAGTTTTTTTTATATCAAACCTCAACAAAATGTTTAAAAAAATGTTTCGCAACTTGACTCAACTAAATTATAACGTAGGTACCTTACATGTAGGGAGTGAATAGGTGAGAATCAATGCTGATATAGCATTTCCGAGTCAAATTAATCCTTTTCCAAACCAAAAGAATCCTTTTCCAAACCAAATTAATCCTTTTCCAAACCAAAAGAATCCTTTTCCAAACCAAATTAATCCTTTTCCAAACCAAATTAATCCTTTTCCAAACCAAATTAATCCTTTTCCAAACCAAAAGAATCCTTTTCCAAACCAAATTAATCCTTTTCCAAACCAAATTAATCTTTCTCCAAACCAAAAGAATCCTTTCCAAACCAAATTAATCCTCTTTCAAACCAAAAGAATCCACTTCCAAACCAAATTAATCCTTTTCCAAACCAAAAGAATCCTTTTCCAAACCAAATTAATCCTTTTCCAAACCAAATTAATCCTTTTCCAAACCAAATTAATCCTTTTCCAAACCAAAAGAATCCTTTTCCAAACCAAATTAATCCTTTTCCAAACCAAATTAATCTTTCTCCAAACCAAAAGAATCCTTTCCAAACCAAATTAATCCTCTTTCAAACCAAAAGAATCCACTTCCAAACCAAATTGATCTTTTTCCAAACCAAAAGAATCCTTTTCCAAACCAAATTAATCCTTTTCCAAACCAAAAGAATCCTTTTCCAAACCAAATTAATCCTTTTCCAAACCAAATTAATCCTTTTCCAAACCAAATTAATCCTTTTCCAAACCAAAAGAATCCTTTTCCAAACCAAATTAATCCTTTTCCAAACCAAATTAATCTTTCTCCAAACCAAAAGAATCCTTTCCAAACCAAATTAATCCTCTTTCAAACCAAAAGAATCCACCTCCAAACCAAATTGATCTTTTTCCAAACCAAATTAATCCTTTTCCAAACCAAAAGAATCCTTTTCCAAACCAAATTAATCCTTTTCCAAACCAAATTAATCCTCTTTCAAACCAAAAGAATCCATTTCCAAACCAAATTGATCTTTTTCCAAACCAAATTAATCCTTTTCCAAACCAAATTAATCCTTTTCCAAACCAAAAGAATCCTTTTCCAAACCAAATTAATCCTTTTCCAAACCAAATTAATCCTTTTCCAAACCAAATTAATCCTTTTCCAAACCAAATTAATCCTTTTCCAAACCAAATTAATCCTTTTCCAAACCAAATTAATCCTTTTCCAAACCAAAAGAATCCTTTTCCAAACCAAATTAATCCTTTTCCAAACCAAATTAATATTTCTCCAAACCAAAAGAATCCTTTCCAAACCAAATTAATCCTCTTTCAAACCAAAAGAATCCATTTCCAAACCAAATTGATCTTTTTCCAAACCAAAAGAATCCTTTTCCAAACCAAATTAATCTTTCTCCAAACCAGAAGAATCTTTTTCCAAACCAGAAGAATCCATTTCCAAACCAAATCAATTCTTTTCCAAACCAAATTAATCTTTTTCCAAACCAGAAGAATCGTTTTCCAAACCAAATTAAACTTTTTTCAAATCAAATTAATCCTTTTCTACAACATAACAATATGTTTGTGTAAAGTAGGTACTTAATCTGCAATAAATGAGGTTTGGTTAAGTGGGGCCACGATTACGTACGCGATGAGTGTGCTATGCTGGCCAACCTTGCATGGGGAGGGGTGGCCACAGAGCCAGTTGTGAGACAGAGAGCCAATGGTCAACCAGCACTGATCGCTGACATTCAGGCCAATGGTGTCTGGGACTGTGGGAGGTTGGCGTTCTTCGACAACCGCATTATCAACGCCGAAGCTCCTTCCTACTGCACCAGAGAATGGTCAGGAGTATAGCAGAAAGCTGCTCGCGAAAAACATCGCAAGTATGACCAAGCAGCAGATGTTCGTGGCTCGTTTACACCATTGATCGTTTTGTGTGATGGAGCTCTTCGCAAAGAATTCCAGGCCTTCCTGAAAAGGGCCTGAAAAGTCTGAAAAGTGGGGAAGAGACCTGTCTGAGATCAGCGGCTTTCTGAAAGTTAAAGTTCAGATTGCAGTGTTAAGGGCTGTATCCATGAGACTAAGGGGCACCAGGAAAAAAATAAGAAGTCTTGGGACAGAAGATGGAGCAATCCTGCCACTCCTTCGAGAATAAATGACGAGAGAAGCCAAGGAACTCTAGGATACAGTAGGTACTCGTCCAACGACTCTGAAAATCGGCTAACTTCAAGATCCACTCCGCCCTCAAATCATAAATAAATTATTTTGAGGGGGTTAAAAAAAACCTAATCACACAAAACAAGTATATCATCAGAGCATCATCTTGGAAATTCAACTAAAATTCATGTAAATTTTCAAGGAAAAAGCAGTAGGTCGGTTGTTGAATGAGAGAGAAATGGCATTAGGAAGGAATACTCATCAGCCTCATCTTCAGGAGCCTCCGAAGATATCGGACAGAAGAATCGTAATTCCTCACATTCTACAGTTGAAAACTTCCGTTTTCCTACAACGCCTGCAATTCGCAAAAATTTTCCCTGGGATTAATTTGGTTTGGAAAAGGATTAATTTGACTTAGAAATGCTATATAAAGGCACGTAAAAAATTCGAATTTTTCCGCGTTCAAACACAAATTTTTCCACTAAATTCGGTTGTAAATTTTTCTCATTTCACCGTTGGAAAGCTACGATGTCGGATCAGGTTTTGCAGTGGTAGACGTAAAACAACCCAGAAATAGAAAACTTGCAGTCGATTAAAAAATTGGAATTTTTCATACTTGTGAACATTTTATGTTAAGGAAATTCACCAAATTGTTCGGGCAAATTTTCACCAAAATAAACTTTTTATAAATTTTTTCAACCAACGGTGAAAGTTTTTCACCAAATGAATCCCTTTAAACTAATATGGTTCAGGCAGTTGGTTTCATAAAATAAATCCCATCAAAAAAGTTTGGTTTAACATCAGGGAGGAAGGGATTTTAACGCTTTTTCCAACGGTATCCTCACATTTAAACTTGGTGATTTAAACGTAACTTTGGAAGGTGCAGTCTTTTAGTTTGACCAAATGTCTGATTTTTCAGTCCAGAAAGTAGGTAACTTGATAGAGACATTGTGCAGTCACGTGACATCCAGAAGGTATGAGGATTCCTCTTCATTACTTCATTATCTCTCGCTCCTTCCATTTTTCCACAGCGGTGTCCTAGTTGTACTGAAGTACAAATTATAGAAATAACGATAGACTCTTGTACGATTTTTAGGAGTCGAATAACGTTTTAATATACAAACAAGTTACTAAGTTTGGAAATTTGTCATAAATGAAGTTGAACCAAATCAATAAAAATCAAATATTAAGCATCTACAAAGAACATTTTTAAATTAGTTGTATAAACACCTGAAGTACCACATTACCTGAGTTAATCAGGATTTATTGGTTCAGCTCAGAAATCTCAACTTTGAACGCAACAGTCTGCCTGAATGGAGAAGCAGGTGCAACGTTGCCAAATCTTGAGCAAAGGCCTTCTACTCAAGCCTCCCACTTATTCTTTGTCTCATCGATGAATTGACTCTCATTTGAGTTGTCCAGAATCCAAGAGGCATAAGTGACTATTTTGGGATTTCCCATCAGCTGATTTCAAAGTTCTATGAACATTGCAAATCACCGGGTGCACTAAACTCTTCAAAAATGTGTCGAGTGCCGTAATGGAGCATAGTTTTGATTAAAGAATTTTGAAACTTGACGTCAGACCGTGCATTGTGCTCCTTGTACAGGGTGGCTGAAAACGGACGCCCACTTTTTAAAATGACGCCCAATTTTTAATTTTAGAGATATCAGGTTGAAATAAATTCCAAAATGTTCGTTAGGATTGGAAGTTTATAGTACAGTAAGAAAAAATCAGTTAAGGAATATTGTGCTAAGTAGATGGCGCCCTTGCTGATTAATGCACTGTTCAAGCCTTTTGGCGAAGTTGCTCATGGCGTTATCCAACATTTCCATCGGGATGGCGGCAATTTCACGTGTGATCGCATCTTTGAGGTCTTGAAGAGTTCGTGGTTTATCCACATAAACCTTGGACTTCAGGTAGCCCCATAAAAAGAAATCAAAAGGAGTGAGATCGGGCGAGCGCGGAGGCCATGGAATGTCACCGTGTCGCGAAATCAACTTTCCGGGAAATGTTTGGCGGACAATATCCATAGAAATTCTCGCCGTGTGTGCAGTTGTCCCGTCCTGTTGAAACCAAATGTTCTCGGTATCCCATTCATTCTCCTCCAGGTTCTTCAAAAAAGAAAGGCCCCACTATCCCTACCTTTGAAAATGCACACCACACTGTAACTTTTTCGCTGTGGAGAGGCTGTTGGTGCAGTTCCCTTGGGTTATCCGATGCCCAATATCCCGATGGAAATGTTGGATAACGCCATGAGCAATTTCGCCAAAAGGCTTGAACAGTACATTAATCAGCAAGGGCGCCATCTACTTACCACAATATTCCATAACTGATTTTTTCTTACTGTACAATAAACTTCCAATCCTAACGAACATTTTGGAATTTATTTCAACCTGATATCTCCAAAATTAAAAATTTGGCGTCATTTTAAAAAGTGGGCGACCGTTTTCAGCCACCTGTATCCCAACAAAAAGAAACATTAAAAAAAAAGTTGGAATACATGAGGCTCGAGTGACGTTGAGTGCATTTTTTAGGACACATTCTAAATCCTTGCCTCGGCCAATATTATTAGGAGAGTCTAGCCCCCAGAAAGTGTTGTCGGGTTTCAGCGCTACCTACCGCCACTTCAACGAACTACAATTTCTGATATCTTATCAGGTGATCACCCTCGCGAACGCATTACCGTCGCTCCTCTAACTTGCAGTTATCCCAAGATTATAAACTTGCAGTTATCTTAATAATAATGCAATAATAATGCGTTATAATAATGCATTCTGCCTGATTCGTCACTCCACAACACAAAAATGCAATAACAAGTTCCTTTTCCTCGCAATTTAAAAAAGCAGGGAAGTAGAGCCGCCAAACTTAGAAATGAGCGGTAAAACTGAGGTAAGCCTACTTTTCAGAAATGCCGCTTGACCACGCACACATCGAGCTGATAAGGATGGTAATTCGCTGAAATGACGGTAGGTAGCGCTGAAACCTGACAACACTTTCTGGGGGCTAGACTCTCCTAATATTCTTGAGACACGATACTTTTACGAACATTAACAACCAATTTCGGCAATAAACTCGATTTTCATGAAAACCGCACTTATTCCCCTGTATTATAGACCCCTCATTTCTAAGCGAATAAATTAGAACCCAAAAATAAATATAGAAAGTTAACATGATCATTGAACTATTTAGTTGGATCAAGTTGCGAAATTCAACATTCAAAATAATACATCCGTAAAATATCCTCTGTCAAAATAACCTATTTTTCGGGGGTACATAAATGTACCCATATAATTTGCTAAATAATCAATTATAATAAATTCAAACGTCTATTAGGAATATTTACAACAGGACACAATAAATTTATTTCAAAAACCCTATAACATTTTTTCTAAAATTAATTATTGCAATTCAAAACATAATTATTGCAAGGGGAGACTTAAGAAGTGATTTTATAGACAAATGTACATTCTTCGCGGGGGGTGTCGTCAGAACCCGCCTCGCATTATGCATACAATAATAATTATACACTTTCTCCTAACATGAGTTATCGTACACATAATGAAAATATGGCATTATTTCACGAGTTCCCTCGACATCTCGATGGGGAATCGACATGAGTTTCAGGGCGTTTCGAATTGTTCGATCGAGTAAACTCTGGCGAGATCGACAGTTTCGTTGGAAGCTGAGCGCTAAAATGTTTGAAAATAGTCGGGCGTGAATGCGCGAAGTTTTGACCACCCAAACTGCGTACTTTGCGTTTGACCAAAATTATCCTTCTAGCATAACCAACGTAATTTGAAATGGAGGTTTAAAAAGTGGTAGCACTAGGGATCGTTACAAAAGTATCGATTCTGTATCATCTTATTAGAGTATCGATATCCTAGGTATCGTATGGCATGAGAATCGATATTTCAAAAAATCTTCAGTGTCACAAAATATAATAACACAAAATGTTTTTCTCAACAATGTTCATTCATTTTTTACTATCAAGAGTCCAAGCAGAGCGTATTTACACAATATAGGTACTGTTCGCAGATAGAAAGAATGCGGATGGCCAATTTTTCAAAGGGTATACCTGCTACCATAGACGACTACCTGTTCCAAAATCTTAGGTAGCCTGGTGAGTCAGGCTGGGGAAAGGGCCGAGCCTCCATATCTCAGACCTTCGTAATTTGGGCAACTCGAGTCATAATGAGTTAGAGAGCCCCTCCACTCTGCCAATTGTTAGGAAAGAATTCCATCTCGATTGTGAGTTCACTTGCCCTTCAGGTTTACTCTTCATTCACCTTTAGAATTTGAAAGAAGCACCATCCTTTACTGGAAATCATTTTTTGTCGGAAAATGGGAAATTTGGCGCCCTTTCTAACGGTGCCCTCATTTTTAAGTAAATTAAGGTAGTTCTGGTAATTTTAGTGACATGTTCAAGAACACGAAAAAAATTTGAATTAAATGTTAAAACAAACATGCTACGATACATTTTCTTACTTAAATTAGATGAACGATCGATCTTTGAAGTTTTGTCGACACCCTGTACAGAATTGGGAACCACTGCCTCAAAGTACGCGAGCAGTCTGTGAAAATCAATCCTTCTACTTCATCATTGGTCGGTAGTAAACAACCCTCGGTCTCATTTTCCCTGGCTTGAGAGGCAGGTAGAAGAAGTAGGGTGTTTTGGGACTGTAATACACAAGGACACCTCACCAAACCATCCGCATTCTTTCCATCTGCAAACAGTACTGTGTACCTCCAGGGGCTCAAACTTTAAAAATTGTACCTATATTCGAAATTTCAAGGGTTTTTGAGAACCATTAGTGCAGCAGTCTAGAGAATTGAAAAACTAAAAGATTGCCGCTGGAATCATCAAAATCGAACAATAATTGCCAGAGAAACCTTCAGGCAAGCCCCCTGGACCCCCGGATGGTTACTGCTTAACCCTCGAGCAGTCGCGTGTGCGGCTATTTGGCCGCATTTTTGGAAAAATAGGCTAGTTTTTCTATATTCATACTATACCGCGCAATAGCCGATGTGTACCTTCAAGTTGCTATTCAAGAAGCTAGACTGCGCTAGGCTCGGACTTCAAGACGCGCGTAGGGTACCTTAGTTCAGTACCAAAGTTGAAGTCGTCCATCAACCTCGTTTTTGCGGCCACGTTCCTAATATTTTCTTTTGTGAAAAGTGTTGTGGTATGTGCACCATTTTCTAGTAAAGAACAAGTCATTTTTGTTTATAATGCATCTGAAATACGAGAGAAAATCAAGAGGCAAATATTGGCAGGAAATATTGGCTGTTTCATACAATATGTACCATAGGTATAAAAGAAGAACTTTCTAAATTTTGATGTTATTCTAGTTGACTTTGTGGAATTTGTTGAGTAATAAATTTATCGTTTAATTGAAAATTGGTTTCTTATGTGTACCCTGCGTATCATTTACATAAAGAATATATGCGTATACGCGTTACACAACTGAAATTCGACTAAGTTACGAAGTGCGGCCAGTTTGCCGCCACGCGCTCAGTTATGTGTTTTTAAAACACGCGACTACTCGAGGGTTAAAGCCTTCGGCTAAAATTCAAGAAACATGGGACATGCTTTAGCCGTTCCTATAGTGGTCAAAGCTTCTCGAATGTTCTCGGTATAATACAAGTTTGCAAATCCTCTTCCGAGGAAGTAGACGATGACTCACTACTTTGTAAAGCAGTCTCAATCACAACAAAGGTATCAGCTAAAGTCGAGGAACACATCACAACTAAAAACCCGCGTTCATAACAAAATCTCGCCTAGGCTGTAACTTGTTGTAACTTTATTTTCTGAATATTCCAGAGATATCAACTTGAAGTAAGTTTAAATTTTCCGAGTTTTAAAAAAACCCTTGTAAATTATCACACGATCTTTTCTGAATAGCAAATAACCATTTTGAACTGATATTTTCCTGCTCACGACCACGTAGGAGGCGCGTAGGCAGCATCCGATCTTTGTACGAAATGATTGGATTATTTAAGTTCGCCTCCGTAAAAGGTGATCTTAGTTATTACACCAAACCACCTCCTAAGCCTGAATCGTTTTTGGAGAGTGTCAGAGTTCAGGAAAATTTCTAAAATTTGCAAATTATGGGTTGAAGATAAGAGCTCGGCATAATAGTTCGGGTATTTCATTGAGATTCGCCCAAGCAGCAAGGAGCCAAAATACGCCATTTCAAATCCGTATCGTCCTAATTGAATTGTGGAATTTTTGGTACACCTACAACTACTTAAATATTAACAATTTCTCGACAAAAGCCACAATTTTTTGGTGGTGTTTTTTGTTTTTATGTTTCATCCAGTTTCTTCTCAGTTTTGCAATAATATAACTGAAAAGTTCAAATTCTGACGTCAACCGTAAAAACTCGATTCCTCTCGCACGACCAGCCAATTTGTATTGATATGCGCCCTCTCGCCACACTATAATTATAATTAGGCACCTTTTCACTTGCTAATCCTCGTCTCTGTATGTCAACTTAAGGCTCAGGAGGCACCTCTTTCTATATTCAAAATGAGTTGAATAAAAATAATTCTTTCTGCACATCTTCCTACTGAAGTTTATGAGAATTGACTTTAAACAAACCTGCCTCTCGTAACGTAAATCTTTCTTCCTTATTCAAGGAGCGGAACAAACTTAGAAAAACTTCGCAATATAGAAAATTTCGGTTTGTTTTATTTAGTTCAGTACACCCCATTTATATGATGGCCTTCAGCAGCGATACACTAATAGAGGCGATTCCTGAAGATGTCAACCACCTTCTGGTACAAATTGACGGGAATCGCGTCGATTTCCTTTCTAATTCGGGTCTTCAGATCTTCCAAAGTGACAAAAACTCAGCCCTTACCGGTCCATAATACCTAGAACGCCATATCCCTAAGATTAGGCACGTGGGGAACATCTGCTGTAGTTTCATCACTGAAAAATTCGCTGTGTAACCATAGGGCCGTAGGAACCAAATATCCCCCAGATCTTGTTCTTCAGCCAACAGAAAAATAAAAAAAGGTTTCCAGAGCCAGACGACGAAACTTTTGAGCGTTGACGATCCTGTTTCGTCCACATTCCTCTAAAATGTATGGCCAATCACCCCGAATTTCAAAATGGCACACCATACAGTAACTTTCAGGGAGTAGAGAGGCCACTCGTGGACTTCTTGTGGATTACGAGTATTTTCAGCCCAATAGCGACAATTTTGTTGGTTGACGGCACCAGAAGTGAGCTTCGTCAGTAGAGAAAGAAATTGACCTTGGTCGGGTCAATCCTGTTGGAGGCCATCATCTTAGTGATGAGATCTTTAAAACTTGAGTGGACAAATGGTGTGTACTACTGAACCAAATACAAACGTCTAAATCACACCTACAGCATTAGTTCAAATTTCCTCCGCTAGGGATAGTAAAACATTTTCTCTTTAATCACCTGCATCGCATTATCTCAAGCTTTACCAAAATAGGCAACTGAGCTTATCTCATCTGATTCAAAGGAAAAACGCTTTATTATCCCTAGCGGAGGATTTATGAACTAATGCTGTAGGTGTGATTTAGACGCTCTTGAACCAAATAAAACAAACCCCATTTTTCGTTCCTGAAGTTTCGTTTTTTTAAAAAATAGGCCTTCAAAACTGCACTGTTGGTTCCACCCCACCCTGTATATGGAAGTACATAAACGGGTCATATTTTGAGGTATTCAAAAACGAATAATTGCCGAGCCCTGGTTCACATGATACGTAATCGACAAATACGTAATACGTAAAATCAACATTGTGCAACCAGCGTTAAAAAATACCAAATAAACAAATTTTGTTTCACATTGAACTTTTTTTGTGGTTTGTAAACATTGCCTAAACTTAAAATGAGTGCACGATCGAACCTTATAATTTCTAAACACTTTATGAACAAACATATTGCTGATAATAAAATCTTCTGTTGCAGTTTGATATTTCATATCCTAACAATTAAAGGTAGGTATAGAGATTCACAGAAAAATAGTAGAAACAATGAAATACGGTGAAATTATGTAGTATACAACATATTAATGCCATTTGTTAAGAATATTACATTCGTACGTTACACGTTTAAATGGCTGCTGGTAATTGATTTACCTCTTTCTTGACTAGATAATGTTTCGTCTGAACAATTTGAACGAAATACAGTCGTGAACTTGATGGGGTGTCTCAGATATTAAAAGTTGTTTCATAACCTATTACTAATGAAAATGCCAGAGGTAAAAATATTGTAGCCTCAGGCATTTGTCAGTCATAAATATCGATTATTGCATGAAATAATGTTCAAATACTATGAATGAAAGTATACAGGGTGTCCCCGAAAACGTCCACCCCCCCCTGCTAAAATCGTCGAGTGGTACAACAATTTTTGGTTGAATCTTCATTATTTTCCCAAGGATTCAAATATGACCACGGTGCGCAATTTGCGCAACGCACAGCAACTTCGTTTTTTTTTCAAATGAGACCCCATTTTTATTGCAGAGTCGGATTCTACGTAAAATTTCATGAACATTTCACCACTCAACGGATTTTTGCTATCCCGCGTAAAGCTTGGTTCACATAGGTGTGTAATGTACGGAATCCGCAGTGCGTAATTGGATGCTATTGGCTGGAGCCAATTGAGGGGGCGGGACTGATCTTTGCGGATATCGACTTTTGGAGCTGAGTGTATCGTTTTGAAAAATTGGATATTTTGCGCATTACGGATGAACTTCGATAAACTTCGGCGAAATTCGGAACAAAAGAGAGTTTTTGGTGCCAAAATCTCATGGTCCCCGTTAGGAGGAGACTAGCGCGAGCAACAGAGGATGCTACCCAGTTGAAGGAGGAAGCCCGTTAACATTGGACGGGGGGGGGGGGAAGGGAGGCGTTCGTGACGGTGGGCCTCTAGCACAGAGTAACGGAGACAAGTTAACAGAGAAGAAAGCCAACGTTAAAATGGTGTGCAAGCATTTTTGAGGCTGCCTCAGTTGCGCCATCTACTTTCAGCTAGGATTGAGGAACTACTACTGAAGTGGCGGGGGGGAGAGGGCACACTCTTTATACCGCTTCTTTTCAAATCCTTTCGAATGACCAGAAATTGATAACTTTTCGTTTCATCATCATTAGATTTACAAAAATTACTTGGAAATTCCAATCGAGGTGAAAGGTATTTTCAGAGTTCCTCATGCAATTGTTGTTGTCCCTATCGCCAGTTGTTCAAATGTTGAATCGACAACTGCCACCCATAGAAACGTTTGAAACCCAGTGTGTTATTGAAAATCGCTCGATTTTTTCGTTCATATCGCGAATATAACTAAATGTTATCAAATTAATTACTTGGATGCGGCCGGTTACGCACCAAGGAGAAAAATATGTGATAAACAAGGTGACTTGTTGTGATGAGGTTGGGAACAAACGATCGTGAACCGGTCGTGAACACGATCTGTTTCTTTCCGCTATAACTACGTCCTGGAGCTCCACCAATCAGAACGCTTCTCGGGCTCCCAGATTCAGCTTTCCACCCAGTGGCCTCTAGGAACAGGTGACTTTCTGGGGGCACCCTTTCATCGTCGCCCGCTGTTATCGGGAGGCAAATCTATCGTCACCTGCGAACTCCGTGCTTTGTGAAGAGGTTCCACAGGCCTGTTAGTGGTTGCCAAAAACTCTCTAACCTCTCGTCGTTTGTTCACATCACGGTCTCGTTTATTGACAAAACGACCAGAATCATTGTTATGGTTTGGAAACAATTCTGCACAGAACGTACTGCGCGCTTCTGCGTAATCGAGTAATCATTCAGTCATGTGATCGCTCTTTTCTGCATTACGCACTTTCTGCGTTACAGAACACCCCCACTTCTCTTTTTGCGCATTATGCATTACTGACTTTACGCTACTATGTGAACCCAGCTTAACCCACTCAGCGCGCACTCAAAGATGAGCTACCACAAGGTGTCAAAATGTACATGTACAAAGTACCCAAGTGTGACACATGATATTTTAGTGTTTTTTTTACGCTGAATCACGTGGAGGTGTTATTTTCTTAATTTGACTGCATTTTGATCAAATTATCGAAGAAAAATAAACTTTTTTAAAAAGAAAATGACTTATTTTAAGGGCAAATCCATCCTGTGTAATCAATAATCTTTTTCCGATTATCTTGGAAAAAAGTTTTCAAGTAGACAGAATGGTTTAGCACTGACGTCTAGGGCCTGCGGTTTAGGCAACGACGTCACGTCCTGGTCAAGGCGTCACTAGACAGGTTTACTACCTCAAGATTATTGGTGAAACTAGTAGTTTCGTACTCAAAATTGGGACAATTACTTGAATTTCGATTCTGAGCAGATTGAATTTTTTTTTAAAGTCTCCTTAGGACAATTTTTATTATTTGTTGTTGTATTCAACATCATTATTGAGAATAGGGTGTGCGCATCAAAACAAAAATCGGGGAAAAAACACATGAATCGTGTTCTTAGGATCCCTCTGATTCGGAAAAGCCAGAGATCATTACCTAAAATGTTTTCATGAATAAGGGATTGCATTAAGAATGTTTGCAGTTTACTGTCCCACCAATGTTATTGTTACGTCATCTTTACCAGAAACTAGGGGCGAAACGACTGTTTGGGGCGGTAAATCCGCACACCGAAAATGTGGGAATTTGGTTGGCTGAAGTAGGCACTTTGTTTACATTTCACGTCCTGTCGTTGTTTTCCGTTTCTCGTCTCTACATTCCTACATTAATTTAGGAGATCGGTACTCTAAAATTTCAGCTTTCAAAACTATTTCTAAGACTTTTCAGTGCTATGGTGTGGTCCTTTCCCTTCAACCAATTTCGTAATGGAGTGTCAGAAAAAAATATAAGGAATTAGCGAGTTCATAGATGATGTAGAGATTGATGTTCCACGAATTATGGACAATCGGGATTTAAGAACGAGTGGTCAGAAAAACAGAAGGTAAGTTTCGAATTTAAAGCCACCATGAAGTTTGCTTTCTTTTATTTCAACTGACTTAGGCACACGAACTCGCTGTCTCTGTGTTGAGGACGTATTTTTACCGACTCTATTTTTTCTTGTTTGTAACCTGTCTACTAAATTTCGATGACACTTTTGTAAACAATATCTAACACCGTCATAATCGTAGTTTTTGTAATACGATCAAACTGTCAAATTAAAAAAATCTTGATTGGGCACTGATAACAACTTGTTCAGCATCAGATTATCCGGTACGTCCGGAATGAAATTGTGGAATGAAATCTTTCCTTTCAGTAACTTCTCTTTTCACAGCTCATTGTAAATGTAAACCTGACACCAGACAGCTCATACGAAGTGAGAATGAGAGGTGAAGTAAATACGAGATGAAGTATTCAAGTGAGTAGGCACGAGTTGAGGGCGTTGGGCCTTCAGGTTTTGAATGGGGAGGGAATTTTTTGTTGTCGTACGGTAAATGAGGGATTTTTGGTTGAGATGGGGTTTCAAGATGTTGGCTACCACGCGACTTCCAGCCAATCACATTAGAGTATTTTTGTACATTCCATGTTGACAAAACGCGAATTGTGAAAAAGAGAAGCTAGCGCAAGCACTCGTAGATGCTAACTTTCCACCACATTTTTTTCAGATCTCCTCCGTGAAATCGTGGAAAGTGAACTCCTGTAGTGACGTTAACGTGACGCTTATAAGTTAAGTAGGCAAGGTTACTTTGGCAGATTTTTACTCCTTGTCTATTTCAAATTTTGTTCCCCTTCTAGATAGGATATTAATTTTTTCTTTTTCATGTTCCTAGTATCATGATAAAAGTTATGGAAGAATGGATAAAGCTTATAGCAGAGCCCATGGGGTGAGTCCATCGGGCAGAGTTCCTCCACAGAGGAGGAACTTGAGCAAGTATTCGATGATTATTTAAGGTTTCTGCTAAAAAAAAAGCACCCCATTTCAGAAATTATAAGTTCGAGCGTTTTCTTCTTGTCATACCCCAGGATATACCAAATCTGACTTGAGGATTTAACATAACTACTTAAACAATCTATTACTCCCTTACAGACCAAATTTTCCGAAGGTTTTATTATTCAATAATATTTTTCGATTTCTAATAAATATTATAAGAAATCCCTACTATGTTATAGACATTATTTATGTTTTCAAATTTATTACCTAATTAGGTATCTGTTTATTACTATTGATTTTTTATTATAGATATTATTTAATAGTTATCAATAATCAACTGCATATATATTGTTGTGGGTTTTGACGGTAATTTACCGATTTTGGGGCATGTTGCAGTCCTGGTTTTGGTAGACCTGAATAAGGACGATTTGTTGTTGCTTTCCCGGTGTTATTGTTTTGGCTCTCAGCTTATGGTTTAAGTGAAATATTATATTGTGCGAATTTGAGAAGAGTTGTCGTGTTTATTTTGTCTTTACCCGGTTGTAACATAATATGTTATATATTATAATATATACATAATATATTATATAGATACCAGTAAAATAAATAAAAAAGTATGATAGTACCTACCTAAAAAATGATAGTAAAACCTATTGGAGAAAAATTGGAACCCATAGTAAATGAAAGAATAATGAGAATTGAATTAAAATAACTTCAATATTAATGGCGAAGTGGATAGGTAGTGGTAGCTACAAACAAATAGTATTTTCTGTTCAACCTTAAACTTGCTGCTTTCTGTCTTGGGTGGTCCATGGAAGAAGAAAAACAACTCCATCTACTCTGAGGTTATCCTCACGTTGCGCACCCTCGCGTAGACAACGAATTTTTTCAAACGCGAAAAGTTGGCTTTTGGCGTCAAGGAACTTTTCGCGTGTGGGAGTAGATACGTGTGAAACGAAACGAAAAGTACAAAAATACTCCAATCCCCAGTTATTTCTAAGTGGCAAAAGGCGGGATTGATAAACTGATATTTTTGCTTACCGCCAGTAATTTTTTGGGGGCTCTATTTCAGTGTGGGGGGCCGAATTTTCTTTCTTTTTAAAGTATTTTCTTTAAGAGAAAAAAAAAGTGCGCACACCCTATCGATCAAGATTCTCAAGTTTTCTTGAGTGTTTAGGCGCTAACACAACAAGCAATTTATAATGAGCTTAAGTAGAGGTTTTTGTTTGTCCAAGTCATAATAGTTAACCTTTCAACAGTTGGTTTTTTCTCCCGTCCAAAAGAGGGAAGTTATCAACCATTTTTGGTCCTTTCATCAATCCTACGTTTCCAATGCTGAAACGAAAAATGCTTGGCGATACGCTGGACAGTATTTTCAATGCAAAAAATGTCTTTTTAGTTTGTTGGTCTGAAAATTTCCGGGACAATATGTAGGTATTCGAGCTATGAACCCACAATATCCATTCATTCCATACACGGAGACATTCAATATTTGCGTTTCATAAATATTACTTACAGGTAAGTGCATGACATCGATGTTACATCATTACAACTTCACTTTCAAGAAGTGAACCTTAGCTGTTTAGATTGAAATAAAGTTCTCCTTATTTCGGTAGTTAGTACTACAAGACGGTGTAGATACTGCATCCAAGTACCAACCCTGTACAGGAAGAGTAAATGGAACAGTCCAGCGCCTCAGTTCATCCCAATTGTGGAGTCCAAAATCCACAGCAATGCTCAATCTGATCTTCAGGGTGAAGAAATGTGTACATTCCACCGGAGAAATTCAGATTTGCAGTTCGTAAAAACTATAATTTTCTTACATACCTACCTGTTTAAAAAATGCATTCGTCTTTCAATCAATATAGAATCTCACCAACAATATCAAACTTTCTCCTTTAAAATTCACTCGGTATAGCTGCAGCTATAAATAAGGATGAGCTTCAGAGATTGGCACTGGTCGACAAACACAACAAAGCTGTTGGTTCAATTTTGCTGCTAACTTGGCTGAAGCTGTGCAGCTGCGATCGGAGGGAAACCATCGATGAGCGCAGTCTGCATGCATTAGTCTTGCACTCGATAAAGTACAAAATTGCGGACTAGAACGCTCCATAAATTCAAATAAAATCAGATAAGTAGTGAAATGAGGATGCAGATTTCCCAGTCTTTTGCACCGATGACTAGCTGTTTGAAGTATTTTGTTTGACTTTTTGGTATAGGTTGTTGTACTTGAAATTATTTGTAAGCGTTTCTTAAGGATCATTTCCGTCTTTACAGCCTATTGCGCGAGATGTGAGAGGACGAATGCAGCTATGATCACAGTTCGCAGAGCCAGGAGAGAAGCGCCCTGTCCAGGATCGGGAGCTTGTAGCTCGTAGTGAACCACTTTGGCGTACACCAGGATACTGGTGCTGAGGTCCGTCACGATCTGGAACAGTACAACAGAGTCACAAAGGGGCTAATTACGGGAAAAAACAGGAGAGACAAGGTGAAAACAGGAGAGGTGCTTA
The DNA here is from genome assembly GCA_009739505.2 of Apolygus lucorum. Lineage (NCBI taxonomy): Eukaryota > Metazoa > Arthropoda > Insecta > Hemiptera > Miridae > Apolygus > Apolygus lucorum. The sequence continues at coordinate 48,949,715 of CM019179.2, forward strand.
TTTTTCAACCCTTAGAAGTGACCTACATCAACCAAAATCTTCTGGGCACAACTAGACCCCAAATGGAGCCTACATACCAAATTTTTGACGGACGGAAAACTTTTTATTCGGTTTTCGGATTCTACGTACCTTGAAACGTAAACTGACAAATTTTGAGGGGGTTACACTTTTTTTTCCTGGTCGATTCCAAAGGTTTATTATTGAAAATAATAAACCAAAATCCGCTGAATCGAAGTTGGTTTTTACCGCGAATGTTGTTTACAGTTCTTTTAAATCAAAGGTATCTCAGTTTGTCCATAAAGCTGGGTTCACATTAGCGCGGTCAACGCGGTTGTGCGACGAGGCGGTTACGCGTTCGGCCATTTGATTGGCGGCGCCTCAGCCGCCTGAGTACTTTTGGAGTGGACTGTCGCGTTTCAAAAATTCTGATATTCGACGCGTAACCGCGCGCCCTTTATTTACATTTTTTGTTATCACGACTTGTTATCACCACTTGTTCCAGCACGGGTATCAACTGGTGTGTTGTGATTTTTCTGGAAGCTTGATCCAAAATGAATCAAAGTTTTAGTGAAATTGTAATTGAATTAGTTAAGAAGAGAAGAGAGCTGTGGGATTTTAAGTAAGGGATCGACGAGTATTTTTTACTTTACTTATTTTTATAATTATCGTTTATTTTGGTCTCTTGTAGACATTTGATGAATGCATCATAATGAAATAAAACGTATACCTATCTAATAAATATGATCTGTGATTTATTTATGCAATGGATACTAAAATTGATGAGAATTTCAACCACTTGAGGTGATTTCCAAGATTTTTTTTGCATAATTAGCACCAACAACGGAATTATAAATAATGACGCTTTTCATATGAATATTCTACATCATAATTCACATTGATAATAATGATTACAAATAAAATAAAGCTATCAGAATTCCGATTTTTGGAGTTGGTACGTAATTAAAAATAGGCATTTAAAAATGAAATGGAACATCGTAGGAACAGAAAAAATGTACCTACTTGATGTACCCCACAGTCACCCTTGATAAGGAGGTACATTGGTGATTTTATAGAGATTCATATAGTTCGGACGAGCTGAATTGAATCACAATGTGAAAATAAAAATAATAGGATTCAAACCAGCTAGGATTCAAAACATAATAGGGTTTCAACTGAAGCGCGGGAAAATATAAGTCGAAATGCTGTCGCGCAACCGCGACCATGTGAACCTCTAGACACCCGCTGCATCCCGAACACGTAGCCGCCTCGTCGCACAACCGCGTTGACCGCGCTCATGTGAACCCAGCTTCATAGAGAGTTTTCGCCACGTCTTTTGTGACGGCTGTCCGCGTGTAATATCCATGCAACCGTCTGAAAATGGTGACTGCGCATGCGTGACGATTCAGACGGCGAGCTCGGTCATCTTGGACACTGCCAAATGCCGGCTTTTGGCGGCGTCGAGGACGACGGCTTTCTTGACGACTTCACCCTTCATAACCTCACACTTTTATAACCAGTTTCAATTTACATCGGATGTAGCAGGATTTTGTGTTGTGTTCGACTCCCGTGTTTTGGTTCTTGATTTTAGCTTTCATCTGAAGAACAGTTTTCTTTTTCCCGTGAATTATCAAGTTTTTCATCTCTCGAAACAAACTACTCGTCACCAGAATTCTGTTATCTTTGATCAAGATCAAGTGAATCCATCGTATACTATTGTCGTCTCTGTGCGAATTTTACGTTGTTTGAATGTCAATGAAATTTCTGAATAAATGCACCCTTGTTTCTCATTCGATGTTGTAAATTATTTATTCATCTACCAATACACCTAACTACAGATCTACAATGAACAGGCAATGGGAGTCAGCCCATGTAAGTAGGCACCATTTAAGATTTCAATTGATAGTTCCGTTTGCTGTGATCATCTTACTTGTAAGTTGAATGTCAAGTTGGAAAAAGTCCTCTTACAACAGTTATCAAGTTATCTAGAGATAATTATGCTACGGACGTGTAGTACAACAACCTACGTGTAGACAAACAAGGAACTAGTAGGTACCTAGGTAGCTACTGCAAAATCTGTAGTTAAGTAGTTGGTATTTAAGACCCAGAAAATGCAGTACGAACTCCGGAAAACGTAGGTTTGTAGTGTTCACTACATAGGTAACTACCCATTTAAACTAGGTGAATACGATCAAAATCATTAGTAGGGCGGTTTTTTTTTAATCGCAATTTTGGGTCAGAAAAGGATGTAAATAGGTAACCAAGTAGTAATAGATTTGTTCAATACAGCGAATCGCCAAATATTCCAAATTTCATTCTGAAAAACTCATTTTGAGACCCCAGAGTCTGTATCAGCTGTTCGGTATCAGCCATTTTCGAGTGACTTCGCAGGTCGGTAGCTATTCAGCGTGAAAAAAGTTAGCATCTGCGTCTGCCAGCCCCATCTGTCTTGAGTCATCACGATCTCAAGTCGTTGCGCCTGACGTGGCGAAAACTCTCTATTTACAGCTGTATTGGCAGTATATAATTTAATTTATTCATAAATTGAGGGATTTTCAACGAGCGGCGAACGATTTTCGTGGGATGAAAACTAACGGCGATACATTTCCCTAGAAACGGGTCGGTTGTAAGTGATAATCATCACAAAATCCTGCGCTACTTTCGTCCCAAGGTTTCATCACGTTTTTGCCCAGTTAGGTGATGGCTAAAACATGTTCCATGCTAAAAACAAAAAGTGTAAAAAATGGATATAAGCCCGTTTGAAAAAAACTCTTCAGTTGTAAAAAATCCCCTAGAGGGTTAATAGTCTCAAGTGTGGACATCGTGTATAAGCACTCGAGCCCTGATAAGGAAGTCTTTTACTACCGATGTACCTTATTAAAATACCAGTTTTAAGGAGGTGGGTTCCTTTTTGTTATTAATAATTGCATTCACCAATTCAATCAAAGGCCATTTATCCGGTAACAGTAAGTTTCTAGAAGGGTTGTCATATTTACCCGGGGGCTGCCTCGTTGAATGAGGACTGCGAGTTTTTCTGCTTCCAGCGCGCAAATTTGGAGCTGTAGCTCAGTTGGTTCCGCCAGTGTTGATTTGATGAGCACCAGGAGATCCATCTCCATAGTTAGGTGGCCTGTGAAACACGTTATTGGTTTGTAGTCAAGTTCTGGAGATGTAGTTCACCATTCAATAGCAATTAGCGGTTATTAAACAACTGAATTCATCTACGTATTTGAGTTTAGTCGAAAAATAGTAGACCGTAACATAGTAGGTAGTAAAAATCACAACGAATTCCTTCTTCGAACGAATAATAATATCACGATTCAGGTGCACTCATATGCACTCCATGCAAGTAGTCCATTTGGAACTGTTCAGTGACGTCATCTGTTGTAGTTGCTCCATTTTCTCACTTCCTCATATTAGAGAGTTCCTAGTGGCTATGGTTTGGCTTAGATACGGCGAGACACATTACACACACACACTCTCAATCCGGTGCCATATTGTTACACACACACTCTCAATCCAGCGCCGTAACATTAGGGCCGTTCTCGACGTGTTAACGTGTTATACGTCGAGAACGTGTTTAACGTTGAACGAATCGGTCGTAAACATGTTATCAAAGTGTGTTAACAGTCGTCGTAAGTTAACACAACCGAATGGTCTGTTAAAGTGTGTGCTAAACGTGTTATCCGTCGCAACATCAGAAAGAAAATGGCCGATAACTTGCCAGCTGTTTTTCAGTCAGTTTACTTGTGAGTTAATTAGTTTCGTCTTAGTTTTTTTGAGTTGGAGTTCGTTTGTTTGTCTCGGTTATTTTGTGAGTTATTTGAGTTGGAGTTGAAGGTATGGAGGTCTCTTGGAGGTATGGAGGGAAGAGAAAGGTAGTTGGGAGGAACAAATAGATGCAATGAAAGTGAAGGAAAAATGCGAAAAACTGTTTTCTTGACCACTTCATCATCAACAAGTTCTTGTTTATAACTTTTCTTCGACATGACTGCAGTGAGTAATCCTCAAATTTTCAGTGTAAAAAGTAAAAAATCTGTAAACAATATAGGTGGTATAAAAGTTGTCTCCTGTGGTAAAAAAAACTTTGCTTGTTTCTTTGCCATGGAACAAACAATGATGGACGTTGTAGATTTTTTTCTCCTCATTTTTACCGAATTTATGGCGTTTTCCCCTTCTCGTTCACACTTCCTCCACCGAATCATGGGACACAATAACCATACAACCCTAATGGCTGCGATCTAGCCAGGTAATCGAAGAAGAAGGAGTGATGAGACTTCAACAACTTTAGCACGAGTCAACTGGGGTTGTTCACGGTTTTTTTGTTTACAAGTTTACCACTTAACACGTTTAACACGATAAGCTCAACCGTGAATACCCCTATTATGGCAGAATACGTCAGTCTGGCGCCGTATTGAAAACATGGTGGACGATCCAGTTCAGGCGGTGCCGTATCGACCCTATTAGGAACTCTCTATTAGAGTTCCTAGTAGGGTCGATCCGGCGCGCCGGAACCAGATCGTCCGCCATGTTTTCAATACAATGCGCTGGATTGCCTCCTAGTGACGTATTCGACCGTAACAATATGGCGCCGTATCAGATACGGCGTGTTCTTATCACAATTCGGTGCCGGATTGAGAGCATGGAAGAAGTATATTCTTCCATGTTGAGAGTGTGTGTGTAATACGTCACGCCGTATCCAAAACCACTAGGAACTCTCTATTATGTCCAACCGTCCATTGTGTCTGTTATCAATACACAGTTTCTCTTTGAGTTTTCCTTATTATTTCTATTTGTTCAACTCACCTATCCACTACTAGAAGACTCTAGCTTCAAGTGGTTATGGGCACAGTGAAAATACGCAACGTAATCCAGTAGAATCAGTGAATTAGGCCCCGTACAGTGAACCCAAGAATCCCGCCAAGATGTCGTATCAGCTACCTCCGATTAAGAAGCTAAAAGGTAGAGAAAACTACGACGCGTGGAAGGTTGGTGTTAGAGCCTATCTTGAAGATCAAGAGCTGTGGGAATACGTCGAAGGTGAGTCCGAAAATACTGCTAAAGTGGCAAAAGCGCGAGCTAAAATCATCTTGTTAGTAGACCCCGTTTTGTACGTTCATGATCAAGAGAAAAAAACTGCCAAAGAGGCTTGGTCGAATCTTGAAAAAGCCTTTGAAGACTCCGGTCTAACATGAAAAGTTGGTTTATTGAGAACACTGATTAGTACACGACTAGAAGATAGTTCGTCAGTAGAAGAGTACACGAATAAAATCATTCAAACGGCTTATAAACTCAACTGTATTGACATGAATTTTATTAGCTGGTCTTCCCGATCATTACAAACCAATGATAATGGGGATTGAAAGTTCTGGTATTAACATAACTTCCGATGCGATCGAAACTAAACTACTCCAGGATATTTCGGTTGTGAAATCGGAAAAAGGAGCCGCCATGTTTGGTTTTGGTAGTAGGAATTTCGCGGGTCAAAATAAACATGTGACAAATAGCAGTTCCACAGGTCTCATTTTCATACACTCAGGTTTTTAGCATGTCGTCATAATATCTGGCATAGAGTAATGGAGCAAAGCCCTTCAATTCTGTTAGTAGGTATCAAAGTTCAAAAGCTAGAGCATGACATAGTTTTGAAAGTTCATAATCGATAGGCGTAGCCTACTAGTTTGCTGGGTCTACTTTGTTTCGTATACCGGAGACAAGAGCTGCAATCCTAGCGGTGTTCTTACCATACAGAGCACATTCCGCCACTTCAATGTGCCTCGCCAAACTCTTCATAACTTTCTCAGCGGTGAACTCAGCGGATCCTCTGGTATTCAGTGCTTTCTGATACCTCATGATTTGCTTCTGGCTGTAAAAAAAAAAAAAAAAAAAAATTGGATTAAAAACGGTAGAATGAAAATGAGAAAGGACTACAGAATTCCAAACGTATCTACGACTGGTTAATCAAAATCAAAAAATCAAAAATGTTGTTATTTGTAAATGGCCTTATCAGGCAATACAAAAGTCGCAATACATACATATAAAACAATAACAAATTATCAAATAATTACATAAATTCAAGTCTGACGGTTCTTGGAGAGTATTGTAAAAAACTCAGCAGGGTCATTGAGTTCCAGTTGAACGAGTACCTATTCTTCTGACCTTGATCTTGAACGATTTATAGGGTAGTTTCTTTGTTATTTCATCCAAGGAATTGAAAAAAACGGAAACCCATTTGATGAGGGTTGGAGCTTATGGACGAGTTCAACCTGGCCTTAGGGGGACGCAAGTTATGACGGGACCTCGTAAAGTGGTCGTGCGTTGTAAACCCAGTGGAGAAGGCGTCCAGTTCGCTCTTCACAATCTTCGATAGTTCATTGTTATACGATGGAATCCCGACAGTAGGTGCCTCTACTACGACTTGTTGGCTTACAGCATTTCATTGACACCGATTATGTGAGCTGACGCTCCCAGAATTATTCCCCATAAAAGAGCAGTGAAACAGGCAGACCAGCAGCTAGAGAAAAGATACGTTTTGTTGTCAATGTGTTGTACCTGCTCTCGAATAACTCTTCAATGTTGACTAACAGCACCACGTAATCAGGTACTTTCGTTTAAATTTGCAAGAAACGCATTGCTTGGATCCTGTTTTCAGCAACGCCAATCAGGTTATAAATCAAGTAGGGAAATGGTTTCACAAGAGTTATCTCAATTGAATGCTAACAAGACCAAACTGATAGTTTACGGAGAAAATAAGTCACAAATTGAGGAAAAACACTTCAAAATCATCCTGCACTCTTGTGTAGAAGATCAAATATGCTCATGTGATTCGATAGAAAGAGTTGCAAGGCATAAGTATCTGGGGCTAGTTCTGGATGAAGAGCTTAAGTGGAAGCCCCATATAGACTATATCCATGATAAGATTAGGAAATATATATATATTCTACAATGTTAGACACACGCTCCCGAAGCAAACAATAAAACTTATATATTATACCATGTTGCAATCTGTATTGCAGTATGGCATAATAGCATGGGGAGGAACGTATTCCACCCATATAAATAAGTTACATGTTCGGCAGAAAATTATCATAAAAATGATGTTGTCATTACCACATAGGACCCCTTCCGTAGATCTATTTGATAATGCTAAGGTATTTACTATTAGACAACTTTATCTGAAAAATCTACTATTGCAATTCTTTAGGACACCCAACATAATTGAAGTTTCTCGAAGGGATCCGAAATACGGTACTAGATATGCCGCCGCAGGGAATGTAATTGGCCCTAGACCTAGACTGACTCCGACAACGCACAGCCCGATCTTCATTCTACATTTGTTACACCGAGAAATTGTTTGTAGCATGAAAAGTCCCCAGAAGTTTACTAGACCTAAATACAAAAAGCAAGTGTTAAGTTGGCTAGTTACAGAAGGGGGCTTTAGATGCGAAAGGCTATTAAACAGCATATATGTATAGGAGACTATTAAAGCTTAGAGATGATTAAAGTTGAAGAATATTAAAGTAAGTTAGTATATATTGGAGATTATCAAAATGCGTCCTTAATTCTGTCCAATCATGTATTGTTTAGTAATTTACTTATTACTGTAATTGTATAGTAGACATCAATTTATTTACCGATATGGAGCGATTTTGCAAAGATCCTACCCTACAACACGGGCCAAGCCTAACGTCGGGTAGGAAATCTGAGCAAATTGCATCCCTTCATGCATTTATATTATTGTAAAAGTGTACAAAATGGCGAAAATAAACATATCTATCTATCTATCTATCTGCTGTTGACGAGCCAGCCGTCTAGGGAATTATTGCTCTCCAGTTTGAGTTACGCCTCAACGTCAAGGTAGATATCAACAAGTTACTTTCTAGAGACAAGCAATTTTAAACGCCCACACTCTCTCGAGTAGGAACAACGGCTGACAATTTGAAGGAAAAGTAATTGCTAGTCACAAAATAAGTTTTGACAGGCACTATCGGAAATGCTCAAGTTTGCTCACATTAAATTCAAACATCATTAATTTTGGAATACCACACAGTTTTAATTCATATAGCAAATATCCTTGACGATTAACTATGCAGACACGCTGAAAAAATCGAAAACTGCTAATTTTACATTCTTTTGAGCCAATGAGTTTTACAAAGAAATTTGAGTATAATTACTCTTTGAGGTTGTCCAGATAACTAATAAACTCCATGAGGCTAAGAGGCCCCAGGAAACAAGTCCGAGGACTCGGATTGGAGGACGGAGCAGCTATTCGGCTCCCAGAAGATTAACGCCTTACACAAGCACGCTCGCAAAAAAACCCTTTGGCATAAATAAATTTGAATTTTCGGCAAACTTTCGGCATACCAATTATAACTTTTGACAAATCCGTTACGTTTTGACAACTACTAGAGTACTTGTCCACCTTTTTGAACTCGAATTTGCATGTTGGGTATCGTAGATTTTAAAATGCTGTTCAAATTCGAGGCTCGCATGCCCCTAGAAGTACGACTAAGGCGAAGGGTCCACTATTTCTTACTCTAAATACCAACCAAATTACGTACATTGAATAAAACAGTTTTGTCCAGGAGGAAGATAAATAAAAATTCGTGTTTTATCGCTCACCAACTGGTTTAAATTGACTTAATGCTTAACCAATGGGACGTTCCCTGGAATGCATGCATTACTCCACAATATGTTTTACTTCTACAATGTTCAATAAAGTGTTTTCTCTCTCTCTCAAAAAAAAACAAGTGGGTGTGGCACATAGCTTCCTTGTATCCATAACCCGATTGTATAGATGATCCGATGCATAGTAGTTAATCTCAAAATACATTTCAGTACCCTCATAGGGGACCATCTACACGCTAATCTGGACAATCCTAGAAAATTTCATCAAATTCGAATGAAAAATTAAGTGAGTAGATGTATGTGATTGGATCAAAAAAATTCTTAGCCTCGGCTGGGATTCGAACCCGCGATCCCTGGAGCACAAATCAAGACTCTCTCCTCTGAGCTATTGAAGCCTTGTCATGTAAAGATTTGAGATTCTCACAGGAGACCATCCCTCTATGAATGAATCCCTCTATGAAGAACAATTCTCCATGATTTTCATAGGGGACCATCTAAACACTACTCTGTAACATCCCTGAAAATTTCATTGAAATCGGATTGAAAATGTAGAAGTTGTGGCCGTTACAAGGAATTCACATTTGCGCATGCGCAGTCGCTTCTATCAGTCCGAAGGTGGTGATTTTCATAGGGGACCATATAATCACTACTCTGTAACATCCCTGAAAATTTCATTGAAATCAGATTGAAAATGTCGAAGTTATGGCCGTTACAAGGAATTCACGTTTGCGCATGCGCAGTCGCTTCTATCAGTCCGGGGATGATGATTTTCATAGGGGACCATCTAAATACTAATCTGTAACATTCCTGAAAATTTTATTGAAATCGGAAGGAAAATGTAGAAGTTATGGCCGTTACAAGGAAATTCACGTTTGCGCATGCGCAGTCGCTTCTATCAGTCCGGGGATGATGATTTTCATAGGGGACCGTCTACACACCAACCCGCACAATCCCTGGAAATTTCATCGAAATCGGACAATAACTTCGTATAGTTACACGCGTTACTAGGAATTGATGACAGACGGACAGACACACAGACAGACAGACACGGAACCAAAATTGTTCAGAAAGGTCTAAAACGCAAAACGCGAGTGAAAATTTTGATTTTGGAGAACTTTTTTTTTTCATCCTTGAAAAGTGAAAACAAAGCTTCCGCTACCTTGGTAGACTCGGAAGCAAAAAGTCTGTCAAGTGGTTGTGGCACAAAGCTTCCTCGTATCCATAACTCGATTGTATAGATGATCCGATGCATAGTAGTTAATCTCAAAACACCAATCTCTAACGACCTTGCACTATCCTCAAAGGGGACTCAACACAATAATCTGAACAATCCTGAGAAATTTCGTCAAAATCGGATGGAAAATGTAGAAGTTATGGTTGTTACAAGGATTTCACGTTTGCGCATGCGCAGCAACTACTATTAGTCTGGGGGAGATGATTTTCACATTATCACAACCTAATCCGCATAATTCCTGAAAATTTCGTCGACATCGGACAATAACTTCGTATAGTTATGCCGGTTACAAGGATTACATGACACACACACAGACAGACACGGAAAAAATTGTTCAGGAAGGTCTGAAATGTAAATCGCAAGTGAAAAATTTGATTTTGTAGAACTTTTTTTTCAACCTTGAAAAGTGAAAACAAAGCTTCCGCTACCTTGGTAGACTCGGAAGCAACTAACTATTAGGCGCTACAGGACAATGTGTCCCTTGGCCTCCCTAACAACCTACCTCCACTCATCACGAACACGGGCTCTACTGTGATGTAAGGTCGAAAAAAAAAGAAAAGCATAAAAAAATCTTGAAAGTGAAATAACTCGAAAACAAAGCCTCTAAAAAAATTGCTAAGAGACATTTTTTGTTGAAAATTAGTAGTAGAATCGAACCCTGCCCGGTGGTGCGCCCGAAAAGGTGACACCCTAAGACACTGAATCCGATTGGCTTTAATGAAACGGACTATATCTTATTTTCAAGAATCGCTTTTATTTCCATTATGTTTTTGGATTTATCAACGTCCTCTATCATATACTGCGCCATAAATTCTTCTCATTACTTTTCTTTCAAATGGTTGTCCAAATAGGATTTACAAATTACGACTGGGGTTCACTTTGAACTAATTTCTCAAATTTTCCACTAAATCACCTGTAGAGTATTCTGATGGCTCCAGCACACACTGGGCAGCAGGCTCCAGGGGGGATGAACGCCGCGCAGCTTGTAGTCGTAGCCAAAGGAGGACAGACCAAGTCTTTTGGACATCCTTCAACCTCTCCTGAGAAAGAACAATCACATCCTTGATCAAACTATCCTTGTTGTTTCACCGTAGTGGGATAGTGAAGGTGCAACTTAGATACTGACCAGTTTCGTTATTGATGATTCCGAATCCTTGGCAAGGACCTTCGTAGTCCACACTAATGAAGCGCGCGTTGGCGCGGCATTCAGATAGGTACGTGTTTCCATCCACTCCACAAACGGCGGTGTCTTTGCAGTTGTACTAGAATCAAACAATGAAATTTCAACAGGAGGAAACCTACTCGTTGATGGAGGCAGATAAATACAATCAACGTAGAAACAGAGCACCAGGCAGACCCTCCATTACTAGAATTCCGCCATTTTGCTTATATTGGCAGTAATAACACACTCTATGGGGGTCAGCTATCTGGTACCATCTCTTCCAGTGTCCCTCAAGCTCCTAAGAAGGGAGAATCTCTAAGTAACTCATGTATTCACACTAGAGTGCAGTAAAGAATGATTTGGGGTTTTAAACACCTTTTTAGTTTCCATGTTTTCCACTCATTTTCTCCACCCCGAGAAGAAAAGGTGTATAGGAAAATATAATGAATATTTTGTTCTCCTATTGCTCAGAAATTTCACATTCAATGGAATGAAACTGAAATTCTGCTTGAACGTTTCTAAAGTGTTATAGTGCAATATTTGTTTAAAAACGGTTTTTTGTCAAGGAAGGTAACGCTTTATCTTACATCGTCACATCCTGGATTTCCAGGACAGTTTGACAAGGTTCTCTTCAGTTATGTACTGTAAGATAAGGAGAAGAACATATGAAAATGGTATTGTAATACTATTTGCATTTGATTTTGATGGCAGTGATAAACAAGCTAAGTCAAGTGGATTGACCATCCTGGCTGATCATAAACGGGGCCTACTACATGTACCTTCTTGGGTGGCTCCAACTCACTGACCTACTTAGAAAAGATTTTCACAGTACACGCAGTAGGAGGTAAATTGTACAGTGTAAAAACATACATCCATAAAATCAGAATAAACACCAACAACTTCCCCTATGGGCACCTTGCTTGAGCAAAATCCGGGTGTGAAAACTGAGGTAAAATAGATCCACAAGCTGTTTGTCTGAATTCAGCAAAGAGAGTGCCTAGCCTGCCACATCCCTGGCAACGTGGTTTCCATGACATCCATGGTTTTTTGAGCATCCATGTTTGTCTATGTATGCACGAGTACACAAATCCAGTATGGCAACACTGATGGCTCAGTCGTCATCTTGCTCTCTTGCTTTCAGCTTCTGCAAACTTTTAGGTCTTGTCTCTATGCCCTAGAATAATCCGCTCACTTCAAACACATCATAAGACACAGTTCAGAAATATTCCTCTGAGAAATTAAGACCAGGGATCTAAGACAGCAATACTATTGAAAGACCTCCAAGATCCCCCACCCCAAGGGTCTCCACCTCTCCGTCCTACAATTCGCTTCTGCATCACCTATCTGATTTCTCTACAGAACTTGAGAACCTGCTGGTCAAACACTGCATATCTTCAACCATCAAAGAATTCTTTCTGTAGGCAGTTAACTCCTTTTTACAAGCAATCTTCCACATGGATGCTAATGTAGATAACCAGTTTTAAGATTTTTATTGGAGTGCTGGAAGTTTGATATTGATATTTTATTCTTAATACTGTAGGTACATATATGTACATAGTATAAGTCGATACAAATGATTAAAGCTTGTTACTTAACTTACTATCTAATTCTAACATGTAGGGCAAGGTATCAACAACAACAATAATTAGGCAAAAGAGTCAACATTAAAGAGCTCGAACTATACGAAAAAGGATGAAGAACAGGAACTAAGTGTAATAGGAACTAGTGTGATCGGCACTCCCAGGAATAAGGTGTGTGTGGGGCGCTACCATGCCGGCCGGGGCGTCCCGGCCAGCTCGGACCCACCCACCATGGCGGCTCCCGGGGCCACCAATCCATTACTGGAGAGGTAGCCCTACGAACTGTGCGGTCTACCACAGAGGCAAACCGCACACCTCAATAGAAGCGCCAAGGGGGCTGCCCCCAGGCCGGCCAAGAACCCTGGTCCAACGCTCAAAACACGCAACACACTAATCACACACACATATACAATTAAACACGATCACAGACATTCCCATTATCACAGTCAAACAATATCACAGCAGCGGCAAAGAGATCACAGATTGATTTACTACAAAACTACACATGAAATGATAAGAATCGTTGCAAGCAAGAGTACTCGGTATATTACCAAAACTGCCAAAGATACCAAAACTGCCTAAAATATCCCAATTTGGATTTGAATCCCTCATAGATGCCTTAATCATTAAGGAAATATGGGTTTCCTTGAAAATACCTTGATAAGTATTTCACAACCTTTGACAGTACTAGAAATTTTGCATACCAAACGAAAAATTCAGATATAAAGTTTTTCAAACTCTAATTTGAATGATTATTTTTGTTCTGGTGAGAGAAATAGATGCATGCTCACCAAACAACGACCCATGTAGGATAGGCGTTTGCCAGCTTCATTCATTCGACAGAGGTTTCTGTGAGTAGTGCCTTCTTCATCGCAGACGGGGTCATCAGGGATCCCTTGGCAGGGGCCAGATTGCACTGAAATGATTTGTAAATAAAAGACAAGTTACACTCTAAGAATGGATTTGATGAGCGCAGATGATGAACCAAAAACCCAATAGGTACACTAGAGAGCTACATTCAAAACCCCAAACTTGGAAAACCTTCGGTTGAAAAATTTGGGTTTTCTAGGATGGAAACAAAGTTTGCGGATCTCTACTATAGAGATGAGGGAGGTTCAGACTAGATAGATGGCCAATAAGCCCAACTTTAGGACATTATGGTTACAGAAGTAACCTGCTTCCAGATAGATATATTTATTTCATACTGTTGGTACACATTCGTACAAGTATAAGTCTAACATAATTACATTCAATATCTTTTTATTGATATCGGGTATCAGTGTTTCAAAAACATCGATGTTATTTCCCCAGAAATTGATGTTTTTCTATGAATGAATATGTAATCCTCCTCTGATCTGAGGTAAGTAAAAACGTAAGTAGTAAACAACCATTTCAGGTTGGATTTTCGTCCGACTGCCATTCTTGGCTTCATGAACGTCATCAGCTGTCTTCCAAAGAGAAGATCAGAATTTGTTCTGATGATTTGGCTCATGGCTTCCCATTACCTCGCCGCCCTGGGTTGTGACGAGGGGGGCGATGAGAGCACGCTGCCGGCGATGGGCCTTGAACCCACGACCCCCCCCCCCCCATAAGTCTGTACAAAGTCCACCGCCAAATAACGACGCCCCAACAACCGTAGCCACACCGGACCCCTCACTGATATGAGGTTATCCCAAGGTAACCTGCTCTTTTGGTTCACTACCATTCTCGCGGTGATCAAACACCTTTTTAAATGGACGTCTTTCACGTAAATTGACTCAAAAACCTTTATTTTGGCGTTTTTATTGATTTGAATCCACTAATAAATCGTTATTTCTACATGAAATGAAGAAAGATTCAGGAGATTTGAATAAAATAAAAATCTAATTTTTAACTTCTTTTCAATTTTTTGACGTTTTGAGTTTCAATTATAACATTTTTTCGACGATATTTAAAATGCATGAATGTACAATAATAAAATTGAAATTTTTGCAAAAACTAGTACTTTTTTTAGCAAATTTAAAAAGAAATTTGTCCATTTTTTCCTCTTTCCAATAAAACCTTTGATTGTGTCATTGTAGGGTACCCTTCCCATGTGGGGTAAGTTCAGGGTTTAATACAGATGTCAGATTTTCTCAAATGTTCATACTGCTTAGCACGCATTAACCTCGAAAATGGCACTGGAAACAAATTTATTCTCCTCAAGAAGCTCTTTCAAGAGCTTCACAACAACAAGAAGTACAAGTTTAAGTGAAGAACTTACAGCATTGGTGCTGAGAGCACTCGTCGGATTTGAGAAGACACACCTTGCGGTCTTCTATACAACGGCATGATGAAGATTGAGTGCAGCTTTCGATTTCGTTGCAATCGCCTTTTACATATTTCAAGTCCAAACACCTGCAATCAAGTTACTTATTAATGAACGAATACATTGCAAAAAGCTGCAAATTGTTACAAATGCTTTACTATTTGTCTGTCAAGTTCACCCCTCAAAACCCTTCTAAGGACCAGGGAGTAGGTAGGGAGGAGCAGTTTGGGTCCGTAGGGCAAGGCTAGAGGAAACCACGTGTTTTGATGAATCTCCTAATAAACGCGCATTTAACAACAGTTGATCCTCTGGATGGTTTCATTGGTTTCCTAGAATTTAGAACTATCTTAAATTGATTAAAAAAGTCATAGAACATTCATTAATTAGGTAATTAATTATCCTCATTTGCAAACAGTTGGTACCATAGAGGGTGGTGTCAACGAATTCTTAAAAATTTGGGAAGTTTTAGATGAATGGAAAATCAATAACCTGTACTTCAAAAGTTTTCGAGCTAAGACGTTTTGAAAACGTATCCCCTTTTCACCTTAGAAAAGGTGAATACATCCATTTCTTACCATGAAGCACTACAGGTCATGTGACACTACTATCCATTCTACAGTCTGAGGGAATACTTCGACCATAAATTTTGATTTGACTCTTGTACAATGATATACATATGTAGGTATACATTTTTTAAACTCTACATGCAACTTTTATAATGCAGAGGAATTTTAGTTAAAAGTACTATTGCTTGTATAGGACTTTTTGCTTCCAAGTCTACCAAGCTAGCGGAAGCTTTGTTTTCACTTTTCAAGGTTGAAAAAAAAGTTCTCCAAAATCGAAATTTCCACTCGCGTTTTACGTTTCTGATCTTTCTGAACAATTTTGGTTCCGTGTCTGTCATGAAATCCTTACCACATCCATAATTTCTACAATTCTCATCCGAAAACGATGAAATTTTCATGGATTTTGCGGGTTGGCGTATAGATGGTCCCCAATGAAAATCAAGGTCTTAAAATTGACAGTAGTATCTGCGCGTAAAACAACATTTTATGATTCAATGTTTTGTTAATTTTATTATTTTCAATAATAAACCTTTGCAATCGACCAAGAAATTTTTTTTTAACACCCCCTCAAAATTTGATGGTTTACGTTTCAAGGTACGTAGAATCCAAAAATCGAATAAAACTTTGGCCGTCCGTACGACGTATTGACTATTGATTTTGATGAAATTAGGTATGTAGGCATCATTTGGGGTCTAAATGTGCCCCGAAGATTTTGGTTGATGTAGGTTACTTCTAAGGGTTCAAAAATCAATTTTGAAATTTTTAAAACGCCCTAACTCAAAAAATTTTGATATAAAGGTATTGTTTTTCCTTCAATTTAAAGTTCTATAGAATTTTTTGATGCCACGCGGAGCTCTGTAGGACAAACCGTTCGCTCCCCACGAGAATTTAAGGGTTGGACGTACGATAAATCAGAAACACGAGTGTGAATCACAAAAGAGGCCTAATCTCCGTTCAAATTAAAGCTGACCGAAATGCGATCGATGTTTTTCTTCATGTTGGATGGTTGGTGGCTTTGTAGACGGTTGATGTATAGAGAAAAATAATAAACCATTGTGTAATAATTTGCAGCGTTTTTTCTGTACTTACTTATATGTATATATACATATAAGTAAGTACAGAAAAAAACTTCTTTCTTTCCTTCTTTCTTTCTTTCTTCTTTCTTCCTTTCTCATTCGCCCCCAACTCAAGACGGAACAGCTGTGTCTATGAGTGCATGGCTAAGGGGGTGCTTAGTCGTAAACAGCGAACTCCGAAGAGCTGGCCACTCTCGGTTTCAATTAAATGCTGGTCTAGTTTTGGCAATCAGGGTGAGCCCTAGACCTACCCCTGATCCCTGCCATTAATCAATTATGTTTATGGATTTTTCAGAAAAATTTAAAAATAATAATCTAAAAATTATGAATACTGGCGACAGTGAAATCCAGACGGAGGATGAAGAAAGGCTACTGAAAAGCCCACCATCTGACCAGTATGAAGAAGCCATGGAAACCGTGGAAAACACTGAAAGCGATGCAACAGAGGCTCCTATGACCTCGGAACTGCATCAGCCTTCTGGTAGTTCATCTGGCAACCCAGGTCACATGGACCCAAAGGTGTCAACGCCTAGGGAACCATCTGACGAAGAAACTCCTGCCTGGGTTAAGAAATATAGAAGCCTGAATGGTGCAGGCAAGAGACGCTTCACGTGGTACCTTCGCCATGGAAGGACCCACGAAGAGGCGGCAGAGGAGGCTTCCAATCCTATACCTGAAGAGACATTGAAGAAAAGGCGTGAGGCTAAAAGGAGAAGAACCTCTGCAGAAAACACGCCAGATAGCCAAAAAGGGGCCACAAAAAAGAAGAGGGTCTCTTTTAGAGACACAAGACCTCCGAGGAGAGTGGCCTCCTACAAAGATGCGGTAGTGGGAAGGAAAGTTGGCATCCTTGATGCCAACTATCCCGAAACACTCCTCATGTTTGAGCAAATGCTCCGAATACAGGAATCCATCCTGCAAGGGATAGTCGACCAGGAAGGTATAGGGCCTAAGCCTGTCTTCCTGGACTCCACTTACCGCAGGGGCTGGCTTTCCATAACCTGCGGTAATGACACTACCCTTGAATGGCTCAAGAACCACATGGCGAATTCCAAGCCATGTGAGGAGACCAACCTTAAGCTTGTTGAAGGGGCTGATCTGCCACACCCCCATATAGTTTTTGGTTACTTTCCAAACAGTGCCGACGATGCAGAGGAAAGGATTCTTGCCCTTATCAAAGGGCAGAATGAAGGACTCCACGTCGAGCACTGGAGAACACTGAGTCGCCTGACAGAGGGAACCATGACGAAGCTGACCTTGTCCGTCGATACAGCCTCAGCTGCTGTTCTACGGGCAGGTAACAGGATAAATTACAAGTTTGGAAAGGCTGTGATGAAAATTAAGCGCAACACCAAAAGGGCGGGTGCAGCCAGCGAAGCAGAAGGGGAGTCGGAAACTGATGTGGAGACCATGGATAAGGGGACGCAAGAAACCCACCATGAGCAGGGGACGGGTGTCAGTGCTGAGGGGTCAGAACCGGAGCCTGAGCATACGGCGCCCCTGGTACCTGCGCTTGACCCCAATCTCCCATCAACTTCGGCGCAAAGGACCCCAAGGCCTTACCCTCTGCCGATTGGGCACCCATCAGCCCGACACGTTGCCAGCCCCGGTACTTCATCACAACAGAGGCCTTTGGACTCATCTAGTGGTGGTAACCGAGGGAGCAAAACATCAGCAGCCCGAAAGATGGCCAATTCTGGGAAACCACCACAACAGAGGCCCTTGGCCTCAACTAGTGAGGGTTCCCAGGTGGGCCAGAAAGCTTCCATGAAGCAACAAAGACCCCAGCTTCATGGACTTGCCAAACGAAAACCGGGTCGCCCTCAAGAAGAATGGTAGAGACGGAAGAAGGGCGGTCGAGGGAGGGGTCGTTAGAACCCTCCTTAGGGCTGGGCTTTGTCCAGGTGAACCTCCACAGGGCTGAAGTGGCCTCAGCCGCCCTCTGTGGGGTGTTTGCCAGGATGAAGCTCAAAATAGCCCTAATACAAGAGCCCTGGGCAGGCAAGGGCAAAATCAGAGGAATCCCCTCAAAAACTGGTAGGTTGGTGTATTGTCGTGAGGCTGATAGGTGTAGAGCAGCCATCCTCATTCACGACAGTGTATCATTCATGGCAATACCCGAATTTACTTCCAGAGACCTAGTAGCAGTAGTGCTGGAGGAGCGAACCAATCTAGGAAGTAGGAAAATTGTGGTGGCATCAGCCTACTTTCCTGGTGACGATACAGAAGCTCCACCAGCAGAGATCAGACAACTGCTAGATTACTGTCACCAGAGGAATCTTCATTACCTCATTGGATGCGATGCCAATGCCCACCACATATTGTGGGGCAGCACTAACACAAATTATAGAGGTGAGTCACTCCTAGACTTTCTAACTGCATGCCAGGTGTCGGTGCTCAATAAGGGACATGAACCCACTTTTGTCACAAGAACTAGAAAAGAGGTTCTTGACCTCACCCTGTCTAGTTTTGTTGTGGCAAACAGAGTGAAGGACTGGCATGTATCAGACGAGATTTCCTTCTCTGATCATAGGTACATAATGTTCAACTTGGATTTCTATCATCAGGTTGAAGATACGTACCGTATTCCCAGGAATACTAACTGGGAACTCTATCGAGAAATCCTAAAGCAAGACCTTGAAGGACTTGATAGAGAAATATGCACTTCAGAGCAACTCGATGTTGTAGCAACTGAAGTGCAAGCCGCAATAATTAAAGCCTATGAAGAAAGTTGCGAGCTGATTACCAAAGCGAGCAACCGAAATGCTCCATGGTGGAGTCGTAAACTAGAAAGATTGCGTACTCTTGCGAGGAGACTCTTCAATAGGGCCAAAAGGACTGGAGAATGGGACTTATATAAAAGACACCACTCTGAATATACTAAGGCACTAAGAAGAGCAAAAAGGTCATCCTGGAGGAACTTCTGTGAAGGATTGGAAGAGGTCTCTGCAGTAGCCAAATTGCAGAAAGTTCTTTCCAAGGATAGGCCGAACCAAATTGGTTTACTTCAGAAGGCAGATGGAAGTTATACAAATGACGTCAAGGAGACTCTGGAACTCTTAATGGGAGTGCACTTTCCAGGCTCCGTCGTTGTACCAGGGGACCATTGGCCCCATGCTCAGGACAGAGAAGAAGATATATACCTGCCGAACCGAAGAGTCCTAAAGCGAGCAAAACAAATCTTTACTTCCAATAAGGTTAAATGGGCGATCAAATCGTTCCAACCTTATAAGTCTCCAGGTGGCGATGGCAGTTTTCCAGCTCTTCTTCAGCAGGGACTGGAGATGCTTAGCCCAATAATTCTTAAGACTTATATAGCTAGCTATTCCCTAGCATACATACCTAAGGTATGGAGGAAGGTGAGGGTGGTGTTTATTCCAAAGGCTGGAAAATCCTCCTCAACACAGCCTAAATCGCAGAGACCCATCAGCCTCACCTCTTTCCTCTTGAAGGCAATGGAGAAAATCATTGGCCAGATGATCAGGGATGATCATCTCAGCAAGAACCCTATTGCAAAGGCCCAGCATGCCTATCAAAAGGGTAAATCAACTGAGACTGCTCTCTCAGACACTGTCTCACTGATTGAAAGGGCCTTGGAATCAAAAGAAGTGGCCCTCTGCTGTTTCCTGGACATAGGGGGTGCTTTCGATAACACCAACTATGTTTCACTGGAAAGAGCAGCTAGAAACAAAGGGATCGAAGACCCTACTACCCACTGGATCAAAGCTATGTTGATCAGTAGGGTGATTACTACCACACAGGGCAGGACGAGCATCACTGTTCTAGCGAACAGAGGTTGCCCGCAAGGAGGGGTTCTTTCCCCACTGCTCTGGCTGTTGGTGGCTGACGAGTTGCTTGAAACTCTAACTTGTGCAGGTTTTGAGGTAATAGCCTACGCGGATGATCTTAACATAATAGTTAGGGGCAAATTCGACTGCGTCGTATCAGACCGAATGCAGTGTGCTCTGAATATCGTCCAAAAATGGTGCTCTGACCAAGGGCTTCATGTTAACCCAGAAAAGACCACCATTGTTCCCTTCACGAACAGAAGGAAACTATCTCTAAAAACCCCCTATCTTCATGAGCAGAGGATTTCGTTCTCCAATGAAGTTAAATATCTGGGGGTTGTGCTAGACCATAAACTCTTGTGGAACAAGCACCTAGAGTATATCCTAAACAAAGGAACACGAGCATTATGGGCTTGTCACAGAATGCTCGGAAAAACATGGGGACTAACGCCTAAAATGACCTCCTGGTCATACAAAGCGATTGTCAGACCCATGGTCACCTATGCCTCAGTTGTATGGTGGCAAAAATCAAACCAGGCTACATCTATGCTCCAGCTAACCAAACTACAAAGGCAAGCATGCCTTGGTATATCTGGAGCAATGAGTACCACCCCTTCAGCAGCACTAGAGGTTCTTCTTGACCTCACCCCTCTACATATCTTTGTTCAGAGGACAGCCTTCCTGGGGGCTATCAGAATGCTGCACTCGGGAAAACTCAAACTCCCCCCTCGTAAAGGGAGCCACCTGGAAATACTGGACCAAGTCCACACCGATCCAGTGGTCAAGTCAGTCCCTGACACTATGTCAGAGAGAATGAACTTTTACCTACCCTTTAGAGTGATCATTAATGATCGTGAATGCTGGAAAAGAGGCACGCCTCAATATGAACCAGGTTCACTTCTGTGGTACACAGATGGGTCTGTGATGAATGGAAAAGCTGGCCTAGGGATCAAAGGCCAAAATTTCAGCCTAACTAAACCCCTAGGAACAGCTGCGACCATTTATCAGGCTGAAACCCATGCCATAGAAATATGCGCACGAGAGATCGCCAAAAAACGACTCAAAGGTGCGAGAATTTACATAATGTCTGATAGCCAGGCAGCCTTAAAGGCAATTGCAGCCTACTCAATAACATCAAGGCTAACCTGGGATTGTCTGGACTCCCTGAAGGCTGCGGCTCGGGGCAATAAGTTAACTTTGCTCTGGGTCCCTGGCCATGAAGGAGTAGATGGCAATGAAGAAGCCGATCGACTCGCTAAGCAGGGATCGGAATCCCAATGTTTTGGTCCTGAACCCCTACTAGGGGTTACCAAGAGTTTCATTACTCAACAGGTCCAAAAATGGGAGGATAGCAAGAGAGCTGCGTACTGGCGCAACACTCCAAAGCAGAGGCAAGCCAAGCAGCTAATCACCATCTCCAAAAAAAGAGCAAAAGCTCTGCTGTCGCTAAGGAGGAAGGACCTTCGTACCATTGTGGGTCTCCTGACTGGCCATTGCCCCCTGAGATACCATCTCAACAAGATGGGCAAGGCCAGGACAGTTGAATGTCGGCTCTGCTGCGAAGGAGTCGAAACAGCAGAACACATCCTCTGTGAGTGTCCTGCTGTAGCATCTACCAGATTCCGGCATTTTGGTAAGGGTACTCTTGTCCCGGCCGAAATTGCTCGGGTAACGCCCAAAAAACTTCTTCACTTTGTGAAAGAAGAGGTTTTCGAACGGGCACTTAAGTGAAAAAAAGGGAATACGGTCACAATAGATCAAACCTATGGTCTCAGTGACTAAGGGCTTGCCCCGTCCCAGTTATATTTAAAAAAAAAAAAAAAAAGTACAGAAAATTATATGTATATATACATATAAGTAAGTACAGAAAAAACGCTGATATAAAATATAAATAAAAGATATATAAAAGATATATCTGTCTACTTCTTAATCAAATTCAATGTAATGTAATTGGTATTAATTAGGTACCGTATAATTTAATAATTAAACGAACTTCAAGTGAAGTTCAATTATAATTATGTAACCTAAACACTCTAGTATGAACACAATGTAGTCTTCCAAGACACCAACAAATCACAGCGCATTACATAGCCGATAGACCTGCAAATGAGGTCCATCGGATAGGCTAAGGATAGTGACGGAAAAAAGTGATTCCGTCATCGATCCTCAACCCTCGTTATCACGTTATCACAGTGTAAGATAAGGCATCACCGGCGCGTGACGCTTCACTTATGAAAAGAAAAAACAGGTAGGTTTGTTTCCGGGAAAGGCGTAGCCGGGTGGGATGGTTCATACTAGAGTGTTTAGGTTACATAATTATAATTGAACTTCACTTGAAGTTCGTTTAATTATTAAATTATGCAACCATTCACACTCTAGTATGAACACAATGTAGCTTGAAAAGAGTAGCCAGAGCTACCAGGGTATGGAAACCAAACCTACGTTCGGCACAGTATATAGAAAATGTTGAAAGGCAGAACACAACCCCTGTCCGAGACAGGCGCACACACATTTGGGAACATATTACAAAAAACACATTTCTCCAGAACATGAACCAAAAACCCCTTTTAATGAAAAACCATCGCAGTGTAGATATATTACTTGAATTACAAAAGAAAATTAGAAAAAAGATTGATTACTTGAATGTCTGCAGCAGGGAGGTATCTTCTAGGAGTGGTCTATTATAAAATTTGGTAAATACCTCGGACCTTTGGGACCAACCCGCAGATTTCCTGATAGCGTCGATCGAGACTCCTGCTCGGTTAGCTGCAGAAGTAGCAGCATGTCTGGTTGAGTGGGGCTTGAAGATCGACGTGTCGATTCCTGCTTCACTCAGCGTGGTAGACACCCATCGACTGAGGGTAGCTTTGGAGGCTCTTTTATATGGAGGCCTACTTATCAGGAATAGGAATTCTTCCGAAGTTGGTCTAACAGGTTTCGTCAGCTCAATGTATTTTTGCAGCATCTTGACAACACATAGGTTAGGTTTTTCCTGTAAGCATTGAATATCAATGAAAGGTTGCTTTTTATTTGGACCAGAACATTTGATTGGGTCAGGAATCTTGATAATGACTCCTGGAGAAGTTGTGAAGGAAATCTCAGATACCCTGATCAAGTGGATAGTCTGAAGTCGGTGACCTGTAGCTAGCAAAAACAATGTGACCAACTTCTTTGAAAGTTTTTCTAAATCAGAAACATCTCTGTCTAGAAAAGACAGCACTATATATGGGTCCCATGTGACATTATAGCGAGGAGCAGGAGGACGTAGACGAGCTACCCCTTTTAGAAATCTTGAGATCATTGGATCAAGACCCACCTGGAATCGTGCAATCATGGATAGTGCAGCTCTGAACGAATTAATAGAATTGTAAGATACCTTCGACGAGTCCAATATATATTGAAAAAAGGCAATCATAGATGATGGAGTTGGTTCCCATGGGTTAAATCCCTTTTCTTGACAGAATAATCCCCATTTCTTGTAACTTACGGAATATTGCTTAACAGTGGCGTCAGAGATTGAACTTAGTAAGGTTGAAATGGCTTCCTCTGGGATTCCTTTTAGTCTGAACGCTTGGCAGATAACACGCCTGCCATCAGAACCAGGGAATTCGATAGAGGGTGGTGCAGTGTACTGAAAGGAGAATACAACAAATCAGTATGAGGACCTAAAATTACTAGTTCGGAAGACAACAGTGACATGTACATGGGATACCAGGGCTGAGAAGGCCATTTTGGGGCTATAACTATTCCTGAAGCTTGGTCTTCTTCAATCTTTCTCATAGTTCGTAGAAGTAAGGGAAATGGAGGAAATGCGTAGAAATTAAGATTTGACCAAGAAATAGTAAACGCATCAATCGCAATAGCCTTGGGCTCTGGGACCCAAGAAACAAAGGTAGGGCACTTGGCTGAGCTTTGTGAAGCAAATAAATCAATATCCGGGGTTCCTAAGCGTTGGGTTACCACATTGAAATGAAATAGTGATAAAGACCACTCTGATTCTAATGGGTACCTACGAGATGCCCTATCAGCCTTGAAATTATCAGAAGATGAAATATAAGTTGCTCGAATAAAAATATTGTGATGTTGACACCACTTCCAAAGTAGGCATGATAAATCTAGAAGTTGAGCTGACCTTACTGTACCCTGGCGGTTCACACAAGCTATAGCAGTTTTGTTATCCGAGCGTACCAAGACGTTAACGTTCCAGAGGTCTTTAGCAAAATGCTGTAAAGCTAGGAATATTGCTTTTAATTCCAAAACATTAATATGAAGCCTTCGTTCTTCAACTGACCAACATCCACTTATTTCTTCGTTTCCTAAGACTGCCCCCCATCCTGTAAGAGAACTATCAGAATCAAATGACAATGAAAAATTGTCTCTACGTAAACAGTCGGATAGGGTCTCTAAATTATCAGACCACCACTGTAGATCCGAATCAACAGAGTCAGGGATTTGTATCTTAGCCTCGTAATTGCCCCCGTTTTTAGCGAGGGCATACGTTTTTGCTCTTTCCATTTTCTTAACATGAATCCATCCATATGGAGTAGCGGGGCAAACTGAAACTAAACTACCAATAACTTTCGCGAGTTCTCTGATAGAACAAAACGATTTACTCATGAAAGTGTCAATAAAAAGCTTCATTTTCTGCTTTTTATCAAATGGTAAGGAAATTGAAAGGTTAATTGAATTAAACTCGAAACCCAAGAAGTTGAAAATCTGCGAAGGAGATAGTATACTTTTTTGGAAATTTACTCGAAATCCAAGATTAGTCAGTAGACTTACCAAAACCTGGCTGTGTTTAGTACAAGAGGAAGGCGAGTCCGACAGAATTAAAAAATCATCCAAATAGTTCACGCAAGTGATACCATTTGATCGTAAATATACTAGAATAGGTTTCATCAATTTCACATACGAATAGGGCGCCGATGATAAACCAAAGGGAAGGCACCGAAACTGCCATAATTCTCCATTTAGAATAAAACGGAGGAATTTCCTATCTTCTGGGTCAATTCTGACTGCATAATACGCATCGGTAATATCTATGATACATGCATATGCCCCCTTCCAGATCAATTGACGAACCGTTCGGTGGTCCTCCAACCTAAACGAAGGTGTTTCAACAAATGTATTAAGTTTTTTGAGGTTGAGGATCAACCTCTTGTCCCCATTTGGTTTATCCACCAAAAATATGGGAGAGATGAATTGACCTGATGAAAACGTGCAACGTTCTACCGCCCCTGCCAATGCTAATTTTTCTACCGCTTGTACAATAAAAGGTTTATCAGCGTTGTTGATAAATTCGGTTACCGAGTCAGGATACTGGTAAGGCATGGAAAGGAAGGGTATAGAGTACCCCCTGACCCACTGGAGGAGCAGAGGGTTATCTGTGATTTTGACCCAGTTTTCAAATTGTAATGCAATCGTACCATGCAGTAGAGGAGTTGAACTCACTTTCATTTGCGATGACGGTAGGTTTGGTTCTGGTACTTCTGGCGACTGTAGTTGTTGTTGTAGTTCTTTCGTTGCTGGAACTGTTGTTGCTGGCGAGCTTTGGCCGAACTGGTTCGCCCCCCTCGATTTGAAGGAACCGGCCGTGAGGAGTTTAACTCCCTGGGAGCACCCTGAACAGCCAAGGACGTGGTCGGCTGAGCTATGACCGATGAGGTAGGAACTGGCCCCTTCCTAAGGTTCAATGGAAGGAACGATTTGGCGGAGGTGTTCAAGCCCTGAACCTCCTTCACCCTGTTCCGCAAGTCATCACCAAATAACCAACTGGTGGCTACTACATTCGCCGTCGCCTTTCTGACCGATCCATCTAGGACATCGCAGATCAGGCGCCTCCTGGTTCGATTAATATCAAATTGCAGAGCGGTAAGGGCCTTACCTGCATCCCAAACGGGTTGGAGAGCAGGAGAAAGGGTCTCATCAGCTAGAATTTTGTTCAAAGCAGTACCTATTGCAGAAAGTGCAGTTGAAATTTGGCGCTGGTAACCCACATGAACAGCATCCTTATTCTTTTGACTCTGGTTCAGCGCCCCAATCAGCTCAGGATTCAGATCTGGAGGTGAACATAAAGAGAGATTCCTGGGAGGTGGGTAACTTTCACGGAGAGCTGCAAAATCCTCATGGGAAAGCCCTTGCTGGGTCCAGGTCCCCCACCTATCCACAACACTACCATGCAATGTAAAACCCACGGGCTCCTGCATGGATGGGTTAACCCCTATTACAGCACGAACTGAATCCGGGAGTAGAGAATCCGGATGGTCGGTTGTGGTGGATTCCGAATTGGAAAAACCAATAAAAGGTGGAGAAATCCCCGATTCGGGTGATTTCGTCGGTTTTTCTACATTTTCGACTTCGTTAGGCCTATCGAGGGGCCTATCCACATGGGACTCGGCGGACCTATCCTGTTCAACTGGTGAACGGCGGTCCCCTCGGAAACGGTCAAAACGAGTTGGTCGAAATTCTTCTCCATTGACGGAGTCGGCATCGTCGGAGGATGGAGAGAATGAACGAGAATGTAGACGTCGGTTTCGCCCCAAGGAATGTAGGGGAGATCGAGATCGATTTCGGGAGGGACGATAGTTTTCATCAGAATGCAAACCTTCGGCCCTCCGATACCGCTCATATAAAGCAAAAAACCGACGAGGGCTTAATGACGGAGACGAACGCCGTCGACGATCACTCATTTCTAGTAAAACGTGAGGGAAAATTTAAAAATTATAATAAAAATCTCACCGATTTGTCGAAGTATACTTGCTGTGACGAAGCGCAAAGGAAAAGTGAAGCGTCACGCGCCGGTGATGCCTTATCTTACACTGTGATAACGTGATAACGAGGGTTGAGGATCGATGACGGAATCACTTTTTTCCGTCACTATCCTTAGCCTATCCGATGGACCTCATTTGCAGGTCTATCGGCTATGTAATGCGCTGTGATTTGTTGGTGTCTTGGAAGACTACATTGTGTTCATACTAGAGTGTGAATGGTTGCATAATCTAATAATATAGAATGCCAACCGTACGTACGTACGTATGCACGGAGGGGTTGGAGGGGTCGTGGGAGTGGGGAGAGTCGGGGGAATCGGTGACTGGAGGAGTTGGGGGCGGGAGGAGTCGGGGGTGGAGCAGACGGTGCGGGAGGAGTTGGAGGGAGTGGGTGGAGGAGAGATTCGGTGGAATCGTTTTTTCCTACTTTTAGTAGGCTTTTCAGCTAGTAAATAGATAAAGTGGAGAAATCACTTATCAGGAGAAAGTCAGGAAAATTACTGACTACCGAGCTAGCTCCAGGTCTAGGAGCGTAACATAGCCCCCACTAGCATCGAAACTGATAATAACACGGCGTCGTTTACGTCATAACACTGTTAAGAATACCCAACACCTTCTTCAAACATTCCAGAGAGAAGGGACAACGGCTCATATTTGTGATAAACCTCCATCCTTGTTTTTAAAATTCTGAAGGAATTGGGTTCCCCTTGCCTTCTTTAGGACTAATTCCTAAACGTCGTACCTTGTTCTGTCACATCAATATAAGCACGAGAATTTGTAAGTTCCTTGGTATTTGTAGATTCTAATAAGTACGAATAATTTACTGAAATTGACATACTTGGCGATACATTCGTTCGGGAGCGTGAGACCAGTGGATGTGCAGACGGGTTGGTACTTGGGCTCGCAATAGCAGGGCAGCTGGAAGAAAGACGGCTCGCTGACGTCTACGCTGTCATTGCAGTTTCGTTTGCTGCAAGTAATCTCACCTCCGAAGCAGACGCACAAATTGCACTTCACAAACAGAGCTGATCCATGCCCTGAAAACCGCGCAGAAACAAAATTTATTAGTACCGTTTTTACTGTTTAGTAGAATTTCTTCGATAATATCAATGTAGTTCAAATAATAAATCCCATCTTGGTAATCTTTAGAATTTTCAAATTGAATTCGTCCTTCGTAAAGCGGAACGAAATCTTGAAGGCGGTCAAACTAAATATTATAGATACACAGATACCTTTTTCTGTGTACAAAATTGGTACAGTCATTGGTAGTGATCGCGGATACACCATCTATAATTGTATGACGAGGGAATACTGAAGGTAGGGTAGAAATAATATCAATACACCATTCACGGGAATTGAAATAATATTTGCAAACCGGGGCTAGGGGTGAGACGGTGTGAAGAGGGAGAAATGAGAGATAGTCAGACGTTTTCAGTCTTCAAGGGCTACGGGGAGAAGAAGGCTTCTCCCTCCTTCCCCACATCGTCTCTTACCCTTCAAGGTTATCCGTGATAAGTAAATGTCACAATTGTTTCTCGCAAAGGATGTTCTCCTGGGCTTCCAAGAAGCCCTCGAACGACGGACTTAATTTTCGAAAACACCTAACCTAGATAGAGCACCTAACCTCAGCCTTTCAGTTTTTCTTCGAGCTCACGAAGGAAGTCGAGGAAAACCTCGGCGTTCGTAGTGCCAGAAGTAATAACTTTGTAGTGGGCCACTCCTACGCTGTTTAGGGCAAGAATCAGGGAAACATGTCGACCTCTCAGTGTAGGCATAGTAAGTAAGTAAAGTAAAGTAAAGTAAACAACCATTTCAGATTGGATTTTCGCTCGACTGCCATTCCTGGCGTCGCGGACGTCATCAGCTGTCTTCCTAAGGGAAGATCAGAATTTGTTCTGATGATTTCGCTCATGGCTTCCCATTGGCCTCACCGCCCTGGGTTGGGACGAGGGGGAACTGCGACCGGCTTACCCGGAAAATATGCCGCAGAGGCGAGCCTAGAACTCACGGCCCCTGCAACCGGTCCGAGTCCCGTATCCAGAGACACATGCCCTAGCTCGCTCGATCACATCAGACCCCGAGTGTAGGCATAGTAACAACTGCTCCGAGTTGGCATTGGAACGTGCCTGCGATTTCTTCATATGAAGGTTAAAGCCTGATTCGTCAATGAATATCCAGCGCTTTTGGTTTTGAGGAACTTCTTGATGAAACGCGAGCGCGTATAGCTTTCTGAGCTCAAATCGATACCTTAAAGCACAAAGGGACTATGTCCAAAAACGGAGTTTTGAGAAAAACGCAAAAGAAGTTATCACTAGTGCACAATTCCTAAAATAATGGCTCATTACACCAAACTCTTCAATTTCTTCAAGAAATTTTCGAGCTATAATCGTCAAGAAGGTCAATAATAGTTTTGTTAAATTTGAGTTCGTCTGAAGTTGAAAAAAAATTTAATAAGTGGAAGATGGATGGACATAGCCCCTTTGTGCTTTAAGGTATCGAAATTTCCTCTCACTGTGCATTCGGCCGAGCTCGCAGGATGCTTGTTTCAAAGTTATTCACAGTTTGCGAAACCCATTGACAATGAATGACATACTGAGGAAAATACTCTTTTCAGCAAGTTTTAAATAAATTATAACTGCATATCATTTAGTTTGATCGTCTTCAAGATTTGGTTCCTCTTTATGTAAGACAAATTCATTTTGTAAAAGGACTAATGGGGTGTGCGCATGTGTCAGAAAAACTGTTTATTGTTATTTTTAATCTAAACTAGACCTCATTCTGAAAATGTTGACACCAACCGTGACCTTCTAACGTGAGAAGACCTTTTTCTATGATTTTTCAAAGTTTCGAATGTTTATGACGTCACAGTAGGCTGAGGGAGGGGCGGGTGACGTCATAAACATTCGAAACTTTGAAAAATCATAGAAAAAGGTCTTCTTACGTTAGAAGGTCACGGTTGGTGTCAAATTTCTCAGGATAAGGTCTAATTTTGATTAAAAAGTCTTAAAAAAATCAGGCGCAACCCCCCATTTATCTTGTAAAAGGACGAATTCATTTTGATAAACGACGAATTCATTTTGGAAAAGGACGAATTCAATTTGAAAATACTACACTAATATAGTCGAGTAGGTAAGTACATAAAATCCCTACCGTACGTGTACGTTGTCGATCGTCTGGGAAACTAGAGTTCGATTCCTGGCCGTGACATCAACATTTTTTTCACATATCTACGATTTGTTTTTGCCTGCTTTTAGCAGGTTTTTCAGCTTCAACAATAAATTGTGAAACCGGCTAAAAAATAACTCCTAAACCTACTCTATGAGTACTTGGAGACGAGTTGAGTAAATTTTGAGGTTTTTGGCACGAAGCTACACGACATT
This sequence comes from Apolygus lucorum, assembly GCA_009739505.2. Taxonomy (NCBI): domain Eukaryota; kingdom Metazoa; phylum Arthropoda; class Insecta; order Hemiptera; family Miridae; genus Apolygus; species Apolygus lucorum. The sequence goes on from CM019179.2 coordinate 48,980,177, forward strand.
TTTGGAATCTGCCTGCAATCTCAATGAGAATGTCTACCTTATAAAATAATCAATGTATTAACATTAAAAATGGCTGAAACATATATTTTGGAGGTTCGTTCTTTCACACATGATGCACAAACGACATTCATTTTGTAATGAAATTCCCGTTCACCAATCTTTAACTCAAGTTCACCACACATATCTCAGAGTTTGTTGTCGCCAGCTCAAGGAATTCGATAAAATGTACGAAAATGGCAACATCAACTCTTTATCACGCATTATTACAATTCACGGGTGGGTATCTTCCAAGTCTTTGCTGGAAGCACCGAATTCAGGTATGAGGTTAAGAACTTTGACCCGGGCATTACTATTGTTAACTTTGTTACTCATTATTTTCTTAATTCCGTTTTCATTTTGCTTCCGAGTCTACCAAGGTAGCGGAAGCTTTGTTGCTACTTATTGCTTTGAAGCTACTCGCGTATTACGTTTCAGATGGTAATTTTGGTTCCGTGTCTGTCTGTCTGTCATGAAATACTTGCCATAACTTCCACAATTCTCATCCGATTTCGATGAAATTTTCAGGGATTGTGCCGGTTGGGGCCCCCTATGAATATCATGGACCCAAATCAAAGTATTTTGTGGGCATGCGCAAACGTGAAATCTCTGTAATTTCTAAATTTTTGAACAATATTCAGAGATTGTGCCTGTTGATGTGTAGTCTACACATTACTCTAAGAGTCCCCTATGAGGGTAGAGATTGGTGTTTTGAGATTAACTACTATGCATCGGATCATCTATACAATCGGGTTATGGATACAAGGAAGCTATGTGCCACACCCACTTGGCAGACTTTTTTGCTTAATTTTTTTACTACTTTAAGAACCCTCCTACATTTAGTTTAGTAAAGAAAACACACATTGACATTTGTACTCAGGGCCAAGTAGATCGTAATTATTTCTTGGTGTAACAATTTATTAAGAATAGAATCAAAATTATAGTGTAAAGAAGAACAATTGGAGTAGTATATTGGTACTCACGGAGAGATTGAAGTGGCAGGCGAGTCGGAGGATAAGAGTAGGACGAAGGATATCCCCCACTGGCTGCATGCAACAAACCATTCAATGAAAACGTGAACACATTCAATTAAATCAAAACAATCAAAAACTGTACCTACTTGAACTCATGCAAGCCAGTTGGTGAGTACAAGTAGTTTACTGCGTACAAGCTCAGATGTTGAATAATCAACCATCAGACGAACATTAATAGCTGAGAAAATTAAATATTTCAGCCAAAATAAGCAGCAACACTATAAAACTAACATTATTTGCTTAATACACCATAACCAATAAGCAGAATAATATGCTACGAATTGCTTAATAACTAGTACTGAACTATCACTGCACTGAATGAGCTTAATACTTCTGTAACGAAAATTTGAACTGCGTCTAATAAATTCAATTTGCAATCCACAAATATCTAATAATAATAGAAGAAGTCTGGAGCAGAATGGCTTTTTTAAGGTTTGTTCGGAGAAGCAGTCCTGAACGGTTCGGAGGGGTTTGGAGGAGTCCAGGAGCCTCTATCCCTTCCCCTTTTCAGTTCCGGTTTGGTTCTGAACTGGTTCCGGACTGCCTCTCCGAACAGATCATTATACAAGGTGGCCGCGAAAGGATGGATCCCGCTTTCTATATCCATTGAGAGCGTTGGGAATGAGATAGACCGTTGGAAAGCTGACAATTTGAGCGAAGAAAGTCAAGTTTCGGAAAAATTTTAAAGTTTGCTTTTTGACTTGATTTTTTGAAACTATTTTATTGCTGAAAGATTTTGATTTTGCACTAGGTAGCTTGGAAATTTAACGTTCTTTCTAACGGTGTAGTCAGATTTGAAGTTTCAGGAGAAATAAGGGAAGTTATGACCATAGCAGTGCCGTGAGGTCGTAAACGCGAAAAAAAACCTATAAAGTGAAAAAAAGGAATTTTGAGCGGGTTAAAAGAAAATTGCTAAGAGACATTTTTTGTTGGAAATACCTTGTAAAATCGAACCCTGAAGTTATGCCCATCTTGAGTGTAGACACCCTGTATAATTAAACCATGGAAGAAGGTAGGTAGTACCAACCTAGGTAGTACCTTCTCCCATGATTAAACCAAGCAAATTTCTAGTAGATGAAAGCGAGGCACGGAATTCCCGATGAGTATTTGAAGAATATCTAACAAGCGTGATCGATCAACTTTACCTTCATTATTACGACAATTTAGAATCAGGTCTATCGACAACAGGTACCTACAAAAATAGCAAAACATCTAATTTTTATAGAAATAGTTGATATTGCAGTGGTTCATTACTTCTCATACTTGGCAAGTCATTGGTCGTCCTTGACGATTGCGTGGAATGTCCTTTGAAGAGCAGCATGAAATTGAGAAAACGGTTTATTTGGATTCAAGCACCAACTGTTCAGAAAATGCGAAACTATTATTTTTGAATTGTACGGAGAAAATAATGAAGAATGGCGCTACGAAGGTTCTACTATTTATTAAATCAGGAAGAATGAAGGAAATTGAGTGAGCGGTATCTCAAACACGCCGTATTTAAAATACTGCAGGTAGATGTGTACAATGTCGACGCACAGTTGTTCAAAAGTGATCATTTTCAAGAAAAAATGGTACAATTTATATCCTAACAGGAAGTTTTGCGCTGATTCCACACCTAAACAAAGCTCATGTAAGTTATTTGGCCTCAATACTTCATAGACTCACATGATTAGGACCCCTTTTCTTTATCAACTCCCCACACATTAACTTACCCATGAATAAAAATTGTATCAATTATTCGATTAAGCTGCAACCCTAATTGGACCATGGTGTCACTAGAGTCACCGAAAACAAATTTAGGAATTTCTCGGCTGTCCCAAGGTGTCACCAGATTAATTAGATTTAAATTGAAATTTGAAAATTAATGGACAGAGCTGAATTTTAATCCTTTTTTTAAGATATCAAAACTCAAAAAATTATGTTATGACTAATATTTTGAAATTTTTTTGTCATATCTATTTTGAGACTTCCAATAGTGCACATAAATGTACATTGTACATGTACATTGAAGGTAAATTACAATTTCATTTTGGTTTCTCTGGTGACTCCTTATGACGGCTGTGGAGTTCCTGAGTTGTTTTCGGTGACACTAGTGATACCACGGTCCAATTAGGGTTGAAAACTAAGTACAAGTGTTAATTTGAAACGAAACCTCATTTGACCTCCCTACTTCGCTAGATGTACCATTAGAGGAAATACGGTCCAATTCGTATGCTAACAGGATACCAAGTTTTGCGCTGATTCCACACCTATTCACAGCTAGTGTAAGTTATTTGGCCTCAATACTTCATAAACTCACATGATTAGGACCCCTTTTCCTTATCAACTCCCCACACATTAACTTACCCATGAATCAAAATTGTATCAATTATTCGATCAAGCTTCAACCCTAATTGGACCATGGTGTCACTAGAGTCACCAAAAACATCTTAGGAATTTCTCAGCTGTCCAAGGTGTCACCAGATTAATTAGATTTAAATTGAAATTTGAAAATTAATGGACAGAGCTGACTTTTTTTCATCCATTTTTTGTAAGATATCAAAACTCAAAAAATTATGTTATGACAAAAATTTTGAATATTTTTTGTCGTATCTATTTTGAGACTTCCACCAATAGTGCACATAAATTCTGCTGTACATTGAAGGTAAATTACAATTTAATTTTGGTTTCTCTGGTGACTCCTTATGACGGCTGTGGAGTTCCTGAGTTGTTTTCGGTGACACTAGTGATACCACGGTCCAGTTAGTGTTGAAAACTAAGTACAAGTGTAAATTTGAAACGAAACCTCATTTGACATTAGAGGAAATATGGTCCAATTCGTATGCTAACAGGATACCAAGTTTTGCGCTGATTCCACACCTATTCACAGCTAGTGTAAGTTATTTGGCCTCAATACTTCATAAACTCCCATGATTAGGACCCCTTTTCCTTATCAACTCCCCACACATTAACTTACCCATGAATCAAAATTGTATCAATTATTCGATCAAGCTTCAACCCTAATTGGACCATGGTGTCACTAGAGTCACCGAAAACATCTTAGGAATTTCTCAGCTGTCCCAAGGTGTCACCAGATTAATTAGATTTAAATTGAAATTTGAAAATTAATGGACAGAGCTGAATTTTAATCCTTTTTTTAAGATATCAAAACTCAAAAAATTATGTTATGACTAATATTTTGAAATTTTTTTGTCATATCTATTTTGAGACTTCCAATAGTGCACATAAATGTACATTGTACATGTACATTGAAGGTAAATTACAATTTCATTTTGGTTTCTCTGGTGACTCCTTATGACGGCTGTGGAGTTCCTGAGTTGTTTTCGGTGACACTAGTGATACCACGGTCCAATTAGGGTTGAAAACTAAGTACAAATGTTAATTTGAAACGAAACCTCATTTGACCTCCCTACTTCGCTAGATGTACCATAAGAGGGAATACGGTCCAATTCGTATGCTAACAGGATACCAAGTTTTGCGCTGATTCCACACCTATTCACAGCTAGTGTAAGTTATTTGGCCTCAATACTTCATAAACTCACATGATTAGGACCCCTTTTCCTTATCAACTCCCCACACATTAACTTACCCATGAATCAAAATTGTATCAATTATTCGATCAAGCTTTAACCCTAATTGGACCATGGTGTCACTAGAGTCACCGAAAACATCCTGGGAATTTCTCGGCTGTCCCAAGGTGCCACCAGATTAATTAGATTTAAATTGAAATTTGAAAATTAATGGACAGAGCTGAATTTTTCGATCCATTTTTGTAAGACATCAAAACTCAAAAAATGATGGTATGACAAAAATATTGAAATTTTTTGTCAACTATTTTGAGACTTCCAATAGTTCACAAAAGTTCTGCTTTACATTGGAATTTAAAACTTCAATTTAATTTTGGTTTTTCTGGCGACTTCTCTGGTTTTTGTCGTACACAAGGAAATCTCGGTATGTTTTAACTCTAAATAAGGCTTTCAGGATATTTTCCTGAAGACAAGGGGAGCATCTAGGGGAAGAAAGTGGTGGAACGGCGTGAGCGCTACCTAGCGAAGATAAGATGAACCTTCCGGAGCTCAAAACCCTAGGGTATCTCTCTTATCAGTTGGCTTATGTGATGTAGGTATCATGTGTTGTGTTTCTAATTCTTTCGTAAATAATAGAATGCTTTAAAAATTAATGTTGTTTACTTTCGAGCACATAGATTTTAATTTCAGACTGAATGCCTTCTTATTGATGCCTCAGATTTGATTGATTTTTCATTGAGAGCAAATTTCTGGTTTCCTTTAGATTAGGCAGGGATCTACAGCATTACCACCGGTCGATAACGGAGGTGCATCCATCTTGCCAAAAAAGAAGAGAAGGTTCATCTAGTCGTCCCTAGATAGCGCTCGGGCCGTTCCACCTCTTTCTTTCCCTAGATGTTCCTGAAGACAAGAGGTTTAATAAATTGGTTTTATCTATAAATACAAAAATCCGTATACCTTCATCAAAATTCTCGGAGCAATTTGGAAAAAAGCTTAAAAATTTCTAAACAAGAAAGTGGTCGAATTAATTATTTAGATTGTTTCTCAATCGAGTTACTGATCTGAAGGGTTGAAATACCCCTATTTCTTAAGTGTTACACTTGGCTCAATTCCTATTAAGATTTGTTGAAAAGCAAAAAATATCAAGTCAGGGTTTTCTTATAATTACGAAGAATCAAATAAAATTTGTTTGATTGACATAATAAATAATTGATAAATGAAACCGACTTACTTCCGTTCTCTGGATGCCACGTCGACGGAGGATCCATAGTCAGTGCTTCAACTGTAACTGGCATATCTAACAAACACCACGAAGAAGCGGGTTAATACTTCGGAATCATCACAAGACCAATTAGTTACAACTCGAACCCGCATGCAGGTTGTTATAATGCAACGCAAGACACATCGGCACACCCTCACCAACCCCTCGCTTACCTGGTGGAGCAGGAGTTGATATCATAGAGAGAACAGGCACAAACAGGTATTGAACTTAAGGCACTGGATCCATCATTATCTTCACCAAAATCGAATCGAATGTTTCAATACCCAATTCAGAAGCCTATAGCGGTTTCACCATGTCCTCAAAACTTATTATTAGAACTCATCAATGCAGTTCCAAAAACAATCAAACTTGTAAATTGGTGCAGGCGTTGACTTTGATTTATTAGCAAATTTTCGAGGAAAATGACCTCGAAATTTTTGGAATGGATTTTAACAATTTCTGAAACCAATACACTTTCCAAAAATGAAAATTGACCAAAACTCAAAAAGTATATAGGTATGTTTATATGTATAATGAAAACCTGCATACATTTGTTGTATCTAGAAATGCAGTAGCCGTGTGGGTACTCTATGGGTTTGTGGAGACGATTAGAACGTGAATATGGACTCCTAAAATCTTCAAAGCATACCCTGTGCATACAGTATGTTGGTATGGTATGCTGAAAATCGAAAAAAACCAACAATAGCCGTGTGGGTACTCTATGAGTTTATGGAGACGAGTAGAACGTGAATATGGACTCCTAACATCTTCAAAGCATACCCTATGCATACAGTATGTTGGTATGGTATGATGAAAATCGAAAAAACCGACAATAGCCATGTGGGTACTCTATGAGTTTGTGGGGACGAGTAGAACGTGAATATGGACTCCTAACATCTTCAAAGCATACCCTGTGCATACAGTATGTTGGTATGAAATACGTTTTGGAACATTCTGAAACGATCCCTGAAGAGTGTGTAAAAATACCAAAAAATAAAAAAAAAACGCTTGCTACTGACGCTGGATATGTATTACTGGGAAGGGCCCTCAGTAGAGGTCCTCACCCCCACCACAGCCTTTCACCCCCGAGACGAGAAGCCATTTTGAAAAGAAAAACAGTCTAGTCTAGATCCTCAACTGGAGGTGTCAACCACGTGTGTCTCATAGTGGGAGCTAGGCGATAATATTCCGAATTGTTTCCAATGTAAAATTCGTTCAAATATTGTGTGCTAAAAATAATTACAGTGCTAAATTCATAAAAGTGTTTTCAATAAAACCCAGTTACTCAGTATTGTTCGTGAAAAATTTCTACTCCAAACGCAATTGGCTGATCCTGAACATTTTGAGGATGGTGTGTACGAGGTGAGAGAAGATGGGGAGATTTTTGACGAAGACCTTCACCCTAAACACCAGCCTCCGATATATAAATATCTTTTTAGCTCATATAATTAACTCACTAGTTAGGTACCTTTTGTTACCATCGTTTCTTTCCTTAACCATAACTTCAACTGAAAGATTTCTTTGAAAATTCGCTCATAAATTCATGATTCATGACTGATGGACTTTTATTTCCAATAAGGGCGGCGTCGTGGCCGAGCGAGCTACGGCATGTGTCTCTGGAGACGGGACTTGGACTGGTTGCAGGAGCCGTGAGTTCGGGACTCGCCTCGGGAGCATATTTTCGGGCAAGTCGGTCGCAGTTCCCCCTCGTCCCAACCCAGGGCGGTGAGGCCAATGGGAAGCCATGAGCGAAATCATCAAAACAAATTCTGATCTTCCCTTTGGACAGCTGATGACGTCCGTGACGCCAGGAATGGCAGTCGGACGAAAATCCAACCTGAAATGGTTGTTTACCTTACTACTTTTTATTTTTATGTCCAATAATGGACCTTTAAAATCGAGCAAGGATACAACATTTTAACCCACATCAAAATTGTTTGTGTCAATGTGGTAAGTAGCAGAGAATCCAAAATCCAATAAAAGCTATTCCGTCCGTCCAATTGCCATACTTTCTCTAGTTTTCAATGAATGAATGTAAGAGGCAGGATGCATGGAAGGATTAATAGCTGATGCAAAGAGCATGAGGGAAAAGAGGTGTCCATTTGTTGTCATTAAAAATTAACTTCCCTCGACCGGGGGTCTATCTCAGATTTTCCAACTGAACTATATTTACAGTCCTGAATCCAGCTCTCTACTGAGATAGCTGATCACAACACATGGATGCTCTACACTCGTTTAAGAAGGTTTGTCTGGAGAAGCATTCCTGAGGGGTTCAGGCCTGGACACGCCCATTTTTACCAGTCTGGAGAAACTCAGAACGTTCCGAGGAGTCCAGAACCGTTTAGAACCAGTTCAAGTGGTCCTAGATTTTCTTCAGAACTTGTAGTTTGAGACATTTGCAGTAACTTTTCACGCTTATCACACAAGATTTTTCATTAATAATTTACCCGCCTCAGTTCATGTTCCTGTGTGTCTTCTCTTTTTTACAGGTTGTCAAGGGTGTTACACGAAGCTCACCTGAGTGAGCAGTTTCTAATAATATATTCATAATTTCTAGTCGTTTCACGTTAAAGGTGTGGCGACCTGACCAGATCTGACTGGACCCTCGAGTTGTGCCCTAGTAGTGAGTGGAGCCATCTCGAACGAATTACTTCTCCTTGACCTTGAGTTGGAATCAAATAAAAATTAAGAAATTGATTTGAAAATTTAGATGCTTTTGTAAATAGCCTGAATAGGTACTATGAGTGGATGACACAGAGAGAAACATGACCTGACAGTAATAATGACACACATTACTAACAAGAACAAACGTCAAAATTATGGTTTTTCTTGTAGTTGTGACGGTGGCACAGGCTGGAGGAGATATGAGGGGTAGAGGTGTGTCAGTACAGCTGTACCAGGACTGTGGAACCGAGTATCAACTTGTAACGGTTCCAAGCGGTGACAAAAACTCAGCCCTTACCCGTCCAGTTCCACAGACCGATAAGATGTCATGGAATGGCTCTGGGCCAGGAAGGGATCTTTCAGACTGGTAAGGATGGAACTCGTCTACAGTTCAGTTCCATGTACCGGGAAGCACCCTTGGCGATTCCACAGACTGATGACATATCATGGAGAATGTCACTGGACTAGGGAGGGATTTGGACCAGTAAGCATGGATCTTGTCCCTAGTTCTGTTCCATGTAGCTGGAAGCGCCCTTACCATTTCCATGGACTGAGAATATAATGGTATCATGGAATGGCCCTGGAGTGGGAAGGGGTCATCAGGACTGGTTAGCATGGAAGTTGTCTCCAGTATTATTATTGTCATGCTAAGTTCTTAAACTGCAATGAAAAATTATTCTTTCCCTGAACTGTTCGGTCACTATCATTTATAATAAATTGTCTCTGGTCTGCCCCAGTCTTGTATCGCCACCCCCATTTAAATACACAGAAGGAGTCCGCTCTTATACTCAAGTCTGGTCTGGTCAGGTCACAGTGTCGCCGTACCTCAACAGTCAAGTTTGAGTTGTTGAAGAATCTAAAGGTAAATCTCAGTCATCGTCTGACTCACCAATGCCAGAGTCAGGCAGTATCGTGCAGTAGTCTTGAGGAACGCAGAAGAGGCTCTCACATTCTTGAACGCGGGATTTGCATTGGCAGATCCGGTAGCAGTTGTTTTTGCCACTGACTACAGTAGGAATGGGAACAAACGCATCTGTTGGTACGAGATACGCTGCAACTTGACCCACTGGACATCCTGAAAACACCATTATTTTTCATATTAAAATTTTTATTAAGTATATAAGTACATGCTAACTGTAAGGCAGATATTTCTTGTGATCAAGTTAGTTTTTCTCTTAACCAAGAGCTGAAGTGATTAAAACTAGAAACTTCCGAAAAGAGCAAAGTAATGAACAAATTGATACGTTTTTAGTTTTCTCTTCCTTTTGTTCTCTTATTTTACTGAAGTTAGTTGCTCAAACTCTTTGTGTTTACGGCAAATAGCAAAATTATCGATTGATTGAACATTCTCAGACGTTATTGATGACTTCATAATTGAATGGGTTTAAAGGAGGTAACTGATAAATTTTCCAAAATTGATTTAATGTATAGTGTTGTTGTTTTGATAATTGAGTTCGCTTTGACTAATATTGGTAGGTAGCTAATAGGATGTGCGCCATCAAACGGAAATGGGGGGAAAGACACACGAATCATGTTCTTAGGAACCCTCTGATTCGGATATGCCAGATAATAATTGATGAATAAATGAACTCGTGAAGTTAACTTTTAATTATATCCTGAAGGGCACTTTGGGACATTAGGAAGTAGCAGAGTTTAGAATTAGGCATCATTTCTCGAGATTTGAAAGAATAGGTAGGTAGGTCCTTCCTTTGAAATGTACTCGAAAACGCTGCAAATTATTACACAATGGTTTATTATTTTTCTATATAGATCACTCGTCTACAAAATCACCAACCATCCAATATGAAGGAAAAAATAAATAAATAAAAAAATAAAAATAAAAAATCAAAAAAAAAATTCAAAAAAAAAAAAAATAATCAAAATCACCAACTATCGATCGCATTTCGGTCAGCTCTAATTTGAACGGAGATTAGGCCTCTTTTGCGATTCACACTCGTGTTTTGATTTATATATATATATATTTTTTTCAATATAAACCCTTAAATTTTTGTAGGGAGCGAGCGGTTTGTCCTACAGAGCTCCGCGTGGTCTCAAAAAATTCTAAAAATTCTGTAGAATCCTAAATTGATGGGAAAACAATACCTTTATATAAAAATTTTTTGAGTTAGGGCGTTTTCAAAATTTCAAAATTGATTTTGGAACCCTTAGAAGTGACCTACATCAACCAAAAGCTTCGGGGCACAACTAGACCCCAAATAGAGCCTACATACCAAATTTCATCAAAATCGGTCAATGCTAAGTGGCAAAAGTGCCGCGTACGGCGTACGGACTGCCAAATTTTTATTCGATTTTTGGATTCTACGTACCTTGAAACGTAAACCATCGAATTTTGAGGGGGTGTTAAACATTTTTTTTTCTTGGTCGATTCCAAAGGTTCATTATTGAAAATAATAAACCAAAAGCCGCATTTCATTGAAAAGCGAAAAAGTATCCAGTCTCCGGCGACCATTTCATTCAGAAACTTTGACAGTTCACTGTGCCGCCAATAACTATAGCAACGAAATTGAGTCAAAAAGTTACATTCTAAAGGTATTTGAACATGAAAATACAATTTTGTAAAATTTAATTAGATTATTGCACTGCGGAACGTTGCGATAATTTAATTACATTGATTGGGCCTCCTGTTGGCTGACCACGCGTCTTCTCCAACTTCTCTACGATTTCTCTTCTAATTACCTAAAAGTTGAATTACAGTGGGTTTGAGGACACGCCGGACTAAGAGGAAATGTCATGGTTGACCAACTGGCAAAAAACAAAACCACCATCCGATCCGGTGCTGGCATTGTCTGCCAGCAATCAATTTGGTAGAGAAATTTCTTAGCCGCCCCAAAAGGCAAATTTTGTAAATCGATCCAACCGGTGCTACCAGTAAGACCAAGGTTCAATGGGAGAGAAATTTCGAAGGATTTTGGAAGAACCACCGCCCGATTATGAGCAGGTCATGGAGTGTGCGACGAGTGCCTAATCAAAATCAACGTAAAAGCCCAAACTGTGAGATGTGGACATCCCAAAGGAATTTTGGATCACCTCATAATGGAATGAACACATTTTAGTGAGCGGAGGAAAGGAATGTTTGCAAATGTAGTGAAAAAACGCTGCAAATTATTACACAATGGTTTATTATTTTTCTATAGATCACTCGTCTGCAAAGCCAAAAACCATCCAACATGAAGAAAAACATCGATCGCAATTCGTTCAGCTAACATTTGAACGGCCTCTTTCGCGATTCACACTCGTTTTTCTGATTTATCGTACGTCCAAACTTTAAATTCTCGTAGTGAGCGAACGGTTTGTCCTACAGAGCTCCGGGTGGTCTCAAAAAATTCTATAGAATCTTAAATTGAAGGAAAAACAATACCTTTATATCAAAATTTTTTGAGTTAGGGCGTTTTCAAAATTTATTTTTGACCCTTAGAAGTGACTTACATCAACCAAAATCTTCGGGGCACAATTAGATATATAATATCGAAATTGTTAATATAAAATCGAAAATATATAATATCAAAATTTTTTGAGTTAGAGCGTTTTCAAAATTTCAAAATTGCTTTTGGAACCCTTAGAAGTGACCTACATCAACCAAAATCTTCGGGGCACAACTAGACCCCAAATAGAGCCTACATACCAAATTTCATCAAAATCGGTCAATGCTAAGTGGCAAAAGTGCCGCGTACGGACGGCCAAATTTTTATTCGATTTTGGTTTATTATTTTCAAAAATAAGCCTTTGGAATCGAGCAAGAAAAAAAAATTTTAACCCCCCCCCCCCTCAAAATTTGATGATTTACGTTTCAAGGTACGTAGAATACGAAAATCGAATAAAAAAATGTCCGTCCGTCCGCCGTACGCGGCACTTTTGCCACTTAGCATTGACCGATTTTGATGAAATTTGGTATGTAGGCTCTATTTGGGGTCTAGTTGTGCCGCGAAGCTTTTGGTTGATGTAGGTCACTTCTAAGGGGTAAAAAACGAAAACGAAAACTCGAAAACTCTCGAAATAAAGCTGGGTGAGGGGAGGACAAAAAAGGCTGGTCCTCGTTTTATAGTTTTACTCTCTAGTACTTTCGCCTGGTGGCATCTTCAGGAGCTTAGCTTACTAGTGGATGGGGTTCACATTTCCCTTGGTTATTCTTAGTAAAAGTCATTTGGTTACTAAGAATAACCAAGGGAAATGTGAACCCCATCCACTAGTAAGCTAAGCTCCTGAAGATGCCACCAGGCGAAAGTACTAGAGAGTAAAACTATAAAACGAGGACCAGCCTTTTTTGTCCTCCCCTCACCCAGCTGTACTGCAACGTAATGGCTACCACTATATGTGGTCTCGAAATAAAGGTATCGTTTTTTCACCAATTTTAAATAGTATTGAATTTAAAAAAAATTTGAGACCACCCGGAGCTCTGTAGGACAAACCGTTCGGTCCCTACGAGTACTTGAAGGTTTTCCTTCGATAAAACAGAATCATGAGTGTGAATAGCAAAAGAGGTCTAATCTCCATTCAAATTTTATCGGACTAAAATGCGATTGCTGTTCATTTCTTCGATTTGTATACAGTTTTGCCTTCTGCGTAACCAGTAATCAAATTTCCATATGAAGCTTTCTATTTTTCCAATCGAGTGTGAAGCGTTTAGTTCTTTTTAATAAACTTGATTGTGAAGGTGTGAAGCCAGTATGGTGTGGTAGCTAGTACCTAGCTGGTAGGTAAAAAAAAGTTGGTAGGTAAAAAAAATGTTGGTGGGTAAAAAACGCTGCAAATCATTGCTCAAAGGCTTCTTAACTCTTCAGATCACTGATCAGCTGAGTGAGCTCCGAAGCCATTTTCAATCCCATTGAATGGAAGTGCTCTTCCAGGCGTCTCCAGCATTCGAGGAGATCTTCTTCACTCCTCAGAGCACTGATCAGCTGAGTGAGCTCCGAAGCCATTTTCAATCCTATTGAACGCAGGAAGCTGAAATTTGAGAGGGAAGGTCAAGGGATAATACAGATGGTGGTAGGTGCTATTGATGGAGAACCAGTGATCTATACAGAAGGGTGATCTATACAGAAAATAATAAACCTTTGAGCAATGATTTGCAGCGTTTTGGATTCTACTTACCTTGAAACGTAAACCATCAAATTTTGAGGGGGTGTTAAAATTTTTTTTCTTGGTCGATTCCAAACGTTTATTATTGAAAATAATAAACCAAAAGTGGACCTTTCAGTTATTTCACAATTTTTTACGATAACGAAATTTTAATTTGTAGAGACGTGTTTAATTATGTGAGGGACTCTTTTGATTCTGTGAACATATGTTAACTAGTGCCAAATAAAAATTAATAAAAAAAAAGTTGCGAAAACGCACCACTTGTTAGGTCCCTACTTCCAAATGTCACTCCACCTGAAGCACTCCAGGTGTTCGGAAAAGCCTGCGATAGTGAACTTCACCACCAAATTCATGACCAGCTGTCCTGTCACGATTTGTGATCCGCAAATAACCGGGCGGAATCAGGAGTGAGTCGGGAAAGTATTTAGGAATGAAGGAATAGGTACTTATTGTTGTTAAAAAAACAAACAAGATAACATACAATTGATTGTATGACCTATAAATGCCCTAAACCTGCCCGTCTCACTAGGTTCAGCAGAACGCAAGAACACTCTGACAGCTGAGAAGGGGAGCCAGTTCGGTCCTATCATTACCGAACCCTACCGATCTCAGAAGAACGAAGAACCGCCGTTCATTTTTGCCGAGTCACGGCTCATTCTCTTCTCTGAAAGAACCGGGAGCAACCCACCTCTACTTCTTGATCTAACCTCGTATTATTGGCGGTAAGACAGCGATAATATTATATTTTGCTGTTCATTTAATAAAAATAACAGTTTTCATACTAGTAACATAGATTTTTGGTTCATAATTTTCAATAATGAACCTTTGTTCATTATTCATTGTTCATATTCGTTCACTCCCTACGAGAACTTGAGTGTTTTCCTTCGATAAAACTTGTGTGAATCACCAAAGAGGACTAATCACCGCTCCAATTTTATCTGACTGTTCGTTTCTTCGAGTTGAAGGGTCCCGGGATAAAGGATCAAACTCCATTTTTTGGCCAAATTGAGATAAGCTCATCATGTAGCTAGGGGGGAGGAGAACCGAAGGGTTGTTTCACTTTATGGAAGCGAGATCGCGTTCATTCGTTTTAAAGCTTAAACAAATACGGGGCTCCGGGGAAGAAGAATCAGATTCTCTTACATGAATGATGGATTGAATGAAGAACGCGAGAGATTTAGATGAGAGAGCACTTTATTAAACGATAGGCGATACAAGAGTGAGAGGTGGTAGGTAGAGAGAGGATAGGTGTGAGCAGGTAGGTAGTGGGGACACAATGGAAAAACTAGAAGCTCTGTGAGCTAACAAATCCAACAGATTCCGTGCGCTCGCAGGGAAGAAAGATCAGAATCCGATTTAAAGACCCCTTCCCTCTCCTTTGCATGAGTTCTACGTCATCACACCAAAGATTCATTAAGCACAAAAGCTCCTACTTCGGAGAATATCAGACAGCTGTATTAACCCCTTCCACCTAGAAGAAGAAGACTTCAGAACCAACAGCAGGTGTAACACTGGGGAACCTTCAAAACGGCCCCATACCCATCAAACCAGCAAAATCAAAAGATTTAACCCTGTACTTGGCAAAAGTATCCCCATGGCGATTCTTTCTAATTCCCCCCCTCCCCCCCTAAAGCGTACTTTAGACCCTCCAAAAACATGTTGAATTGAAAAGCTATTAAAATGTTGAAATTTGAACAAATTTTCAACACATGTGGTATAGTAAGTATGTTTATATCGTGCACTGCCAAGTCACCGATGAATGAGAATTGTAATTAAATAACAAGTAGGTATTTCGTTCTATTTCAAACAGAATAAAAAGAAAAGAAAAAACAGATGGGAAAAAAGAAGCCATAAATAAAATAATGGAAGAATCGCTAGTAATAATTACTAGCAAGGTATAATAATTATACTCGTTATTTCTAGAGAAGGTATAAAAATTATTTTTATACCTTTTCCACAAATAACGAGTTCATTATCTAAAATTTTGGTACTTTTCCTTTGGAGATTTGTTTAAATTTTGTCCCTAAAGTGTACCCTTAGCCCTCTAAAACATGATGAAAATGAAAAACTTCCATAATAGTAAAATGTGTAAAGAAAACATGTATGGTATATTAGACATTGCGAAGTACAGGGTTAAAACACCTGTGTCAGTTTCTCGTCAACCCTGATGCTAAACTTTTCTGATTCACTGTCCAGCGGGTTGGGGTATGAAGGAGATGACGCCATTTTATGTTGCGACGGCCCTTTAGATGAATGATTTTTTTTTATTAAGTAGATATGTTTCGTGCTTGCGTTGTTCCAAAAATGTTTTGTACAAAACTATACCTAATTTGGAAAATAAAGCCACTTTTGCTGATCATTTTTCTGGAGGTAACAGTAAGGTGCCTACAAACCCTAGTAAATTTACTAAAGTTGATTAAGAGATTTGAATAAACAATAGGTAATATGGTGATATAATATTAGGTATTATGGTCACCGAGAAAGCGAATAAAAAGTGGGGAAAAAAGGTCAAAGTCCATACCTTGTTTGAAATTTTCAATTATTTCTGGAAATTATCTTCAATCTACTTAATTTTCTTTCTCGTCACTTAAACATAATTAAGTTCCCGGTCAGTCAGCCCATACAGTTCTTTTTTTTTATGCATAGCGTCTGCCTGGGACGGCTTCAAAGCTTCAAACTTTGTTTTTCGATTTTCTCAGAATTAGGGAAAGAGGAGTTTGATCCTTTTTTCCCCGGACCCTTCAGTTGTATTCAGTTTTGCTTCCTTAGCAACTAGCAATCAAATTTCAATTTTCATTAGAGGTGTGAAAGACAAGGTCATTTGGCGGATTCGAACCCCAAACGGTCACTCATTACAGAGACCAGGTCTTTTGAATCCGTTCAACCGTTCACTCTGTGTCTATAAACCGAACGAGTCAAAACGTTGGGATCCAGGTCGTGACTCGAAAAAACGCCGAGTCGAAAAACCGAACGAGTCGGAATAGGTTAGGCGATTTGAATGAATCGAATGAGCTAAAAGACAAAAACAAATGAAAGATCGATTCGAATCGTATGAATGAGTGTTTTGTCTTTTTAGTCCTCGTACTTCGATGAAGATAAAGAGTATTTTTGTTCATAAATATCATTTTTACTTTCTCTAAAATATCATTATTTATCTTTACTTCTGCACGCTATTCTTTATGAGATATCTCTTTTTTCATACAATCGAGAAAGTTGCGAGAATTGAACATTCAATTCGTGCAAAAATACCAAGTAAATTTTAAAAAAAGAAGAGATTCGGACCTACCAAAATTCAATACTGAGCTTTCACATACCAACGGTGATGGAATCAGTCTAATAGCGGTGAAAATGACGAAGAATTTCACCCCTTTTTCGTCGAACCTGCCCGAGGCCCAACGAACCAAAAACCTTGATTTCCAAAAGCGCAACCACGTTTTTTAGCATTCAAACGTATTTTTCACCCCTAATTAGCGGAGTAAAATTAAAACAAATTATACTATTAGAAAGCTGAAATCTTTGCGAAATTTTTGATGTAGAGGTACGTGAAAAATCATTTGGGAGTAAAACCTTAACTATCAAAAGAAAAAGTAGGAAATGTTGACAATTTTACAAAAATGACTTTACGAGTTGATTTTTCTCCCATCACGACCTTACAATAATTTTTGTATAACCACTAGAAAGATGGTAAATTTAACGCCCTATCCAACGGTGTAATTAGATCTTGAATTGCTTGTAAATTAAGCGAGTTATGGTCGAAATCACGAAAAAATTTTAAAATTAAAATAACTCGGAAATTAAGCGTCTAACGAACGGTTTAATTTGTGTTTATTGTATCCGAATACCCCCTTACATATTAGCTAAAACAGTTTTTTTACCGGAAGTTAGCAGTATTCCTAGGCAATATTCAGAAAAATTCTGTTAAATCGTTCATACTTAACCAAATGATCTAATGATTCTCCCAAAATATAAATTATTTCTACAATTAATTCAACATTGTGTCCCAAATTAAAGAAACGTTTCATTGAACTCACAAAAACCTCCCAGGTACCGATAGAATCGCCTTGCAAATAAGTATAATATTGAAAAATATATCGGGTCACCTGTCTTGCACTCGGTGAGATCGCAGTTCCCTTGCTCCTCCTTGGAACAGCGGTGATTCACCTGGCAGAACTTGGCGGGACCACAGGGATCGGGACTGCAGGGCATTGAGTACTGCTCCGTCACGTTTTCTCCCATCGCTTCCAGAAACGGGTCCAGAGAGACGCAGCTGTCCTCATCCGAGGAAGAAAACTTGGAACAAACTTCGGCGATCTTGGCAGCCTTGGCTCCTTTGACACGACTCAGGCGAGTCTCGTCCAGACATGCGTTGAGCAGCTTGTAACAGTTCGATCTGGAGGAAAATCCGAAAATTAAACTACGGAAGATTGCAAAGATGGGCAATGTGGTAACCACGTCTTATGATTATAATTACGTACAATAAAAGAGGAAAACTCAATAAGACTCTCACTTAGACGGGAATTCCCCAAGACTTGTCAACACACCCTACACTGGTCATGCTTTTGTCAAAGCAGAGTTGGGCGAAATCATACTCATGAAAATGATTAAGATTGTTAATCATAGCAATACGTTTGTGTGATTATGATTAAGATTACATTCTTATTCACACACTAAGAGTATGATTAAAATCTTAATCACGGAGTATGATTAAAAATACATTGTTAATCACAGAAAATCTGCGATTAATCACAGTCATCGATTAAAATGTCATCGAAATCGAACAAGAATTATGGAATTTATGGCTGTGGCAAGGAATTCATGACAGACACACAAACACGGAAACAAAATCTGGTAGAAATCATAATTTTTTTAAAATTTCCAATGCTAATTGTTTAAAAAAATACGATTTTCTGCGGAAATTTCGGCGTACTTTCTATTCGGTTGGTCGTAGCGACCTGGAGTTGGTCTCATTCGATTCTGCGTGAAAAATCCTATAAGAAATTGTGAGCGTATGATAGGTTATAAATATGTCCAGAGTTCGGGAGAAAATCATTTATAAAAGTATGATTTTCAGGGAAAATCGTTAAAAAAATTCGATTTTTGGGGAAATCATAGAAAAAATCATAAAACTGTATTCAAAATACGAATACGGAGGAAAATCGTATTAAAAGTGTGAATACGATTGTATTCGTATTCATATTTATATTCATACCTGTATTCGTATTCATAATCATAAAATCGCAGATATGATTTGTATTCATAATCGTATTTATGAATAAGAATTAGCCCATCTCTGCTGCTCGGAGAGGCAGTCCGGAACCAAACCGGAACTGAAAAGGGGAGGGGATAGAGGCGCCTGGACTCCTCCAATCCCTCCGAACTGTTAAGGACTGCTCTCTGAACAGACCAACAGCTTCCGCTACCTTGGTAGACTCGGAAGCAAAATGTTCTCCAAAATCAAAATTTCCACTCGCGTTTTACGTTTCAGACCTTCCTGAACAATTTTAGTTCCGTGTCTGTCTGTCTGTGTGTCTGTCATGAAATCCTTGCCACAGCCATAACTTCTACAATTCTCATCCGATTTCGATGAAACTTTCAGGGATTGTGCGGGTTGGCGTGTAGATGGTCCCCTATGAAAATCATCACCCCGGACTAATAGTAGCTAGTGCGCACGCGCAAACGTGTATTCCTTGTTGTAAACAGTATGTTAGGTATGCTGAAAATAAATCCTCAACCTTCATAGTCATGTGAGCACGTTTTGTACATTTACCATTACCAATTACCATCAACCAAAAGTTATGGTAGTATCAAGAAGCTAATCTCAATGTACACCTTTACGTACCTTACACTACCCTAATAGGGGACACAATCTCTGCAAAATTCATTGAATTCGGGTAGAGAATGTGGAAGTTATGGCTGTCACAAGGAATTCTCGTTTGCGCGTGCGCACTAGCTACTATCAGTCTGAGGCAATGATTTTCATAGGGGACCATCTACACGCCAACTTGCACAATCCCTGAAAATTTCATCGAAATCAGACAAAAGCAGTTTTGCCCGTTACACGGATTTCATGACAGACACAGACAGAAATTTCGATTTTGGAGAACATTTGTCTTCAACCTTGAAAATTGAAAACAATGGACAAACAAACCTTAGAAGGTTCGGAAGCAAAAAATGGACGTATCCCATTTGGCAACTGAACGGTTTATATTTTATTATTCACGGTTATCATACATTTCGTCCCTGTACCTGGTAAACCATGTAAGTCGAGTTTATCAAATTTTACAGGGGACACTAAAAACTGAATCATTAAGTTTTCATTCCATGTACAATAAGTTTTTTCGTTTCATTCCATAAAATTGGTGGTAACAGTAGTATTTCAAAGAGCCTGAGGCTAATTTCATCAAAATTTACTTCAGCGAACGAAAAAATGGACTTACATGCTTTTACCCAGCCTTTGACACCTGACTTACATGGTTTTCAATTTGATTTTTATGAAAATATACCCAGCTTGGGTTATTTAATTATTAGGAATATTATTCAATTTTTTTCTCCAGGTTTCAAGGTTACACAAAATAACCAAATCGATGCAAAAGGAAAATATTTAAATGAAAATTCATAGGCGTTGACACAATCCAACTGTAAGGCTCCTAGAGTCAGAACTATAGTCTTCAGTTTAAGATATCACTAGAGTTGAGCAATAAATTATTCAATATACTACCAATTCCTCAATTACCATTTCTTAAATTACAACCATTACTTATAGGAACACTTTACCTATCACAACCGTAACTAGGTAGGTATGCTCATTTAATGTGAAGTGTTAGGCAACTATAGGTACGTTTGTTTCATTAAAACAAGGGATGAGTTAGGTATGGGCTAGAGATGAACTGGATATGGGTTGAGGATGGGATAGGGGTTAGGGATAGGTTGGAGATAAGCTAGGGACGGGTTAGGGGTGGGCTGGGTATAAGTTAGGGGTTGGGATAGGTCAGGGCTGGGTTGGGTTAGAAATGGACTAGGGATGGGTTAGGAATGGGATGTGTTAGGAATAGGTTGTAGATGGACTTGGGATGGATTGAGGATGGGTTAGGTATGAGTTAGGTTAGGGATGGGATAGGGTTGGAGATGGGCTAGGGACGGGTTAGGGGTTGGGATAGGTCAGGGCTGGGTTAGGGATGAGCTGGGGATGGGTTAAAGATGGACTAGGGGTGGATTGAGGATGGGTTTGGGATTGGTCAGAGCTGGATTTCCTTAATTATTATCTCATTATTATCTCTTGTATCATTAATTTTACAGAGTTTCCTGTAAAACATAAGCAGACCAGTAGCACACTACTAATCTCTTGTTGTTCTTTCTAACATCAGCATTACAGCTAGGTCAAACAGCCAACAAAATCAATCAATTCATCTAAAATATCCTCCTAAATAATGTAAAAATAATTTAGAAACAATGCGGAAAAACACGTGATCTTAGGTAGGTAAGTGAAAAAAACACGTAGGTAGGTCGTGATCTTAAGGTTGGCCACAGTATGGAAAATTGCGTGTCTGCAGAACACAAGGAGTGCAATTTATTGCTGAAATTGAGCCGTATAAAAAGGTTTCTGTTTATGATCACTTACTCCGAACTCCATTTATGAATTTTGTAAACTTTTACATGAAAAAAAAGAAAAAAACTGACTCTCTTTGATGGGAACTTACCACCAGCGTGAGCTGCTCACTCTTATGAAGGCATACACAGGACTTACACGGTTTTCCGGCGAAAAAAGAGGTAACCGACTTACACGTTTTTTTAATGCTTTCTGGATAAAAAACTATTCTTCAGATTGGAAAACGGCTTCACTAAATGGATCAAGAGACCCTAATTTACCCGAATAGCTCAAAACCTTATTTTCGAAAAAATACCGACTTACATGGTTTACCAGGTATAGGGACGATTAGTTTTACAGATACAAGGAAGCGACGTGTCCACTTGGCCAACGTTTTTAAATTTGTATACCTATACGTAGCTATCGGGAACATATTTGAACCATTAAAAGCTTTGCCCATCAAGTTAATGATGAGATCGGGGGATCTCCCTTCAAAGAACACTGGTACCTACCCTCAAAGTTACTCCCTCATTAATGTATAGAAGGGAAGAAAGTAGGCCTGCGACCATCCGAGAGTGTCTTTCACGAGAGTTTATTTACTTTTACTGCCACCGAAAGTTGTTTTCAAAGATCCCTTTTGGAAAACTTCGAGTCAAAGTATAAGGATAAGGTTCGGCCGAGGATCTTCCCTACATAATAATCATAAGATAGAGGTCGGGCGGAGCATCGCAATAAACCTTAGCTAGTCCTTTGAGTTTCAGAGCTGCTTCTGTTTGGAGTACAAACAACCGCAGAAACTAGGATGGAACCTGCAGGAGTTCAGACGTTCAACATCACTCGCTCCTCAACTCGGGAGTTCCGACCAGAACCATATCCCTTCACAGGTTTGTTTGCTGTGACTACCGACCAAACGATGAATGCAAACTACTCATGAATCACGTCAGTAAAATCAACGAATACACGTCGAGCCAATTTAGCGATTTCCCGCTTCTACATTTAATTAACCTAATTGTGTGCGAAGAAAATACCGATTGGCAGCTCTTAACAAGTTGGCAAAACCGATCAATTTTCAAATCGCCCCTATACCTGGTAAACCATGTAAGTCGAGTTTGTCACATTTTACAGGGGACTCTAAAAACTAAATAATTCAGTTTTCATTCCATATGCTATAAGTTTTTTCGTTCCATTCCTTAAAAACTGGTGGTAACAGTAGTACTTCAAAGAGCCTGGGACTAATTTCATCAAAATTTACTTCAGCGAACGACAAAATGGACTTACATGCTTTTACCCGGCCTTTGACACCCGACTTACATGGTTTTCAATTTGATTTTTATGAAAATATACCCAGCTTGGGTTATTTAATTATTATGAATATTATTCAATTTTGTTCTCCAGGTTTCAAGGTTACACCAAATACCCAAATCGATGCAAAAGGAAAATATTTAAATGAAAATTCATAGGCGTTGACTAATACGCAGTCCAAATTTAAGGCTCCTTGAGTCAAAATGACAGTCTTCACTCTTAACATTACTAGAGTTGAGCAATAAATTATTCAATATACTACCAATTCCTCAATTACCATTTCTTTAATTACAACCATTACTTTTAGGAACACTTTACCTATCACAACCGTAACTAGGTAGGTATGCATTGAATTTAAGTGTTAGGCAACTAGGTACTTTTGTTTCATTAAAACAAGGGATGAGTTACGTATGGATTAGGGGTTGGAGATCGGTCAGGGCTGGGTTAGGGATGAGCTGGGGTGGGTTATAGATGGACTAGGGGTGGATTGAGGATAGGTTAGGTGTGAGTTAGCTTAGAGATGGGATAGGGGGTTAGGGATAGGTTGGAGATGGGCTAGGGAGGGGTTAGGGGTTGGGATAGGTCAGGGCTGGGTTGGGGATGGGTAATGGATGGGCTAGGGATGGGATTGGGATGAGTTAGGGACAGGTTGGGTTAGGGGTTATAGATAGGTCAGGGCTGGGTAGGGTATGAGCTGAGGATGGGTTAGGGATGGATTAGGGATATGTTAGGTATGGGTTATGGATTGGTTGGGTGTGGGTAAGGGGTTAGGGATAGGTCAGAGCTGGATTTCAGCAACATTAGCATTACAGCTAGGTCAAACAGCCAACAAATCAATTAATTCATCTGAAATTATCCTCCTAAATAATGTAAAAATAATTTAGAAACATTGCGAAAAAAAAACACGTAGGTAGGTCGTAATCTTAAGGTTGGCCTAAGTATGGAAAATCACGTGTCTGCAGAACACAAGGAGTGGAATTTATTGCTGAAATTGAGACTTATAAAAAGGTTTCTATTTATGATCACTTTCTCCGAACTCCATTTATGAATTTTGTACTTTTACATGAAAAAAAGAAGAAAAAACTGACTATCATTGATGGAAACTTGCCACCAGCGTGAGCTGCTCATTTTATGAAGGCATACACAGGACTTACATGGTTTTCCGGCGAAAAAAGAGGTTACCGACTTACAGGTTTTTTCTATTCCTTCTGGATGAAAAACTGTTCATCAGATTGGAAAACGGTTTCACTAAATGAATCAAGCGACCCTAATTTACCTGAAAAGCTCAAAACCTTATTTTCGAAAAAATACCGACTTACATGGTTTACCAGGTATAGGGACGAAATATTCCCTTCAGTCTCGTAGTTAATCACAATTAGCTAACTACCATTGGTCTATTCAGAGAAGCAGTCCCGAACCAGTTCAGAACCAAACCGGAGCTGGAAAGGTGGATAGAGGCGCCTGGACTCCTCCAAACCGTTCAGGAGCCCTATTCCAATCCACTAAACGCGCCCGCAGTGGCTTCGCGAAGCAACTGAGTGGTTTCCCGAAACCACTGGGTGGCTAATTTTCGGAGTTAGCGATATGGGTATTATAATTATTATAATACCCGCTTCAGTTATCAACTGAAACGAGAAAAAGGTGCTTTTAGTGAATTGGAATAGGTCACTATAATAGTGACCTATTCCAATTCACTAAAAGCACTTTTTTCTCGTTTCAGTTGATAACTGAAGCAACTCAGTGGTTTCGAAGCCACTTTTCTTAGCGACTGGTCCGGAGCAGTCGCTTCATTTATCAACCAAGTGGTTTCAGTTATCAACCGAGTTGTTACTCAAAATCTTCCGGTTTTCGAGGATTTCTCGTGTTTTTTTTTTTTTCTACGTTAACATTTACGTATTATATAGGGGACCATTTTTCTGCATTTAGGGGTACTATATCTTTTACCCCCACCCCAAACATACAGTATGTTAGGTATGTTAGATCCAAATCCTCCACAATAAAAAATTGTGTAGGTACTTTTTGGAAACAGGGTGATTAGGAGATTCACATTTTGGTAGAATAACATTTTTTACCCCCACCCTAACATACAGTCTGTTAGGTATGCTAGTACCTGGACTGTTTCTCCGAACGAACCTCATTACTACCTGTGGAGGTTCGCACTTGCCGTGTGAGTGCGACCAGGCTAATTCCTCGTACCTTGAAACGTAAATCATCAAATTTTGAGGAGTGGAGGGGGTTAACAAAATTGTTTTCTTGTTCGATTCCAAAGGTTCATTATTGAAAACAAGAAACCAGGAATCCATTCATGCAGCATGAGTTATTGAGCAAATTCTCAAAGAAATCCTCAGTACGATTCAAAGAAATCGGAAATAATAGCTATATGAGGGAGTGGCAGAGGTAGGTTTCTTGTTGACAGGTCCCACCCACTAGAGGCAGCTTACAAATGGGGTATTTCAGTCAATTTTTTTTATTTTTTATTTTTCAGAAGAGTATGGCTCAGGAATAACGGTAATCAGGTCTGTTCGTGTAGAAGATGTTTTTAAAAAATCAGAGAAGCTAAGGAAAGTTGAAGATTTGAATGGTGTGACGTAGCTAGCCAATCGTGACATAACTAGCCAAAACTCTTTGAAAAAGTATCCATGCACAGTGAAGAGATGAAACCCTTGGAGAATCTCTTGGATACTACAAAATACTACTCACACGGCATAGTGTGTGTGCATCACACTAACTTGTCTCCAGTACTCTGTGGTGTGCATTTATGGCGGCCCGCCTTTTTTTCAAACGTGTGATCTCTTTAATTAATTTTTCTACCACATGTTATAGTATCATTGGGCTTAAAGTTGTAGTATATAGGTTTTCAAGGGTGCTGAATCCAAATTTGCGGTAAAAAACCTGAATTTCCGACCCAACGAAATACCCCATTGTTGTCCAAGGTGAAATCTCCCCATCATGTATCAAGATTTGTGGAAGTCAGCTTGCAATAGGTGGCAGTTCTGGGACATTTCAACTGCCACGTGTCCCCTTGAGAAGGTCATAACTTATACACAGATAATGTAGAGTCCAATTAGGTTCGTTCCAACAGAGGGATGCAGTTGGAAGGCAGTCGAACCGCAGTTCACAGCCTTCTTCATCGCCTTCCGAAACTGTCGAACTGTTCAACTTCGCTGTAGGAACGCTTTTTGCCGTCCCCTTATTTAACGATAAACAAACTGGAGCTCACATTACTTCCAGTTTCACGTGTCATTTCACCTTCTTGCTCATTTCAACAAAAAATTACTAGCTATGTTTTGTTTACCTAAATGAACTAATGAGGTAAATTTGTGAAACGTTTTTACATTTGGTACATACAGGTACAACTCTTACCAAATTTTCTTTCCTACATTCAAATCAATGTTACCACTCGGGTACCTATGTGATTTTTGTTGATTCCTTTTAACATTTACAATCCATTACTATTTGTTTACATCTATGTATTCTGTTGTAAAATGCTATTTTCATCTCCATTAAAGTTGTTTACTCAAACGCTCTTTTAGACAATACCTCTCCTGCGTTTGAAAAAAAAAAATCACTGCAAATTTATGACAATTATAATGGACCACTACAGTTTGTAAGAAAACGTCTCATACTATTTTGCATTTTTAATGAACTTGCCCTGAAAACGTGAAAAATTAAAGTGAATTGTTTTTTCGAAATAATAAACACTTTTAGCGTACCAATTTGAACTTTCGGGAAATCCACTACGTTTCGGCAACTACTGGGGTCCTTGTCCACCTTTTTAGGACGTCCCACAGTAAGACTTGGTCGTCCTTATGCGATCGATCTGGGGTGAAGGAGGACAACACTCAACAGAAAAAAACCACACAGTAATCCGTTTTAGACCATTCTGAATCCAAATCCGCGAAAAAAACCATAGGTGTATGTCTGTGTGTAACAAAATCTTGTGTACTCTGCCCAGGCCTTAGTTCTCAACCGATTTTCGTGGTTCTTTTTTTGTTCGACGCGGAAAACTATCTAGTTGTGCACTACGGTGCTGGAATTTTAAACTTTGCTTTTTAAGTAAGGGTGTTAAGGGGGGGGGGGGGGTTAAAGCTTAAAAAACGTGCGTTTGCGGGCATAATCTTGTAAACTCTGCCCAGGCCTCAATTTTCAACCGATTTGCGTGTTTCTTTTTTTGTTTGACTCAAATAACTTCCGAGTTGTACATGATTTTACCAGAGTACCAAAATTCGCAAGGAGAGGGGATGAGTGTGGGGATAATATTCATAAAATATCCGATTTTTCAATATTTCGGTTCCTTTAATGCTTACTAATTGTACCCAACCTTTGAAATTGAGGAAAAATTATCATTATACCTCCGGATTTTCCGACGTATTTCCGCTTTGGTGCCAGACTGGCACCATTCGAGGGGGGGGGGGGGGATGAACTCGAATTCGCATGTTGGGTATCGTAGATCATGGATTTTAAAATGCTCTTCAGATTCGAGGCTCCCATATAATGGTGAGGGGGGAGAGGATCACTATTTCTTGCCTAAAGTAACAAATAAATTACATCGAGTGAAACAGTTTTATCGCTTACCAACTGGTTAAACTGATCTAATGCTTATCCAATGGGACGTCCCCTGGAATGCATGCATTACTGAACAATATGTTTTACTTCTACAATGTTCAATAAAGTGTTTTTTTCTATCAGGATTGAAATAAATTAATAAATAGACCAGGATGATTTGAAATAACCAACGCTGTAAATGGACGACCATTAGCTGGAGGGTGGGGTAAACTCTAAAAAAAAATACACTAATAACTCACTAATAAAAATGAATTTAAGCAGTGGAGTAATAATTGATTTTTGGGGTAGTTGTAATTGAGAAGTCCGTGTTGCATTAACACAATTATTAAATCAAGAAAAAAACGCTGCAAATTATTACACAATGGTTTATTATTTTTCTATATAGATCACTCGTCTACAAAATCACCAACCATCCAATATAAAGAAAAAAGAAGAAAAAAAAAATAATAATAGATTTTTTAAAAAATTTAAAAAAAATCAAAGAAAAATCAAAATCACCAACCATTGATCGCATTTTGGTCAGCTCTAATTTGAACGGAGATTAGGCCTCTTTTGCGATTCACACTCGTGTTTTGATTTATTTATATATACATATATTTCAATATAAACCCTTAAATTTTCGTAGGGAGCGAACGGTTTGTCCTACAGAGCTCCGCGTGGTCTCAAAAAATTCTAAAAATTCTATAGAATCTTAAATTGAAGGAAAAAAATACCTTTATATCAAAATTTTTTGAGTTAGGGCGTTTTCAAAATTTCAAAATTGATTTTGGAACCCTTAGAAGTGACCTACATCAACCAAAAGCTTCGGGGCACAACTAGACCCCAAATGGAGCCTACATACCAAATTTCATTAAAATCGGTCAATGCTAAGTGGCAAAAGTGCCGGGTGTTAAAATTTTTTTTTTCTTGGTCGATTCCAAAGGTTCATTATTGAAAATAATAAACCAAAATGAACTACAAAAAATGGAATATTTTTCTTCTCTATCCATACTTCCCCAGTCACAGTATTACTTTAAATTTGTTAATGTATAGCTTACAAGTAACGCAGTACATCAACGGAAAAACTAGGTGGACCGATATCCAAAAAATGAAACTATTTATGAGGAGAAGAGGAAAGAAGAACGAACTAAATACGAAAACAAAAACAACACGATTGGTTTGAAGAGATGCGAAGTGAACTCCACGAATTCAATTTTAGAATGATCAGGTTAACGAAAGAGGTTTCAAATGGAAAAGGTTCCCTTTTTCGACGGACCCTTTCAACTTCCTTCCAAATGCATTCCAACTGCAGTTGAACGGATTATTCTGTCGGAACAACGGTTGGTTTGATCCATCCGACGGTTCGTCCTGTAGGAACAGCAGTTAGGCTACTGCGCATGCGCCAGTCATTTCCTTCCAACTGCGGTTGCTGTAGGAACAAACCTAATTATAAGGACTACAAGACCAAAGAAGAGGGGAAGGGGGCATAAAGACACTCCTCGCTTCTTCCCGACCACGTTCATGCATCACCTCATTATCCAAGTCAAACTTAGTCAAATTAAAGTTATGCTTGTCGTTCATTAAATTAAAAATCGTTGGATGCTGTCGACTCTCTACCCCTGGAGGAGGAAATACAACGTACCAACCCATACGCGCATTTTCAACATTTCGGAGTTCACGACCTGTCTGAACTCCATCAACGTAAGTGGGCTTTAAATGTTGAGAATTGAAATATGAATACCGAGTTATTTATCTGTAAAAGGCATTGTTAGGCACTTGAGTAGTAAATAAGCAGGAAAGACAGCCAGCGAAAGTTAATCAGTAGTTTCATTTCTGTTTAAAACCTAATTTTCATCTGAATGATGTCAAGCATTTTTTTTTTTAATTGGAATTAGCAAGAATAGCACAGGACTGATAACCCCCATCCCCGAGAAAAGGACTTTACAATACATCTATAATTTTAACACTTAGGTATTTTCACCTGCAAATACGAGTTGACTGGGTGGCTCTGTTGCAAGGCTTTAGCTGTAAAGCGCACGCCACTGCTTTCCAAGTGATGGGCGAACACTCCTCAATATCCTTCACATAGAGAGGCGTCATATTTGGTAAGATGAGTTTCCTGTAACGCACGACAAACGATCCCAAATTTAATATAATGTAAGACCGTAAGACTAACCTGAGATTTGGCAATTCGAAACGCTTACTTTTCAGTGACCCAAAGGTCGTAATCCATTTTAGCGGCTCGATCCGAGTCGGGGTGACAACTCCTGAACAGGTCGAGAGGACGGTTATTGAAGATACTGCAGAAGTTCAAGTTCTTGCAACCAGGAGCACACGGCTCAGCAACTGAAATTACGAACAAATTGTTCAGTAGATGAAAAGCCCTTAATTTAGAAAATAATACTTGTGATAAACACAATCAAGAATACGTAGAATGGGGAAATTGCCTCACATTTTTCAATTTTTTTTTTCGAAAGAGGGTTTACTGATATGGAAGAAAACCATAGTGTGCTGCTCGAAAAAGCATCCTAAAAATGTAGAGAATTTAAGGAAGATGGACATTTTAAAAGAAGCGGCATTCTGTTCATGGGGGCATGGGGTTGCAACGTAACGGATTTTCTGACCAATCTGACTTCATTGGAGGAGCTGTTCCGCTCTGAGGTAGCGCTACCTCTGGAAATGCAAATGAAACTATAGGTTACGTAGTCAAACGACTTTCGTCAAACGACGTTCTTCAACTCTGTTTAACTCAACTTTGTCCTAAGCTAGCACTCAGCCTGAAAAGGCTAGTTTGCGCACGCTTAGCTGAAGAGATCCGAAAGATCGAAACGAAGAACCAAACAAAACGATCACCACTGAAAGTGGGAATTTGAAACGTTTTGACTGTAACCCAAGCATTCTTGATGCAAAAGGGGCAGTCAGTTTTGTTTTAGTATAGATGGGACTTTGGTCAATCGTTTTCGTCATACGGTGACTCATCAGCAACGCGAAGTAGCGTTGGAACGACTTGGAGTAAGCACACTGCTTGTTGTAAGCTAAAAAGCTTGTTTCCGAAGAGAGTTTCAAGAAAGACATGTGACAAAAGACGTTTGACAAAACGTCGCATTAACAAAACGTGTCATTTGACCACCAGTCGTGTGACAAACAGTCTGTGTGTGTGTGTGTGTGTATGTATGTATGTGTGTGTGTGACAAAATCTTGTGTCGTCTGCACAGGCCTTAGTACTCAACCGATTTTCCTGGTTCTTTTTTTGTTCGATGCGGAATTTCGAATTTTGCTTTTTAAGGGGGAGTAAGAGGGGTTAATGCTTAAAAAACGTAAAAAAAGTAAAGTAAAGTAAAGTAAGCAACCATTTCAGGTTGAATTTTCGTCCGACTGCCATTCTTGGCGTCGCGGACATCATCAGCTGTCTCCCTAAGGCGAGATCAGAATTTGTTATGATGATTTCGCTCATGGCTTCCCAAACATCACCGCTCTGGGTTGGAACGAGAGATTACCGATCGTCTAATAGACAGAAAACATTCTGCTGGCGACCAGATTCGAACTCGCATCCCCGTAAGACGGTTCTTCTCTTATCACCGCAGTCGGGTACACTGTCCACTAGACCACCGAAAACTTAAACATATTGTTTAGTAATGCATGCATTCCAGGGGACGTCCCATAGGATAAGCATTAGATCAGTTTAACCAGTTGTTAAGTGATAAAACTGTTTCACTCGATGTAATTTATTTATTACTTTAGGCAAGAAATACTGACCCCCCCCCCCCACCACCATTATCCACCTTAACATTTCTAGCGGCGTGGGAACCTCGAATCTGAAGAGCATTTTAAAATCCATGATCTATGATACACAACATGCGAATTCGAGTTCACCACCCCCACCACCACCTCCCCAACGCCAACAATGGTGCCAGTCTGGCACCAAAGCGGAAATACGTCGTAACATTGATCTTTCATCTGTTAGTTTTGGTAGGCAGTCCGTCGAAGTTCACATCCATATTCAAGGTGAAACACAAAAAAAAAAAAAAAAACACGAAATAAGCGGTTTATGGCATCATGGCACCATATCCTAGCACCATGGTGGTACAGAGAATAATTCATGAAAATCCGGAGGTATAATGAGAATTTTTCCTCAATTTCAAAGCTTGGGTACAATTAGTAAGCAGTAAAGGAACCAAAATATTGAAAAATCGGATATTTTATGAATATTATCCCCCCACTCACCCCCTCCCCTTGCGAATTTTGGTACTCTGGTAAAACCATGTACAACTCGGAGGTTATTTGAGTCAAACAAAAAAAGAAACACGCAAATCGGTTGGAAATTGAGGCCTGGGCAGAGTTTACAAGATTATGCACGCAAACGCACGTTTTTTAAGCATTAACCCCCCCTTTCCCCCTCTTAAAAAGCAAAATCCAAAATTCCGGCGCCGTAGTGCACAACTAGATAGTATTTCGCGTCAAACGAAAAAAGAACCACGAAAATCGTTTGAGAACTAAGGCCTGGGCAGACGACACAAATTATGCCCAAAAACGCACGTTTTTCGAGCATTAACCCCCCCTTTCCTCCCCTTAAAAGGCAAAATTCGAAATTCCGGCGACGTAGTGCACAACTAGATAGTTTTCCGCGACGAACAAAAAAAGAACCAGGAAAATCGGTTGAGAACTAAGGCCTGTGCAGAGTACACAAGATTTTGTTACACACACACACACACACACATACACACACACCTACACACACACACACACACACACACACACAGACATACACCTATGGTTTTTTTCGCGGATTTGGATTCAGAATGGTCTAAAACGGATTACTGTGTGGTTATTTTTTTTTCTGTTGAGTGTTGTCCAACTTCACCCCAGATCGATCGCATAAGGACGCCCAAGTCTTACTGTGGGACGTCCTAAAAAACTTAAAAAACGTGCGTTTGCGGGGGTAATCTTGTAAACTCTGCCCAGGCCTCAATTCCCTACCGATTTGCGTGTTTCTTTTTTTGTTTGACTCAAATAACTTCCGAGTTGTACATGATTTTACCAGAGTACCAAAATTCGCAAGGGGAGGGGGTGAGAGGGGGGATAATATTCACAAAATATCCAATTTTTTAATATTTCTGTTCCTTTACTGCTTACTAATTGTACCCAACCTTTGAAATTGAGGAAAAATTCTCATTATACCTCCGGATTTTCACGAATTATTCTATGTGTCACCATGGAACTAATAGTGGTGCCACCGTGGTGCCAGGACACCATAAACCGCATATTTCGTGGTTTTTCTTTGTATGTTTCACCTTGAATACGGATGTGAACCTCGACGGATTACCTACTAAAACTAATAGATGAAAGTTCAATGTTACGAAGTATTTGCGCTTTGGTGCCAGACTGGCCCCATTGGTGGAGGGGAGGGGGGGGGGGGGGCTCGAATTCGCATGTTGGGTATCGTAGATCATGGATTTTAAAATGCTCTCCAGATTCGAGGCTCCCATGCCGCTAGAAATGTTATGGTAGATAATGGTGAGGGGGGGGGGGGGGGTCACTATTTCTTGCCTAAACTAATAAACCAAATTACATCCAGTGAAACAGTTTTATCGCTTTCCAAATGGTTGAACTGATCTAATGCTTATCCAATGGGACGTCCCCTGGAATGCATGCATTACTAAACAATATGTTTAGCTGGTAGGTTACGTGATCGAACACAGAAGCGCTGACTGCGGGAAGAGAAAAAACCCTGACGTGCAAGTGACCAAAAGAAGTAATTTTACTCACTCTGTTTACAATCCGAGTCTTCTTATTAGTTTATCAAGCATTATTAGTCTTCATCCTCGCTTATTTAGTTTCTATATTAAGTTAGTTTCGTTATTTGAATCACATTATTTGTGTGGTAATTTGACTGGATCGTTTCGTGTTGTCGCGCTTAGAACTTGGAAGGGCGTAGAACTCTACCTGTTGTTGCTCTGCGGTACTATCTGGGAGTTCTACGCCAGAGCGCTCAGTATGTGAATCCGGTCACTTTTCGCGTCGTTTTTTTTTTTCGTGTGACGTGAACGATATTCCTCGATTTTCGCGGTGTTTTTTGGCAGAGGCTTCGCTTGTTAGGCATTTTCTTCTATGGTAATTTTGGTTTATTATTTTCAATAATGAACCTTTGGAATCGACCAGGAAAAGAAATTTTTAGAACCCCCTCAAAATTTGCAAAACCCCCCCTGCAAAATGTACGCGGCACTTTCCCCACTTAGCATTGACCGATTTTGATGAAATTCGGTATGTAGGCTCCATTTGGGGTCTAGTTGTGCCCCGAAGATTTTGGTTGATGTAGGTCACTTCTAAGGGTTCAAAAATGAATTTTGAAAACGCCCTAACTCAAAAAATTTTGATATAAAGGTTTTATTTTTCCTTCAATTTAAGATTCTATAGAATTTTTTGAGACCACGCGGAGCTCTGTAGGACAAACCGTTCGCTCCCTACGAGAATTTAAGAATTTTACGTACGATAAATCAGAAACACGCGTGTGAATCGCAAAAGAGGCCTAATCTCCGTTCAACTTTTAGCTGACCGAAATGCGATCGATGTTTTTCTTCATATTGTATGGTTGGTGGCTTTTGAGACGAGTGATCTACATAGAAAAATAATAAACAATTGTGTAATAATTTGCAGCGTTTTTGACAGAGGCTTCGCTTGTTAGGCATTTTCTTCTATGGTAATTTAATTTTTCCTTGGGTACCCTTGGTGTTCAACGTTATTTTAGGGCCCTATTATAGAATTTGACTTGAAATTCCAGAGTCTAAAATTGAGCCAAATTCCCCATTAAGTCAATAAACCTCAAACAAGAGCAGCATACCAAGACGGGATTTCCCGTCAACCGAGGTCAGCTACCCTCGTCCGGTCACTCCCTTCGTTGGGAATGACAGGGAGAAGGAATAACCCCTATTACAAAGTCGAAGGCTCAAGCCCGAGGCACTCAGTCTGGTGGAAGCTCTTGCGAGACATTTAACTATCAAACAAGATCTTTTCAAAAACCTCAAAACCTCGCCTAAATTAAGCTTAAATCCTCTCTCTTCTACAACTTAGTGATTTGTCTGGTGTGGATAGGCTCTATCCGACAGTTAACTGCTTTGTAATTCGCTGTTCTCTTCACCTTCCTCCTATTTATCAAGTGTGGCAGATGCTACAATCAGAGAAAACTGGATGAAAAGGTCCTCCTCGTCGAGTCTGGTGGTGCTAGGATCCGTTCCTAGGGAACGAAGACTCTCCTGTTCACTTCACACTTACCTTGACCAAATCACACAAAATTTTACAATGGGGTGTGCTCATGGGGCGGAAAAACTGTTATTGTTATTTTTAATCTAAACTAGACCTCATTTTGAGAATTTTTACACCAGACGTTCTCTTTTTGGATGAGTAAATCTTTTTCTATGATTTTTCAAAGTTTCGAATGTTTATGACGTCACGTGGGCTGGGGTGAGGGATGCGTGACGTCATAAACATTCGAAACTTTGAAAAATCATAGAAAATGATCTACTCATCCAAAAAGAGAACGGCTAGTGTCAAAATTCTCAAAATGAGGTCTATTTTCAATTAAAAATTAAAAAAAAAAAAAGGCGCACCCCCCATTTAGAGACGCTAAAATTTGTACTTTTGATATAAAAAGGAAAAACTAATATTTTGTGAGACCTGAGATTACTTCAGAAATAGGTTCTTACAATACAATATGTCGTGCCTCTTAAGTTGCTCCAGTTTTTCTTTCTAATAGCACTCATCAGCAAGCATTAGCCCCAGCACGAACATGTCCGAAACATGAATTCATGCCCTTATTAGACTAGTTTCCTCGTAATGTGTGAAATGGTTTTCCTTCTGAATAGAAACTAAAGGTACTTTGAGCAATTTCCCATTTATTCTCAATTTCCATTCTCCAATTTATTCTCAATTTCCATTTTCCCATTTATTCTCAATTCCATTCCCTTAGAATAAGCAAGAGTACGAAGTGCGCATTCAAACGATTTTTCAGTAATCAACATCGAGTAGAATTTAGATATGCATTACGGAACGAAAGAAGAAACCAATTGACACTATTCATTATTTTGCATCTAAAGCTGACACTAACCTTCGTCCAAGCACTGGTTCATATTTTCCTCCTCAAGCGTGGCACAAGTGCTTTCATAAGCTTCCCAGTCGAAGTCGCCAGTGAAAATCTTGGTGCAGAGTTTCTTGCAATGGGAACCAGCTGCTTTCTTGCAACAATGCAACTTGGCGTCATACAGACCAGATTTGGGACCAGGTTTCGGTTTCATTCGCTGCACCGCGTGCATTGGCTTGGGATCCTCGTAGTTGCCGATGGGAGGATCCTGGTTGCTTCGCAAGAAGCATTGCCACATTTTGTCCTGTCGAATGAAGACCATTTTGAAGAAAGACGTAATAACGAATGAAATCAGATCAAATAAAAAAGTCTGCCAAGTGGGTGTGGCACATAGCTTCCTCGTATCCATAACCCGATTGTATAGATGATCCGATGCATAGTAGTTAATCTCAAAACACCAATCTCTAAGTACCTTCCACTACCCTCATAGGGGACCATCTACACGTCAACCCTCACAAATACCTGAAAAATTCATTGAAATCGGGTAGAAAAGATAATATTAAATGATAATTAAATTAAGGTAATAACCAACGAAATCAAATCCAATGAAAAAGTCTGCCAAGTGGGTGTGGCACATAGCTTCTAGTAGCTAATCTCAAAACATCCATATCTTGCCAATCATTTTCATTTTTCAAATAAATCGTCAATTTAGGGAAAATTGGGTCGGTACAATAATAATAATTTAATAAGTACAATTTAAAATTAATTGAAAAATACCTATTGTTATGAGTGCTCAACAAAATTATGGCAATTTGGAAAACGTTTATAAAATTGGCTAGATTTTTTTTTTTTTTTTTTTTTTTTTTAATGATCTGTATATTATTACAACTGTATACAATACATCTAGCAATCTCTTTAATAGAGATATGCACTTAACTCAGTTCTGTGGTTCATAGATCACTACCTACTTCCTCATCACACTACACACTTCCCTTCTAGAGGTTGGTGACAAGGTCCAAGGGCTTGGTCCTCTTCAATCGTCGTACGTCCCTACTGTTGTCCGGCAGATTCAATACTTTGACGTTTGAATGAAAGTGGAGCCAGAAAAATGATGAACATTGAGAATTATTTAGAATTATATTAAAGAAATTAGAAATTTAAGTAGATACCTTACTAAGTACCTTGAATTTATTTGAGTAACTCGCACTACCAGAATA
The DNA here is from genome assembly GCA_009739505.2 of Apolygus lucorum. Classification (NCBI taxonomy): domain Eukaryota; kingdom Metazoa; phylum Arthropoda; class Insecta; order Hemiptera; family Miridae; genus Apolygus; species Apolygus lucorum. The sequence continues at coordinate 49,016,519 of CM019179.2, forward strand.
GGGTACAATCTACACGACAAACCGGACAACCACTAAAAAATTCATAGAAAACGGATCCAAAAACTTTTGATTTCTAGAGCACTTTTTTAAAACCGATAAAAGTGAAAACAATGCTTGGAAGACTTGGAAGCAACAGTGGAATCAGGGGATTAACCCTAGAGTAGTAGACTTCCCTGACACACAGTTATTAGTAGACTACGTAAAAATGACGTGTGAAACTGAAAGAATATTTTCAACACAAAATGGTCATATATTTTTCATTCATTCAACAAAAAACGATTATAAACTCATTCTTCTTAGTAGTCTTGTGCGAAACCTCGTTGAGTCAACATCGGACAGTTCTCTCGCGTAAAAAAATATACAAGTGCCTAGTGGACGGTGATGTTTACATTACGAAATGGATGACCCGGGCAACAATGAAGGCCAGCCGACTATTCAGGTCATTATTACGGAAACGAGGCAACAATTATTGCAACACCGTGAGGCGACAAATGCGATTCGAAGTGTGGATCCCCACGTAAGTAACGCATTCAATCATTTGTATGGTATCGTAACTTCACTTTGCGATTACCTAAATCAAGCCAATGACCAAATAGTGGATCTTAATCAAAAAATAAAAATTCTTGAGGACAAGCAAGGGGTACCCAAACCGACTCAACCCCAGGTTCTTAAGAATTATAGTACTGATGAAGAAGACCTCGCTAGAGAAACGGATTGGATCCTAAAGAAATCACGCAAAAAACGCAAAGCTGGTTCATCAACAGAAGGAGCTCATTCCTCGAACAAACCTAAGGATGGTAAGGTTGTGAACAAATTGTTAGATACAAAACCAAAAAAAGACCCACCTCCTCCACCTATAAATGTTGTAGGCATGAAGAGCTATTCATCGATTAAAGACATCATCAAAGACATACCCAAAGACAAATACAAAGTCACTTCACTGAACAATGACGTCTGGAAAATCAACGTGGATTCTCGTGACAATTGGAAATTGATCACAGAGAATCTACGATCAGAGCAAAAACAATGGTACACTTACCAGGACAAAGCCGAGAGGCCTATAAAGGTAATGGCTAGAGGTCTGCACGCGTCATGTGATAAAAGAGAAATTATCGAAGACCTGAGAAATCAAGGTTTTAATATCTTGGATGTCACTAACATTCTAAAGAAAGTTAAAAAGAAAAACGAGAGAGGTGTATTTGAAACCTTTCAAGAACCCCTTCCTCTCTTCATGCTAACATTTGACAAAAATGATGATATTAACAAGATACATAACATAAAGGCTATCCTCAACATAGTTGTGAAGATTGAACCGTTAAAGAACGCATCTAAACTTATCCCTCAATGCAAAAAATGCCAAAGCTATCTTCATACACAATCCTACTGTGGAAAAGAACCAGCATGTGTGAAATGTGCTGGACCACACATTACAGCCGAATGTCCTCTAGACAAGGCTGAAACTCCGAAATGCGTTAATTGTAAAGGGAATCACCCAGCAAATTATCGCGGCTGCGAAGTAGCTAAAGAGCTACAAAGAATGAGGAACAATGCCACCAAACCCCAAGTGAAAGAACTCAGAAGACAACATACTTCCACCGAAAGAAGTGTTAGCAGGCGAAAATCCCTTACTACAGCAATAGCAGGTGCTTCCACCTCCAACGCTTCATATGCTAACGTAGTTGCAAAAAAAGAGGTGAACGTGTCGAGCACTGAAAAAATGTTCGGACAAATACTAGAGAGATTAAACGAACAAAATCATACTAATAAGCTGCTATTTGAGAGAATAGCCAAATTAGAAAAAAGTCTAACCAACTACGGAATAATATGATGGATCCAACATTAAGAATAGCAACATGGAACGCAAATGGTTTACTGAATCACATAAAAGAAGTAGAAGTATTTCTCCATTCCAACAAGATAGACATTCTTCTCGTCTCTGAAACTCATTTCACTCGTTCTTCTTACGTTAAAATAAAAGGGTACGTTTGTTACCACACAATTCACCCTAGCAATAAAGCTAGAGGAGGCTCAGGAATTATAATTAATGAGAACGTAGTGCATCACGAAGAACTGAAAATTGAGGAGGAAAAAATGCAAGTAACCTCGGTCAACGTGCAACTCAAAAACAAATGTTTCAGAATAGCAGCAATTTACTGTCCCCCGAGACATAACTTGAAGCAAGATGACTATAAAAGTCTTTTTGAAAGGCTAGGAAGCAACTTCATTATCGGAGGAGACTATAATGCCAAAAATACATACTGGGGATCACGGTTAAAACAACAAAAGGTAAAGAACTGTATGCAGCAGCAACTATACTCAAGTGCGATTTCTACTCGTCTGGCAGGCCTACATATTGGCCCACTGATCCCAACAAAACCCCTGATCTAATTGACTTCTTTGTAAGCAGAGGTATCTCAAGTGGATACATAAACGTAGAGGATAGTGACGACTTACCATCTGATCATTCACCCATTATCGTAACAATCAGTGAAAAAGTTATCCTGAGAGAAAAAACTCCAAGTTTGTTCAATAGGAAAACTTGCTGGTCCTGTTTCCGTCAACAACTGGAAACAACTATAAACCTGAAAGTACCAATGAAAACCCCTGAACAAATAGAAGATGAACTTGACCTCTTTATTAATAATATACAACAAGCAGCCTGGCAAAATACACCAGTAACTCAAAACAACAATTGTGACAATCAAAAATTGTATCCATTGGAATTGAGAAATTTACTGAATGCGAAACGAAAAGCGAGGAGAAAGTGGAAAAATAATAGAACATCCGAAAACAAAACAATACTTAACAGATACGCAAACAAACTTAAACACCTAATCAGAACCATGGAAAATGAATCAGTTGATCACTTTCTAACTACACTGACTGCGGAGAAAGATACGGAGTACTCTCTCTACAAGGTTACCAAAAACTTGAAACGTCCCAAAGTCCTCTCACCTCCAATCAAAAAGGAGGATGGAACTTGGGCCAGAAGTAATATAGAGAAAGCAGACCTTTTTGCTGAACATCTCTTCGAAACTTTCAACCATTACCAAATCAAATACCAGACGAAAATACAACTCGGACGGAAAAAATTGACGAACTCGAAATACTTCCAGTGACACTGAAGGAACTTAAGGATGAAATAAAAAGCAACATTAATGCAAAAAAAACGCCCGGCTACGACCTGATATCAGGTCGTGTAGTGAAAGAGCTCCCCGATAAAGCAGTGATGAAATTGCTTCACATTATCAATGCTACATTTAGACTGAAACACGTACCTTCCCAATGGAAAGTTGCTGAAGTCATCATGATCTCCAAACCAGGAAAATCACCAAACGAGAAGACGGGGTATCGACCAATATCGCTCCTCCCTGTTATGTCAAAACTATTTGAAAAATTGCTTCTTAAACGTCTCAAACCATTGATAGAAGATAGAAATTTAATTCCAAATCACCAATTCGGATTCAGAAAAAAACATTCAACCATAGATCAAGTCCATCGAATCACTAACATAATAGAAAAGGCCCTCGGAAGTAAGAAAATATGTGCTAGTATCTTCTTGGATGTGGCACAGGCCTTTGACAAGGTTTGGCACGAGGGATTGGAGTACAAACTGCACAGAGATCTCCCAAAACAGTACTACTTACTGCTAAAATCCTACCTTGAAAACAGGCATTTCAGGGTGAAGCAAGATGACCAATACTCTGGCTTGAAGCCAATAAAAGCTGGAGTCCCGCAAGGGAGTGTCTTAGGGCCAGTCCTTTATCTACTGTACACAAGGGACTTACCCCAACGAGAAGGTACAACTGTTGCCACCTTTGCAGATGATACGGCTATCCTCTCCGTCGATGATGATATCGAAGCTGCAACTAGTAATCTACAGAAGTCAATCACTGAGGTTACTAAGTGGACCAATATGTGGAGAATAAAGTTGAATGAATCAAAATCAGTTCACATCAACTTTACTAACCGAAAAATTCCTGTCATGGATGTTGAGATCAATTCAAATAAAATACCCCATACCGATGCAGTTAAATATTTGGGTATGACCCTCGACTCCAAATTAAACTGGAAAAAAACATATAGAAAAGAAAAAAGAGGAAATTAAAATCAAATTCAGAAAGATGTATTGGTTGATGGGAAGCAATTCTCGTCTCTCTCTCCACAATAAACTGCTTATTTATAAGCAGATCCTTCGCCCTATCTGGACCTATGGAATTCAGTTATGGGGCTGTGCCAAAAAATCAAACATTAACAAAATTCAAACCTCCCAAAACAAAATACTGAGAAGTATAGTGCGTGCACCTTGGTACATGAGGAACGATGATATTCATCGAGACTTGGGGATGGAAACAGTCCACAAAATTATCGCAAGGTACTCAAGGAGGCACGAACAACGCCTCCACAATCATGAGAACCTGGAAATGCTCTACGTTTTGGACAACGAAGATGAACTCCGGCGACTCAAGCGAAAAAAACCACTGGACTTAGTTAGTGCTGTTAAAGTGCAGTTATAGCTCAGTGTTGAAGATTCTGTTATGAGAAGGGACTGCGTTTTACTGTAAACGGGCTCTCAAGGAGTGTAATAATGATATGTAATATTGCTAGATGGATTGTATTTAATATTCAGTTGCAATAATAAATCACGTTGAAAAAAAAAAAAAAAAAAAAAAAATTCTTCTTAGTATTTACTTTTATATGTTGCGTATATGACATAATATTTTCTAAAGAGAAGCTATGAATATATGAATTATTTCACATAAACGTTCTTATGTCAAATCCAAAACTCGATTTTTACTCTGGATAATATATTATACTCGATAAAATAAATGTTTTGAAATAAATATATTATGCTTGAAATATTTTGAAAGAGAAAATGAATGAAAATATGAGAAAAAAGAGTCTCTTGCTATTTTGAGATGTGGAGAAAAGGTGTGCTTCATTCTCGAATAAATGTTATAGAAAAACGCTGCAAATTATTTCACAAAGGTTTATTATTTTCCTGTATAGATCACCCTTCTGTTGGGAGGGATCTCCCATGCCAACCATAGGTACCTACTACCTACTAAGGCATTTTTGAAAATTTCAACCCCAACTACCAACGAAGGGTTGATGCTTTGATGCTGTAAAAGGTATTCAACGTCAGGAATTTCTTGAGCACTCGTTCAAATTGCATGTATTTCAACTCCCTGATCTCCAATGGGATTCCGTTGTAGAGTTTTAAAGATGTGCTTACTTCTCACATCATATGAATGGGAGTCACCTCTGACAGGAAAGTCACTGATTTTAAGCTGCTTGAAGAGTGGCCTACAACGCTCATAATAACTTGAGTTACTGATTATCCGTATGGCTTTTTTTTTTTGTATACTCATTATTGAGTTGCAGTTTCCCCAGACATGTATAGCATAGGTACAATTTGCGTGGAACATTCCAAAATATAACTGTCTGACTGTACCGGGTGGTAGAAACTGCAAACCGTGGAAAATGCGTCATAATTGTCTTAACTGAAGTGCCCACACCTTGACTGAGGGCGAAAACTACTCCATTTAGCTGCTTCACAAGGGCTTCGGCGAGGGCACTTTTATCAATTATGACGCATTTTCCACGGTTTGTAGTTGGGACGTATCGATGATGGACTTGGAGGTGCTAACAATGTTATTTTTTGGCTAGTCTGGGTTAAGATTATTTCGTTGATTGAGAACCACTTTTGGAGCTTATTGAACTCTGTGAGATGTCTGGTGATTACTTCGGATCGGTTTTCACAACTACTTATCATTGTCGTAACATCGGCATACTGAGTGATACTTGCAGAGGTACAGAGGTACATATCACTACCTAATGCAGAGTACAAAAATCTGAGACCTCAAAATTAGTAAAAAGGAAATACACGTTTGCACATGCGCAGTGGCTACTATCTGTTTGGGGCAATGATTTTCATAGGGGACCATCTACACGCCAATTCGCACAATCCCTGAAAATGTCATCGAAATCGGGTGAGAAATGTAAAGTTATGGCTGTGGCAAAAAAGTATGGCTGTGGCAAGGATTTCATGAAAGACAGTAGAAATTTTGATTTTAATTTTTTTGTCAGCCTTGAAAAGTGAAAACAAAGCTTCCGCTACCTTGGTAGACTAAGAAGCAAAAGTTCCCCAAAATCAAAATTTCCACTCGATTTTTACATTTCAGACCTTCCTGAACAATTTTGGTTCCGTGTCTGTCTGTCATGAATTCCTTGCCACAGCCATAACTTCTACATGTCTCACTCGATTTCGATGAACTTTTCAGCGATTGTGCGGGATGGCGTGTAGATGGTCCTCTATGAAAATCATGGCCCCAGATTGAATGTATTTTGTGCGCATGCGCAAACTTGTATTTCCTTGAAAATAGACACAACATTTTCCAACAATGTAGAGTCCCCTATGAGGGTAGTACAAGTTACTTAAAGATTGATGTTTTGAGATTAGCTACTATGCATCTTCTATACAATAGGGTTATGGATACGAGGAAGCTATACGCCACACCCACTTGGCAGACTTTTCCTTGCACCGAATATGTTCATTATGGCAGCCATTAAACTCCCCGCAGCCGAACATAATTTTGACAATTTCGACCATTTGGTCTCGTCGGTTTCAAAGCCTAGCCCGATATCCTCGGGTGGAGGGCAGTTAAAAAGATAGCTACTTGTCACGGTCATCGATTGGCGCAGGCAACAGTCCAACTTAGACCCGCTTTTGAGGTCAAAACTTTTCATATCGGAATAAGAAGAATTAAAACTTTAAGGAGCGAAATCGGTTTTAAATTTTTTTCCTTCTCCGAACCCTTCAATGAACTATTTTTCCTTGAGAAGATTAACTCAATGTTCCAAGAACTCCCCGGCTTTATAAAGATTCTCAAGAAGACACTTCTAGTGAAAAATCCCATTCGTGTATTCATTCATTCCCATCCCATTCAGTGATTAAGCGAATTTTCAAAGTTTCTATTTAGGTTTATTATTTTCAATTGCCTTTAGAATCGAGCTAGGAAATACAATTTCAACTCCCCCTCAAAATTTGTTGGTTCACTTTTCATGGTACGTAGGATCTGAAAATCGAATGGATACTCGGCTCTTCAGCCTCGCCATGCTGCTTAGAGCCTTTGGCTAAAATTCAAGAAACATGGAACATGCTTTAGCCGCGCTTTCTTCGGAGTAGGGATGGGGTGAACGGTTAGAGAATATTTTCAGCGTGACACTTTTCGAGTACCTAGTTAGTCCAAGGCTAAAGCATGTCCCATGCTAAAATCCGTACGTCCGCCGTACGCAGCACTTTCCTTAGTTACCATGAATAGATTTTGATGAAATTTGGCATATGGGCTGCATTTGGGGTCTAGTGGTGCAGCGAAACTTTTAGTTAGTATCAATCACTTCTTAGGGGTGAAAAATGAGTGTTGGAATTTTCAACTCCTTTAAAGGAATTGTTTTTTCACCAATTTAAAATAGAATGAGACTAGCCAGAGCTTTGTAGGACCAACCGTTTGCACCCTAGAGAACTTGAGGGTTGGACTTACGATAAATCAGAAACACGAGTGTGAATTGCAAAGGAGGTCTAATCTCCGTTCAAATTTTAGCTGAACCGTCAAAGAAAATGAAGCTATTGCAATGGCCTCAAAATGTTTAGAATGAACTTTTTCTGAAATGAAAAATATGTTCACTGAAATCCGTTTTGGACCTTTTGGAACGATTCCTGAAGTTTTTCCAAAAATCATACCATGTGTCACTCCGCACAACAACTTGAGTAATTTTCAAGCAAAATTGTTTGGTTTTCACCAAAATTTTCGTTAGCCAGAAATTTTGGACAACCCAAAGTGGTCCAAATTTCAAAGTTATAAAAAAGTCCAAAAAAAGTTTTTGTGGTTATCACCTTCACACTCATAGTAATATATGGTATATTCGGATTCAGCATAAATTTCTGATACCGATGCACTTTCCAAATCTGAAAATTGTCCAAAAATTAAAAAGTATATACCCATACATTTATACGACGGGGAGATTAATTGACCTTTCTAGACTTGTTGTTTTCATTTGCTTTATTCAATCGCGACGTTTCGACTCGGGATCAGGGTCCTAATCATGCTAATCTACAAAAATGATACAGGAAGACATTCAGTAAAGGAGTAGGTGATAAATTGGTGGCTAGAAACGGATCTTAATAGGTAATATGGTAGTAAATCTTAAGTTACTTACATTTAGTGAGATGGAGTAACCAAACATCACTTATTTGAAGAATAATTAGTTTTAAACTGTAAAACCGTTTTCAAACTGTGGTAAACAACTTTCTGCCTCTAGCAGTAGACTGGGGAGGAGGTACCAACATTCCAATCAAGGCGGGGGGAGGGGGAGGGGGAAGTAGTAACGGAAAAACGAACTTATGGAGAGGGGAGTGGCTTATCAGTAGGTATCATGGTGGTGGTGGCACCAGTTTGGCGGGAAGGTCTTGAATGTGGAAAGAATTTAAATATATTATTGACATTTTCATGTATTTGCCCTGGCACATAGCACAAAAAACTGTCACGAAATTGCGTAACGAAATTGTGTTACAGTGCCTTTATATTGATTTCCGCTTACAACGACCCCGTTGTTAGGTTTGTTCCTTTTCTACACTTTTTAACCCACAAAAATCGTTCACCACTCGTTGGAAAGCTCTCGATTTAACGAACATTTTCATGTTCTCCATAACATATTGACTATACGAATAGCGGAGCTATGCGCATAACTGTTCTCATATTTTGTTTACAAACTAATGATCGTGAGTGTAGAAGATAATTAATCCGGAATCGTCTATTTTATTGAAATTAGGTACCTACCTCTTAATATTAATAATTGTGTCAATTTGTAACATAATATATCTATGTTATTATGTTAATGATTCGTTTCACATTCTGACAACAACGGAGGGTGGGTTATAAAATCCTATAGTGAGGTAAAAAGCAATAGGTAAAGACATGAAAATGTCCCAATGCGTTGCAGACTCGTATGCAAGCGTTTTTTCCTTAAAAAACATACGTACAAACAACCGTTGCTTGAGAACCACTTTTTTAAATGAAATTTGATTAAAGGTAAAAGATTAGTACTAGAAAAGAGAAGATTTGAGGAAATATTAGATTAAACCTCATTTGTGAACAATATGAGGTACTAGCTTAAAAGCCAGCTAAATGCAGGAAAACACAAATAGTAGATAAAATATTGATACCTTGAAGCACAAAGGTGCTATTTCCACCCATCTTACACATTTTTACCCTTTGCATACAATATGTTGGTATGGTATACTGAAAATCGAAAAAACCAAGAATCGCGTAAAAAAAAAAACTTTCTAGAAGAAATTGCAACACGATTGTTTCTTTTCTTGACCATACCTTCAACTGAAAGATTTCTTTGAAAATTCGCTCATTAATTCACTCTGCATGAATGGACTTTTTGAGTTGTACTCTCAAGTTTTGCGTCCTCGGCAATCAGTAATCAAATTTCCTAATGAAGGCACCCACAACCTCGAACTGAGTGTGAAGCTATTATTTTTTCAACATAAACATGACTCTGAAGCAAAACTATGGTTGGTAGGTGGTGACAATGGCAAAGCTGTGTTCTTTGCAGGCGAGTGATCTATACTGTATAGATAGATAAAAACGCTTCAAATTATTTATTTTTCTGTATAGACTATACAAAAAATAAATAATTTGCAGCGTTTTTATTTCACAATGGGGGGTGCGCCTTGATTTTTTTAAGATTTTTAATCGAAAGTAGACTACATCCTGAGAATTTTGGCACCAACCGCGACCTTCTAGCGTGAGTAGATCTGTTTCTATGAATTTTCAAAGTTTCGACCGTTTATGACGTCACGCGCCCCTCTCGCCTGGGCGGGACCCCCCAGCCCGCTGTGACGTCATAAACGGTCGAAACTTTAAAAATTCATAGGAAAATATTTACACACGCTAAAAGGTCGTGGTTGGTACCAAAATTCTCAGAATGAGGTCTACCTTAGATTAATTCCTTTCGAGAGGCTGGGAACGGCGCTCGAGGTCTACCTCCCCTTCAAGACTGGGGAGTCGTGCCTGTTTTGCCTATCTTCGAAGGCAAATAATAAAACCCTACCTACGTACCTATGTTTCTCCTCTACTTACTAGTCTAATTCTGGTTACCACGTTATTCATTTCCATGAGATTTTTCTTCAGTGTTTTCCAGGGTAGCGGAAGCCTCAACCTCGTTGCAAGGTTGAGAAGTTTTACGTTTTAGGCCTTCCTGAAATATTTTGGTTCCGTGAGTCTGTCTGTCATGAAATCCTAGTAGTGCAAGGTAGTTCGAGATTGATAATTTGAGATCAGCTACTATGTATCGGATCATCTACAAAATCGGTTTATTATACGAAGATGCCACACCAACTTGCCAGACGTTTTCTTCTTTCATGTTCACGGTAAATTAATGTAGTTATGGTAATTTTAGTGACATAAGGTCGAACACAAAACAGAAAATCTGAAAATGGGAAAAAACTTGGAAAATCAAGGGATTAAAACAAAATTGCTAAGGGACATTTTCTTACTTAAATTAGTTGTAGAATCGACTCCCGAAGTTTTTCGGTCCTTAACATGAGACACCCATGTATATGATTTATTGTAATTCGTAATACTCCCCATTATGACTTGTCAACTATCGGGAGTGGGGGCATCCAGAAAAACGCCGCTATTGTCTACCTTTTGGAAAATATAATAAATTATTTCCTCCATCAGGGCTTGACAAATTACAATAAACGAATTCAGGCAAAAGAAGCTGGACGCAAAACAAGCTTAATCTTACATTAGTCCAAAACAAGGTTCATGCAACTCTCCTACCGAGGTCTATTCAGGCATACAACTTTGTTCATAATAAACCAAAAACGGATACTCAACAAAAACATTAAGGCTAAATGTCACGATGTTTTAGTGTGATTCTGAAATAGGAGATGGCAGCACCATCGAGCGCCAAATTTCGTTTACTCCTCAGTTGAGAACGGATCAAGATATTTTAGTTCTGCAAACGGATTTCTTTTCAAGATCACCGTAGAATTCCGGGTAATTGGTTTAGAAAGTGTGCAAAAATTTTTTGCACACAGTTCAAGCAAAAATTTGTTCAAATTTTGAACATTTTCAAAAAGTGGCCTTATAGCCACTTGCAGAACCTTCATCAGAATACGAATCCGTTTGCGGAATTTTTCTAACTTGATCATAGCCGTCGGATTCGCGTTTTTACGATATGGAGAGGGGCGAGGGGGGCGATCATGGGCTGGGGGGGAGGGCGGCGATCAAACGCCCCGCCGCCCGCCCGACCTTCACATTCATGTTTTGCTAGTATGCACCCTTTGGTCTCTATTCCTTTTCCTGGCCTCCTAATAGGTAGCTACCATCAACATTTTCCTTTTCCAACTTCTCTGTCTTGAGGTTGATCGAATTGGGCGAAATTTCTATGAAAAGCAAGACACTCAGACAAATAACTTATGAGAAAGATTCTGCGTTAACTTCATTTAGATAATGGTTTGCACCACTAAATAGTTGGTTCAGAAATTGTGGTAATTTCAGTCCACTGTACATGGACTAGGTAGGTACCTACCTACTTAGTTGTTCAAGTTTAGATGTACAAAATCTAGTTGCAAAAGTCATCTCACACTGTTCTAGTTGCACTAGCAATACATGGTTTGATGAGCATATTCTTGACGTTTGACGTTGATTTCCAAATTTTGTGAACAGCTAATGACGATGAAAAAATAATTAGTAGTTAATTCACTCTGCAATAGTGTTGAAAAAGGTAAAAACACCGGTTCATTATTTACCAAAAATTCAAATATCTTTGAAATAATATCAAAATAAATCTAAATAGTTGAAACTAAAATCCCCCGTGTCTGAATTTTTATTCTCGAATTCTCTCTTCTAAGAGTTAAATTATCAATTTTCTCTGTTTTTAATGTTATTTTTGATTTAATGTAATCATAACGCAAATTACAAACATCCCAAAATTACCGTTAGTGCACTGTAATAAATACCCCAGAAATAGGGATAGTGCTGTGGTCTTACAAGGTAATTACCATACAGATGGCAACCCTACGTGTTTACCTTTTCGGATAACTCAAAAAGTTTGAGAAGAGTTCAAGGTCGCACATCTTTCTCATTCGGTAGCAATCCCGGGTACATCGGGCACTGTTGACGTTCGAATACTACAGGTAGTAGAACTAGGGTAGGCGTTGGTGATTTTACCCTTCAATATGCCGTGATTGTGCAGCGATCACTTCATCGTTTTTTAGGACGTTTTAGGGCGTCCATATGCGATTAATCTGGGGTAAAGGAGGACACAATCAACGGAAAAAATCTGCGAAGTGCTACTATCAGTTCCGGTGTCATGATTTTCATAGGGGACTATCTACATTACTACCTACTATCTACTACCTCTTGTGAAAAACGTATTGTTTACCACAATAAAGTCGTCTTCTTCTTCTTCTACATGCCAATGTGAACAATCCTGACAAATTTCGTCTAATTTGTATGATATATGTAGAAATTATGGCTGTTTCAAGGATTTAATGTTTGCATATGCGCAGATGCTATTGTCAATTTGGAGGCCGTGATTTTAGTACCTAGACCATCTACACCCCAATCTCCATAATCCCTGAAAATGTCATCGAAATCAGATGAGGAATGAAGAAGTTATGACTGTTACAAGGAATTCACGTTTTCGCTTGCGCAGTCACTACTATTAGTGCGGGAGTGATGATTTTCATAGGGGACCATCTACTCGCCAACCCGCACATTTCCTGAAAATTTCATCGAAATCGGACAATAACTTCTTATAGTTCTGCCCGATACAAGGATTTCACGACAGAATCAAAGACAGACAGACACGGAACCAAAATTCAGGAAGTTGTGGTTGTAGAACGCTAGTGGAAATTTTGATTTTGGATATATTTTTTTTCTTCATCCTTGAAAAGTTAAAACAATACTTCCGCTACTATTGTTTTCACTTTTCAACGTTTGAAAAAATACCTCCAAACCAAAATTCCTACTCGAGTTTTATGTTTTAGACCTTCCTGAACAATTTTGGTTCCGTGTCTGCCTGTCTGTCATGAAATCCTTGTAACACCCGAAACTATACGAAGTTAACGTCCAATTTCGATGAAAATTGATGAGGGGTATTGTGCGGGTTGAGGTGTAGACGATCCCCTATGAAAATCATCTCCCCAGTATCAATCAATAATATGTATAACATGCTGCAATAATTATGATACCTAACCATTATCAGAATCTTTCTCATAAGCTTTTTATGGAAATTTCGCCCAATTCGATCAACCTCAAGACAGAGAAGTTGGAAAAGGAAAATGTTGATGCCTTAGGAGGCCAGGAAAAGGAATAGAGACCAAAGGGTGCATACTAGCAAAACATGAATGTGAAGGTCGGGCGGGCGGCGGGGCGTTTGATCGCCGCCCTCCCCCCCAGCCCATGATCGCCCCCCTCGCCCCTCTCCATATCGTAAAAACGCGAATCCGACGGCTATGATCAAGTTAGAAAAATTCCGCAAACGGATTCGTATTCTGATGAAGGTTCTGCAAGTGGCTATAAGGCCATTTTTTGAAAATGTTCAAAATTTGAACAAATTTTTGCTGGAACTGTGTGCAAAAAATTTTTGCACACTTTCTAAACCAATTACCCGGAATTCTACGGTGATCTTGTAAAGAAATCCGTTTGCAGAACTAAAATATCTTGATCCGTTCTCAACTGAGGAGTAAACGAAATTTTCCTCATTTTGGTGCTGCCACGTGGTGGCAGATTTCACAACTAAAGTCGGGACATTTAGCCTTAACTCACTCAATGGCAGTCAAACATGAGAGGAGTAGGAGAGTCGCTTGAACCTGGTTTTGGACTAATGTAAGATTAAGATTGTTTTGCGTCCAGCTTCTTTTGCCTGAATATGTTTATTGTAATTTTTCAGGCCCTGATGAAGGAAATATATTTTCCTAAAGCAAGGGTATAGCGGCGTTTCTCAGGATGCCCCCACTCCCGATAGTTGACAATTCGTTATACGGTGGGTCGATACACGCAACAGTGAGTAAGTAAAAAAACATTTCAGGTTGAATTTCGTACAACTGCCATTCCTGGCGTCGCGGACGTCATTAGTTGTCTTCCTAAGGGAAGATCAGAATTTGTTCTGATGATTTCACTCATGGCTTCCCATTGCCTCGCCGCCCTGGGTTTGGACGAGGGGGGCGAAGAGAGCCCCGGACGCACAAAAACTCACGCAGCCGGCGATGAGATTTGAACCCACGGCCCCCGCAAAAGTCGGTCCAAATTCCACCGCCCAACGACGGCCGCCCCAGCGAACATAGCTTCACCGGATCCCTATGCATACACACAACATCTTACTCCCCAATATGTTTGGCATTACTGACCATAATGGTTGATACGCCTAATAAAGGGGAAACAAACGAATCACACCAGTGTTTCTGCTTGGGCATTTGTCCCAAGACCTTACAGGGAAATAAAGAGTGAAGGGTTGGTCCTACAGAGCTGTGGGTAATTTCATTCGATCCTGAAAATTCGGTTTTTTCTTAAATTTATGAAAACCTCCTTTATTTCAGTAGTTTTCGAGCTAGGGGGTTTTGAAAATTTCATCCCCCAGAAGTGATCGACAGTAACCACAAGCTTTCTTTTTTCAGCAGGCAGGTGAGAAAATCGCCAAGATCCACAGGTGGAGTTGGATCTCGTAAGACACCTTGAAGGGTTGAGACAGTGCGCTACTCTTCGAATCAGGAAACTGACAACATTTGTCGGTAGATGGTAGAATTAGTTAAACTCTCTGGAGGGGGCTACTCTCTCTCTCTTGCTATTTCCCTAGTTCATTTGACTAACGAAGATTTTCGCCACTCAGCTCTGTCCTGATAGACTGTTACCATCTCGCGCAGTATTTCTCTCTCTTTCTCTTTTTCTCCATTTTGGATTTCTTCTAAAATCCCTCGTGGTCTCAGTTTTCCTTTTTTCAGTTCGATTTTCTACTTTTCATTGTTTTCATCCAATCCAGTGGATTCAGGTTCGCTATTTTCATTCTTTCGTTTTTTTCCATTTTTTATTACCTCAAGCAGTAGGAGTTTCATTTTTTGTCTTTAATTTTTTTCTCATTTTCGTTGAGTACATTTCGTTTTCCCTTATTTGGTTTTTATTCTTCATTTCCTTTTTCCTTCTATTTTGGCTCTATTTTGGGTGTTTTCCCCCCAGAGAACTGGGGTGGTAGCAGAGATTTTGCTTAGAACGATTTATTTCTTTCATTTTCTCCATTTTCGAAAGTCTCAAGTCGTTACATGGTAGCGGAGCGTGGTTAAGATCCACGGACCTCCGGGTTATCCACTGCGCAGCAGCAGCCAACCCTTACAAACGGTTTTCCCTCGTCAGATACCGCGTAATATAAATCTTCCTCAAATACTACTATTATTTCTTACATTTTCTCCATTTTCGAAAGTCTTAAGTCGTTACAGGGTCCGCGTCTTCATGATTATGTGGGATTCAAACCCACTAAAAAACACCTTCTCCTCCCACGTTGGAATAGGGATGGGCGATAGTCGATAGTTACTATCGATAGATTTCAATTTTTTTTGTTTTTTATTTGAAAATGTCATCATTCGGAGGGCTGTGATATCAAATACTGAGATTAGTGAGGCAGCCTCTAATCCGGGAATTCCATTCCTAGATTCACTGAGGAGTTCCTTGAACTAGTATTCTCGAAGTTGAGGCCGGTGTCAGTATTTATTACCTGATGTATATTGTGAGTACCTCATTTTGAGAAATTAGATACTCACCGCTTGTGCAAAGAAACGAAATTCGTGGTATCGACTTTACCTCTCAACCTTACCTCTTTAACTCACTCCCTTTCTTTCTTCAGGCTTTCAGACAATATGTGGCTTAAGGAGCAGTGCTAAACTGGAAATTATTTTTATGTTTGGAATACATTCGTTTTTCGTTTGAAATCTTTGTGTAATCTTATAAATATACCGAATTCTGCAAGTAACAGTCCGTAATATTCAATTCAATAACATTAAATTCTCCATCGGACATGTACGAACGGAATAGGGGAAGCCACTATCGACCAATCGATAGTACTGAACTATAGACTATCGCCCATCCCTACGTTGGAAGCTCAGCCTGGAAATGTTCAACACACTTCAGGCAGAGTCCTGGGGCGCTTCATCAGTTCAGGATGGCTGGACGGACCAGATGCTCCCTTCTCTCTCTCTCTCTCTCTCTCTCTCTCTCTCTCTCTCTCTCTCTCTCTCTCTCTAACAATGTCTTCTTTGCCAGGATACTTTCTGTGAACACTGCCACAAGACTCCAGCTCCTTTCACCTTTCAGCATCTTGCTGATTACAGCTTCTGTGTTGAACCATAAGCTTAGGAGCACAACTAGACCCCCCCAGTGCGCTAGTCCTCTCACTGAGACGTTTTATTTGAACAATAAAAACTAAATAAAATAAAACAAACGGAATTGCCAGCTGCCCTCAGTTTTTCAGTGATTGTCTATGTCAAGTGCATTCATGGAACTTGCTTACGTGTATGCTAACTGCGGTACATCCAGCGGCGTCGAGGTTCTCCTGAAGCCGATCCAAATCGACTCCACTTTGCTTTTTCAAAGAACTCCTACAAGCATCTTTACAGGAGGGCACATTCGAATGCTCGCAGCAATGGAGATCTGAAACAGTTAGAGAGCAAACATTGAACAGGAGCATCGAAAATAAATCAAACTAAAACCTAAATTTACCGGGAGGTTCTTGAAAAACTTAAAAAATGGATCATTCATGGGAGGCCAAACATCAAAAACAACTGGAGGTTGCATCACGATGTTCTCTTCGTCACTGAAGCAAGTTTTTGGCCAGTAAAAACATTCCTCTGGCTCCTCAGCCTCCTTATTCGCCTGACTTGAGTCCTTGCGACTTTTTTCTCTTCCCGAGAATGAAAATTCATATCAAGGAAACTCATTTTGGGTTTCTCGAAAACATTCAAATGGCTTAAGCTAAACTGCTGAAAGCTTCCCGTATCTGAATTCTGAGCACTGGTATGAAGAGTGGAAGAACCGTCTCCAGCTGCGAGGCTTCATAAAAATAATAAAATTGTCATTATTTTTTAACACAATTTTTCTAAAAATTGGTTTCATCACTTAATTTACCGACTTAGTATAATATTTTTGGTCCGGAACGAAATTACCAATCGAATCTGATATTAAAATTTACAATTTCATTGGAGAGAAGATCTAAATTTTGCATTTATCACTTTCGACTAACTAAGCAACACTCGTAATTAGGAAGGCTGTGTACATCTATGTAAATTGATCATATAGAGATAATAAATTATAATTTCTTACACTTATGAGGTTGTCTGAGGGGGACTCGTGGAATCAAAGTAGACAAACAGTTGATGACTGGAGAGTTGCAAGTGTTGGCCAGAAGACTCTTGGACACCTGCATTGGCGACATAACCCACCGGCGGCACATGTTGTGGCACTCAGGCTTCCTAGCCAGCCCGCAGCACTCTTCCCGTTCCTGAAGGGGAGACAAATAGAATAGTTATTTTCATTGTCCAAAAAATACGATGAAACACATAATCGGGTGTCGTGACCTTTTCCTAGACATTAATATTTTACAAATTAAACGCAGGTATTTAGAGCAGGCCTGTGTGCTTGCAAGTAGCGGTGGAGAGTAGAGGAGCCAGCCTCCCTTCGTCTCCCGCCATCTCAATCAATATGAGCAGCCGCAACTCATCAGCAAACATTCTGGTCCAAAACTCTGTCTTGAGTACAGTTTAAGTGCTCGTATAAGTCCGTCATGTGACATGACGGACTTATACGAGCACTTATAACTGTGCTAACTTTAAGTAATATAAATTTTATATTACTAAAGCTGAAACAACGCGATAGGTACATCCAGGAAACAACTTTGTGTGACTTTTCACAGTCCGACAGAGACATGGAACCAAAGTTGTTCAGAAAGGTCTATAAAGTGAAACGCTAGGAAAAATTTTGATTATGGAGAAATTTTTTTTTTAACCTTGAAAAATGAAAACAATGTTTCCGCTACCTTGGTAGACTCGGAAGCAATAAAGTAGGTACTGAGAAGACCCCTCAACTTCATCTATCTCCCCTGCTGGCCTGGCCCAAAAAATTTTCTTCACAAATCATAAGTGGGTCAATTTTTGAGTAGCCTGGTACCAAACATTCGTAACGACAAACTGTTTCAAACAGAGGCCTCAACGATGGTGGGAATTTCTCGCGCTGCAATGATTAGTCGACCCCTACACTCCACCACATCATTCACACAATTTGGAGCCAAAACTGGAGCTGAAACTTGAAATCGCACTTCCGAAAGTGATACTTTGGGCCAAAGTGAAACTTGAGGAGAAATCGCTATTCACAATCGTTTTTAGTGCAGCTGCTCTTAGGTCAGCTTTAAGTTCAACTGATAAGGAAGTTGAACTTCCGAAAGGGCAACCCTTAGGGCGACTCGCTCCTATGACCAATGGGAATATTCAGTGATAATATTGATAAGCGGTTGGTGATCAACAAACGATTGTCCATCTCTGTTTCATTCCTTTCCAAAACATCTATTTTGGCTTTTTTATTGATTTGAATGCACTAGCAGTGAACTGAAAGAGTGTCTAAAAAAGAAACAAAACTAACCATCGAAGAAACTATTCAATCGACGTCAGAAGTTGGCCATTCAAGAACGAGTTCTACCCAAGCAAGAAAAGCTGTGTTACGACGACGTTAGTATTTTCGTCATATTTTAATGGTTTTTCGGATTATTCGAAATTCAACAATTAATTTTCGAATTTCTGTTGTTCTATTTGTTCAGTTGTAAGTGTATTGACGTGATACCTGATTGAATTCATTACCATGAAGCATTCCTACGAGAACGGCAAACACCTACAACAACTTGACTTAAATGCTCATTAAGAATAGGTGTATTATTGTAAATACCAACTAGTTATGACATTCTTTCTACTATCTTACTAATACTTGTTTTATTATACCCTCCTTCCTTATTTTTTTCAGGTGACCTAGGTAACATGTTCAATTGCTGAACCTGCGTCTTAGAAGATACGTCCTGTGTATTTACATTCGATATTGAAAAAGATATTCAATCAAATTTAATGAAATTTCTAACTAACAGAGGTTGTTAATCTTGTTCCTAATAGTTATGTTCTTCCATCCATACCATTTTATCAACATGTACTTACTGTTACCATCTAACTGTATAATACATAATATGTATTATACAGTTAGATGGTAACAGTATGAATGTCAGTATGAAATGAATATCAGTCAGGTCTTGAATCAGTTATACAATTATAATACCTGTATTATAGGTATTATAATTGTGTAACTGACTCAAGACCTGACTGATATTCATTTAATGAATATCAGATTTAACGTATCACAGATCTACAATTTTTGGAGATATTCTGTGAATTTACTCGAAAATACACAAATCATTATTATAATTTTCAGTGATCACATTTCCCCCCCCCCCCATTATCTACCCAGTTTTGTTTTTTGAAGTATGGATAACTATGCTGGAGTACCTATTCGTCTATTTTTAGGTTCGTGAATAGCGTTTTCTCTAAAGTAGGTACAGCTCAAGTGGAGCTTTCAGGCTCCTTTATTTCGCCATTCTTTCTCCATTTCATACAACATCGCTGAAATTACACTGTGTAATTGTAACTGAAAGTCACAGAAAATAAGTTAAAAGTCATTTGGAGAGAACTTCGATAATTTTCCTCCCAGTTCATCCTTACAGACGGGAGTGATATCTCTGATATCCCCAAGGAAAATGATATTTATCCATGACGTGCCCACCAAACCCTCCTCTGCCTCATATCCTCAATGGTATTTTGGCTGGTTTTAACTAAATTCCAGATTTGAGGATGATTTCTCCTGAAACCATTAACAATCCCACTAGTGACTATACGTATCCAATCTGAATATGTAGGTAATGTTTTCGACAAGTTTCCTCACTTGACTCGATGATTTGAGTGACCTCCAGAGAATAAACTGATCCTAAACATGAGTTCAAATGACTTTTCCATTACCTCTTTAGGCCAGTTTCCCCCTAGTGATGAAAATGATCCAACCTGAATAGGTACCCAGTATTATGATGAACTATTTCCAGATTTGGTTCTCTGAGGAATAACTGGTAAAAATACACTAATAGAATAAACTGGTCCAAAACATTTGTGCTTTGCCAATGCCGTTTAGACCAGTTCCCTTGCATTGATGAGAGTGGTCCAATCTGGGTAGTTGGGTATCGTTCTGCAAGTTTCCCACGATGATATAATTCTTCAAAGAACAGGCGAGCTAAGGTCTTGCTTTGGCCAGAGGGGAAATTTATTCCTCTACATACTTTGGTGCCAGGGTACATGAAAGTATCTCCTCCTCCTACCGCCAGAGTGAGGTTTTATTGCTTGCGAATCCACCAAGGTTTCACTTATCAGGAATTAAAAAAAAAATGCATCCAACATCAAAATTTCTACCCGCATTCTACGTTTTAGATCCCTGAATAATTTGGTTTTCGTTTTGTTTGATTGTGTGTCATGAAATCCTTGTAATGGGTGAAATTTTCAGGGATTGTGCGGGTTGGCGTACAGATGGTCCCCTATAAAAATGATCACCCCCGAATCGACATTAGCCGCAGCGCATGTGTAAAGTAAAAACCTTACAGCAGCCACATCTTTACATTTCCCACCAGATTTTGAAGAAATTTTCAGGGGTTGTGCGGGTTGACGTGTAGATGTTCCCTATAAGGGTAGTGCAAGGTACTCAGAAATCGATTTTTTGAGATCATGGATACGAGATAGCTATGTGCCACACCCACAAGGCAAACGTTTTTACAGTCGGCTAATACTAGCTTCAAATGCATCAAATCCGATAATTTATTTACTTATCGTATACCGTAAAGCCGTCAAACTTTACCCCAAGATTTACTCCCAAAACATTTCCAAATACAATTTCTCCCACTCGAAATGGGTTAAATTGATTTTTTAAATAAGTGAATTGATCTTCAGGGTTTCCTGAACATTTTGAGTGGTCGAGCTCATTGATCAGATAATTGTAACCCCCCTATTTAATTGTTTAAATGTTGGAGTAACTAAAACCTACGAGTGCGTCTATCTTTACTCCACTCTGAAAAACTCACGGTTATCGCTACAGAAACGGGCAGTGGTGCAATGTTACTTGTCGGGATTGAATTCATTACCCCAGAAATACTTGATAATATCAAGTATTAATAATATTATTATAAAATATATTCTGAAAAATTGAACTTTTTAGCTTGAAAAAAAACAAGTTATACCTAAGAAAAATATAAATTCCAATGATCATTTATTTCAACCAATTTGCTTGAAATGCAATATTTCTGGTTAAGAGATCACAATTTCAGTCTTCCTGTATAGACAGACTTATGTAGGTAATCGAGCAAAACTGTCTACAAGTACAGAAATATTAAAGGACAATAAACGATAAACGAATGATTTAACAAAATCACAGAAAAAGTCTGTTTCACATTCGATAACTTTCAAATGAATTGCAATGGTAAATTTCAAAGTTAACCCACGAGTGAATAATATTGTAAATCACAACTTATGGGACCAAAGCACGTTCATGTTCATATCATAATGCAGCTATTCAGTTGTAAAGTTGCGGTAGGGGCGCTTACCAAGCTTTTTCTCATTTCTTCTCCCCATCTCTAACTTCTGACATGAGATACACTAGAAACCTTACATTCAACACTGCGAAAATTATAAAACTCGAATGTTTTTCGAGATTAAATAAGAAAAATATGAGTGAGGCTACCTTTATCCCAACGTTTATAGTGGAGTAAAGATACCCGGTTTTTGGAGTAAAGTTACCATCAAATTTTTGGTAAACAAAGGCATAACTAAAAAAACACTTTTTTGAGAATTTGATTAGTGTATTTTGTTCAAAATACGATATTGAAAGTGATATGATGAGGGCTTGCCTGGTAAATCCACTCCAAACAACTGATATGGAAGAAATTTTGGAGCACGAGAAACAGGACAAAAACAGCTGAATAGGAAACTATGACTGATAACAGCTGATAACATGGATAAAGGCGCCATCGCAAGCCGCATCGATTCTCTGGGATGTGGAGAATAACGAAAACACAATAGCTAACTTTTATCTAAGTTCTACCACACTTACGTCACAATTGAAGATCCTCACTTTTCGGGGTAAAGTTACCCCTGGTGGGGTAAAGTTTGACGGTTTTACGGTAGTTGTAAATTGAAATTATTCTAGAAAGGTAAGAACCGTGATGATTCATAACAAGAAAAATTGGAAAAACGAAACGGTTGATTAAAACAGAAATCCTGAGTTTCCGGTAAGTCTGAGAAGGTGGGGCGACGGGATGAGTGACAGACGTCAGAAGCAAATTAGGGATCTCCCGATTCTCAAGACCTCTCAATCTTTCCTTGCTGGAGTTCGATGAAAACTCGGCCAACGGAATCTGAATTTTCTCTGCGAAATATTCACCGGCAAGTGTTTGGCTACCAACTCTTTTCTCTGTTTATCGCCAAAGAACGTACAGATGGTGTGAATTAAGTAGAATAAAGGCAAGTAAAGGTTAATAAATGTTGCCAATAACCAACCATTTTTGGAAGAACTTGTTTTGTTTTAATTTTTTATTAATAATTTAAAAAATGTAGGTATTGATAAATGTGTAGATCAGCATCACCTGCACCCATGGCTTGCTTCTTCTGAATGGGCGTGAAACCTCTGGGAACTGTTTAACTGCTTCCACTCAAGAAAACACATCTTTCATTTGGAAAACCTTCAATTCCATAAAATCCTCAGCTATATGATGATATTTACCTAATCTACTGTAACCAGTCATAAATGATTCTCAACAGATTATTGCTGACGATAATGGTTCCATTCTTCTGACGTGGCTTAATTACTAATTTGTCGTACTAATATGTATTATGTTCTCGATGACATTAATTAAGATGAGTAAAGCCTTACATTTATTGTAAAAGGTTTCACAACAACCCCCTCCTTTCTAAACTTGAATCGGGCTCCAAAATGTTTCCTGGGCATAGAATAGAATAGAGAACAAATTTATTGGGATCTTTGACCGCATCGAAACGAGGGTGAATAAATTAACTATAACTCAAATACCAAATCAATTAAGGATCTACTTGAACAGATGGAAAAAAGCTACCATCAGACGTGGTTGGGAAGAGCGGTGTTGGTCAGTTCTGTTGTGATCAGCGACCTCTTCGCATTTCTGTCCATTCGCTTCCTTAGCTCTTGTGGTAGGAAGGAGCTCCGATTCAGAATCGGAATGATAGGAGATCGATCCCCGGTCGAGGGAAGTTAATTTTTGATGACTCAACAGTTCGTCAGTTAATTAATACGTGGGACAGTTTGTCATTTAGTGAGAAAGTTAGACGGGTTTGCCAGTTAGCAGGAATGTTGAATAGTTCGTTGGTCAGAGGGAATATTGGACAGTTTGTAGCATGTCGAGCAAATATTTCACAACCTTGCCAATTTTATTTTTAATTATTTGTAATTGGCTCTCTAGATTTCAGCTATAAGGCTACTAAGCCTTTATCAACCTTATTCCGTGTGCATTTTTGTTACGAAACAACCTATCTATTGTGATGTTCCTTTGGAATCACCGTAGTCTCACTCCGGGGGCGCCAATCATCTGATCCTGGACCCCGAGTAGAAAGGGCACCCAGCTCTCCGGATCAGCTAGGCAGTCTGCTTTGGGGAGTCACGGAGAAACTTATTGCCCTCCTTTTCATTAGTTTTCTCGTGGATGATAAAAATCAATAAAAAACCATCCCAAATTGAAATATTTACGCCATCCTCGTCAACTTGGGTCTCCACGAAGGCTGCAGCTGTGTGGACGAATCCGGATCAGCAAGAAATCAAACGTCTGCTTTCCTCCCCAAGAACTATACGAAAAAAACTTCAAATTGGCTTTGATGCTCCTACCGACCTGGTGGGCATCCGTAGTGAGTGGCACCTCTCTTGACTTTTCTCTCTCTGACAACGAAAATTTTAGTTGTATAAAAATGTAGGAAACGTTCACTCCCCCAGAGCTCCTTACAGGCTAGTACGCCCCCATTCCCTGATCAATTTACTTAAATAGGTAATTAATATCACCGATATTATAGTCGACTACTTATTTTTTGCTATGTCACTGTGCTTATTATTAGTACTAAATTATTATTATAAAAAATTATGTATTATAATTTATAATATCTCATGTTTGTTTTGAAAATACGGAAATAAAGGTATTTACTACTTCTACTACTACTACTACTACTACTACTAATCATTTTCAACAATGCCACCTTTAAAGTGAGGAAGCAGACATATGAGAATAACTATTTTCAAATCATCACATCTTCAATTGAATCACAAAGATTCATGTAAAGTCACACATAACAATGAAACATGCGTATTTCATAAATGTAGTTACACGAACCATCACTCAAAGACGATGAATTCATCATCATCATGGCTAAAACGCTGCAAATCATTGCCCAAGGTTTATTATTTTCTGTATAGATCACCCTTCTGTATAGATCACTGGTTCTCCATCAATAGCACCTACCACCATCTGTATTCTCCCTTGACCTTCCCTCTCAAATTTCAGCTTCCTGCGTTCAATAGGATTGAAAATGGCTTCGGAGCTCACTCAGCTGATCAGTGATCTGAAGAGTGAAGAAGATCTTCTCGAATGCTGGAGACGCGTTGAAGAGCACTGATCAGCTGAGTGAGCTCCGAAGCCATTTTCAATCCTATTGAACGCAGGAAGCTGAAATTTGAGAGGGAAGGTCAAGGGAGAATACAGATGGTGGTAGATGCCATTGATGGAGAACCAGTGATCTATACAGAAGGGTGATCTTTACAGAAAATAATAAACCTTTGGGCAATGATTTGCAGCGTTTTCCCTTGAATATTCCTTGTGTTAAACGTTAATCTATGGCTCTATTATAGGGTTTGACTTGAAATTCCAGAATCTACAATTGAGGCAAATTCCCCATTATCTTTCATGTTCCGCGATGACCATAATTCATCGTCTTTGAGTGACGATTCATGTAACTATGTACCTAGATTTAAAAGAAGCCTGCGACTCAGTAAATAAGTTTTTCTCTCAAGTTGGAGAGAAGCTCTACGCTAACTTTCCACGTAGGCACCAAAAACAGAACCTCCCATTCAAAAAACAACAGGAGATTTCGCACTCGCCTTGGATAGCATGACGGACACTGACCTAGAAAAAATCTTACAATCTATGAAGGGAAATTCAGCTCTCAGAATAGATGGAGTCCAGTTGGGGCTGATAAAAAACCATATTAATATTCTTAAAGAACCTCTCCTTCACTTATAAAATCTTAGTCGAGGGGATCCGAAATACAATACCAGATATGCCGCCGCAGGGAATGTAATTGGCCCTAGACCTAGACTGACTCTGACAACGCACAGACCGATCTTCATTCTACATTTGTTACATCGAGAAATTGTTTGTAGCATGAAAAGTCCCCAGAAGTTCACTAGACCAAAATACAAAAAGCAAGTGTTAAGTTGGCTAGCTTTTATTGCGCACAACCTGGCTTTTTGAACGCTCCAAGTTGCGCAACTCCACAATTGCTCAAAAATTAGGTTTTGGAGAACCCTAAGTGTGGCACATGTTTTTTCATCATTTTTTGACGCTGAATCACAGAGTGTCATTCGTTTTTCAATTTGACTGGAATTTCTCTAAATGGCGGCCAAAAATCGCTCTTTTTAAATCGTTATGAGTTTTCAGGCAATTTTATTCAGTTTAAGCATGATCGTGCTACCAGTTTCTATTTTTAACTCCACCGTAGACGGCCCTAAGCCCGTGGTTCAAAAGAAGGTGAGAAAATAAAAAATAAACATGATTTCGACCACAAAACTGATGTTTTCGCGAAAGAAATGTTAATTTTTCCTCTTGAAATCTTGGTCTTCCTCAAAACGGATGACACCATGTGATTTAGCGTCAAAAATGATGAAAAAACATGTGCCACACTAAGGGTTCTCCAAAACCTAATTTTTGCGCAATTGTGGAGTTGCGCAACTTGGAGCGTTCAAAAAGCCAGGTTGCGCGCAATAAAACAAATCGATTCGGGTATGAATTTTTCATGAAATTTGACGTAGAATCCGAATCTGTAATAAAAAAGGGGGGGTTCTATTTGAAAAAATGAAGTTAGTGTCAATTGCGCACGATTGCGCGCAACTTTTTTGCGCAAAAGTATTTTTCCTGGGATCGTCACGAAAAATCATGAAGAATTGCGTTGATCGGAATTTTTTACGCTGTATTTTGCGGAAATGAAGGGGGGTGTAACCTTTTCGTGAAACACCCTGTATATGTATAGGAGACTATTAAAGCTTAGAGATTATTAAAGTTAGAGAATATTAAAGTAAGTTAGTATATGTTAGAGATGCTCAAAATGCGTCCTTTTTTCTGACCAATAATGTATTGTTTAGTAATTTACTTATTACTGTAATTTATAGTAGATATAAATTTATTTACCGATATGGAGCGATTTTGCAAGGATCCTACCCTACAACACGGGCCTAGCCTAATCTGAGCAATTCGCACCCCTTCTTGCATTTATATTATTGTAAAAGTGTACAAAATGGCGAAAAATAAACATATATCTATCTAACTACATTTATGAGATACACATTTTTCATTGTTCATGTACCTATGCGTTTACCTGAATCTTTGAATGTATTGATTCTGCTATCGTGCTAAGAATTTCCGTCTTTCCTCTATTATTCCCCATTTAACCAATCAACAAAAATCCTATGAAGTGGCGACAGCCGCAACTCAGATGCAAAAAAGTTATTCCATTAGAGCCGCGGATAATGGAAGAGTCCTTTCTGCATCAAAATTCACACACAACTAGGGAACGTATCGTATCATAAATATTTCATCATCTCCCGCATACGTGTTGCCTGCAAACGTGGTATAATTTATTCGATGGTTCCTCCTGCATCTGTCCGGCGACTCGCGGGATTTTATTTACATTATTCGAACATGCAAGAGACCTTTCAACGACGAACAAGTGAAGCGAGAATTATGTATACGAGAACCGATTAGAAACCGGAAGGTGCACCTGCAATGCAGATATTTTCGCTAATCTTCAAAAGCTCTGGAATCCCCACGAGGGTAATGTTACTCCCGTTCCCGCCTCCGTTGCCAAAGGAGATTTGCTGGTATGTACTTACTCTCCCACCAGTCGTTTAAATTCTCAGGAATCAACGAAGAAAACAGACGTCGACTTTGTTTGAAGGTAGAAAGGGAAAAGCGGTCAAACAACCTGAATTGGGGATGAGAGGGAGGAAATAATCACGTTAGTGTTACCGAAAGGGTTCCCCAGTCTGCGCCACCGTACGAGAACACTCGGCTGAGATCAACCCTTTTAACCCGAATCCGCTTAAAACTTTCAGAGGGAAGGACCTGAATCGCAGAAACGCTACTACTAACACCTGCTGAGAGACAGGTGTTTGAAAATTGGAATGAATAAAGGATGAAGTGTTCAATAGCGGTTGATTAATCATTTCGCGCTTTCAAGACCTGACCCTTTGCCGATCCTTAACATACAAAAGAAAAGCTTACAACTTCTGTTAAAAATCGAAAAAATTATTATTCTGTGAATGTTTGAAAATTCGTGCTTACTTTTGTACAAAATCACCACCGAGCTCAAGACACTTCTTCAACCAGGGTACCAAAAAAACGAAGCTATTGCGATGGCCTCAAAAATTTTAGAATGGACTTTTTCGAAAGAAATTTTCACTGAAATCCGTTTTGGAACATTCTGAAGCAATCCCTAGAGTATTAAAAAAATTTCAAAAAATAAAAAAAATTGTTAATTGAAATCCGTTTTGGAACATTCTGAAACAATCCCTAAAAAGTGTAAACAAATCGAAAAACAAAAAATTAATAAGTAACAGGTTATTGGAACCTATTACCAACCCAGAGCAGTAACGGTGGAACCTAATACGCAAATGTAACCATTTCGCCCATCTCTAGTACAGTCAATTGGGGTAACTTTGAACCATGGGGTGTAACTTTGAACCACTTTACTTTTTTCACTTCATTTAACGCTTACAATTTTATAAAAATGTGTAGTTCCTCAGCTGAATTATTATAAGCAAGATGAGACCTTCATTTATTTGCCAAAACATCTTGAAAGGAGAAAACGTGCGCCGCATACGAACAATATTCATCTCTCCAAGTGATTATCAGTGCCCAGACTGGGCATATCGAATGAAGTATATCGATATACTGATCAAACGATATATCTTCAATGAGATATCGATACCTACGATATATCGGATGAAATATTTCGATATTTCGATATATCGGAAGATATATCGAAAATATATCTTGGAAAATCTTGTCGAATTAGATACGTGAGTTAAAACGTTTTAAGCTTAAAAAAACATAATTTTGGAAGAAATTTATCGATATACTCGACATATCGGAAGATTTACATGGAATAACTCTTTGAAGTTAGCATTTAACTCTCTCAAAAGTTTCATGGTTTACGTTACAAGGTATGTAGGGATGTCAAATCGAGTGAAATGTATCGGAAGATCTATTTGGAAAATCTTATTGAAGTAAGTAGGCAGGTGAATTGAAACGTTACTAATATCATTTTGGAAGAAATACATCGATATACTCGACATATCAAAAGATCTACTTGGAATAACGGCTGAAGTAAGTATTTAACCTGGTTTGAAGAGTAACTGGGTATGAATTATAGAAATTATTATGCGTAGTTGTAAAAGTGGGAAAATGTCATGGTTGTCAGTAGCAAAGAGTTTCTGGGGTTGCAAATTTGGGGATAAACTACTCTCAGGGGTCCTAACAACATAATATGAAAATCATAGATAACTACTACCCTCGCCATAGCAATGTTTCAATAGCAATGTTTCATTAATTTATAAATTGCTTCAACTCGTATTAGTATTAGGTAGTTTTAAACAGGACACGCCTCTATTACTTTTGGCTCAAGTCAAATAATTGAGACTTGAGCGCCACTGTAGTGTAAACCACTGTGGGTACCTACAAAATTTGGAATACAATTACTTGATGTTTTTACAGGTACAGGCGTCCCTTCTCATCTATCTATTGACGTGATAACGTCTTATAAATTGGTTTACCGGGAGACACTTCAAGAAACTGCGTTACGCTCCGCTCACGGAGGGGGTGCAGCTCGGCGCTCCCTAAAGGCGGGCGGCCCCTCCCCTTCCCCGGCGCTCACAAAAGCGGGAGCGCCCCGCCCCCCTTCCCTGGCACTCACTCCCCCCCCACCCATGGGAAATACCTACTACCTACGGGAAATACCTACTCTGTGCAACTTGACAAAGAATTTTATTTTATCCTTCTTCCTACTATACGAATGAATATTAACATTAAAATTATTTTACCACTCAAAGTCGTTGTCACGTAAAACTTTCGCCCGTATACCGACTTTACAGGCAACAACACAGGGTTTTTTAATACTTATTAATTTTTTCTTGTTGAAAACAAGTCGCGATATATCGGTAAATATATATCGATATTGACCGATAATATCGGTTCTCTATATCGATATAAATATATCGATATATCAAACGTAATATATCGATATATCACATATATCGATATATCGTTGCCATCCCTATGCCCAGTTTTGATAGCCAGTTTTCGTTTCGTTATTAGGAATATCAGATATTAGATAGAATATCAGAATAGCAGATTCTGCTCCTAAGGTGTGTGTAACATTTTGATTCCATGGTTACTATTTGTATTTCTAGTTTTGGGATTACTTGCGAGTAGATTTCATTTTAATTTTCCAAGCGAACTAATCACGAAACTTTGAAGCCACCTCCAAAATTAGGTAAAATCATGGCAACTTTGAGCCGGTGCAAAGCCGGTGAAGCCGGTCCATTTATGTTGAGGACGTGGAGGCGCATAAATCACATTCACTTTTTCTTCTATGAAATCAAACCTCAGGTCCAACATTGCACCAGGTGGAACAATATTGCTGAAGGCGACATCGGACTTTCTTGTGTAGGGGTAGCCACATTTATTTTTTTGATGATCTAAACGGTTTTTTTTTGTGAATATCGAAGTAGACAATCTAGTATTTTCTTGATGAAAAAAAGGGAATAATATGTAAGGGAAATTGGTGTTTTAATAGGAAATCGTCCAGGCTCTTTCTGGACTCGGAATCAAGCCGAGATTATTTTTCAATAGCCGAGTTATAGGAAACCACCCTACCTCTTCTGAGTCATACTCAATGTAAGACAAATTTAATCTACTCTCTACTGATGTAAGGTGTTTTTGCCTAAATATCAATGAAGCATCCGAAATTTAGCAGTATACAGACAAAAACCAGAGGTGGTTCCAAGTTACCCTGAATGCCTGGTTAACTTTGAACCACCCTAAAAACAAGAATTTCGAGTATTTAACAGAAAGTTTTTAAAAAAAATCTTTTATTGTGCAACATTTGGGCCAATTACTTCCCGTTTTCGACATAAAAGGACGGAAAAATTGAATTTTTATACAATGCGAAGCCTAAATCATTGAAAAGTGGTTCAAAGTTACCCCAATTGACTGTACTCAGTTTTGCGACCTTAGCAACCAGTTATCAAATTTCCTAATGAAGGCGGGTGGGTAATGTGGGTACAACTCCCTGTTTCTTCGGATTGAGTGTGAAGCGATTATTTCTTTCAAATAAACTTGATTGTGAAGTAGGTATGTGGTAGGTAGTATCAGATACTACTACCATATGGTATCAGATACTACCATAGATTCTATGGTTGGTAGAGGTGACAGCAAATCGGTGTTCTTTGCAGGCGAGTGATCAATACAGAAAATAATAAACTTTTGTGTAATAATTTGCGGCGTTTTTATTCGATTTTCGGATTCTACGTACCTTGAAATGTAAAACATCATATTTTGAGGGGGTGGGGGAAGGAATTAGCAAGGGCATTTTGAAAATGTAGGTACCCCTTAGTGGGACTACAGGCGTTCGAGTGAATTTCAACTAATAACCCCCCTCCCCGCCCATTGAGCGTTTTTGCAAGAGGAACTATTTTGTTGCAAATTAAATAGTTGTGAAATCGATGCTGTTTCTACTCTTGTTCCTACTTAGTAACTACATGCATCCAAAGCAAAAACCATAGGTGTTGGTGACGTAGACATCCGTCTTCTCTGCCGAGAGGAAGTCATAAATAACTCGACAGACCCGAGTATTTTTACTGAGGTGATTTATGGGGGTGGCTCCAACATTGTGACTACATGGAGACACGGCGGTGAATCACTGCCGGCCGCTGAGCCACCTTTCGATTCTGAAGCTTCCCTTGCCGTCGACGGAAATGAGATCCTCAACCACGCCTATACCTGGGAGACTACGAGTAGGTATATATGCGATTGCTACGTCACGCGTTGATGGATATCGTCGGTGATACAAATCAGTGTGTAAACAACGCAAATGTGCACACTACGGATGACTTCTCGTACTTTCACCCAGTTAACCTACTATTATAGCATCAGTAACAAAGTTTTTAGCGCAATACTCAGAATGTTGTTTTTGAAATAACCCTGCAAATTATGACGCAGTGTTATTATTTTTCTGATCACTCGACAGCAAAGAACACAGTTTTGTCACAGTCATTATGTAACTACCAACTATATTTTCGTCCTCCGAACCAGTAATCAAATTTTCATTTATTATTTTCAATAATGAACCCTTGGAATTGACCAAGAAAAAACGTTTCACCTCCCTCAAAATTTGTTGGTTTACGTTTCTAGGTAGGTACGTAAAATCCAAAAATCGAATAAAAATGTTGCCATACGGCAGTGGCGGCTCCTGCCTCGAAACTCAGGGGGTGCACAGAGATCAGGAGAAGCTATGGAGAAGGGACAGAATAGGTGCTTTTCTCTGCCAAATAGAAATTTCAACGATATGCAAATGGGATAAATCTTGGTAACTTATTCATTTTAAAATTGCAAAAGGTACTTAATACGTAAAATAGACAATGGTAAACGGAAATTCTGAAATACTTAATCATCAAAGGTCTAAACCCAAGAAATGCATCCATCTTATTGCAATAGCTGGAATGTAGCATATTAATTTGTTAGTCACTTCACTCTCACAAAGCCAATCTACCTTCTTATAATATTCGACGTTAAACTTACGGTAGGTACAAATTTGCATGATTTTTTAATATCAACGTCTGCTGGAGTCCAAGGAGAGATGGCAAGGTGCAGCCAGTTTCTCGAATGTCGCACTTTTCCACGACCAACAAACACGAATAGTTTACTTAAATATAATGCACCGAATTATTCATCGTACCTACACTCATAAATAATCACAATACTCTGAAAAGCCAGGGACTGGCGAGGCAGTAAGCAAAACAGTTAACTGAAAACGAGAATCTCTTATCAGTTTTGTTTACCTCAAATGGCTCAAACTCGTTAAGGCAACCCGGATTGCAGAGCTCTCTTACAGGGGCGCAATGAATCAATTCTGCTCAACACGGGACAATTTCCTGCTCTCTGGTTGGTCAATCTCACATGCCTGCCTCCCTCGAAACACGTCACCCCCCCTAACACACGGAGCAGACAGCTGCTGATGCTCCAACTGCTGCTGATTGGTCAGGGAGCTCCTGCCTCTGTTTTCGCGCATAGATTCAGCTAGCACAGTACCTTTGACTGTACCTTCGGTCACTAGCCAACTCACTCTGACTATTTAGGCGAGGGGAGGAATTGTTAGGCGTTTCCTCATCATATAATTTTTACTCATGCTCAAACGTTTTCGCCGTTAGGCATCATCAGGAGCTACAAATAAGAAAAACCAAACCAGGTAAGGCTTATTAAAACTTATTTTTAACGTTAACGCTAAATAGTCTTTAAATTTAAAATATTACATATAGATCATCCTGAATATAGATATAGAAATATGTATACAATCAATTTATTTTCTCTTATCACTGCTTAGTTGCACTTATACCTAGTAATCTAATTTGGTAGTACTATTTACCATTGAGTATAATAAGGGGTTGGCTCCCACTTCCTCCTCTAACCATTGTCATAACCCTGGACTGCAGGACGTGTCGTAATACCTATGATTAAAATATATAATGGTGAGAATACCATTCGTTGTTGATTTACATTATGTTTAAGTCGTATGTTACTGGTTTTTCATGTGATAACGTCTTATAAATTGGTTTACCGGGAGACACTTCAAGAAACTGCGTTACGCTCCGCTCACAGAGGGGGTGCAGCTCGGCGCTCCCTAAAGGCGGGCGGCCCCTCCCCTTCCCCGGCGCTCACAAAAGCGGGAGCGCCCCGCCCCCCTTCCCTGGCACTCACTCCCCCCCCCCCACCCATGGGAAATACCTACTACCTACGGGAAATACCTACTCTGTGCAACTTGACAAAGAATTTTATTTTATCCTTCTTCCTACTATACGAATGAATATTAACATTAAAATTATTTTACCACTCAAAGTCGTTGTCACGTAAAACTTTCGCCCGTATACCGACTTTACAGGCAACAACACAGGGTTTTTACCTAGGTAGGGACATTGGATGGTACAGCTTGCGTGGTTTTTCTGTTTCTGATACTAATCCTTATATTTCTTTGGTTCTCCTTTTATACGGGCTGCAAAAGAGCATTATATTCGACCAAAGTAAGTAACTACTGCAACAGACATATGACATAACCTCTAATTGCGAATGTTTTTATATATTAATAGATTAATTAACGTCTTTTATAGGAACTTAACGAAAAATCTACGTCATTTCAATTAATCAGAAGTAAAAGGATAAGACCCACAAACTCGCAAATAAGTAAGCACCATACCCCTACCTAACACCCAAGTAGGATACCAGTATGACAACTTGGAATGTTTCATAAATAGCCTTTTTGCGACCTCTTTTGCAGCCCGTATAAAAGGAGAACCAAAGAAATATAAGGATTAGTATCAGAAACAGAAAAACCACGCAAGCTGTACCATCCAATGTCCCTACCAAGGTAAAAACCAGTAAAATACGACTTAAACATAATGTAAATCAACAACGAATGGCATTATATATTTTAATCATAGGTATTACGACACGTCCTGCAGTCCAGGGTTATGACAATGGTTAGAGGAGGAAGTGGGAGCCAACCCCTCAATGGTAAATAGTACTACCAAATTAGATTACTAGGTTTAAGTGCAACTAAGCAGTGATATGAGAAAATAAATTGATTGTATACATATTTCTATATCTATATTCAGGATGATCTATATGTAATATTTTAAATTTAAAGACTATTTAGCGTTAACGTTAAAAATAAGTTTTAATAAGCCTTACCTGGTTTGTTTTTTCTTATTTGTAGCTCCTGATGATGCCTAACGGCGAAAACGTTTGAGCATGAGTAAAAATTATATGATGAGGAAACGCCTAATAATTCCTCCCCTCGCCTAAATAGTCAGGAATAACCTTGCGAATGGCAACGACAACGAATCAACTCACTATGCAAACAAAGAGGAACAGACTTTAAATTTTTTTTTTTAAATTGGCTGGGGTGCACATGCGCCTATGCTCCTATCAGTAGCCGCCCCTGAGGTAGGTAGGTACATACATCTCTTGAGCGCAGCGCACGTTAGACACATAAGTGAAGAATAGAAGGAACTGGTCGTTTAGACGAGGACGATCGCACCGGATTGATTGACAGACAAATTATTACTCCCGGCCACGTGGTTGGGGTCTAAATAGTACTCGTATGTTATGAATTCCACGGATGGCAGCTCTCAACATGCGCATCGTGGAATCCTATCAACAAGCATAACTTTGACAGTTTTTTCTCCGAATCGATGGAACTTTAATGAATTTTGTGGTTTGGACTGTAGTTGTTCCCCTTTGGGTGTCTTGTTATCGGTTGCCACTGCGCATGCGTAAAAGTAAAGCATAACTTCTAGAGTGTAAACCTTAAGCCGACGGCAACTTCAGGAATTATGTGGTTGAGACTCTCAAATAATCTTCCATGAGTTCATCGTTATTTGATCAGCATCCACGTGATTTTCTCACGAGTGGGCCAATTTTGCTAAAATTTGGAGGGTTCCATTTGGAAATTGAAGATTTGAACATCTACTAAGCATCCGATCATCCCTGCAGTCAGTTTCCGATGAATCACACCCACCTGTTTAATTTCGACGCAGTCAAACAGGTACATCTCATCGCTCTGCCTGCAGTGCTGCACGAGCTCTCCGGCGGTCTCTGCCAGCTCGCACCCGCTGTGGCAAGAGTCTGTCGCCGCGTGGTTGCAGCAGGATTTCCACGTTTTCGAGTCTCCTGCTAACAGAAAGATTTTAATCCGACATTAGTGACAACGCTTAGGCTATAAATTTACTGGAAGTACAAAGTCATTTATTGAGGTTACAAAGCCTAGGTAGGGGAAATACGGGTAAGATGATGAGGCAGACGAATGATGCAAGATAATAGGAGTATTCGTAAGATAACCGAGACCTCTAGAAGCACGTCATCTTCACCCTTTTTAGAGAATTTTCAAAGAAAATTAAGCTATTGCATTGGACTCGAAATCTTTAAATAGACCTTGAGTTATAGTTTGTCAAAACTGAGTTATGGGTATTTTCAGAAAGTTGAAAGTTTGCTGAATACGATGATGTTATTAGAATTTGCCTACGATTTTTTCTGCAGTTTTTCAAAGTTGAGTACCAAAAAAAGAATTTTCAAAGTTGAGTAGGTACCAGAAAAGATTGTTTTGAGAAATCAGCGATTAAAATTCAGGAATGTTTAAAAGTAGGTTTCTTCTGTTCTAAATAAAATATCGTGCTGATTTTCGGTTTATTATTTTTAATAATGAATCTTTGGAATCGAGAAAAAAGTAAACTCCCTCAAAATTTATTGGTTTACGTTTCAAGGTATACGTAGAATCCGAAAATCGAATAAAAATTTTGCCGTCCGTCCGCCGTCCGCGGCAATTTCCTTAGTCCCCATGGACCGATTTGAAATTTGGTATACGGGCTCCATTTGCGGCCTAGTTGTGTCTCAATGCTTTTGGTTGATGTTGGTCACTTCTAAAAGTTGAAAAATAAGGGCTGAAAATTTGAAAATGCCAGCTCAAAAACTTTTGGTATAAAGGTATTGTTTTTTCATCTATTTAAAATAGTATTGAACTTTTAGAATTGAATGAGACCACCCAGAGCTCTGTAGGACAAACCGTTTGGTCCCTACGAGAACTTAGGGGGTTGGGCATATGAAAAATCAGGAACACAAATGTGAATCGCAAAAGAGGCCTAATCTCCCGTCATATTAAATAAATGATTTTAGCTTGGCAATATACGATTGTTGTTTGTTTCTTCGAGAATGAGGTATTTCAGTCAATGTTTTAAAACTTTGTTTTCAGTACAAGTGTATGGCTTAGGAATAATGGTAATCGGGTCTGTTCATCAAGAAAATGTTCAGAAGAAATTAGAGAAGCTAATAACAGTTGAAGATTTGAAAGATGGCGGCAGGGTGTGACGTAGTAAGTTGTGTCACGTATTAAGTTCCTCACCTTGAAAAAAGTATCCATGCACAGAGAAGAGATGATACCTTTTCCTGAGGGTAACCTAGGTAACCTACCTGTGAATGTCTTGGATACTACAAAATACTACACACACACGCCCGCAGCTTAAGTGTGCGTCCGTTCAGGGTAGGGATGGGTATCGATACTCGATATTTTAAAATATCGATACTTTTGCACCGATACTCGATATTTTAGTATCGATACTGCACTATCCGATATTTTTGGATATCGATACTTTGGATCCGATATTTCTAAATATCGAATATCGATACATTTCTTGCGGAAAATTCAACAGAATGGCTGAAAAATGAAGAAGGTAGAGAGACTTTCAGGTCATTACTCTTTGGTTGCACAAATACCGTTAATATCATGAAGAAAATCACTCTGATTGGACTCTTGATTGTGAAAAATGAATAAACATTGTTGAAAAAAAAATTTTCTTGGGAATATTGGATAATATTAATAGTTTGTGACACTAAAGTATCGATACTCGATATTCCAAAATATCGATACTTATGCCCAACGATACTTGGGATATCGATACACGGATACGATACAGTATCGATACAAAATATCGATACTTTTGCAACGATACCCATCCTTAGTTCAGGGAGGGATAATTTTTTTTCAAACTTTAATTAATTTTTCTACCACATGTTATTGTAACATTGGGCAAAAAGTTGGAGTATACAGGTTTCAATGGTGCTTAAATCCAAATTTGAGGTCAAAAACCGACCCCATTCCTTCAGTTTTGCGACCTTAGCAACCAGTAATCAAATTTCCTACCACAACTCCCTATTTCTTCGAACTGAATGTGAAGCGTTTATTTCTTCCAAATAAAACTGATTGTGAACCAGGTAGGAAGAACCTATGGTACCTATAGTACCTATGACAAAACCGAGTTCTTTGCAGACGAGTGATCTATATTGAAATAAACCTTTGCGTAATAACTTGCAGCGCTTTTAAAATCTGAGCCTGTAATAACCTAGAATTATTGCCGGAGCCCTTTTAGAGAGCCCTTTGTCTTCTGACTTGTTCGCCGAGCTCTACTAAACTTTCATAACATGACAAATAATGGGAGCTTGTTTCATAATATGAAAGATATTATCTACTCGAGGACATGGCGTTAAAAATGCCTTTTCTAGAGTAATAGAACAGGCTACTGTTCTAAACTTAACAAGTAAAAATCGTTAACTCTTCGAAGACAACACATTGAAGACTTAGACGTGATGATATTTTGTTTGTAGTGATTGTTATTGATACCGAATTATTTTATTCTTCCCAATCAGCTACCGAAAAGAATGGGGCCGGATCTCGAATCGATTCTCCGATTCTTCCGTAGAAAAAGAGTTGGACTAGGTATGACGTGAAACCGATCATTTTTCACTGAACAGTAAAACATCTGCCATGTTGGGTGGACAGTATAGTTTGTCCACATAGCCCTACATGGATATAAAAACGCTGCAAATCATTTCAAAAAGGTTTATTATTTTCCTGTATAGATCACTCGTCTACAAAGATTACAGCTTTGCAATTGTTACATTTTTTTATATTTTTTTTACCTACCATAGGTACATACTACATAATTACCTTCACATCTTCTCAATCAAGTTTATTTGGAAGAAATAAAAGCTCCACACTCAATTAGAAACATAGGGAGTTTCATATGGGACATTTGATTACTGGTTGCTAATCTCTTGCGATCGCATTTTAGTCAGATAAAATTTGAACGGAGATTAGTCCTCTTTGGTGATTCACACTCGTGATTTTGTTTAATCGAAGGAAACCCCTTAAGTACTCGTGGGGAGCGAACGGTTTGTCCTACAGAGCTCTGCGTGGTCTCTAAAAATTCTAAAAATTCAATACTATTTAAAATTAGTGAAAAAACTATGCCTTTTTGGTTTATTATTTTCAATAATGAACCTTTGGAATCGACCAAGAACAATTTTTTTAACAGCCCCTCAAAATTTGATGGTTTACGTTTCAAGGTACGTAGAATCCAAAAATCGAATAAAAATTTGGCCGTCCGTCAGCCGTACGCGGCACTTTTGCCACTTAGCATTGACCGATTTTGATGAAATTTGGTATGTGGGCTCCATTTGGGGTCCAATTGTGCCCCGAAGATTTTGGTTGATGAAGGTCACTTCTAAGGGTTCAAAAATGAATTTTGAAATTTTGAAAACGCCCTAACTCAAACAATTTTGATATAAATGTATTGATTTTCCTTCAATTTTAGATTCTATAGAATTTTTAGAGACCACCCGGAGCTCTGTAGGACAAACCGTTCGCTCCCTACGAAAATTTAAGTTTGGGACGTACGATTAATCAGAAACACGAGTTTGAATCGCAAAAGAGGCCTAATCTCCGTTCAAAGTTTAGCTGACTGAAATACGATCGCTGTTTTTCTTCATGTTGGATGGTTGGTGGCTTTGCAGACGAGTGATTTATAGAAGAATAATAAACCATTGTGTAATAATTTGCAGCGTTTTTTCGAGAGTTTTCGAGCTTGGAAACTCTTGAAAATTTCAATTTTTACCTCCTTAATTTTCACCCCTTGGAAATGACTGACATCAACCAAAAGCTTCGCGGCACAAACTAGACACAAAATTTCATGTACCAAATTTCAACCAAATCGGTCCAGTGTTGCTAAGAAAAGTACGGCGGACGGACGGAAAATTTTTTTATTGGATTTTCGGATTCTACGTACCTTGAAACGTAAACATCAAATTTTGAGGGGGGGGGGGTAAAATTTTTGCTTCCAAGTCTACCAAGGTAGCGGAAGCTTTGTTTTCACTTTTCGAGGTTGCAAAGAAAGTTCTCCAAAATCGTTTTACGTTTCTGACCTTCTGAACAATTTTGGTTCCGTGTCTGTCTTTCATGAAATCCTTACCACAGCCATAACTTCTACAATTCTCATCTAATTTCGATGAAATTTTCAGGGATTGTGCGGGTTGGCGTGTAGATGGTCCCGTATGAAAATCATCTCTTCCCGACTAACAGTAATTGCTGTGCATGCGCAAATGTGAATTCCTTGAACAGCCATAATTTCAACGAAATTCTTTGAATTGTTCAGATTAGCGTGTAGGTGGTCCCCTATGAGGGTAGTGGAAGGTAATTAGAGATTGATGTTCTGAGATTAACTACTAACCATCGGAGCATCTATAAAATCGGGTTATGGATTCGAGGAAGCTATGTGCCACACCCACTAGGCATACTTTTTTTCTAGCTCGATTTCAATGGGTCATTATTGAAAATAATAAACCAAAATAATCAAAAACTATCGAGTTTTTTAATCGAATTTAAAAACAATCGATACTTTTGTGCCATTCCTGAGCATTGGAAGGCTCCAGCGAAGCCGTTCTCATCTTGTCCCTTTCGAGGTCCAGGATCTGCGTGTAGGGATGGCAACGATATATCTATATATTAAACATATCGATGTATCACGTTTGATATATTGATATCGATATAGAGAACCGATATTATCGGTCAATATTGATATATTTACCAATATATCGTGACATATTTTCAAGTAAAAAAAAATATTTTTTTTTTTTTTTTAGTAAAAATTAAATATTGAAATGAATAGACGAGAAGGGACGCCTGTACCTGTAAAAACATCAAGTAATTTTATTCCAAATTTTGTAGGTACCTACGTGATGGGTTGATTTCAGACTGTTGAATTCAGCTCAGGCATGATTGTGTACATAGTTTACACCTACAGTGGCTCTCAAGGCTCAATTACTTGACTTGAATCAAAAATAATGGAGGCTCGTCTAGATTAACCCATTTCCGGCCATTTATGCATTTTTGCATCTTCATAATAATGATTTTTTAAAATACTGAAATAGTGGAAAATCTTTGTAGAAGAATTTTTTCTCGTTCATGCTGTTCCTAAACTTCTTCTTAAAAAAAAAATGTCTTCGACAATCGGGAGCTCAATACGATTTGGGAAATTTTTTTGAAAAGGAGGCCTTTTGGCCGAAAGGATGTTTATGGTTGTTCAAATTTGGTCCAGGGAGGGTGAGCGTTCTGGGCCATGAGTCAAAACAGATTCTGGTTCATAAAAATAGATTTTTATACGGATTTTTTTTTTTTTTTTTTTTGATTTTTGACAATGTAATGGATAGATCATACTTATCTATTTAGAAAACTGAGACCTCTGAAATACTATTAAAATGTAAGATTTATAAAATTTGGAGCATTTTTGCTCTCGATTGGTGAGCAACTGATGCCTTATTTCGGCCGGCATTCTGTAAAATAGTTCATCCTCTTCCCCCTATTACCCTGTTATTTCTACCCTCGGCTCGAATTGGGTTAAAACTACCTACTATACGAAGTGAAGCAGGTTTTCACAACAATTATTTTAAATTTTGAAGGATCATGATTGTCTACAGTATACACCCCTGTCAATTTATAAATTAATTTAACATTGCGCTGACATTTTCGCAATTTTTTTCAGTTTTTAAACAATGAATTTCGATAATTCATACTCAGTAACTTTTGAAAGTAGGTTAATACTTATTTCACCAGGTTTTTTCAAATATATCTTCAGATATGTCAAGTATATTGATAATATTTCTTCCAAAATGATGTTAGTAACTTTTCAATTCACCTACCTTCTTACTCCTTCAAGTTTTTCCAAGTAGATATTCCGATATGTCCATAAATGTCATCCTAAATGATTTGTATATTGTTTTAAAACGATTAAATTCACCTAACTACTTTCAATTTCAAAAACTACTACTATACCTACCTACTTTCAGTATTAAATTTTAATACTTTATTTACTTGAACCAGTAAAGTTATTTTGATATAGTTATAAGCTGTAAATATCATTAAAATAATATGCGTAAATTGCCTGCAGTCAGCAATGGGAGCAGGCATTCGTAATAAAAATTTAATTAAAAAAAAACTACCTACTTCACGCGTTTTTTAAAGAAGATCTTCCGATATATCGAAATATTTTCTCCGATATATCGAAGGTATCGATATCTCATTGACGATATATCATTTGATCGATTATATTGATATGTTCCATTCGATATGCCATCCCTATCTGGGTGGCATACGAAAACTCTCTACTTTAGTTAGTTAGTTATCTGGTAGTGATGTGGTAGCTAGGTGTACAAAATAGAATATTCGTTCCAGTTTTCACATCCGACTCGAAGTGTCTTTACGATTATCATTTTGAAAACGATAATTATTTTACGTTACTGGAAATTTGACGCATTCTATATTAATAGTACTTATGTTCATATTATTTTTTATGTGGAAGTGGTTTGTTTGGCGTAATATTGGCACCTCGTCTTTTTTCTGCTAGGCACCTTTCTTACGCGGTTTTTTCTCGAGAATATCACTTCTGGTTCCCAAAATAGGAACTCTGATCATTTTGCGAGTTCGCATCGAAAAGTACGATCAATCCCAAGTTTTGGGAGTTTGGGTGGAACAAACAGTAAACTGCCAATTATATACAAAGATACAATACGTCGAGATTGGGTGAATCGTGAGGGCAGAAACTCGAGGGAGGTTTTCTTTTGTATAACCACTTGGAAACTTCTGACATTGACGGGAGGTTCAAGATTGAAAGCGAAAGGGAAACTTCGACAACGTACATTTTCCTTTGTGATTTTCAGAGCGAGGATCCAGCTTTCTCTGCACGTGTAAGGCCTTGCAGAATCGTATTTTTGTTCGAAAAGGGTATATTCCCCCCGACAAACAGGAATGGTTTATGCAAAAAAAAAAAAAAAAAAACAGTTTTCGAAACCTCTTACTGAGATGGGGGTCAGCCATCGACCCTTCTGAACGGATCCAGAGAGCCTTTGCTTTTCTAATCTGCCAGCGTGCAAACCAAACAGGAGCCTACCGCCTGAATATAGATAGCTGCGATGAAAGAACCAAGGCGAGATGCCACAACCACCTCCCATTCTCGAGTTTTCCACCTGAGGTCAAACAATGGCCGGAGGAGATACCCGCCCACCTCTTCCTTTTGTGACTCACACACACACACACACGTACACAGTCGATGACACTGAAACACGAAGTCATTGCGACTCTTTGTCCACCCTGTTCCTGTAATATCGACTTCAATACCCGCTGGACTTGACAATGAAGGTCTGTCCCTCTGCGAAGCCACATTCCACATGAGGTGAACGTAATCGTTTTGAAAATTCGGTGGCTGAGTATCGACAACCCACGTAATGACGACCCCAAGACTTCCACCATCATCTTTATAGTCGGATCGGACATTCCGCATTCCTTGTTAGAAACCGGATTACAATCAGACCCTCCTCTATATCTACCTCCTGAGAGCAAAATAGTGAGCGCAGTTTAGCTTTCTCGTTTATTGTCACGTAAGATAATTTACGTATTCGTTCAGTAAAAAACGCTGCAAATTATTACACAATGGTTTATTATTTTACTATAATTATAGATCACTCGTCTGCAAAGAACACAGCATTGTCATTGTTACCACCAACCGAAACGAAGGAAAACATCGATCGCATTTCGGTCAGCTTTAATTTGAACGGAGATTAGGTCTCTTTTGCGATTCACATTCGTGTATTCTGATTTCAATTCTCGTAGGAAGCGATCGGTTTGTCCTTCAGAGCTCCGCGTGGTCTCTAAAAATTCAATACTATCTTAAATTGATGGAAAAACAATACCTTTATATCAGAATTTGTTGAGTTAGGGCGTTTTCAAAATTTCAACTCTTATTTTTCAACCCTTAGAAGTGACCGACATCAACCAAAAGCTTTGGGGCACAACTAGACTCCAAATGGAGCCCACACACCAAATTTCATCAAAATCAGTCAATGCTTAGTGAGGAAAGTCCAAATTTTTATTCGATTCTACCTACCTTGAAACGTAAACCAACAAATTTTGAGGGGGGTTACACATTTTTTTTCTTGGTCGATTCCCAAGGGTCATTATTTAATATAATAAACCAAAAGTAAGTAAAGTAAAACCATCTATGATTGAATTTTCGTTGACTCAATTTTGGATTCTGGAATTTCAAGTCAAATCCTATAATAGAGCCCTAGAATACCGAAAAGAAAAAAAATTAACTCAGAAGAAAATGCCTAAACAAGTGAAGCCTCCGTAAAAAAAAAAATAAAAAAAAAAAAACACCGCGAAGATCTGTGCTAATTAAAAAAGGAGTTTCGGCAAATAGTGTCAGAGAATGTCAAAACTAACAAATATAGAAACTAAATAAGAGAAGGTAAAGACTAATAATGCTTGATAAACTAATAGGTAGAATCGTATTGTAAAACAGAGTGAGCAATTTTAATTTTAATGGAGGGTGCGCCTGATTTTTTTTTTTTAATTTTAATCGAAAGTAGACCTTACCCTGAGAATTTTTACACCAGCCGTTCTCTTTTTGGATTAGTAGATCTATTTCTATGATTGTTCAAAGTTTCGAATCTCTCCCACCAGCGAGGGACCCCCCAGCCAACTGTGACGTCATAAACATTCCAAACTTTGAAAAAATCATAGAAAAAAGGTCTTCTCACTGTAGAAGCTCGCGGTTGGTATCAAAATTCTCAGAATGAGGTCTAATTAAATTAACAATCTAATTTTAATGAGGTTGATGATTAAAATTAATGAAGTTTATTAAAATTCTCAGAATGAGGTCTAATTAAATTAACAA
The DNA here is from genome assembly GCA_009739505.2 of Apolygus lucorum. NCBI lineage: Eukaryota > Metazoa > Arthropoda > Insecta > Hemiptera > Miridae > Apolygus > Apolygus lucorum. The sequence continues at coordinate 49,060,822 of CM019179.2, forward strand.
TCTAATTTTAATGAGGTTGATGATTAAAATTAATGAAGTTTATTAAAATTCTCAGAATGAGGTCTAATTAAATTAACAATTTAATTTAATGAGGTTGATTAAAAATAACAATAAACAGTTTTTTCGACCCATGCGCACACCCAATTGCTTCTTTTGGTCACTTTCGTGTCTGGGTTCTTTCTGCCAGTTTGCAGTGCACGTAACCTAATGGTTTGATGTGCGCTATCACAGGTAGCGCTGCTGTCGTAAGGGAAAACTCGTCATGTCACAGACTCCCAGTACATTTAAAATTGCCATCTTCCTTAATATATAAATTCTCTAAATTTTTTTGATGCGTTTTCAAGCAGCACACTATGGTTTTCTTTCATATCAATAAACCCTCTTTCGGAAAAAAAAATTTAAAAATGTGAGGCAAATTCCCCGATGGTTCTGATAATTTCGCTTATGGCTACATAGTGCCTCACCCGCTCAAGTGGAGCGGGGTTCACCAACGGCCCAACCAGTCAAATTATCAAGACACCCAATCTCCGCCCTTGATCCAGAAAATCTCCCGGACTTGGGTGACCGCACGGGAACCGGTTAACTGTTGATGTCGATACACAATGTTTTGGTGAGTTGGAGACTCATGAGTGCCACCAATAGATTCAGCGACCTCAAATACCTAGAAGTAAATGGGTTTCCCAAACTCGTAACTCGTCGAAAAACGACAAACTAGTTTTTCTTCGATTTAATTGCGATGAAAGGGGAAAGAGCCAATGAATATCGGATAGTGTGACCGATGATGTGTTTTCCTAAGGATTGCTGAACCCTAATAGACTGAAATAATCGTAAAATATTCTTTTAAATCCAACATTTTAGAAAGACCAAAAAAGATTATAGTTATGCTTTTAAAAGTCACTGGTAGCTGTAAGAAACAACCCAGTTTACCCTTCATGATTTTGAGATAATAAACAAAAGACCAAGCGATGGACCTTCCACCAGCCAGACTACCGATATTGCACCAGATTCGATCAGCACCTACATAGGTGGTATTCATACCACAATATTGTCCAGTTAAATCATTTAGTATTCGTCATGGAGTCTAGTCACAACCACCTTCCAAATTTGAGAAAAATCGAGCATTCCTAAAGAGATGATCTAAAAATTCAGGAAAAATACCACAATAATATAAAACAAAAACCTTTTTAACAAAAAAAAAAACGTCTGCCAAGTGGGTGTGGCACATAGCTTCCTCGTATCCATAACCCGATTATATAGATGATCCGATGCATAGTAGTTAATTTCAAAACACCAATCTCTAAGTACCTTTCACTACCCTCATAGGGGACGGTCTACACGCTAATCTGGGCAATCCTAGAAAATTGCATCAAATTCGGATGAAAAATTAAGTGAGTAGGTGTATGTGATTGGATCAAAAGAAAACATAGCCTCGGCTGGGATTCGAACCCACGACCTTAGGAGCTCAAATCAAAACTTTATCCTCTGAGCTACCGATAACCTGCAATTAATAGAATTTGAGATTCTCACAGGGGACCATCCCTCTATGAATGAATCCCTCTATGAGAAACAATTCTCTGTGATTTTCATAGGGGACCATCTAAACACTACTCTGTAACATCCCTGAAAATTTCATTGAAATCGGATTGAAAATGTGGAAGTTATGGCCGTTACAAGAGATTCACGTTTGCGCATGCGCAGTCGCTTCTATCAGTCCGGGGACAATGATTTTCATAGGGAACCATCTACAACCTAATCCACATAATCCCTGAAAATTTCATCAAAATCGAGTGGAAAATGTGGAAGTTATGGCCGTTACAAAGAAATTCACGTTTGCGCATGCGCAGTAGCTACTATCAGTCCGAAGGTGGCGCTTTCATAGGGAACCATCTAAATACTAATCTGTAACATTCCTGAAAATTTCATTGAAATCGGATGGAAAATGTAGAAGTTATGGCTGTTACAAGGAATTCACGTTTGCGCAGGCGCAGTCGCTTCTATCAGTCCGGGGATGATGATTTTCATAGGGGACCGTCTACACACCAACCCGCACAATCCATGAACATTTCATAGAAATCGGACAATAACATCGTATAGTTATGCGCGTTACAAGGAAATCATGACAGACAGACACACAGACACGGAACCAAAATTGTTCAGAAAGGTCTAAAACGCAAAACGCGAGTGGAAATTTTGATTTTGGAGAACTTTTTTTTTCGTCCTTGAAAAGTGAAAACAAAGCTTCCGCTACCTTGGTAGACTCGGAAGCAAAACTGTTTAATGCATGACGTTCCAGGGGATGTCCCAATGGATAAGGATTAGTTCAGTTTGAACCAGAAGGTAAGCAATAAATTTGCATTTTTGTTAACCTTCTACTGCTCGAAACTGTTTCACTCAATGTAATTTAGTTGGTATTTTGAGTAAGAAATAGTAGAATCCTCCCACCGCCCCCTACCGGCAGGCCAGCCTCGAATTTGAACTGCATTTTGAAATCTATGATCTATGATACCCAACATGCGAATTCGAGCCCCCCCCCCCCCTCCAACACTGCCAGGGTGGGACCAAATCGGTAGTAGGTCATAACATTAGACGTTCAACAGCTAGTTTTTGGTAGGAAACGAAATATGCGGTTTCTGGCGTCCTGGCACCAAGATGGCACCGCTAATTTGTTCCATGGTGGCTCAAAGAAAAATTTAATTCTATATTACCCCCCCTCCCATTGTTGTATCAACTCGAGTTGATCCACGTTGGTGAAATCAGACCTTGAACTCTCTCCTGCTCTGCGGGTGGATGTGCGATCAAAACCGTTGTGTAATAAATTCCTCCTTCCGGATACGAAAACCGCTAGGCAGCTGGCATTTACTTCCGTGACACTTCCATTTTTCTCTCAAATCCTCCCCAGAAAACTCATTAACTTACGCATCACCTTACCTGCTCTCTTCCCCCGTAAATCTTGTTAAGGTCGCCCCGTAGCCTCCCCTCATACCTGCCGCGGCTCGAGTCTCCCTCCCGACCACTTTTGAAAATGTCAATTTAATGCCAACCTCTTGAGGTTTCGTCCGGGCGAAAGACCTCCTCTTGCGCCAAACTTTTTACTTTTTCCATTATAAGTTTTTCCCTTCATAAACCCAAGCCGGTGTTGGTAAGTATTTTCTGCAAAGCGCGGTCCACTTAGCGCCGGCAATTCACTTTAGTGCACTCGATTTATTCTCTGAAAATTCCCTTCTTTCATGTAAATGGCCTTTTCCGACCATGAAGTTCAGAGCAGATGGTTTTGAAGGAAGGCTTTCAGTGCGTCGCAAATTCATGGAAGCTGATGATTGATTGGTTTCTCGACCGATGACACACAATTGGTAGTTTATTATTATTAATAATATCAGTCAACAATGTAGGTGGTATTCTGTTTCTCAACAATGTACGACGACGACAGGGACCAGCACGGAGATGTGCCATGTGCAGCAGTGGGGAAGAAGAGGATTTATTTCATTTTATGGGCAGGTGCTCAGTGCTGCTCGAAATGAGAAAAAAATGGTTCGGGCAAGCGCAATTGAACAGGCTGCAATGTTTTGAGCTTCTAATAAAACAAGCATCCTCCAGCTGGCCGGATTCGCAAGAGAGGCGAGTCAATACCGCTGGTTTTTGATTCAACAATTCAACTACTAATTGACAACTGTTCATTTATTCATTTATTAATTTATTTAATTATGTGACGGAGCAACAGTTGCTCTGACACCTGATTGGTGATTTTATAGAACAGTTTCTTTGTTAAATTCGTATCTTTCATTCATCATCGCTAGCCCTAGAGTAATCTCCACCAAAGAATAGGTATACGATTAAATTATTTTCATTAATTAATCAGATTCTTCAGATCCCCTAGAACAATACTGTTTCACATATAAAAGTTCATCATTAATGTAAAAGAAAAAATGTAGAAAATGTAGAAAAATGTAGAAAAAATGTATGTATGTATGTGCATAGGAACTTTTAGTGCCAACCCAGTGGACGGCCAAGGCCTTCACTGAATTAAGATTTTATATTAATTTGTCCATACCTGTAAACAAAACAAATAAATCTTTTTATATCTATATCTATCTATCTATCCATCTAATATCAATCAAGCTTGTCGATCAGAAGTTATCTTCTGCCTACTTCGAAGTGTCTACCAAAGGTACAAAAAAAGTCTGCCAAGCGGGTGTGGCACATAGCTTCCTCGTATCCATAACCCGATTGTATAGATGATCCGATGCATAGTAGTTAATCTCAAAACACCAATCTCTAAGTACCTTTCACTACCCTCATAGGGGACCATCTACACGCTAATCCGGACAATCCTGGAAAATTTCATCAAATTCGGATGAAAAATTAAGTGAGTAGATGTATGTGATTGGATCAAAAATATTCTTAGCCTCGACTGGGATTCGAACCCGCGATCCTTAGAGCACAAATCAAGACTCAATCCTCTGCGCTATTGAAGCCTCGTCTCTCTCACAGGAGACCGTTCCTCTATGAATGAATCCCTCTATGAAAAACAATTCTCTATTTTCATAGGGGACCATCTAAACACTACTCTGTGACATCCCTGAAAATTTCATTGAAATCGAATGGAAAATGTAGAAGTTATGGCTGTTATTTATTTTTTTTTTTTAATAAACTCCCCTCAAAGACAAAATGTCTTTTTTGACGGAGGGGGCACGCCAGAAACGAAAATAAATAACTAAATCAAATATAATGGGGAGGACGCCCAGGACTCACCCGACGCCGGCCCTAGGGATGAGGGAAGATGAGGAAGGTGGGGGTGGGAGAGATGGATGAAGGGAAGTGCCTCTGTAAAACGACCACCAGTTCAAATACGAGCCGAGCAGGACACGGGTGGTGATACCACGGAGTACGCCTGCCGAGATGCCCAACTCGCGCAACTCCGTGGCACTTTTCCCGCACCACACCCCGCGCCATGACAAGGTTGCAGCCATCACCCTGATGTTGTTGGGTGCCACTCCTTTTAGCTCCGACACCGCTTGCCGTAAATCATCTCTATCATACTTTCTTATCTTAGCCCGCCAAGTCTGCTCCATGTCCAAGCTGCCATTGACAACTTGGACATCCAGGATAATGCAAGACTGGTCGGGCTTGACGGCAACGATGTCGGGCTTCTTACCCTGGTCACTTGGCATGTGATACAATCTCTCCCTCTCAACATCCCAGCCGCTAGATGACAAAGCACCTGCTATCTGCTTGGCGACCGCATCATGACGTAGAATGCGGCCCCCATGAGTCCGAGGACACTGCTGCACTACATGATAAAGATGTTCATTTCCACTCCGACAGGCACGGCAAAGGGGTAAGGTTGTCCCGCGACTACCTCTCGAACACCGTACCGCAGTTGGCAAAGTTGCCATGCGGACGGCGTGAAAGTGTCGGTAGTCACGGGCCCCAATGCCCTCCGAAGCCCAATCTACCCATTGGGATGAGACAAGGCTTTCGGAGCACTGTCGGAGTTCTTTACCATCTACTGACTCATGCAGGGCAGCAGCAAACTCAGCAGACGAACTGGGTTTTGGAGCAGATGGTGTTGCTCGGTCGCACCATGCTAACTGCTGTCTGACAAAATCAAGATCAGCAGCCGCACGGGCGACCTCCCAGCTCGACCCTTGAAGGGCTAGCAGGCGCTGGCGGCGCAGGGAAGGGATACATGCCGAGAGAGACACAATGCCAAGCCCACCGGATTTGACCGGTGCGTGAAAATAGGCACTTGGGACACCAGGTGGGAACCTCAGCCAAGAGCGCACAGCAGAGCGGATTTCTCGATCTAGTTCTTGCAGCCTCCCCGCCGTAAGCCTGCCAAAGACTAACCCATAGGTCAGCTTTGGCAGTAAGTACGTGCGGAGGAGGCGCAGCTTCTGCTGTGGCTTCAATGGAGCCTTGGTAACGCGAGCTAGCGCTCTACCAAGGTCCACACGGCTGGTAGTAATGGTGGCCACCCCCATGAAGTCGACTCCAAGGTACCGCCAAACCTCCAGCACGGATCGAGATGGAATGGGGGATTGTCCTACGACAAAACCCCCATCCACAACTTTCACCTTATGCTGGCGACCCGACGGGACCAAGGAGACCGACCCACACTTATCGGGGTTAACCACGAGTCCACACCTGGCTAGCTGCTTAGCAAATGCATTGAGGGCGATCTGCAAGCCCTCACGGGTTTCTGCGAGTAGGATAACATCATCGGCAAAAGCCAATGCTCCTACTCGCACCCCAGGGGCGAGATCAAACCCTACTTCAGTAGGCAGCTTTCCCAAGGCCGTATCCACGACCAGGTTGAAGAGGAGTGGCGATAGGGGATCCCCCTGGCGTACCCCACGCCCGATCCGTATATCCCTTGATACCTCGCCCCCTGCCTCGAGGACCGTCACGCCTTCATGGTACAGACAGGCCACATACTCAATTAATCGAGATGGGGCCCCGACACCACGAAGGCAATCGGTCAGGGCAAGGTGACTGACTGTGTCAAAGGCCTTTGCGACGTCCAGAGCGGCGAGATGGAGTTGCCGGCGTTTAATACGGGCCAGCGAGATGACAGTTTGGAGAACTGTAAGGTTCTCCGCTGTGCCATCCGCTGGCCGAAACGCTCTCTGGACGTCACCAATGACACCAGCCACCTGGAGGCGAGATGCCAGTACTTTTTGGAAGTGGCGGAAGACTACCGAGGACACTGAGATCGGTCGATAGCCTCCAGGCCCACTTCCCCCTTTCTTGGGGATAAACACGGTTCGGGTACGGGTCAACGCTTTCGGGGGTCTTCCCGCAAGCATGAGCAGGTTGAGGATGAGCAGCTTAATCGTCTTTGGTGCTTTATTCCAGCGACGGGCAGAAACACCATCCGGTCCAGCGGATGTGGAGTTCTTGACACGGCACTTGTGTGCCTCGTCAAGTAGCACCGGCGAACACAAGATGCTGCGTAAGGAATCCCTGGTGGAGACTGGGGGAACCACTCGCTCCCCAGGGTTGTGGCTGGGAGCACTCAAAAGTGGCTCCCAGAAATCCACAAACTCCTGAAGAGGGGGCTGAACTTGATCTTCCCCAGGCTCCTCCAGTACCTCCGCAGCTGCACGTGCCGGATGCTTCCTCCACAAACTCTGAACCCGGTGGTACTCCCGCCGTCTTGCTTGCTTCGCTGCTCTGCGACCTCCACGCAACACCACTCTGGAAATTCACGTTTGCGCATGCGCAGTGGCTACTATCAGTCCAAAGGTGGCGATTTTCATAGGGGACCATCTAAATACTAATCTGTCACATCCCTGAGAATTTCATTGAAATCGGATTGAAAATGTAGAAGTTATGGCCGTTACAAGGAATTCACGTTTGCGCATGCGCAGTCGCTTCTATGAGTCCGGGGATGATGATTTTCATAGGGGACCATTTACAACCTAATCCACATAATCCCTGAAAATTTCATCGAAATCGAGTGGAAAATGTGGAAGTTATGGCCGTTACAAGGAATTTCACGTTTGCGCATGCGCAGTCGCTTGTATCAGTCCGAGGATGATGATTTTCATAGGGGACCGTCTACACACCAACCCGCACAATCCCTCGGACAATAACTTCGTATAGTTATGCGCGTTACAAGGAATTGATGACAGACGGACAGACAGACAGACACACAGACAGACAGACACACAGACACAGAACCAAAATTGTTCAGAAAGGTCTAAAACAAAACGCGAGTGAAAATTTTGATTTTGGAGAACTTTTTTTTTCGTCCTTGAAAAGTGAAAACAAAGCTTCCGCTACCTTGGTAGACTCGGAAGCAATATCAATTACATTCTGATGGCGACGGATTAGTTCAAGCCAGTAACCAGATGCCGCCGATGTACAATGAAAATTATTGCCCCCGAAATAGCTAAATCATCCCGGAACAAATATTTTCTTTTCTTTTTTAATTAAGAGAGAGCCGATTCATTTCGGATTATGCAACCCCCAAATAGTCCAGTCAATCAAGCCAAAAAAGTGAAAATCAAAAACCTATATAGTCTGTTTTTGAAATCTATATAGCTTGGGGCCCCTGATTAACGTAAAATGAAGTCCCTGGCGATACATGGGTGGCGTCGGGGGGGAGAGTAATTTTAGTGTACCTTGTCGCAGTTCTTCACCAATATTTCAAAAACGGAGCGTCGTAGAAAAGAATTTTATGACCCAAATTAAATCTTATCAAATTGTCTACAACTTTCACTTCATACACATTTTTCATATCTCGAACCATTTCGGCACTATACGCTCCGGAAAAGTGGCCATTTTTGAAAAGCGTACATCGGTACCCTGGGATTGTATGAGATCCCAACTGGCCAAAGGTTGGAGGACAGTTGTACAAAAGGTTAATAAGTCTTGACATGACCTGACAGCTACTGTTTTTGAATTATTGTAACAGAAAAACCAGCGACTATCATTCAAAACCACTCCTTTAAAATAAAATTATATTATTTCTGCTCTTTTCACTGTTTTATTTTATGGGAAAAGTTGGTCGAGAAGTGCTGCGACCCGAATGAAGATGTACCTTCTGGAGAAAAAACTACTCTCGCGGTCGACATCCCACATCCGCACTGAAAGAGGTTGAATTACAATTTGGTGTAAGTTTAGGTATGCAGGGAGCCATACGTGATGTACCTACGTAAGGTGGATTCCATGCAATAACCCTGGGTCTTTCAATTTCCGACCGGAAAAAGGTTCCACTCCCGCCCGCCCGGACTCCCATTCATCTACAACTACAAGTATCAAGAAAATCTCTAGTCTAGACATTTTGTAGACATAAAACACATTTTAAACCTGAAATACATTCTACTTAACTGATTAGTTCGAGACAAAGTTTCCCAACGTTCAGCATTACACCAATTTTCGAAGTTCCTCATCAGTAAATGCATGTTAGAACACATCCAAAGTAAAAGTGCAAATCCTTGTATGTTCAAAAATATAAACTTTTCAGGGAGCGAAAAAAAAGTCTGCCAAGTGGGTTGTGGCACATAGTTCCTCGTATCCATAATTCGATGTATAGATTATCCGATGCATAGTAGTTAATCTCTACTTGTCAACCCGCGTAATCCCTGAGAATTTCATCGAAATCAGATGGGAAACGTGGAAGTTATGGCTGTGACAAGGAATTCACGTATGCGCACGCGCAACAGCTACTATCAGTAAGGGGTGATGATTTTCATAGGGGACCATCTACACCCCAATCCACACAATCTCTGAAAATTTCATCGAAATCGGACAATAACTTCGTATAGTTAAGCCCGTTACAAGGATTTCATGACAGACACGGAACCAAAATCGTTAAGAAAGTTTCGAAACGTAAAACGCAAGTGGAAATTTTACAAACTTATAAAGCACACCAACAGCATTAGTTCACATTTCTTCCGCTGGGGATAGTAAACCATTTTTCCCTTGAATCAGCTGCATCGTATTATCTCAAGCTTTACCAAAATAGGTAACTGAGCTTATCTCATCTGATTCAAAGGGAAAACGCTTTATTCTCCCTAGCGGAGGATTCATGAACTAATGCTGTAGGTGTGATTAAGACGCTCGTGGAAATTTTGATTTTGGAGAACTTTTTTTTCAACCTTGAAAAGTGAAAACAAAGCTTCCGCTACCTTGGTAGACTCGGAAGCAATAACTAGGTAGTTTCGGGGGCTGCATCTCTTATGGATGGAGATTTATATTAAAAGCAAGCTGGTGGCAATTTATTGGAACACTTCTGGTCACAGATTTCGTAGTTATATCTGGATTTATGATTTACGATGTTTTGAACTTTTACTACCGACATTTTGAAACTATATAAACGATTTTCAAACCTAATGGAACAATTTTAAACAAACCAAGACGCCTTTCAAAGTAAAATAATGATAGTAAAATGATTAATATAAATAAAACAAGTAGATAGTTGATGTAGGTAGCAACTCAATAAAAAATAAACGAATAATGAACCTTTGGAATCGCAACAAGAAATGTCTGCCGTGTGGGTGTGGCACATAGCTTCCAGGTATAACCCCATAGTTTAGATGATCCGATGCTCGTATATAATCTCAAAACATCCACAAAACACCTTGCACTACCCTCATAGGGAACCATCTACAAGCCAACTCGCACAATCTCCGAACGTTTCATTGAATTGGGGAGGAAATTTTCGAAGTTACCTCACCCAGAAGGATTTTACGATTGCGCCTGCAGAAGGGCTACTATCAATCCGGGGCCATGATTTTAATAGGGGACCATCTACACCCCAATCTGAGAAATTCCTGAAAATTACACCGAATCCGGATGGCAAATGTAGAAGTTATGGCGCACAGACTACCTACTATCTGTCTGAAGGCAACTATTTCCAAGGGGACCATCTACACGACAATCTGAACAATTCTCGAAAATGTTACCAAATTCCATTTGTTTGCCATGAGTAAGAGGCAGGCGAAACAGTAGAAACAATCTGCAAAGATTCAGGTTATTAGTGATCTGATGTGCTTCAGATAAGGTATAACTTTACAATAATTCCTTATCAATTTATTTGCTTTAGGTGGAGTTAATTTTGAATTATACGCCAATATATTTAAACAAATTATTGGAGGAGAGCAAATATCCCTGCAGGCAAAACAGAAAATGGTGAAGGTATTTAATTTACTACTGGATGAAATATGTGGGTAATCAGTAGCTGAGGCACCTTCGATTGGATACTGATCTGTTGTTCCGCAGAATTTAGTACAACTCGATGAATAGCATTTCTACACCAACTAATTCTATATTTCGATGCTATTGAATGAGAGAAAGCTATACTGTCCCCCTAACTTGGAAGATTTCTTTTTGACAACTATGGAGACGAGCCTGCCTGTGTCTGCATGAATATACGAAATGTTGATGAAATATCCAAGTATTGAGCGGGATTTTGCACAGATGGTTCCTTATAAATTCCCACAGGGCATGTGATTTCTTCTGCAAATGCGCAAACGTGGTTTTATTTAAAAATTTTCTCCTACTTTCCATGTAATGCTGTGTAATGAAACTTAACTGCCCACCCAACTTGGCTGCGTTTTTCCTAAACTGATCGCATAATTATTTCCCATGTGAAAGGAGTGTTTTATTTTGGTGAAAAACTGGCATATTTTCCGGATTCTATTGTTATTTTGTGCGTAGTTTAGAAAAAAAAAATGTGCCGAAACCCGGGATCGAACCAGGGACCTTTAGATCTTCAGTCTAACGCTCTCCCAACTGAGCTATTTCGGCTACTTGAGAAGCGAGGAGGCATTGGTGGTGACCATTCTTTTCTCTCTTCGAACCTTCTACGCAAAAGTGCTTGGAATCTCGATTCTCCCGGGATTTTTTGCAAAATTCTTCGACAATTTCCAAGTGATAAATTCCATGACTTACCTTTGTTTTCTTAGACTTTGGAAGTTGAGAGCCACCCAGCTCCAGGTCTCCCAAAACGACTAGTGAAACCCCTTTAAAACAATTTTATGGCTTTTGAGTTGACTGTACTTATCTAACAAACACACCATTGAGAAAGGAGAAAAATGCTCTAAAATTATAATTTCTATACGCATTTTGAGGCCTTTCTCTTCATGGTTTCGTACCTATTTGTCTGTCTGTGGATCCTCATATCCTTGTAATGGGGAAAACGTCTGAATCCGATGAGATTTTCAAGAAGTTTATGGATGAGACTCCAGATGGTGCCCTATGAAATCCATCACGATCAGATCAATGGTAGATCCTGCACGTGCGAAAAATCGCGAAGTTCATGTAACAATGGTAATGTCAATAATCTGTCCGAATTTGATGAAATTTTCAAGTGTTATTTGGTGGAGACTCTAGATGGTTCCCTATAAATGAGGAGCTTGATTCCAAAAGGTAGGTACTATATCCATTTTGGTCAAATGTGAGAAAAATGCGAAAAACCATAACGACCTGAAAAAAGTGCTAAAAACCAATGATGTTATTTTTTTAATATACATTTCTAAATTATAAAATACTTTTGGAAAAAGGTGTTGCGATCTAATGAATTACTTTCAAGCGGGAAACGAGCAGAGGTGTTTTTCGGCAAAGTCCACCGATAACGGAGCCACCGGATTAGATTGACATTATCTGTACCCTCATACCCCTCCATCCTTCCTTTTCCAGACGCGCTTTGCTTTTGAAATGATTTATGGGTCAGTTGGCCCATCGGTCTCGCAGGCAGGATCTCTTTCCACGTGTATTACGTGTCAACCAATAAGTTCGACAATTTTACTGCATATGCAGGATTTAAATTCAGTTAGCCTTCGATATTCAGTAACTTTGATTAGCTCAGTGTTGTTCGAATACACAGTTTCTTACAGATCTGTTTCTGGAATCCTTGCTCAGAACTGTAATTTGGATGAAGACCTTAAGAGAACAGAGGCTCCCAGATTGAGAGCCTGTCAGTTTTGGACTGCCTTGAAAACCTTGTTTGAGGAGCCATAGGAGCAGCCATTCATCTCATTCAGGATTCATCTCATTTTAAGGAATAAATTATAACAAAACATTGGTGGGTGATCACCCTAGGTAGGATCGCTATTGTGTCTCATTCAGTGCTAGGTCCATAATTTATGTGTCAGGCAATTTAGACAAGTTTAATAAAGGTACCGACTGCCATAATTATATCACGAGGAACCGTGTTAACCTGCGTCTCCCTCAGGCTCGACTTGATACTTCTTTGAGGATCAGCCCAGTTCAAAACGGAATTCGTTTTTTCAACCATTTACCTCACCACATGCGAAATCTTCCCATCACTCTCCTGAAGAAGAATCTTAAGAAAATATTAATCGCTGCTGAACTGTATGATGTTGACGCTTACTTTACCATTGACTTTGATGAAATGTAACCTGTGATGCGTGTTGTATTAATTTATTATGTAATATATGTTTATTTCGTACTTCTCTATTCTATTTTAAATCAAACATTTTATTTAAGCAGCAGAGGAATTTAAATATAAGTACTCTAGCTTGCAATTTTTTTTTTTTTACTGTGATACTTGTTTTGGTTCCTATATTAATTAGTTTAATGCGATTGTTATATTGTTTTGTTATGGAGTGTGAATGTAAATTATTATGAATGAATGTGATTGTATAGTTTCGTCCGTTAGTGTTTTGGCCGGTGATGCTGGTCCGGCTGGTCTCGGGCGGCGGCCTCCATTGGTGCGTTTGGATCGGACTCGGTGTGGTGGGGGGTGTCTTTGACACCTCTTTCCCTTCTCGGTTGCTGGTTCTGGGACGCCGCCATGGTGGGTGGGGCCCGGGGCCGGTCGGGTGGCACCCGGCCGGCACGTGGGAGGTAGGTTCCCCTCACACTCCAGCAATTTGTTTATATCTTGATATATATAAGTACGATGAGCATGTTATTATGTAATTGACTATTGTCATTGCAATTATTAATTGTTACGGCAAATAAATAAATAAAAGGAATGCACTTCTTTCAAATACATAGGTACTCGTACTTACATAGTGGTCAATGGTTTTCTACACATTGTAAGAGTCATTCCTTTCAAATTACTGGCTCCCATTCCCATTACATTCCTATATCTACACACTGACTCAACCATTTCATTATACCCTTCACCCTAACCATAGCTAGATATTGGAATTGGTGGGGGTATTGGTAGACAAGGGGGACTCGTCCACTCAACCTTTCGTCATCTGGACCACACTACGCCTCTTTGAGTGGACTGGCGCCCATTTTCATCAAGATTTGGATAGACTCAATCCTTCACTTAGCTAGCCGAGGACAACGGGGCTTGGGGCCAAAACTGTGTTTACCCAGCACTACATTTGAGGATCATTGAGAAAGCAGCTGGGGGGGTGATAACAAAGGTAAATTAATTCAGTGTTCGAAACTTTCACGGAACGAAAAGTGAATTCGACGACTCTCTGGTTGAAAGGTTATCCAGGCCTGGAGGTTCATTATTTTCTTGTAGATTGGAGTTCGTCGATACAGGGGGATTTTGTACCACAATTATTACTTAAAATCAAAATTTCCACTCGCGTTTAATTTTTAGACCTTATTGAACAATTTTGGTTCAGTGTCTCTCTATGTGGCTGTCTGTCAAAAAATTCTAATGGGCAAAACCATAGAAAGTTATTGTATGATTTCGATGAAATCTTTAGGATTTTCGCGGGTTAGCGTGTAGATGGTCCCCTCTAAAAATCATCATCTTTGGATCCAGAGTAGCCTTTGCGCTTATGCAAAAGTCAAATCCTTGTAACAGTCATAACTTCTACATTTTTCATCCGACTTCAGGGTGTCCAGCGATTCCCCGAAAAAAAATTCCATGGGTTTTCCAGGTTTACCAGGGTCAATTTTCGTCTTTTTCGAAGGTTTTAAATAAACTAAAATATAAATAAATGTGATTATGATTTCTCAAAATTCGGGATTTTTAAGGAAACTTTGAAATGATTTTCGTTCACAGTCACTTTTTGAAACAAAACTTAGCGTTTAGTACTTTTTGGGATTAAAACGAAGTGCGTTATGCACTTTTTGAAACAAAACGGATAAGAGACCGCCATTGTGCTGGATATAGCACCTTTAGAAATTAAACGGAATATTCACCCTCGTTTTTCAAGGGAATAGATCTTCTTTTACTTCAAAACGATCGCATTTTTGTGAAGAACTACCCCCCCTAAAACTCTGGGAAAGTGTAAACTCAATTTCGATAAAAATGGTCTTTAGTACCTTTTGGAATCAAACTCCTCAAATGTCATGTGAACGAACGAAAACGGCGAATGCATGAATGGTTTACACAGGATGTCAAACGAAGCGTTTCCCACGCAAAAATCAAAGATTCAGAAAACTCAAGTCGATCCCGCATTACCAGTTAGGCCCTCGTATCAAAACAGAAAAGTGAAGTTTTTCATTTTAATAAAGAAACATTTAAGACAATTACTTGATAAAACAAATTTGGAATTAAAAAAAAAGTCTGCCAAGTGGGTGTGGCACATAGCTTCCTCGTATCCATAACCCGATTGTATAGATGATCCGATGCATAGTAGTTAATCTCAAAGCACCAATCTCTAAGTACATTCCACTACCCTCATAGGGGACCATCTACACGCTAATCTGGACAATCCTAGAACATTTCATCAAATTCGGATGAAAAATGTAAGTGTTATGGCAGTTACAAGGATTTTACGTTTGCGCATGCGCAGCGGCTTCTACTAGTCCGGGGGTGATGATTTCCATTGGGGACCATCTACAACCTAATCCGCATAATCCTTGAAAATTTCATCGAAATCGGGTAGAAATTGTGGAAGTTATGGCCGTTACAAGGAAATTCACGTTTGAGCATGCGCAGTGGCTACTATCAGTCCGAGGATGATGATTTTCATAGGGGACCGTCTACACACCAAACCGCACAATCCCTGAAAATTTCATAGAAATTGACAATAACTTCGTATAGTTATGCCCGTTACAAGGAATTCATGAAAGACACACAGACAGACAGACAGACACGGAACCAAAATTGTTCAGAAAGGTCTAAAACGTAAAACGCGAGTGAAAATTTTGATTTTGGAGAACTTTTTTTTTCATCCTTGAAAAGTGAAAACAAAGCTTCCGCTACCTTGGTAGACTCGGAAGCAAAATTGACTCGTATAAAGTGTACAATTTTTGTTCAGTAGTTATCAGGTGTACTTTTTTCAATCATTCGGATTGTTATTTTCAATAATAAACCTTTGGAATCCAAAAAAAAATTTGTCTAACCCCTTCAAAATTTCAAAGTACGTAGAATCCAAAAATCGAATAAAAATTTGGACGTCCGCGGCTCTTTCCTTAGTTACTATGAACCGATTTTTATGAAATTTGGGCTCCATCTGGGGTCTAGTTGTGCCCCGAAGCTTTTGGTTGATGTCAGTCACTTCTTAGGGGTGAAAAATAAGGGTTGTGATTTTCAATGGCGCCCTAGCTCGAAATAAAGGTATTGTTTTTTCAACAATTTAAAATAGAATTGAATTTTTAGAATCGACTGAGACCACCCAGAGCTCTGTAGAACCAACCGTTCGCTCCTTATGAGAACTAAATAAGGCTAAATGTCCCGAGTTTAGTTGTGAAATCTGCCACCACGTGGCAGCACCAAAATGAAGAAAATTTCGTTTACTCCTCCGTTGAGAACGGATCGAGATATTTTAGTTCCGCAAACGGATTTCTCTTCAAGGTCACCATAGAATTTCGGGTAATTGATTTAGAAAGTGTGCAAAAATTTTTGCACACAGTTACAACAAAAATTTGTTCAAATTTTAAACATTTTCAAAATGTGGCCTTATAGCCACTTGCAGAACTTTCATCAGAATACAAAATTTGTAGGATTTAATCCTTTTGCGGAATTTGCGGACTTACACGAGAGAATCGCACGAAACAGAGAGTGAAACAGAAACACGAGTGTGAATCGCAAGAGATCTCATCTACTTTCAAATTTTAGCTGATTAAAATGCCTGATTAAAGATTGAGCTGATTAAAGCTGCTTAAAATTTTGTCCCTTTCTTCGAGTTGAACTCAGTTTTGCGCCCTCAGCAACCAATAATCAAATTTCTAAATGAAGGCACCCACAAACTCCCTCTTTCTACGAATTGAGTGTGAAGCGAAAATATGGTTGGTGGGTAGTGGCCTTGACCAGAAATGTTCAGGATGGTCCAAAACGTAAAACGCAAGTGGAAATTTTGATTTTGGAAATCATTTTTCTGTTTAAGGCTAAATGTCCCGAGTTTAGTTGTGAAATCTGCCACCACGTGGCAGCACCAAAATGAAGAAAATTTCGTTTACTCCTCCATTGAGAACGGATCGAGATATTTTAGTTCCGCAAACGGATTTCTCTTCAAGATCACCGTAGAATTCCGGGTAATTGGTTTAGAAAGTGTGCAAAAATTTTATGCACACAGTTCCAACAAAAATTTGTTCAAATTTTGAACATTTTCAAAAAGTGGCCTTATAGCCACTTTTAGAACTTTCATCAGAATACAAATCCTTTTGCGGAATTTGCGGACTTACAGGAGAGAATCGCACGAAACAGAGAGTGAAACAGAAACACGAGTGTGAATCGCAAGACATCTCATCTACTTTCAAATTTTAGCTGATTAAAATGCCTGATTAAAGATTGAGCTGATTAAAGCTGATTAAAATGTTGTCCCTTTCTTCGAGTTGAACTCAGTTATGCGTCCTCAGCAACCAATAATAAAATTTCTAAATGAAGCCACCCACAACTCCCTCTTTCTACGAATTGAGTGTGAAGCGAAAAAACGCTGCAAATTATTACACAATGGTTTATTATTTTTCTACATAGATCACTCGTCCACGAAATCACCAACCATCCAATATTAAGAAAAACATCGATCGCATTTCGGTCAGCTCTAATTTAAACGGAGATTAGGCCTCTTTTGCGATTCACACTCGTGTTTTGATTTATATATATATATGTCAATATAAACCCTTAAATTTTCGTAGTGAGCGAACGGTTTGTCCTACAGAGCTCCGCGTGGTCTCAAAAAATTCTAAAAATTCCATAGAATCTTGAAATGAAGGAAAAACAATACCTTTATATCGAAATTTTTTGAGTTAGGGCGTTTTCAAAATTTCAAAATTGATTTTGGAACCCTTAGAAGTGACCTACATCAACCAAAAGCTTCGGGGCACAACTAGACCCCAAATGGAGCCTACATACCAAATTTCATCAAAATCGGTCAATGCTAAGTGGCAAAAGTGCCGCGTAGGTACGGCGGACGGACGGCCAAATTTTTATTCGATTTTTGGATTCTACGTACCTTGAAACGTAAACCATCAAATTTTGAGGGGGTGTTAAAAATTTTTTTTCTAGGTCGATTCCAAAGGTTCATTATTGAAAATAATAAACCAACATGGTTGGTGGGTAGTGGCCTTGACCAGAAATGTTGAGGATGGTCTAAAACGTAAAACGCAAGTGGAAATTTTGATTTTGGAGATCATTTTTCCGTTTAAACTTGAAAAGTGGGAACAATGCTTCAGCTACTTTGATAGAATTGGAAGCTAAAGTTGAGAAAACGTAAAAATGTGGTCTCTGGTTTCAGAAAAATGGTCCGTATTTCGCGAAACTTCCTCTTAGCAACACGTGGAAGTTTCTTATAGGTGAAAGAAGAAACGATTATGCTTTCCCCAGGTATGATGTGGGGAAGATGAAGGAGAAAGCTGAGCAGTACGTAGATGCACAATGTGAACAATATCCTGAACAATGCCTCAATATCCAGCGCAGGCTTTCGTTCATTAGGAAGGACGAACCCCCAGAGGGAGACCCCAGAGATACTGTTGCATCTGGAACTGCAATATTGTTCTTCGCGCGACATAGTTAAGGGACGGCGGAAGTTTCCACGGAGAAGCAATAAACGTCAAATGAGGTTTCCTTCTTCCATCTCCACATTCCTTCTCTACTCGGCGCGGTGAGACTCGTCTGTCCACTAAACAATGTGCCTCCACTGTGTGCTCCGTTCTACCAAAACTTCGAATGAGATGCAAACCGAAGTGATAATATCACATCAAAACAAATTGTTTAGAAATGTATGCACCAGAGGACGTCTCTTTGAATAAGGATTAGTTCAATTTCAACCAGTAAGCGACAAAGCGTACCTTCTTATTTACCTTCTACAGCACAAAACTGTTTCACTAAGTCTTATTTCACTAAGTCTAACTATATCCTTCCATCGACCTGAGAGAAATCGGAAAACGGGGACTCAAAGAAAAATGGCAAGTCGAATTTGAAATTTACCCAGCTGGCTCCAGATACAAATCTCTCTTCCCCATTCCAAAGCAAATCCCTTGGTTTGATGAGGTGTCTGTTGTAAAGACACGATCATTCTATAGAACTATCACCAGAATGAGAACAGGGCACAGTAGAACAAATTTGTATTTGAACATGATTGATGTATCTGTCTTCCCACTGTGTCGCAAATGTTCGGGATCA
The DNA here is from genome assembly GCA_009739505.2 of Apolygus lucorum. Lineage (NCBI taxonomy): Eukaryota > Metazoa > Arthropoda > Insecta > Hemiptera > Miridae > Apolygus > Apolygus lucorum. The sequence goes on from CM019179.2 coordinate 49,079,780, forward strand.
GAGGAAACCATTCAGCACCTGGTATTGGAGTGCCCAATGCACGAAACAGCTCGCTCTCGGCTCTAGACAGCAATTCAAAAATATGTTACACACCCGTTTAACCTCGACACTATTGTAGGAACCAGCGACATGAACGTTTATTCCTCAATTTATAATTTTGTGTGTGAAGTGGAATTGGAAATTTAATTATTGTGTTTGTACCTACATATTTAAACTAAATGTAAAATTTAAAATATAATAATTTTTAATAACTGTACTTAGTTAGGCTGTATGAATGACTGTTCGAAGCCAATAAACATTGAAAAAAAAAATCTAATTTAGTTAGTATTTTGAGTTAGAAATAGTGGACCAGCCCCCCCTGACCCACACATCATTATCCACCATAACATTTTTAGCGGCACGCGAGCCTCGAATTTGAACAGCATTTTCAAACCCATGATCTTCAACATCCAACTGGTCGTCGTAACGCTGAACTTTCATGTTGGCTTTGGAATGAATGAATGAAAGACATGTTTATTTTTACAATTAGGACAATATTACTCATAGATGATAATATCAAGTCATTGGCGCCTGTCATTGACCATGGGAGAATGAGGAATTTCACCGATTTCTGTTTGCATTTTTCCTGAATAGTTAATGGTGTGGGATAGATGAAAATCGGGCTGATTTCGGAAAATAAGTCTCCTGTTATTTTTGGGAGACAATCAAAATTTTTGATTTCAAAACTAACCGGGAAAACAGACGTCCAGCGGAAACGCTCGCTGATTGGGCTGTTCGGATCGCCGTCTCCTCCCAGTGTTGCCCATTGGGATGACGAAATCGTGTTTTCTAAGAGAAAAGTTATCAAACAAAAACAGAGGAAACCTAATTTTCCCCATCTCGCTTTTTCTATTTTTTTCTTCAGTTTTTCGATTTCTAACTTTACTGTTTCATGAAATTTTGCATCTGGGGACTATAGATTTCTCGATCTCAGCGCTTCAAGCGGCCATAAATGAACTATTCCAGCATGACGTCATTTTCCCGGGTTTTTTTAAACATTCGTATTTTTTACACTGTTTTTTTTTATTCGTAAATTAGGAAGTTCGGGCTGAAAGTTTGCCTTAGGGGGTTTTTAGAGGTGCTGAATCCGATTTTGGGGTAAAAAATTGGAAATTCCGACATGGTGAAATTCCTCATTCCTTGACAGTTTAAATGGACCTGATTGTTCTCCACTCTGCCAATTCGTGAGAAATGCATGGAGATACAGCCAATTCCTGGTAGCTGAATTTAATTATATTTAAAACAATAAACCAAAAAAATGGGTAAAAGGCAATAATAACATGCTTTGGGTCGTCAAGACCCGTCAGCAGAGGTTCCGCTGGCATTCCTAACACAAATTATTGATTCATCGTAAATAACACATATCACTTAATATTATTTTCTTTTTTTTTAACGTTGGAGGAAGTTATAGTTATACTAACAAATTATTATATTATATTTATTCATTTATTCCTGCTCTTATTTACGATTTCATCATTATTAACATTGTTATTATTATTTACATTATTATTGCCTTTTACCAATTTTTTTTTGGTTTATTGTTTTAAATATAATTAAATTCAGCTACCAGGAATTGCCTGTATATCCATGCATTTCTTACGAATTGGCAGAGTGGAGACCAATCAGGTCCATTTAAACGGTCAAGGAATTCTCCCCTGGTCTATGACAGGCGCCCATAACATTCCAGCCGAGATGTTGGACATTCAAAATTGGACATTCAGCCAAGAAAAGCTCCATGATCTCGTTAACCGCCAGGTTACATAGCGAGCAGTGGCGGTTCCTGCCCCGAAACTTAGGGGGTGCACAGAGATCAGGAGAAGCTATGGAGAAGGGACAGAATAGGTGCTTTTCTCTGCCAAATAGAAATTTCAACGATATGCAAATGGGATAAATCTTGGTAACTTTTTCATCTTAAAATTGCAAACGGTACTAAATACGTAGTAAATAGACACGAAACATGTTCTCTAGTGGTTAACAGACATTCTGAAATACTTAATCATCAAAGGTCGAAACCCAAGAAATTCATCCATCTAATTGCAATAGCTGAAATGTATATTTGCCCGTTACGATTCGGAAGAAAAATTAACGAGCCCCTTGAAAACTTCGAGATTCGAAGAATCTTCCCTCTCATCATGCCCACGCACGGCTAGCTCGAAAACACCACGGAATATAATAATCATTGATACAATCAATGATTCGGGATAAAAAATGTACCTATTAACACAGAATGTGTTTTTGCGATGACCTACCGAAAAAAAATCGTCACGAAAAAGCGACAGAAAAAACCGTTACGCGCCTTTTATAATGATTTTCACGTGCAACCAAGCCGTTGGTAAGGAAATAGAACTCCCGCAGTGTTCATTGCACAGAAATTGTTCACCATTCGTTGGAAAGCTCTCAATTTATATAGTATTTTTCTTGTAGTTACATATTTATTTATAAAACATTTATAGGGTTTTAGACCAAATTAAATGTCTAACAATTATTTATTTTATTATTGCCAAAGACTCCACATTTATTATTGTTGTATTTTATTTAACGGATGACTAGCATCGCAAAAACACATTCTGTGTTCCTATGATTTCGTACAGAGTATGGAAAAAGAAATAAACCGGGGGGTGCAGGAGGGCGGAGCCCCCCGCCGAGGCGCAAAGCGCCGAGTTTTTAGGACGTCCCACAGTAAGACTTGGGCGTCCTTATGCGATCGATCTGGGGTGAAGGAGGACAACACTCAACAGAAAAAAAAAATAACCACACAGTAATCCGTTTTAGACCATTCTGAATCCAAATCCGCGAAAAAAACCATAGGTGTATGTCTGTGTGTGTGTGTGTGTGTAGGTGTGTGTGTGTATGTGTGTGTGTGTGTGTAACAAAATCTTGTGTACTCTGCCCAGGCCTTAGTTCTCAACCGATTTTCCTGGTTCTTTTTTTGTTCGACGCGGAAAACTATCTAGTTGTGCACTACGTCGCCGGAATTTCGAGTTTTGCCTTTTAAGGGGGGGAAAGGGGGGTTAATGCTTAAAAACCGTACGTTTGCGGGCATAATCTTATAAACTCTGCCCAGGCCTCAATTTCCAACCGATTTGCGTGTTTCTTTTTTTGTTTGACTAAAATAACTTCCGAGTTGTACATGATTTCACCAGAGTACCAAAATTTGCAAGGGGAGGGGGTGAGTGGGGGGATAATATTCACAAAATATCCAATTTTTCAATATTTCGGTTCCTTTACTGCTTACTAATTGTATCCAAGCTTTGAAATTGAGGAAAAATTCTCATTATACCTTAGGATTTGTATGAATTACTTTCTGTACCACCATGGAAATAAAAGTGGTGCCACCATGGTGCCAGGGCACCATAAACCTCATATTTCTTGGGTTTTTTGGTGTTTCACCTTGAATACGGATGTGACATTCGACGGACTGCCTACTAAACCTAATAGATGAAAGTTCAATGTTACGACGTATTTCCGCTTAGGTGCCAGACTGGCACCATTGGTGGTAGGGGGGGGGGGGGGTGTACTCGAATTCGCATGTTGGGTGTCGTAGATCATGGATTTTAAAATGCTCTTCAGATTCGAGGCTATCATGCCGCTAGAAGTGTTATGGTTTATAATGGTGGGGGGGTGTCACTATTTCTTCCCTAAAGTAATAAATAAATTACATCGACAGAAACAGTCTTATCGCTTAACAACTGGTTAAACTGATCTAATGCTTATCCAATGGGACGTCCCCTGGAATGCATGCATTACTAAACAATATGTTTCTTAACCGTTTCGTTTTTTTCTCTTTTTTTTGTATCAGATTATGACGATGTGCACTGTCGAGTTGTTGCATTATATTTTGACGACACACTATACGCAAATCTACCAGAGCGTTCTTATGGGAGACAGCCTAAGCGTTTTTCAATTTTTCGGCTAAATGGGAGATCACTCATGCCGTCTTTAACTCAAACCTCATTTCGGTTGGTAGAAAAAAAGTATTCAAGCAAAGCAAAATTATCAGTTAGTCACTTCACACCCACAAAGCCAATCTACCTTCTTATAATAGTCGACATTAAAACTTACGGTACGAATCTGCACGGTTTTTAAATTTCAACGTCTGCTGGAGTCCAGGTAGAGACAGCAAGGGGCGGCCAGTTTCTCGAATGTCGCACTTTTCCACAATCGACAAACGCAAATAGTTTACTTTAATGTAAACTACTCATCGTACCTACAACACTCCTAAATAATCACAATACTTTGAACTAAACGGTGTGTACCGAAACGGTAGTCAACCGAAAACGTAAAACGGAATTCCCATCAGGTTTGTTTGTTTACTTATAATAAGTAAATAATTTAGAAATAATTATAATAAGAAATAATTTCTCCGGAAGGTAATCTGGATTGCAGAGCTCTCTGACGGGGGAGCAACGAACCAATTCTGCTCAAGACGACAAAATGTCCTGCTCTCTGGTTGGTCAATCTCACGTGCCTGCCTCCCTCGAAAGATGTCAAGATGACGTCACTTTCCCAGAAATGGTGCAGAGGAAAGGTGATGCTCCAAACGGGTGTGATTGGTCAGAAAAGAGGGAGCTCCCCACCACAGTTTTCGCGCGTAGATTCAACTAGCACAGTACTTACGATCGAGTCTTCTGTCCTAGCAAACTTACTCTTCAAACGAAGAGGAACGAACTTTGAAATTTTTTTTTAATTGGCTGGGGGTGCACATGCGCCTATGCTCCTATCAGTAGCCACCCCTGATAGCGAGCAAAGGAAGGTACTGCGGTTCCTTAGCCATGGCTGCCAATTGACGCTGAGCAGTTCTCCTCGGCACCTAGCTATTATCATGGCTGCAGTAGTGGCCATCGTTGATACCTCAGAGAGCATCTCACTCCATACCCTCGCCCAATCACTATTCCTCCTTATCACTTCGAAAGCTGTTACTTGGGTGAATCGGCTTTGGCTTCATGTTGGCTTTGGTAGGCAGTAGAAGCTCACAACCATATTAAAGGTGAAAAACCTCAAAACCCACGAAACATGCGGTATCAGGAGTCCTGGCGGCGGAATAATTCATGAAAATCCAGAGGTAAATTGATGATGTTCCTGTTACATAAATTAAAATAAACATCCGCCAAGTGGGTGTGGCACATAGCTTCCTCGTATCCATAACCCGATTATGTAGATGATCCGATGCATAGTAGTTGATTTCAAAACATCAATCGCTAAGTACCTGCCACTACCCTCATAGGGGACCATCTTCTCGTCAACCCTCACAATCTCTGAATATTGTTGGAAAATGTAGAAATTATGGCTGTTACAAGGATTTCACGTTTAGAATAGAATAGAATGGAATTTGATTTATTTCCACAAATAATTCTACATTTACCTACATGGTGGAAACCACCCCCCTGTGCTTTGAGGGGGGGGGGGGATCGATACGTTAGATCGATACGTTTAACAATGTGGAACAATATAATACATAATTTTAGATGCAAGAGGTGAAAACAATTTAAAACGAAATACATAATTTTATGAGAAGGATGATATTACCAGAAGGCAATAAGGAAGAATTATTAAATTATATAAAGGCTCGACGTCAAAGCGTCGCAATCTGACGGTCTAGTGGTAATAATGGTATGAAAACACAGATTTTTGGTTAAAAAAATGTTAACCCCCCCCCCTCAAAATTTGATGTTTTACGTTTCAAGGTACCTAGAATCCGAAAATCGAATTAAAAATTTTCCGTCCGTCCGCCGTACGCGGCACTTTTCTTAGCAACACTGGATCGAATTTGGTATGTGGGCTCCATTTGGGGTCTAGTTGTGGAATGGAATGGAAAGATAAGACCTTCTACGAACCTTGAAACGTGAAACATCAAATTTTGAGGGGGGGGGTTATTTTTTTTTCTTGCTCGATTCCAAAGGATTATTATTGAAAATAATAACCAAAAGCTTGATTTTGGAAATTTTGTCACTTAAGAGATATTTTTGCAACGCAGTTCAATTTTAGTTAAAGCGTGATTAACAAGACTTTGATAGTTAAATAAGTTTGAGATCAAGATGAGAAAAAATGTCTATAATTTGCCTCTGCTGCACTCTCGGGGAGGTCTTGTTAACCACTTTAATAAAAACGGAGTTGAGTAGAACGTTGTCTATTTCCACGAAAATAATGAGTTACAAGTTAAATCGAATGAATGAATGAATGTTTTTTATTTGTCACTCCACACAAAGTGCATCGACAATAGTCAATAAAATATAAATATAAAACAAAACATAACAGTGTAATAGGGCTAAACAAAACAATGGGACATCAGAAAGGGCACAAGGGTAAAAAAAAGAACGATCACATCCTCCAGAAGACAAAGGCAGCGGAGCCCAGCCGGAAGGCACCCAGCCGGGCCCGGACCCACCCACCATGGCGGCTTCCGGACCGTGTACCCATACCGGGCAACGGTCTTGTCTGCGGTGCAAACGTTGCACGGGGAAAACCATCAAGGGGGCCGCCCCCAGGCCGGCCAAGACCCCCCGACCCAGACCCCGCAGCCAACGCCCACATACGGGAGGAATCAACAATTTAACAAGAGTGGTAACTATAATCATGACTAAAAACAAACTGACTAGAAAAGCAACTGAAAGATCAACTAAAATTTTCAAAAAATCTAAAATACTAACAATAAATAACAGAAAAACCACTCAAATGAAAACAATAATTATACCCTATATATATATCACATACCCTATCCTAATATCACAGCATTGTTACTACGATTTCGACGGTTAGGTCATCATCAGTAACAAACAGTAATTAGTTACTGTTCGTTACTGATGATGACCTAACCGTCGAAATCGATTTAACTTGTAACTCATTATTTTCGTGGAAATAGACGACGTTCTTCTCAACTCCGTTTTTATTAAAATGGTTTTCCACAATCTCATCGCGAGTGATTTTATTCGTATTTTATTTTTATTTGTTGACCTCTCATTAACATCAATTTATCGGTAACATCGGTCATTCCAATTATCCTGCGCTCCCCGCGGGGCCAGGGAGAACTAGCGCCGGTTTGACAACGTCTAGTGAAAGGAACACATCAACATCGGTTATTAAAACAAAACCCCATTCCGCTGATGGGGTTGAAAGCGTCTCTTTGAAGTGCTCTTCTGACTCGCTGCGGACGCAAAGGTCCCGTCAATGAATTTGGGAACCAAACAAAGACAAAAGTGGGAAATAATATTGCCAATATTATGGGGTGGGCGAATGCAATATGGGGGACAGGGTCATACCGAATACATTCTAGGGTTAATAAGAAATTCCGACGTACCTAGCTTGTGGACTGAAGGCGATTTTCCAAAAACGTTTTCCAAACGTGTATTCGAGTATCGATATCACATTTAGTGACGATCCGATGTACCTTTCGATGCGATATTTCACATCGAAATAATATCGGAAGGCAGTATCGATATCAGCGGTATCGATAATATATCGAAAGAAAAATTCTGATTTCACCTATATCGAATATGTTTTTGCATATTATTTCATCAATTTCAGTGTTATCGAAAGAAAAATCGAAGAAAAATACTGATTTCACTGATATCGAAGTTTTAGCATACTTTTTGACCAATATCGGTGATGTCGAAAGAAAAATACTGATATCGAATATGTTTTGCATAGTTTAAAAAAAATCGATATCCAAACATAATGCCAGTTTGAATTTTACTCGTAAAAAGTTGTAATCTAATATAAAATCTAATAATATAAAACGCCAACCCTACGTACGTACGTATGCACGGTGGGGTTGGAGGGGTCATGGGAGGAGGAAGAGCTGGGGGCGGGAGGAGTTGGAGGCGGGAGGAGTTGGAGGCGGGAGGAGCTGGGTGCGGGAGGTGCTGGGGCGGGAGGAGCTGGAGGCGGGAGGAGCTGGAGGCGGGAGGAGCTGGGCTCTCAGGAGGATTCGTTTTTGGCTACTTTTAGTAGGCTTTTCAGCTAGTACTAATATAAAACGCCAACCGTACATACGTACGTATGCACGGTGGGGTTGGAGGGGTCGTGGGAGTAGAGAGAGTCTGCGGAATCGGAGATGGGAGGAGTTGGGGGCGGAAGGAGTTGGGGACGAGAGGAGCTGGGGCGGGAGGAGCCGGAGTTGGGGACGGGAGGAATTGGGGCGGAAGGAGTTGGGGACGGGAGGAGGTGGGGCGGGAGGAGTCGGAGTTGGGGACAGGTGGAGCTGGGCGGGAGGAGTCGGAGTTGGGGACGGGATGAGTTGGGGCGGAAGGAGTTGGGGACGGGAGGAGCCGGGGCGGGAGGAGTTGGAGGCGGGAGGAGTTGGAGGCGGGAGGAGCTGGGGGCGGGAGGAGTTGGAGGCGGGAGGAGCTGGAGGCGGGAGGAGCTGGGCTCTCAGGAGGATTCGTTTTTGGCTACTTTTAGTAGGCTTTTCAGCTAGTACTAATATAAAACGCCAACCGTACATACGTACGTATGCACGGTGGGGTTGGAGGGGTCGTGGGAGTAGAGAGAGTCTGCGGAATCGGAGATGGGAGGAGTTGGGGGCGGAAGGAGTTGGGGACGAGAGGAGCTGGGGCGGGAGGAGCCGGAGTTGGGGACGGGAGGAATTGGGGCGGAAGGAGTTGGGGACGGGAGGAGGTGGGGCGGGAGGAGTCGGAGTTGGGGACAGGTGGAGCTGGGCGGGAGGAGTCGGAGTTGGGGACGGGATGAGTTGGGGCGGAAGGAGTTGGGGACGGGAGGAGCCGGGGCGGGAGGAGTCGGAGTTAGGGACGGGAGGAGTTGGGGGCGAGAGGAGTTGGGGGGCGAGAGGAGCTGGGGCGGGAGTAGTCGGAGTTGGGGGCGGGAGGAGGGAGGAGCTGGGGCGGGAGGAGTCGGAGTAGGGGACGGGAGGATCTGGGCGGGAGGAGTCGGAGTTGGGGACGGGATGAGTTGGGAGTGGAAGGAGTTGGGGACGGGAGGAGCTGGGGCGGGAGGAGTCGGAGTTAGGGATGGAGGGAGTGGGGGGCGGGAAGAGTTGGGGGCGAGAAGAGCTGGGGCGGGATGATTCGGAGTTGGGGGCGGAAGGAGCTGGTGGGCGGGAGGAGTCGGAGTTGGGGGCGGGAGGAGCGGGGGCGGGATGAGTCGGAGTTGGGGGCGGGATGAGTCGGAAGGAGTGGGTAGCTGGGAGAGTCGGTGGAATCGTTTTTGCCTGCTTTTAGTAGGCTTTTCAGCTAGTAATACATAATATATCATAATAAATTAATACAAAACAGAAATGGCGAACGCGAAATCGAAACAATCGAAAAATTGTTGTTCATGTGTTGCGTTCATCTTCCGTTTCTATTTACATTTGGGTTTTTATTATTTTTCATATTTTAGGGGAAATTGATAAATTACAGTGGGAACTAATATAACCATCTCAACCAATATTTCATTTCTTTCGATATCAATATTTTCCTTTCGATATTCCATAATATCGGAAGAAAAATATCGATACAAACATCGGAAATATCGGAACAAAATATCGATATCAATAAATATCGAAAGTATCGAATCGTAACTAATTACATCTATCGTTTGGCACGATTATCGATATTTCGAAAAATCGGGTGTCGGCACCCATTCGTCAGCTTCCCTCAGAAGAACGAAATTTCCCATCGAGAGGTGATAATTAAGAAGTTTCGAGCGGTTCGACGGAGTTGATGCGTGTTTCGAGGGTGTTTGCGAGTTGATCTCGGCAAAGTCGTTTGGGCGGCGGAGGATCAACTTCGGAGTTCGAGCGTTTTTGCGGCCGCTCGAAAGTTTCGAGGGCGCTCAGCGGGGAAACCTCGGACAAAGCGCGAGAAACTGTCGCGGGAATAGTGAAGCCATTAATTTGAAACACCCGCCGCCCCTGTTCCGCGGCAGACGTCCCTCCCGCCGCCCCTGTTCCACGGCGCGACTCCTCGCTTGTTCCGAACACGCCCCCTGTTCTTGGCACCCCCTCCTCCGGTTGCGTCTGTAGGCGCCAGCTCAGCGGCGTAGGAGGGAGAGTTGCGGTCGCAGCGAAGACCGCGAGATCGAATCTAATTAGATGCCCCAGTAATGGAATGCCGGGGAATCAGAGGTGCGACGGTGGTGAGGGGGGGGGGGCGGAATCAGCTGAACACAAGACAGGCACCAACAGGTACACCTGGCGCACCTACAGGCTGTCCTGCTGCCAATGGACCAAATTTCAGGAATAACTTCACTGATAACAGGAAGATGTCCGCTTTTTTCACAACCGCTTGTTAAATGTTGGAAAAAGAATGACAATTTTCAAATTGTGTTACTCTTAATTTAGTAATTTTGAAGGAAAAACTTTGCCAAGTTGGGTGGGCAGTACAGCATCCCCAATAGAAAACAAACACAATGATACAAAATAACAGCTGTGCCATTGTCACTATTTATTTATTTTTTGTTTTCTACCTACCAACCGTAGGCACCTACTACCTACTAGGGCATTTTTGAAATTTAACCCTTCATTTCCATTTGGTTGTTGATTGGTGTTGAAATTTTCAAAAATGCCCTAATAGGTAGGCAGTAGGCACTATGGTTGGTAGGTAGAAAACAAATAGTAAATAAATAGTGACAATGGCAAAGCTGTGATCTTTCCAGAAGAGTGATCTATACAGGAAAATAATAAACCTTTGTGAAATAATTTGCAGCCATTTTTTTTATTTATAAACTCTCCTGAAAGATGCAGGGAAAGATGCGCCATACGAATTATTTAGAAAAGTTTTTTATTTAATAAAAAATAAAATATTAAAAATAAATAAATCAAATATAATGGGGAGGACGCCCAGGACTCACCCAATGCCGGCCCTAGGGATGAGGGGTGATGAAGGAGGTGGTGGTGGGAGAGTGGGGGTGCCTCTATAAAACGAACACCAGTTCAAATATGAGCCGAGCAGGACACGGGTGGTGACACCACGGAGTACGCCTACCGAGATGCCTAACTCGCACAACTCCGTAAATCGTGCCACGGAGTTGCGCGAGTTAGGCATCTCGGTAGGCGTACTCCGTGGTGTCACCACCCGTGTCCTGCTCGGCTCATATTTGAACTGGTGGTCTTTTTTTGATCTACGATACCCAACATGGGAATTCGAGTTCACCCCCCCCCCCCCCCCCCTCACACAATGGTGCCAGTCTGGCACTAAAGCGGAAATACGTCGTAAGATCTTTCATCTATTAGTTTTGGTAGGCAGTCTGTCGAGGTTCACATCCGTATTCAAGGTCAACACGAAATATGCGGTTAATGGTGTCCTGGCACCATGGTGGCACAGAGAATAACTCATGAAAATACGGAAGGTATAATGAGAATTTTTCTCAATTTCAAAGCTTGGGTACAATTAGTAAGCAGTAAAGGAACCGAAATATTGAAAAATCTGACATTTTGTGAATATTATCCCCCCACCCATCCCCTCCCCTTGCGAATTGTGGTACTCTGGTAAAATCATGTACAACTCGGAAGTTATTTGAGTCAAACAAAAAAAGAAACACGCAAATCGGTTGGAAATTGAGGCCTGGGCAGAGTTTACAAGATTACCCCCGCAAACGCACGGTTTTTTAAAGCATTAACCCCCCCTTTCCCCCTCTTAAAAAGCAAAATCCAAAATTCCGGCGCCGTAGTGCACAACTAGATAGTTTTCCGCGTCGAACAAAAAATAACCAGGAAAATCGGTTGAGTACTAAGGCCTGGGCAGACGACACAAGATTTCGTCACACACACACACAGACATACACCTATGGTTTTTTCGCGGATTTGGATTCAGAATGGTCTAAAACGGATTACTGTGTGGTTATTTTTTTTTCTGTTGAGTGTTGTCCTCCTTCACCCCAGATCGATCGCATAAGGCCGCCCAAGTCTTACTGTGGGACGTCCTAAAAACCGGCCTGTCGGTCTGGAGCTCATTGAAACTGTACCTACAACTTAGTAGCTCTTAAGTAGTCAGTGACGTATTACTTAGAAACATTGAGTACGAACAGAAAGTGCATTTGTACCAAGTCTTTGAGCTCAATATTTTTCATATCTTAAGGAACTGGACAAATCAGAAACATCACAAAAACGGTGGATACAGCTTTCGTACAAGTACGCAACCACGAGAGACATTTTATGTCTTATGTTTAATAAATTGAGAGCTTTCCAATGACTGGTGAACGATTTTTCTGGGGTGGAAAATGAGGAAGTTAGTTTTCCCTAGGAACGATTGGTTGTACGTGAAAATCATCAGAAATTTCCGCGTAACGCTCCCCGCGTGACGATTTTTCATTTATGTGCCATAGTAAAGACATAAAATGTCAAAAGTGATGGTAAACGGGGGAATCCATGTCAAAAGATCCATCTCAATCTTTCTGTATTGCTGGCGTCACAAGCCTGGGTTGTTCGTACAATGGTTGAAATTGGGAATCCTGAGATGTACAAGGTCTACTCTAGTAGATTTGGTAATATCCAGAACATGAACATGAATAGGTGCCACTTTAAACTGATAACGGAGTAATAGTGAAAATAGACATCACAGAAATCAAACGGGGAGAGGGGAGGCGTCAGCCTTGAGTTGTACCACTTTTCTGTTGGGGGCGCTGTGTTTCGGGTAGTGGAATAACACAGAGAGCAATAATTAGTGACGTTCCGATGTACCTTTCGATGCGATATTTAACATCGAAATAATATCGGAAGACAGTATCGATATCGATAAAATAACGGAAGAAAAATATCTATATCACTAATATCGATAGAATATCGAAACAAAAATATTGATGTGACATTGTCTCCGATTTAAAAAAAAAAAAAAATTATCATCAATATTAGTGATATCGATAGAATATCGAAAGAAAATTTCTGATTTCACTGATATCAAATATGTTTTTGCATCTTTTTTAACACAGAATGTGTTTTTGCGATGACCTACCGAAAATCCAGAGTAAACTTAATGAGTTCCTGGAATCATCCAAAAAATCTCTGTTCAATTTCTCCCTTGCGAGGGAAAAACATTAAATCATGTTTAATGTTTTTCCCTCGCAAGGGAGAAATTAGATTGCCGATCACTCAGCTGATCAGTGACCACTCAGGCGCCTTCAGCATTCTCCATTGACCCTGCTTCTCAAATTTCAGCTTCCTGCGTTCAACAGGAGAGAAAATGGCCTTGGAGCTCACTCAGCTGATCAGTGACCATCTTGGTACAACTAGACCCCAAATGGAGCCGATATAACGTGGTAACTAAGAAATCGGTCCGTGGTAACTAAGAAAAAAAAGCGTTGCAGATTTGCGTGTCGGAATTCACAGAATGACCCCCAGCCCTAAAACATTAAACATGTTAAAAAAATCGTCACGAAAAAGCGACAGAAAAAACCGTTACGCGCCTTTTATAATGATTTTCACGTGCAACCAAGCCGTTGGTAAGGAAATAGAACTCCCGCAGTGTTCATTGCACAGAAATTGTTCACCATTCGTTGGAAAGCTCTCAATTTATATAGTATTTTTCTTGTAGTTACATATTTATTTATATAACATTTATAGGGTTTTAGACCAAATTAAACGTCTAACAATTATTTATTTTATTATTGCCAAAGACTCCACATTTATTATTGTTGTTTTTTATCTAACGGATGACTAGCATCGCAAAAACACATTCTGTGTTCCTATGATTTCATACAGAGTATGGAAAAAGAAATAAACCGGGGGGTGCAGGGGGGCGGAGTTTTTATTTAGAAAAATATCGATGTGACATTGAATGTTTTTGCATCTTATTTTTATCATCAATATCAGTGATATCGATAGAATATCGAATGAAAAATACTGATTTCACTGATATCGAATACCCATGCTTTTGCATCTTTTTTAAAATCATTATTAGTGATATCGATAGAATATTGGAAGAAAAATTCTGATTTCACTGATATCGAATATGTTTTTTTTCATTTTTTTGAATCAAATCAATGATCACCATAAATTATCGAAAGAGGAATATTGATTTCACTGATATCGAATATGTTTTTGCATCGTTTTCATCGATTAGGAGAAATTGATAAATTACAGTGGGAAGGAATATAACCATCACAACCGATAATTTTTTTGTTTCGATATCAATATTTTCCTTTCGATATTCGATAATATCGCAAGAAGAATATCGATACAAATATCAGAAATATCGAAACAAAATATCGATATCAATAAATATCGAAAGTATCGAATTGTCACTAGCTATAATTATATCTCGGTAACTGCTTAGACTAGAGCCAAACCACTTTTTCTCGGAATGGAGAACAACCTAAGGAACACCAAGAATGGTCTGACTCAAAATCGAGAAATTTTCAGTTAGACCACTTTTCCTCTCATTTATTATGAATGTATAATGAATTTTGTAAAGGTGGGACCCAAGCAGTTGGCAAAATCCCCCGTCCAACAATGTTGAATCTAGAATGTACTGGCTGGCCTTTGTTAACCCATTAGTGCCCGTAATTATTTTTGTTCGAATTTTTTTGTGAAATTTTATATTCTTACTATTTTTGACCCGAGGATCACGGGAAAAATATCTAAAAAATTCCAGCTTCAGCCAATTTGTCAATATTGGCCGATGCCATATGGCATCGTTGGGCACACAGCGCCTAAAACAGTATTGAGATGTACGACCGAAGTATGTCTTGTTTGCAATCATAATCGAGAAATAAAATGATTTGGATAATACTACGTTGTGAATAAAAAAGTACAATCACAAATTTATTTTCAAATAGAGGGTTACATTGAAAATTGGAACAATTTTTCATTAGTAACAAAGAGACACCCACTAGCCCAACTTTTTATTTTGAGCTCATTGTTCGGGTTTGGGACTTATAGGAGGTCCCTGCACAGCGTTTTCATTTCTTTTCCGGTGAATGAGTAACATAATGATCATTACGATCGAAACCAATATCGTCCAAAACTTTAGCTGATGAAATAGATTACTTGTCTGATGGGTGAGGACGTCTTCTAGCAACGGCGAACCTCGACAATACCTTTTCTGAATTTCAGTTGCTATATGTTTTTGTTATTTTATGGAGAGAAGTGAATGGAGACCACCACCACCACTTCTTCATCCGCGTACCAATAAGGTAGTTGTTTATATTCTGATCCATCAGATCCACTACACCCATTGATATGTTGTATAGGTAAATTGCTTGAGGCATTTGAACCGTGGTGTTCTTATTTTGTTGTTGTGTTGTAAGTACCTAATGCTTCTTCATCAAATAACTGAACTGTGAATAGCTGATAGAAGGAGAATTAGGTACCAATTTTGTATTCATTAGCCACTTTGACGTCAACAAAAACACCATCAAGCCATTTTGCAGGGCCCTTACGGGGACTAGTCTCTTTCAATCTGTTCTTCATCAAAATGACATCTTCGATGTGCTTCGAGAGCATCTTGAAGGAAAAATCCAGGTCTTAAATTAGAAGCGAAAATGAAATATACTATTCAATCATCTACGGAAAACCACTAGTTATGAATGCACGCTATGAGTACAAAAAGCCGTCGTGGACAAAACGAATTCAAAAAACTGTCAGTAACTGCCCAACGATGCCGTTTGGCATCGCACAGATGAACACGGCCACCAGGGGCGGCTGCTGATAGGAGCATAGGCGCATGTGCACCCCCAGCCAATTAAAAAAGAAAAAAAATCAAAGTTAGTTCCTCTGGGTTTGAAAAGTAAGTTGGATGGTGACAGAAGACACGATCGTAGGCTCTGTGCTAGTTGAATCTACGCGCGAAAACAGTGGCGGGCAGCTCCCTCTTTCCTGACCAATCAGCGGCGGTTCGCGCAAATCCAGTTTTATGCTCCGTTTCGAGGAGGGTGACGTCATTCGAGGGAGGCAGGCACGTGAGATTGACCAACCAGAGAGCACGAAATGTGACCTTGAGGAGCAGCATGGGGGCTGTGCACCTGGGGTGTGTGAGTGAGTGAATTTCCAATTTTATTATTTTGTCTTCCTGGCTCACTGGTTTTCCGGTTTCCTTATTGTAAACAAACAGAACTGATAAGGGCATTTCCCGTTTTTCGTTTTCGGTCCACCGTTTTGTTCAAAGTATTGTGATTATTTAGGAGTGTTGTAGGTACCATGAATAATTCGGTGCATTACATTAACGTAAACTATTCGTGTTTGTCGGTCGTGAAAAAAGTGCGACATTCCAGAAACTGGCCGCCCCTTGCTGTCTCTACCTGGACTCCAGTAGACGTTATAATTTAAAAATCGTGCAGATTCGTACCGTAAGTTTAATGTCAAATAATATTCGACTTGTTATAATATTATTACAAGAAGGTAGATTGGCTTTGCAGGTGTGAAGTGACTAACAAATTATTTTGTTTTGCTTGCTACTTTGTTCTACCAACCGAAAGATGAGCGCATCATCTTAATCTGATGCAAAAAACCAAAACGGTTAACAACAATAGGTACATTCTGTCTCGAATTATCGTTAATTTTTCTTCCGAGTTGGACGATGTTTTGAATCGTCACGGGCAAATACACATTTCAGCTTTGCAATAAGATGGATGCGTTTCTTGGGTTTAGACCTTTGATGATTAAGTATTTCAGAATTTCTGTTAACCACTATAGAACATTATTTTTCGTGTCTATTGCACCTACGTATTTAGTACCGTTTGCAATTTTAAGATGAAAAAGTTACCAAGATTTATCCCGTTTACATATCGTTGAAATTTCTATTTGGCAGAGAAAAGCTCCTATTCTGTCCCTTCTCCATAGCTTCTCCTGATCTCCGTGCACCCCCTGAGTTCAGGGCAGGAGCCGCCACTGACGGCCACCATAGCCGGGTATCCTATTTATTCGATCCGAAAACTTCATACTAAGCCTAGAAAATATCTTATAATGATTAGAAAGTATTCGTACTTCGCCAAAATATTGAAAATCTATTCTTACGACAAAGAATGTCGCAGGGGGTCGAGGTCGAAAATTTGACCCATCTTCAAACGCATTATGCTTGCACTACACGAGGTTACACTGATCACTGAGGTGAAAAATGAATATACATACCCTCCAAGAGAGATAAACAAGTAAGAAAATGAAGACAAAGTTCAAATTGTAGTCACAAAACTCACCAGAGTGACCCCAACTTCAGCGATGCCGAACGGCATCACTGGGCACTAATGGCACACTACATCTGGGCACTAATTAAAATAAACATTTTGCTTCCGAGTCTAGTTCTCCAAAGTCAAAATTTTCACTCGCGTTTTACGTTTCAGGCCTTCCTGAACCATTTTGGTTCCGTGTCTGACTGTCTGTGTGTGTGTTTTCTTCTTCTTACCTAGAATATCAATCTGTGTGATACATGTTGTGCCGCCTCTGCTCTACGTAGAGGGAAACCCGCACGCGAGAAAAGTTCGCCGCTCAGCCCAACTTTATTATCGTTTTCGGGATCGAACGGACGTCGGTATTTCCTTCAGCCCGGCAGCCTCTCGAGGGGGTTCTTCGGGGGTGACGAAGGTCAGCGGACGTCCTCTCGCTGGTTCAACTTGATCTTTACGAGCTTCTCCCCGCCATAAAGTACTCCAACTCCTTCCTCCCGATCTCACTCGATCTGTTGCTCCGCACCTGTAGATCGATTCAGGTTATCCTCACACCAACCTGCAGGTTCAGACCTGCTCTCCACCTCACAATTCTCCAAAATTATGTTTCCACTGAAAGACTGAAGCTCACATTTGTATTGGTTTATTATTTTCAATACTGAACCTTTGGAATCGACCAAGAAAAACTCGGCGCTTCGCAGCCCCCCTGGACCCCCCAGATGCTATCTACTTGAAGCCTACGGCGTTAATTTAGTGCCAAATTTTTTTAGCCAAATTTAGTGCAGAACCTCAAATTTTCGAAACCGGAGTAGGCGGAAAAGGCGCGTGATTGGAGTGTCACAAAAGTCTGGCCAGAGTGTTTAGAAGTGACCGTCGCGCGTATCCCTTCCGCGTAACGTTTTTCCTTTTTTGCGATAACCTGCTCCGTTTAAAAAAAATTTAACCCCCCCCCATGAAAATTTATTGGTTTACATATCAAGGTAGGTCCGTAGAATCCAAAAATTGAATAAAACGCTGCAAATTATTACACAAAGGTTTATTATTTTTCTATAAAGATCACTTTTACATACTTTTTTCCAGTGTACTAAATTGAGCTCAAGCAGGCGCAAGTAGGTTTCCTTATGGTGGGTGAGCAGGTAAGTCTGAAAATTTGGTTGCTCGTATGGAAATTAGACTGCACGTAACCAGGTAACTCGACAACTTTTAAAAAACCATCGAATTGACCTGTTAAGATGTAATTTGAGAGGCAGTTCGAGCTATCATTTCGGTTTTAGGATACTTTCGTGAAAAAATGGCAGGGAAGTATCAATTATGGTGGATTCCTGAATTAGGAATAAAATTTTAACACCCCCTCAAAATTTGATGGTTTACGTTTCAAGGTACGTAGAATCCAAAAATCGAATAAAAATTTGGCCGTCAGTCCGCCGTCCGCGGCACTTTTGCCACTTAGCATTGACCGATTTTGATGAAATTTGGTATGTAGGCTCCATTCGGGGTCTAGTTGTGCCCCGAAGATTTTGGTTGATGTAGGTCACTTCTAAGGGTTCCAAAATCAATTTTGAAAACGCCCTAACTCAAAAAATTTCGAAATAAAGGTATTGTTTTTCCTTCAATTTAAGATTCTATGGAATTTTTAGAATTTTTTGAGGCCACGCAGAGCTCTGTAGGACAAACCGTTCGCTCCCTACGAGAATTTAAAGGTTTTACGTACGATAAATCAGAAACACGAGTGTGAATCGCAAAAGAGGCCTAATCTCCGTTCAAATTTTAGCTGACCGAAATGCGATCGATGTTTTCCTTCATATTGGATGGTTGGTGGCTTTGCAGACGAGTGATCTATATGAAAATAATAAACCGTTGTGTAATAATTTGCAGCGTTTTTTGACACTGAATCACAGGTTGTCATCCGTTTAGAGAAAAACCAAGATTTAAGAGGAAAAATTAACATTTCTTTCATGAAAACATCAGTTTTGAGGTCGAAATCATGTTTATTTTCTATTTTATCACCTCCTTTTGAACCACGGGGTTGGGGCCGTCTACGGTGGAGTTAATAATAAAAACTGACAGCATGATCATGCTTGAACTGAATAAAATTACCTAAAAACTCATAACGATTTAAAAAGAGCGATTTTTTCACTAAAAACAGCCGAATTTTTGGCCGCTATTCTGAATCCGAGTATACCATACATTACTATGAATGTGAAGATAATAACCACAAAAACCTGAAAAAACCCGTTTATGGACTAGGTATTTTTTAACTTTGGACTACTTAGGGTTGTCCAAAATTTCTGGCTAACGAACTGGTCTTTTTGTTTGTTGTTACGAATATTTTGGAGAAAACTTGCAATTTTGGTTCCGTATCCGTCTGTCTGTGATGAAATCCTTGAACGGGCAAAACTGTCCTTCTTCTAGAAATGATGAACTAACACACAAATAATACAATGTTAGTTGTATCCTATGAATAGTTGAATGGTGTAGCAGATAAGGCGAATAAAATCCGAACTACTTCCGAGTCTACAATATCGTGTTACCTCGTACGATGCAGCTTACAGGATCCCCGGAGTGGCCACGTCGGGGATACGATACACCTAAGCTGATCTACTTACAACGCCGTCGACCACCCAACTTCTTCTGCGCCAGGGAACTTCGCGGGACTTGATGCAAAGATTTATGAAGGGGGCTTATGTCTCTTCTCGAGGTTGATTTATTTTTATATTTCTGCCCGGGATTATTATATTTTCTCTCGGAGCGATGAATTTTCTTGCCTTACGACTCTGATAAAGGACGTCCGGAGAAACCGCAATCTTTCTGTATATTTTCTCGATTTCATAGGAACTCTGTTGCTGGGTTCAGTTACTGGAAATCCTGCTACTGAATCTGCACCAGAAACATCATTATTTTCCAGTGGACTGCCGAATATTTTTATCCCTCCATGAAAATATTCATACAGTTGTGAACTCATTGGGTGAGGAAACATAAACTTCTGCCTCAACAGGCGGAATACAAAACCAAAAATTTTCAAGAAATTGACAGGAAAAACGTGAGTGATTTTGATTTTGGAGGACCCACATTTTGTTTCCAAATCTACCGAGTTAGCGGAAGTTGGAATCGTAATCGCAAAAGAGGTCCTAATTAAGGCTGCGACATCGATGTCAATGTTTTGAGTGCGATGTTTTCATAACATCGATTTTTTACTTGCGTTTCTATCGATGTTTCTTTTTTTCCCTGTTATCTCTGATCGCTTTCATCAAGCTGATGTTTGTGCCTCATTTTTATAAATAAAAAAAAGCCTGCCAAGTGGGTGTGGCACATAGCTTCCTCGTATCCATAACCCGATTATATAGATGACCCGATGCATAGTTGTTAGTCTCAAAACATCAATCTCTAAGTACCTTCAACTACCCTCATAGGGGACTATCTACACGCTAATCTGGACAATCCTAGAAAATTTCATCAAATGAAAAATGCAAGCAAGTAGTGACTGGATCAAAAAATTTCTTAGCCTGGCTGGGAGTCGCTACCTTTGAGCTATTGAAATACGAAATTTTTTATTTACAGAAAAGTAGTACATTATACAATGTGACAGGAATTTGACAGATAACATTTCCAACCACTATAGGTTTCTTATGTCTAAATAGTGATTTTAAGTAATTTAATAAGGATAAGTAAAGTTTGTAAGATAAGAGAGTGGCTTAGATTGAAGGAAAATTTTAGGAAGAAAAAACCTTACAACATATTTTATCATTTCAAAATGACAAGGAGGGGGTTTTGATGCACTGGTAAGGAAGAACTGATTTAGGGAGTGGAATTTGAAAAGGGGGTAGAATCTACTTAGTTTGCTTAAGGCTTTGTTGTTAGTCTGCTGTATATCGATACACGCACAAATGCGCACAAAAGCGCTATGTCCATCCATCTTCCAAATTTTTAATTTTTTTCAATTTCAGAAAAACTCAAATCCAGCAAAACTATTTTTGACCTTTTTGACGACTATAGCTTGAAAATTAGTTGAAGAAATTATAGAGTTTAGTGTAGTAAGCCATTATGTTAGGAATTCTGCACAGGTGAAAACGTCTTTTGTGTTTTTTGAAAACTCCGTTTTTGGACATAGCGCCTTTGTGCTTTAAGGTATCGATATGTTCTCTGAATGTTAGAAGTTTGTCAAGGTGTAGTCCGAGGTATTTTACTGAGGGGGAAAAATTTATGGTGTCTGATTTAATTTAATTTGAGCTATTGGGGCCTGGTTATGGGAAGTATAGGATTTGAGATTTCCACATCACACATGTGAAATTACGCGAGGAAAGAATTGGGGACAAATGCACGGTTGTTACAAGGATTTTAAGTTTGCGCATGCGCAGAGGCTATGTAAATTTTAAGGCCTTGATTTTCATTGGGGACCATCGTACAACTTAATCCGCATAATCCCTGAAAATGTAGACTCTGGAGCAAAAACTAGGTAAAACAAGGGTTTATAACAAAATTGCTAAGAGTTATTTTTTGTAGGAAAAACCTTGCAGAATCGAACCCTGAAGTTATGCCCAACCTAAGTGTAGACACCCAGTATAATTATTATAGGTACCTACTGATGTTGTGAATAGGACTATAGTTTTCCTTTTTAGGACGTCCCACAGTAAGACTTGGGCGTCCTTATGCGATCGATCTGGGGTGAAGGAGGACAACACTCAACAGAAAAAAAAATAACCACACAGTAATCCGTTTTAGACCATTCTGAATAAATTTCCGCGAAAAAAACCATATTTGTATG
The DNA here is from genome assembly GCA_009739505.2 of Apolygus lucorum. NCBI lineage: Eukaryota > Metazoa > Arthropoda > Insecta > Hemiptera > Miridae > Apolygus > Apolygus lucorum. Next base: position 49,101,609 of record CM019179.2, read on the forward strand.
TCTGTGTGTGTGACAAAATCGTGTGTCGTCTGCCCAGGCCTTAGTTCTCAACCGATTTTCGTGGTTCTTCTTTTGTTCGACGCGGAATACTATCTAGTTGTGCACTACGGCGCCGGAATTTCGAATTTTGCTTTTTAAGGGGGGAAAGGGGGGGTTAGTGCTTAAAAAACGTGCGTTTGCGGGCATATTCTTGTAAACTCTGCCCAGGCCTCAATTTCCAACCGTTTTGCGTGTTTATTTTTTTGTTTGACTCAAATAACTTCCGAGTTGTACATGATTTCACCAGAGTATCAAAATTCGCAAGGGGAGGGGGCGAGTGGGGGGATAATATTCACAAAATATCCAATTTTCAATATTTCGGTTCCTTTACTGCTTATTTACTGTACCCATGCTATGAAATTGAGGAAAAATTCTCATTATACCTTCGGATTTTCATGAATTGTTCTCTGTACCACCATGGAACTAATAGTGGTGCCACCATGGTGCCAGGACACCATAAACCGCATATTTCGTGGGTTTCTTTTGTGTTTCACCTTGAATACGGATGTGAACCTCTACGGACTGCCTACTAAAACTTTTTTTTAATTAAATTTTATTTCCGTAAATAGTACATACAATCATAAAAAACAATACATAGTAAGGAAAAGAAGACATTAATTTCTCGCAAATTACCTTATTTGCTTAGTTTTGGAAATTAATCCCCAATAAAGGCTTAATGCCCGAGATAGGGGATGAGCTGCCGTGGCTACATAAGAATGATATTGCTACTCGGCGAACTTACACTGTGTGTGCATGTACAATAACATTATACTATGTTGATTAACATACTATTTGTAGTGAAGCGATACAGAAGGACTTGCAAATTATTAATGAAAATGAAAAATGGGGTAGGTAAGTATCTATATTGTTGGCAACTTGTTGTAATAAAAGTTTTCCAGAAGTAATGCCACATTAGTTTTTCCATCATTTAACTTATTGAACAGGGTGCATTTAAATTCATTAGGGTAGTTATTAATAATGGCTATAGCAGAATGTTCAAAGTAGTGTTGCGTCTTAGTCGTTGAAGAAGAGGGAACAACAAGATTACAGTTTTTCTTAAATCTAGTGAGAATGTCATGGCAGGGAAATTGAATTGTGTATGGTTCAGAAAGCGTTTAACAGAAAGAAACTCCCTTAACATGTTGAATGGAAGAACATTCAAGATCCCAAACTAATAGATGAAAGTTCAATGTTACGATGTATTTCAGCTTTGGTGCCAGACTGGCACCATTGGCGGAGGTGGGGGGGGGGGGTGAACTCGAATTCGCATGTTGGGTATCGTAGATCATGGATTTTAAAATCCTCTTCAGATTCGAGGCTCGCATGCCGCTAGAAATGTTATGGTTTATAATAGTGAGGGGGGGTCAGTGTTTCTTGCCTAAAGTAATAAATAAATTACATCGAGTGAAACAGTTTTATCGCTTACCAACTAGTTAAACTGATCCAATGGGACGTCCCCTGGAATGCAAGCATTACTACACAATATGTTTTTCAATGCTGTAATTAAAATTTCGTTGAACGATTATATGGGGAATAGTGAACTAATTTGTACAGGGGCTGTAAGAGAGGACTCTCATGGTCCTAATCCATGCCCTGTTTATGTAAATAAATACCATCAATATCTCTCTCTCTCTCTCTAGAACATAAAAATACTCCGGTTGTCACAATTTGGATGGTCTTTTCCTCTTTTTTCTCGATTTGTATTTCTGGGGGACATACCTACACACACACACACACACACATATCACATATCCTACATGACATGTAATTATTTACAATTACAACACATTGTGTTGTACTAGTGCCACCTCTGAGTTCCTAGTTCCTACTCATCACCTCCGTATTTGTAAACCTTTAATATTCCTATTGCTTCAGCTATTCAAATAATTCCAGTTCATCTATTCAAAGTCCAGACACTTTCCATCACCGAATTCCTGGTATTTCACAACAGACGGGAAAAAACAAATTCGGAAAGAAAAAGAGAATGTACTATTTACTTTATCGAACCAGTAGACCGGGTAAATCGTAACTAAAGGTAAAAAGAAACGTTATCTGAAATCTCTTCGTTAAACTTTCCTCGTAACAAAATATCCAATCAGGAAGATAGAAGGAAATTAATAGTTCGATAAAATCATTACTTTCTAGAGAACAGTAGCTGGCAAGGAACCAACTGGAAATGTATTTCTCTTCCACCGAACTCAACAACATTAATCCCGGAAAGATTGGTGCCTACTTATTTCACGAAGTGGAGAAAAAATCACGATACAAATACCCAGTTTTTACAGTTTTTTTTTCATTTTGAGATCTAAAATTTCAGAATGGGGTATTTCGGAGGGTCGGAAATTCAGGTTTTTGACCTCAAATTTGGATTCAGCACCCTTGAAAACCTATATACTCCAACTTTAAGCCCAATGATACTATAACATGTGGTAGAAAAATTAATTAAAGAGATCACACCTTTGAAAAAAAGGCGGGCCGCCATAAATGCACACATACTACGCCGCGCGCGTGTGTGAGTAGTATTTTGTAGTATCCAAGAAATTCTCATTTCGAATAGCGTTACCTACGTCTGCCGTCTGTAATCGCTTGTTTTCTGTTCGCTTCGTTTGTCGTTTCGACTTATCAAATTTTCAGCTAGTGTATCGCCCACAATTTCTTTTCTTTCTTTCGTTTTAAATATGATGGAAAAGAAGAGGAAGATCAACGTTCTGGAGCCTCAATTTGAACCTGCTACCAGTGAGAACATTCCAATCTCTTCTCTGTGCATGGATACTTTTTTTCAAAGACAGTTTTGGCTAGCTACGTCACGATTGGCTAGCTACGTCACACCATTCAAATCTTCAACTTTCCTTAGCTTCTCTGATTTTTTAAAAATATTTTCTCGACGAACAGACCCAGTTACCGTTATTCCTGAGCCATACTCTTTTGAAGAAAAAATTTTTTAAAAAATGACTGAAATACCCGATAGACAATACTCGATAGACAAGACGTGATTACGCGGGTTGTGAAATTATCGAGAGGAGGCCTGGAATTGTGACTCCACTGAACAAATTGGGAAGGTATGACTTGTTGCATTTTGGTTTATTATTTTCACAAATGAACCTCTGGAAACGACCGAGAAAAAAATATTTTAACCCCACCTCAAAATTTGTTGGTTCCCGTTTCAAGGTCCTACGTAGAATCCAAAAAAATCAAACTTAAAACCCATTTCCGGCCACTGATGCGTTGTCGCATCATCATATTTACGATTTTTTAAATATTTAAAATAGTGGAAAATCTTTGCAGAATATTTTTTTTTCGTTCATACTGTTCTTAAAATTTTCAGAAAACATTTTCTTTGACGTTCGGGAGCTGAATGCGATTATGGAAATTTTTTGAGAATTATGCCTTTTGGCCAAAGGCATGATTATGGTGGCTCAAATTCGACTACGAATCAGATTACGATCCTCAGACTTTTACATTTAACCAAAAACAATAAACTGGATAAATCATATCGCTTTGGAAAACTCTCAAATCTCATTAAAAAGTAAAATTCATAAAATATCGAGTATTTTTGCTCTAGATTGGTGAGCAAATAATGATGCTTTATTTCGGCCGGCATTCTGTAAAACGGTTCATCCTCCTCTCCTCATTATTCAGTTATTTCTACCCTTGGCTTGAAATGGGTTAAAGAATAAAATTTATAAAGAATACAATTTTTCCGTCCAGCCGCTTTCCTTAGTTACGATGGACCGATTTTGATTAAATTTGGTATGTGGGCTCCATTTGGGGTCCAGTTGTGCCATACTTATGATAAATCAGAAACACTAGTGTGAATCGCAACAGAAGCCTAATCTCCGTTCAAGTTTTAGATGACCAAAATTGCGATCGTTGTTCGTTTCTTCGAGTTTGACTCAGTTTTGCGTCCTTAGCAGCCAGGATTCAAATTCCCTAATGATGGCATCCACTGAGTGTGAAGCGTTCATTTATTGAAAATAACCACGATTGTGAAGTAAAAACATGGTTGATAGTTGGTAATGGCAAAGCTGTGTTCCTTGCAGGAGAGTAATCTATTCAGAAAAATAATAATCTTTACGTAATAATTTGCAGCGTTTCTAGTTTAAGAATCATTCATTATAGTTCACAACTTACAATACGCCTGCTTTGTATGATTCACTGTAAATTGACTAAGCTACGAAATAAAACTAAAGAACAAACCAGACTGAGAAATACTGTTTTTTTTTACTTCGAAAATGATTTTAAATCTTTGAATGATAAACTTTATTACCTAAGCCAAACTGCTTGCATTCCGATTTCGGTTTATTATTTTCAATAATGAACCTTTGGAATCGATTAAAAAAACTCCCCCCCCCCCCTTCAAAGTTTGTTTGTTTACGTTTCAAGGTACGTAGAATCCAAAAATCGAATAAAAATTTGGCCGTCCGTCCGCCGTACGCGGCACTTTCCTTAGTTAGCATTGACCGATTTTGATGAAATTTGGCTTATGGGCTCCATTTGGGATCTAGCTGTGCCCCGAAGCATTTGGTTATTGTAAGTCACTTCTAAGGAAGATTTTCATTTTCTCCGTAGAGTGTTGTCCCGCTTCACGCTTTAAAGTATCTTTACATAGGCTTTAGCAGAGAAATTGAACAAAATAGGACATGCAGGTAGTCTTGACCAGAAAATATTTTTTTAAATTGAGAACCTCGAACATGTGATTGTAAATTGTGATCATATTGAATAATATATGGAGCCACCACTTTTCCTTGTTATTATTCAAAATGATTAGTGATATTAAAATAATGGCTTATTACAATAAACACCCTTTATTTCTTCAAGAAATTTTCAAGCTGTAATCTCCAAAATCAATAAATTCCAAAGTCAATAAATGTTTCGTTGAATTTGACTTTTTCTGAAATTGAAAAAAAAAGAAAAATGTGGAAGATGGATGGACGCTTTGTGCTTCAACCCGCTAGTTCCCATAGATGCGCTAAACATTATTTTCGATTTTTTTCTGTTAGTTCTATGGAGTCTAAATGAAAGGAAAAAAATTGTATTTGGTTGGTGGATCAATTTATAAAAGTTTTGTGGAGGTGTCACCTATATGACATATCACATTGTGACATTGGACTACGGAAACCATTTTGAAATATTGCACATATTAGAACGAAATGGCGGGGGGAGGGGATTGTCAGCACAAAACCAACCTGTAGGCAAGTATGCGAAGATGCCTCCCTTCAACAATATAGAAACATGAAATTTAGAATTACCACGTAGAATAACATAAAATACAAACAGAGAATTACAGTAACATTGAGCTAGCAACAAAGTTAGTTGCAGACATGAATAATGTTCTTGGTGAATAGTGCCCAGAGTCACCTACAGGTGACAGGCAACTTCATCTTGACACAGTGAACCCAAAACTAACACAATTCCATTGAAAACTATTCTATTACATCACAGTCTAAAGCATCTGAATTCCATGGAGATCAGTAAAAAAGTCAATACCTACCATCTTTTCGTCATTCAGGCAGTTTTTCTTGGACCAGGTCGAACATAACACCTTTTCACAGAACTTCACGACAACGAAATGAGATCAGCATTGAAAACACGGCTGATAACAAAACCCTCGGCCATTCAGCAGTAGAACAAAGTCAGAGGTCCTCATCAGGTTTGCAAGATCAAAAACCTATTTCCATGAATCCTGGAGGACTTGGAAGAGGTGTCACCTGTAGGTGACACTGGGAACTGGCGGGTATCGAAACATACAGCGTGCGGCAACTTAACTTCCTTTATTCAAAACTGAACAAAACGCATTGTATGAATCAATAAGTTTGTAATTTGGTTTTTAGAATGTAGGAACACTGCTGAAGTTTTGTTTTACATAGTTTTGAAGTGAGATCACTTAGGTGACGCCATCCCTCCCCCCCCCCATTCTCAATTCATTGGATATACCGATTTCTGGCGTTTCTCGTGACTCTTTCAAGCATAGCAGGCGTTAAGTTGGAAATTCCATCCTGATTTCGTCCTTTTAATCTTGAAGGTTCCTTGGACGGTTCCCTAGATTTCAAGAAACCCCACAGAGAAACTCACAAGGTGACAAAGTAGGGGATCCAGCCACTGCGAATCGCCCCTGATTAAGTCAAAAACAGTCATCGATGCTCTTGCGATGTTGCATCGTCTTGTTGGAGCCAATGTCCTAACAACAAAAAACATGATTATCCTGTAACACCTGACTGAACATCAACATGGTTTTCGTGTTGGAAAATCCACTGTCACCAATCTTCTTTGTTTTTAGCAAGTCTGCTTGGATGCTTTTAGTCAGGGGTATCAAGTCGACTGTATATATAGCATTTCCGAATTGAGTTAAACTTTTTCCATTTAGGTTTAGTCCTTTTCCATTTAGGTTTAAACCTTTTCCATTTAGGTTTAGTCCTTTTCCATTTAGATTTAAACCTTTTCCAATTAGATTTAAACCTTTTCCAATTAGATTTAAACCTTTTCCATTTAGATTTAAACCTTTTCCATTTGGATTTAAACCTTTTCCATTTGGATTTAAACTCAGGAAATTATCGTGGAGTTAGAGGTAAAACTACCCAAGTCACAAATTTAACACGTGGGAAAATCAAATGCAGAATATTATGATTATTTAACTGTTGTTATAATTGGTGATTAATATCTTCAAACTATGTATCCAACCTAAGAAAATAACTTATTATCATATTTACCAAACTAACTTTTGAAATTTTACTTATCTTTAACTCTATTTTACTTATAATTTTACTTAACTTTTCATTTTCGCACAATATGAATTTACCTCTTCGGTACTTTTACCTCTAACCCGACGTTATTATGCCACAACTTGAAATTAAATCATGCAAGTGTTTTTTTATGCACAGAAATGTAATATATATAATAATGAACACATGTTTTTTGAACACAAGAACACAAGAATTTCTCATGAACGGAAGTTATAAATTAAGTACAGTATTTTTCTTTCATCACATCTGAAGTGGAACAGAATGTTTATGGCGCTATGCAAATGAGAATAATATTACTTACTTACTTACTTACTATGATGGGGCTAACTACTGATTTTTTGATGGAGTTTAACTCCAAATGGAAAAGGTCTAAATCTAAATGATAAATGTTTAAATCTAAATGGAAAAGGTTTAAATCTAAATGGAAAAGGTTTAAATCTAAATGGAAAAGGTTTAAATCTAAATGGAAAAGGTTTAAATCTAAATGGAGAAGGTTTAAATCTAAGTGGAAAAGGTTTAAACCTAAATGGAAAAAGTTTAACTCAATTCGGAAATGCTATATACAGACTTTTCTAAGTGCTTCGACAAAGTCCCTCACTCAATACTTCTCAGGAAGCTGGAGGCATTCGGGCTTCTTGGTAATTTATTGCGTTGGTTTTCTAGTCACCTGTCCAGTCGTTCTCAAATCGTGCGAATCAAATCAAAATGTTGTTCTCCTTTCCCAGTTACTTCCGGTGTGCCGCAGGGTTCTCACATTGGGCCGCTCTGGTTTTTGATTTTTGTTGATGACATTACTTCTGTATTTCCGAGGAGTGAAATTTTCATTGTTTGCTGATGACCTGAAATTGTTTAGCCTCATTCGCACTCATTGGGATTCGCTCATTCTTCATTCGGCTCTGGATTCAATGTACGGTTGGTGTTCCATTAATAATTTACATTTAAATCTTGCTAAATGCACCTCAATCTCTTATTCGAGGTCCAACACGCCCACCATCTGCAATTATAACATTAATGGCCATGGATTAACCAGAAGTTCAACCATGAAAGACTTGGGGGTAATATTCGACACTAAATTGACATTTCGTGACCATATTGATGATGAATGTTCGAGGGTTATGCGAGCCCTGGGTTTTCTGAAGCCACACCTCCGATTTCAGGGATATTGGGGCGCTACTGACGCTCTATAATGCCCTTGTTCGCCCTATATTGGAGTATGGCTCTATTGTTTGGTCTCCTTATTATGAAAACTCGGCTGATCGGCTTGAGCGAGTCCAGCGTAGGTTTTTGAGGTACATTTCTTTCAAAATGGGAACTCCTTGGCCCGAATTTGACGACGACATCATGCTGCACGTATGTCGACTACAATCATTGGAGACCCGCCACCGCACCAATGATGCTATTTTTCTCATAAAACTCATCCGCAATACAATAGACTGCCCTCAGCTCCTACAGAACATACACTTTCACGCCCCTACCTATGCTACTCGAAATAACGTCCCATTTTATATCCCCTTCACACCAACCAACTACCAAATAAATAATCCGATCCATAGAGCCCAAAGAGCAATAAATTCAGTAAGTAACGATGACAATAATTATGATCCTTTTTTCCATAGCATAACCAGTTTAAAATCACTCTTTTTACGCAGAGAGAAATATTAGGTATATGTTAACTTGTTGATTTCAGTATTTATTTTTTTTATGAGAGTTTGTTCATACCATAGATCTTGAATTATTAGTTATTGCTATTGCTTCCGAGTCTACCAAGGTAGCGGAAGCTTTGTTTTCACTTTTCAAGGAGGAAAAAAAAATTTCTCCAAAATCAAAATTTCCACTCGCGTTTTGCGTTATAGACCTTTCTGAACAATTTTGGTTCAGTGTCTGTGTGTGTGTCTGTCTGTCTGTGTGTCTGTCCGTCTGTCATGAATTCCTTGTAACGCGCATAACTATACGAAGTTATTGTCCGATTTCTATGAAATTTTCAGGGATTGTGCGGGTTGGTGTGTAGACGGTCCCCTATGAAAACCATCATCCCCGGACTGATAGAAGCGACTGCGCATGCGCAAACGTGAATTCCTTGTAACGGCCATAACTTCTACATTTTCCATCCGATTTCAATGAAATTTTCAGGGATGTTACAGATTAGTATTTACATGGTCCCCTATGAAAATCGCCACCCTCGGACTGAGAGTAGCTACTGCGCATGCGCAAACGTGAATTTCCTTGTAACGGCCATAATTTCCACATTTTCCACTCGATTTCGATGAAATTTTCAGGGATTATGTGGATTAGGTTGTAGATGGTCCCCTATGGAAATCACCACCTTCGGACTGATAGTAGCCATTGCGCATGCGCAAACGTGAATTTCCTTGTAACGGCCATAATTTCTACATTTTCCATCCGATTTCAATGAAATTTTCAGGGATGTTACAGAGTAGTGTTTAGATGGTCCCCTATGAAAATCACAGAGAATTGTTTTCATAGAGGGATTCATTCATAGAGGGATGGTCTTCTGTGAGAATCTCAAATCCCAGTAATTGCAAGTCTTCGGTAGCTCAGAGGATGAAGTCTTGATTTGAGCTCCTAAGGTCGCGGGTTCGAAACCCAGCCGAGGCTATGTACTTTTTTGATCCAATCGCATACACCTACTCACTTAATTTTTCATCCGAATTTGATTAAAATTTCTAGGATTGTCCAGATTAGCGTGTAGATGGTCCCCTATGAGGGTAGTGCAAGGTACTTAGAGATTGGTGTTTTGAGATTAACTACTATGCATCGGATCATCTATATAATCGGGTTATGGATACTAGGAAGCTATGTGCCACACCCACTTGGCAGACTTTTTTTTATATATTATGAGTTAAACTATTTGAGAATTTATATACACTATGTTACGGGGCATGAATATGCCCTTTTGAGGGAACACTTCCCAGAACGCCTCAGCTCAACCAGGGACAATTTGCAGAGACTGGATCTCCCAACTCGTCCCCTTGTGAGTTTTTCTTTAAACCCGTGTTTATGTGAACCACACATCGCTCATATCCTAGAAGAGGGGTACAAGTCCAAAAATGTGATTTTCGGGAAATCGCTTTCAAAGTTTTACACTCAAACAAACGTTTAATGTTAATGATATTCGGGGAAAATGTTCCCGTACTAATGCTTCTACAGCTCATGTACCGAAATTATTCTTTTCGCTAGTGAGGAAGGAGTGGGGGGAATATTTTTGTCAATTTTTTTCGATTTTTGGTGTTGTTCCCTTTTTTTATGGACAATATTTCTTTATTTCAGAGATGTCACTTTTTTTCATGGACGATTTTTATTCTTTCCCAAATGATTAATTTGGTTTTAAATGAGAATAATCATGACTTGAGGTGTATAAAACGAGAATTTATTAGATTGGGAGTTGTCGGGAAAACAAAACAGATTGAAAACGGAAGATATTTATAATTCTGTCTCCAAAAATATTCTTAAGTAATTGAAACAGCTAACCAACGTGTGATTTAGAGTTCAATCCCCCCCTCACACCATTCCTTCTTCAACGGTTTCAGTACAACCAGTACAACTTTCATCGGTAGTTTCGGTAGGTAGTCCGTGGGAGTGGACATTCAAGGTGAAACACACCAGTGGCACCACTAATTTGTACTATGGTGTCAAAATTTATAGTTCATGAAAATACAAAGGTTTATTCATAAAAATTCAAAGCTTGGATACCATTAATAAGCCCTAAATGAACCAAAATATCGAAAAATCGCAATTTGTGAATATTATTCCTCCACTTGCCTCTTCCTAATAAGAATTTCAGTACTCTGGCGACTTAATGTTAGTCAGTTAGTTAAAAAAGAAACACGCGAATCGGTTGAAATTGAGGAGTAGGTAGCGCGCTCAACGTGCTGTCATAATGAGCCTTACTTTGACTAAATAACCCCTCGTTCATCCTCCGTTTACTCTAATCTCAAAATTCCAGCAATTTAGTGCAAAACTAGATAGATTTCCACGTCGAACAAAAAAGAATCACTCAGATCAGTGGGAAATTGAGGTTTGGGCGAAATACACAAGATTATGCTTTAAAAGAAACCAAATTTTAATAGCTTCTACTCCCCCCTTCCCCTCATACAAGGCAAAATTTATTGTGGATGACGTAGTCCACAGCGCTAGATAAATTTTAGCGTTGAACAATGGAGGAACCACGCGAATCGGTTGGGGAATAATGCCTGGACAAACACAAGAGACACAGACTGATGGGTTTTCTTCCGCAGATTTGGGTTTTGAAGGGACTAAAACGGATTAGTAACAGGTTATTTTGTTTTCCGTTGAGTGTTGTCCTCCTTTAACCCAGATTAATCGCATATGCCGCAGGATGCCCAAGTCTTACAACGTCCTAGAAACACAAGTAGGTAACCATCTACCTACCTGCTGTTAAATAGCCACAGCATGATGGATGAAATAATTAGGAAACTATTATAATTGTGATTATTATTGCAATTATTATTTTTCTTTAAAGATCACCAGTCAACTACCTTCTTGGGACAAGGTCAGGAGGGGGGTCCTTTGGGCCAGGCTCGAGGGAACGAAGTGTTCTGATAAATTGCACAATAAACATGCATTTATCATTGTTGATCGTCTTGAATGTGATAGTAGTTTCCAAAAAATTAACACTAGGTTTCTTTAATTGAGGAAATCACTTAATAGAGGGTATCGCCTCTCCACTTTAGAGGGTAGCACTGGTAGTCCAGTCAAATTAGCCAAAAAAGGGGGGGGGGGGGGTTTGCATTAATTCCGGACAAAGCGAAACTTTTATGGGTGACTTGTGGGTGCCTATGGAACATGTTTTTAGTATATTCTACTAGATTCTCCTTGTGCTAACTTTTTGGTGCCCGAAAAACCGCGATTTTTCGGCACTTGTTTCAGTTTTTTGCCTATAACTCGTACACGATGCATCCTACGGAAAATTTTACTTCTTCCTTTATTAAACAGGATGAATTTCTGCGTCGAATGACCACCTGAAACGTTAAGATCGGTTCAGCCGTTTGGCCGAAATCGATCGTTGAAGTTTGGCGATTTTTCCCAAATTGGTTGAAAAATGGGTTACGCTCAAGTTTCAAGGCCTGTACATCAAAAACGGCGTATCCAACCAAAAAATGTCACATAATCAAAGTTGTAGAGAATCAAATTTTGTGTAAGAAAAGCATCCCCCCTTCCTCCCCCCTCCCACCCGCCCCTACCAAATGATAGAATAACGAAACAACTTCTGAGTAAACGAAATTATGAGTATTGAAAACGGTGTTGCAATCAAAAAATGTCATATAATCAAAGTGAAACGTCTGTTGTTCAACTTACTAAGGCACTGAGGTACTTGTAATACTAGAAAAGGCGAAAGAAAAAACATTCTCCTGGTCCTAACTTTTTGGTGCCCGAAAAACCGCGATTTTTCGGCACTTGATTCAGTTTTTCGCCTATAACTCGTACACGATGCATCCTACGGAAAATGTTACTCAATCCTTTATTAAACAGGATGAATTTCTGCGTCGAATGACCACCTGAAACGTTAAGATCGGTTCAGCCGTTTGGCCGAAATCGATCGTTGAATTTTGCCGCTTTTTCCCAAATTGGTTGAAAAATGGGTTACGCTCAAGTTTCAAGGCCTGTACATCAAAAACGGCGTATCCAACCAAAAAATGTCACATAATCAAAGTTGTAGAGAATCAAATTTTGTGTAAGAAAAGCATCCCCTCTCCCTCCCCCCCCCCTCCCACCCGCCTCTACCAAATGATAGAATAACAAAACAACTTCTGAGTAAACGAAATTATGAGTATTGAAAACGGTGTTGCAATCAAAATATGTCATATAATCAAAGTGAAACGTCTGTTGTTCGACCTAAGGCACTGAAGTACTTATAATAATAGAAAAGGCAAAAGAAAAAACATCTCCTAGATTCTCCTTTTGCTCACTTTTTGGTGCCCGAAAAACCACGATTTTTCGGCACTTGTTCCAGTTTTTCGCCTATAACTCGTACACGATGCATCCTACGGAAAATGTTACTCAATCCTTTATTAAACAGGATGAATTTCTGCGTCGACTGACCACCTTCATTTTTTAGATCGGTTCAGCCGTTTGGCCGAAATCGATCGTTGAAGTTTGGCGATGTTTCCCAAATTGGTTGATCGCCAAAACTTCAACGATCGATTTCGGCCAAACGGCTGAACCGATCTAAAAAATGAAGGTGGTCAGTCGACGCAGAAATTCATCCTGTTTAATAAAGGATTGAGTAACATTTTCCGTAGGATGCATCGTGTACGAGTTATAGGCGAAAAACTGGAACAAGTGCCGAAAGATCGTTGTTTTTCGGGCACCAAAAAGTGAGCAAAAGGAGAATCTAGGAGATGTTTTTTCTTTTACCTTTTCTATTATTATAAGTACTTCAGTGCCTTAGGTCGAACAACAGACGTTTCACTTTGATTATATGACATTTTTTTATTGCAACACCGTTTTCAATACTCATAATTTCGTTTACTCAGAAGTTGTTTCGTTATTCTATCATTTGGTAGGGGCGGGTGGGAGGGGGGGAGGAAGAGGGGATGCTTTTCTTACACAAAATTTGATTCTCTACAACTTTGATTATGTGACATTTTTTGGTTGGATACGCCGTTTTTGATGTACAGGCCTTGAAACTTGAGCGTAACCCATTTTTCAACCAATTTGGGAAAAAGCGGCAAAATTCAACGATCGATTTCGGCCAAACGGCTGAACCGATCTTAACGTTTCAGGTGGTCATTCGACGCAGAAATTCATCCTGTTTAATAAAGGATTGAGTAACATTTTCCGTAGGATGCATCGTGTACGAGTTATAGGCGAAAAACTGAATCAAGTGCCGAAAAATCGCGGTTTTTTCGGGCACCAAAAAGTTAGGACCAGGAGAATGTTTTTTCTTTCGCCTTTTCTAGTATTACAAGTACCTCAGTGCCTTAGTAAGTTGAACAACAGACGTTTCACTTTGATTATATGACATTTTTTGATTGCAACACCGTTTTCAATACTCATAATTTCGTTTACTCAGAAGTTGTTTCGTTATTCTATCATTTGGTAGGGGCGGGTGGGAGGGGGGAGGAAGGGGGGATGCTTTTCTTACACAAAATTTGATTCTCTACAACTTTGATTATGTGACATTTTTTGGTTGGATACGCCGTTTTTGATGTACAGGCCTTGAAACTTGAGCGTAACCCATTTTTCAACCAATTTGGGAAAAAGCGGCAAAATTCAACGATCGATTTCGGCCAAACGGCTGAACCGATCTTAACGTTTCAGGTGGTCATTCGACGCAGAAATTCATCCTGTTTAATAAAGGATTGAGTAACATTTTCCGTAGGATGCATCGTGTACGAGTTATAGGCGAAAAACTGAATCAAGTGCCGAAAAATCGCGGTTTTTCGGGCACCAAAAAGTTAGGACCAGGAGAATGTTTTTTCTTTCGCCTTTTCTAGTATTACAAGTACCTCAGTGCCTTAGTAAGTTGAACAACAGACGTTTCACTTTGATTATATGACATTTTTTGATTGCAACACCGTTTTCAATACTCATAATTTCGTTTACTCAGAAGTTGTTTCGTTATTCTATCATTTGGTAGGGGCGGGTGGGAGGGGGGAGGAAGGGGGGATGCTTTTCTTACACAAAATTTGATTCTCTACAACTTTGATTATGTGACATTTTTTGGTTGGATACGCCGTTTTTGATGTACAGGCCTTGAAACTTGAGCGTAACCCATTTTTCAACCAATTTGGGAAAAATCGCCAAACTTCAACGATCGATTTCGGCCAAACGGCTGAACCGATCTTAACGTTTCAGGTGGTCATTCGACGCAGAAATTCATCCTGTTTAATAAAGGAAGAAGTAAAATTTTCCGTAGGATGCATCGTGTACGAGTTATAGGCAAAAAACTGAAACAAGTGCCGAAAAATCGCGGTTTTTCGGGCACCAAAAAGTTAGCACAAGGAGAATCTAGTAGAATATACTAAAAACATGTTCCATAGGCACCCACAAGTCACCCATAAAAGTTTCGCTTTGTCCGGAATTAATGCAAACCCTAACTGCTAATTTGACTGGACTATGGGCTTTGTGTCTGTCTTCTGCAAACGTAGGTGGCTCGCCCCGTCCATCGAACCAAGAACTTTCAGCATTCAGGCGGGGGGGGGGGGGATGAGCTAGGCTTAAATTTGTCTTCAAGGGATGAAAAACAGCACTTCCACTACCCAAAACTGCTCCTAACTCAAAAATGACATTTTTGGACTTGTACCCCTCTTCTAGGATATGAGCGACATGTTCGAGGTTTTCAATATCAAATTATTTTCTGGTCAAGTCTACCTGCATGCCCTATTTTTGCACTAACTTTCCTAAAGCCTTAGTCTAGATTTATTGCAGTTCAATCCCCTAAAGATGTCCAGATCTTACTGAGGGACGTCTTACAAACGAGTGGAAATTGAAGAAGTGACCTTTGAAAGAAAAAGTCACTCGGGAAAACTGAATACTTAAGTTATTCAATAGCCAGAAACTACGCTAATTTCTTTTTGAGCGACGACCCTTCAGAAAAACGTTGGCAGGTTAGTAGATTCCTTGAAAATAATTGTTAACAAGATTTACCTGCTCACGATATTTTGCTAATGAGAGCATTCAGTTTGAAAAGAGCCGAAATACACGGATGAACCGTTTCAACAAGTAAGTTTATTGCTGAATGAAATAGTACAGCCAACTTGCATAATGAGGAGGTAACGAGGCGCACGCCTTACCTAGAGCCTGCCTACTCGCGGGGAAAAAAAACTTTGCAACATTTTTATCAACAATGATTTGAATCATTCACGGAGTCGCGAATCTCTCGAGAAGCGGAGAGCGGGTAGGAAAAGTTCTCCCTCGACGTCTAATTCGTTTAGCTGATCCTTTTTCGTCGAGGATTTCCCGTGATTACACAGCGGCGCTCGGATTTCCCTCGAGTATTCGAGATCAGCCTAGACAATAGTTGACGAGAGTGCAGAGACGGCCTATATTTTATAATAGAAACCCGTTAATTATGGAGGCTGTTGCGGTGTATTTCCATAATGAATTATGGGAATACTTACCAGCCCGAGCAGGTGGGGCTTTCAGAGCGGATCCTTTGACTCTCAGCCATTGTTTTAATCGCGAGAAATATGGGCTTACACCTCTGACCTGAAACGCGGTGATAATATATTTTCGAAATCATTTCATTCATGAGGCGGATGCATTGTTTAGGAGCACGGATGAGTCTACTTAGTAACCCTTTCAAGCGTAATTAGATCTCAACTCCGCATTTAAAAGTCCATTTAAGCAGCAAGAGTTGAAGAGCGAATGAATTTTTAAAGAATTATTAAAATCTAAATATTATAGTGATTATAAGGCCTTTCTTGGTTTCGAAGTGGTTTATGTTGAGGGTGATAGATTTCGTCAATATCCTCTTGATTCATTTTACGCAGTTAGTTTAGTGCACTTTCGCTATGTTAGCATCGTCAGAACTCTGAACAACAGGAATACACATATAATACAAAATAGTAACTAATACTTTATCCTGTTATTTCATTTTTTGCTTCCGAGTCTACCAAGGTAGCGGAAGCTTTGAAGGGTGGAAAAAAAAATTCTCCAAAATCAAAATTTTCACTCGCGTTTTGCGTTTTAGACCTTTCTGAACAATTTTGGTTCCGTGTCTGTCTGTATGTGTGTCTGTCTGTCTGTGTGTCTGTCTGTCCGTCTGTCATGAATTCCTTGTAACGGGCATAACTATACGAAGTCATTGTCCGATTTCTATGAAATTTTCAGGGATTGTGCGGGTTGGTGTGTAGACGGTCCCCTATGAAAATCATCATCCCCGGACTGATAGAAGCGACTGCGCATGCGCAAACGTGGATTCCTTGTAACGGCCACAACTTCTACATTTTCCATCCGATTCCAATGAAATTTTCATGGATTATGCGGATTAGGTTCTAGATGGTCCCCAATGAAGATCGAGGCCTTAAAATTTACCGTAGCCTTTGCAAAATCCTTGTAAAAGCCGTGAATTTGTCGCCCTCCCAATTCTTTCCCCGCGTAATTTAACATGTGAGAACTGAGAATCTCAAATCCTATACATTCCATCACTAGGCCCCAATAGCTCAGCGGTAGCGCTCAGGAGTCCCGGGTTCGACTCCCAGCCAAGCCAAGAAATTTTTTGATCCAATCACTACTCACTTACATTTTTCATCTGAATTTGATGAAATTTTCTAGGATTGTGCAGATTAGCGTGTAGATGGTCCCCTATGAGGGTAGTGAAAGGTACTTAGAGATTGGTGTTTTGAGATTAGCTACTATGTATCGGATCATCTATATAATCGGGTTATGGATACGAGGAAGCTATGTGCCACACCCACCTGGCAGACTTTTTTTTTCTTCTTTTAACCCCTTATATCATTCAGTATAACTTTCTTCAACCGTTCAACCGTAACAATAGAGTTACTGTAAATAACAACGGGGGATTTTTTTCTTGGGGGGGGGGGGTCATAGGTTTTCTTCCAACAGCGGAATGGCTGCCCCGTCCTCCAATTCAAGTGGCCGCACTTTTCTTCGGGAACCTCGTATTCGCAGGGTCGAATGATGGTGAATTGGATTTTTATCTTAACCCGCCCATCTTTTTTTAAATCTCAACTAATACTTTATGTTTTAAGTTGATATATACAGGGTGGCTTACGAGTCGCCCCCCCCCCCTCCCCCTGCTAAAATCGTCCAGATAGTGGTAAAAAAGTGTCTTTTGAAATCTTCATGATTTTTTCCAGGGATCAATAATAATTATAATAATAAACCAAAAACAAGTGCAAACATAGCTAAGGAGGAGACGAGAAGCTCCCAATGGCTACCACACCTTTCAGCTAGGATATCGCTCGTCGATCATATCGAATGTCGATCATATCGATACCTTAAAGCGCAAAGGCGCTATGTCCCTCCATCTTCCATATCATTTTATTTATTTTTTTAAATATCAGAAAAACGCAAATTTGACAAAAATTTTAACGACTTTCTTGATGATTATAGCTAGAACATTTCTTGAAGAAATTAGGAAATAGTGTAATAAGCCAATATTTTAAGAATTGTGCACTGGAGAAAGCTTCGTTTGCGTTTTTCTCAAAACTCCGTTTTTAGGACGTCCCACAGTAAGACTTGGGCGACCTTATGCGATTGATCTGGAGTAAAGTTGGACAGCACTCAAAGATAAAAAAAATTATAATAATAATAATAAACACACTAATCCGTTTTAGACCATTCTGAATCCAAATCCGCGGAAAAAAACCATAGGTTTTTTTTTTTCATACGTCACCGGAATTCTTAAAAACATGCGTTTTTGGGCATAATCTTGTGTACTCAGTCAATTGCCAATCGATTTGCGTGTTACTTTTTTGTTCGGCTCAAAAATCTCCCAAATTGCACACTATTACACCAGAGTATCAAAATTATCACGGAGAGGGGGGCGAGTGGGGGCAAGAAAACGCGTGTTTTACAAGAAAATCTAGTGTTTTACGCGGTGTATGGTCTCCCTCGATCTGAAGATGACTTGACGAGTTTGGTATCATTTCCTGTGCAATTTTTAACGCTGAATCCAATGGTGGTACTTCCAAATAATTCTGACTGCTAGAAAGTGGATTTTTCGAGGAAAAAGTCATATTTTTGTACATAACATACGCATTATTCATCATTATGGTAGTGAGTATAAAGTAACACCTTTCCACTCAATAAAAACATCAATCAGCTTGAAAGCTGATGTTTTTATTGAGTAAAAATGTGTTACTTTATGCTCACTACCATATAACAGTAACAGGAAAATAGCAGGCGTTATGACAGTTTTAGTGACGTAAGGTCGAAAACGCGAAAAAAACTTCAAAGTGAAAAAAATCGCATTTTGAGTGGGTTGAGAAACAATTGCTGAGATTGTTTTATTATTTCTAATAATAAGCCTATGTGATCGTATCGCAAAAAATTTGTATAACCCCCCCTCAAACTTTGTCACTTTACGTTTCAAGGTGAGTAGAATCCAAATTTGCAATGTCCGTCCGCCGTCCGCCGTCCGTGGCACTTTTCTTAGCAACACTGGGCCGATTTGGTTCAAATTTGGTATATGGGCTCCATTTGGGGTCTAGTTGTGCCGCGAAGCTTTTGGTTGATGTAGGTCACTTCTAAGGGGTGAAAATTAAGGGTTGAAATTTTCAAGAGTGCCCTAGCTCGAAAACTCTCGAAATAAAGGTATCGTGTTTTCACCAATTTTAAATAGTATTGAATTTTTAAAAATTTTTGAGACCACCCGGAGCTCTGTAGGACAAACCGTTCGGTCCCTGCGAGTACTTGAAGGTTTTCCTTCGATAAAAGAGAATCATGAGTGTGAATCGCAAAAGAGGTCTAATCTCCATTCAAATTTTATCGGACTAAAATGCGATCGCTGTTCATTTCTTCGATTTGTATACAGTTTTGCCTTCTGCGTAACCAGTAATCAAATTTCAATATGAAGCTTTCTATTTTTCCAATCGAGTGTGAAGCGTTTAGTTCTTTCTAATAAACTTGATTGTGAAGGTGTGAAGCCAGTATGGTGTGGTAGGTAGTACCTACCTGGTAGGTAAAAAAAAGTTGGTAGGTAAAAAAAAATTTTGGTGGGTAAAAAACGCTGCAAATCATTGCTCAAAAGCTTCTTCATTTTTCAGATCACTAATCAGCTGAGTGAGCTCCAAAGCCATTTTCTATCCTATTGAATGGAAGTGCTCTTCCAGGCGTTTCCAGCATTCGAGAAGATCTTCTTCACTCCTCAGATCACTGATCAGCTGAGTGAGCTCCGAAGCCATTTTCAATCCTATTGAATGGAAGTGCTCTTCCAGGCGTCTTCAGCATTCGAGGAGATCTTCTTCACTCTTCAGATCACTGATCAGCTGAGTGAGCTCCGAAGTCATTTTCTATCCTATTGAACGCAGGAAGCTGAAATTTGAGGGGGAAGGTCAAGGGAGAATACAGATGGTGGTAGGTGCTATTGATGGAGAACCAGTGATCTCTGCAGAAGGGTGATCTATACAGAAAATAATAAACCTTTGAGCAATGATTTGCAGCGTTTTTTTGTTGGAAATACCTTGTAGAATCGAACCCCGAAGTTATGTTCATCTTGAGTGTAGATGCATTTAATCAGTAATAAAATACAATAACATTTTTGTAATTAGTACGATTTTAAATAATATTGAAGATCCTGGTTGCAGGCTTGATGAGGTTGAAGAGCAGAGAATATTACACAAAATACAAGGCATCGTTAATAAAGCTTCACGAGTACAGTCTGCTCGCGCATTACTGCTCTACAACAGTTCAGCAGTTTATAATTAGGTTTCTTGTCGCATTTTCCTCGTGTCGTCCTTTCTTCACCGTCTCCTGTCGTTGTATCGTTTCTCAGAAGCTCCTCCACTAACCCGCCCTTGAGAGAAGCTTTTCCGTTATCCAAATCATACGCGATTCGATATGGAGAGAACGTCGGGGAAAACTTTCCGAGTGTTTATTTGTGTTTTCAACGTTAATTTATGACAAGCGCTGTCGGAAAACGCCTTCATATTTCCCCCTCTTTTCAAACGCAACGCGGGACATTTCATTCTGAGGGCTCTTCAAATGTATAGAGGAACAAGAGCTCCAATATTACTTCCACGTTTCTCCGTCAAAAGGGGAAGAACTTTCACGTTTTCAAAGCTTATCGAAAATCTCAAGAATAGAAACTTGACTAGACAGTTCAAACTTGGCAAGATACAAGAACACTTTCCTCTTCCAAATGACAGCCATCACCTCCTAAATAATTGTTATTCAAGAAAGTCCATTCATGCAGCATGAATTAATGAGCGAATTTTCAGGGAAATCTTTTAGTTGAAGGTATGGTTAAGAAAAAAGTCCATTCATGCAGCATGAATTAATGATAGAATTTTTGAAGAAATCTTTCAGTTGAAGGTATGGTTAAGAAAAGGAACAGTTGTGTTGCAATTTGTTTAAGAAAGTTTTTGCTCCCGAGTCTACCAAGGTAGCGGAAGCTTTGTTTTCACTTTTCAAGGACGAAAAAAAAGTTCTCCAAAATCAAAATTTCCACTCGCGTTTTGCGTTTTAGACCTTTCTGAACAATTTTGGTTCCGGGTCTGTCTGTCTGTGTGTCTGTCTGTCTGTTTGTGTGTCTGTCATGAATTCCTTGTAACGCGCATAACTATACGAAGTTATTGTCCGATTTCTTTGAAATTTTCAGGGATTGTGCGGGTTGGTGTGTAGACGGTCCCCTATGAAAATCATCATCCCCGGAGTGATAGAAGCGACTGCGCATGCGCAAACGTGAACTCCTTGTAACGGCCATAACTTCTACATTTTCCATCCGATTTCAATGAAATTTTCAGGGATGTTACAGACTAGTATTTAGATGGTCCCCTATGAAAATCATCACCTTCGGACTGAAAGTAGCCACTGCGCATGCGCAAACGTGAATTTCCTTGTAACGGCCATAACTTCCACATTTTCCACCCGATTTCGATGAACTTTTCAGGGATTATGTGGATTAGGTTGTAGATAGTCCCCTATGAAAATCATCATCCCCGGACTGATAGAAGCGACTGCGCATGCGCAAACGTGAATTCCTTGTAACAGCCGTAACTTCAACTGTCCCCCAGGGGTCGCGGGTTCGAATCCCAGCCGAGGCTAAGTATTTTGCTTCCGAGTCTACCAAGGTAGCGGAAGCTTTGTTTTCACTTTTCAAGGACGAAAAAAAAAGTTCTCCAAAATCAAAATTTTCACTCGCGTTTTGCGTTTTAGACCTTCCTGAACAATTTTGGTTCCGTGTCTATCTGTCTGTCTGTCTGTGTGTTTGTCTGTCTGTCTGTCTGTGTGTCTGTCATGAATTCCTTCTAACGCGCATAACTATACGAAGTTATTGTCCGATTTCAATGAAATTTTCAGGGATTGTGCGGGTTGGTGTATAGACGGTCCCCTATGAAAATCATCATCCCCGGACTGATAGAAGCGACTGCGCATGCGCAAACGTAAATTCCTTGTAACGGCCATAACTACCTACTACATTTTTCATCCGATTTCGATGAAATTTTCAGGAATGTTACAGATTAGTGTTTAGATGGTCCCCTATGAAAATCACTACGTTCGGACTGATAGTAGCTACTGCGCAAGCGCAAACGCTAATTTCCTTATAACGGCCATAATTTCCACATTTTCTACCCGATTTCGATGAAATTTTCAGAGATTACGCAGATTAAGTTGTAGATGGTCCCCAATGAAAATCAAGGCCTTAAAATTTACAGTAAAATCCTTGTAACAGCCGTAACAGCGGCGTGTGAGGTAAGGATCTCAAACCCCATTCAACCACCCCCTTGATAAGTCAGTCAGCAATGCTCTGGATTCCCACGTAGGAGTCCCAGGTTCGAATCCTTGTCAAGCTAAAAATTTTTTGATCCAATCACTACCGCACTTACATTTTTCGTCCGAATTTGATGAAATTTTCTAGTATTGTCCAGATTAGCGTGTAGATGGTCCCCTATGAGGGTAGTGGAAGGTACTTAGAGATTGGTGTTTTGAGATGAACTACTATGCATCGGATCATCTATATAATCGGGTTATGGATACGAGGAAGCTATGTGCCACACCCACTTGGCAGACGTTTTTTTTTCTTCGATTTACAGTATAGGTACCATATCAACATACTGTATGCACTGGGTATGCTTTGAAGATTAAGATCTTCCAAGTCCATATTCATGTTCTACTCGTCTCTACGAACTCATGGTTACTCACGGTTACTGCATTTCTGGGTACAACAAATATACGCACGTATTCATTATATATATAAATAGATACATACTTTTCTCAATTTTGGACAATATCCATTTTTGAAAAACGTATTGATATCAGAAATATTGTGCTGAATCCGAATATACCATATATTACTATGCTTTTGAAAGTAATAACCACAAAAAACGGGAAAACCCCATTTTTTTAACTTTTTTTTGAATTTTAGACCACTTTGGATTGTCCAAAATTGCTGGCTAACGAACTTGACCTATTGTTTGTTGTTACGAACATTTTTGCAAAAACTAAAAAAAAAATCTAAATAATTACTCAAGTTATCGTGCGGAATGACACACACACACACACACGATTTTTGGGAAAACTTTAGGGATCGTTTCAGAATGTTCCAAAACGGATTCCAGTGTAAATTTTTTTTGAAAAAGTCCATTCTAGAAAATTTGAGGCCATTGCAATAGCTTCTTTTTCCTTGAAAATTCGCTAAAAGAACAATGATGTTGCAATTTCTTATAGAATTTTTTTTTTTAACACGATTCATGGTTTTTTCGATTTTAGGTATAGCATACCAACTTACTGTAAGCACAGGGTATGCTTTGAAGATGTTAGGAGTACATAGTCATGTTCTACTCGTCTCTACGAACTCATAGAGTACCCACACGGCTACTGAATTTCTGGGTAAAACAAATATACGCACGTATTCATTATATATATATAAATAGATACATACTTTTCTTAATTTTGGACAATTTTCATTTTTGAAAAACGCATTGATATCAGAAATTTTGTGCTGAATCCGAATATACCATGTATAACCATGCTTTTGAAGATAATAACCACAAAAAACGAAAAAAACCCTTTTTTTAACTTTTTTGAATTTTGGACCGCTTTGGATTGTCCAAAATTGCTGGCTAACGAACATGACCTATTGTTTGTTGTTACGAACATTTTGGCAAAAACTAAAAAAAAATTTCTAAATAATTACTCGAGTTATAGTGCGACGATTTTTGGGAAAACTTCAGGGATCGTTTCAGAATGTTCCAAAACGGATATCAGTTAAAATTTTTTCGAAAAAGTCCATTCTAAAAATTTTGAGGCCATTGCAATAACTTCATTTTTTTTGAAAATTCGCTAAAAGAACAATGATGTTGCAATTTCTTATAGAAAGTTTTTTTTACACGATTCGTGGTTTTTTTCGATTTTAGGTATATCGTACCAACTTACTGTATGCAAAGGGTATACTTGGAAATGTTAGAAGACCATATTCACGTTCTACTCGTCTCCACGAACTCTCAGAACTTAGAAAAGTTCCAAATTAAGACAATAAAATAACGAAATTAACTCTTCTTAATAATGAAGGGGAATTACCACAAATTAAGTATTTGAGTTCACGGCCTAAAAGGAAGGGAGTGGCCAGGAGCTCCGTCACCGCTCAAATTCTCCACGGCACATGTATTCGTGCGGAATTCGATTCAAGGCTACCAGTACGAATAATGAATAGGAACAACCGAGTTTAGTTGTAAGAAATTCATTTTACACTGAATAAACTTTTCTATTTCTGTGTACAAAAGACCTGTATCGCATAATACAGGTGCTACGTTTTGTAGAAAGGAACCTAAAAAGCGAGGATTATCGAAAATATGATTAGCCTCTCCCTAACAACCCCTTTCTCAGGTGGGTCGGATCCCATTACATACTAACACCTTACACTGTTTGATATTCAAAGAGCGACTTTGTCTAGGACAGCGGTCTGCCAAGGAATAAAATTCAATTCCGTTCAGAGGAGAGAGGTCCTCGTTTCAGGAACTTCTCTTTACAGTTAAAACGTGGGAGGTGCGAGTAACGACGTACATGGAAGAAACGAATGCGAAGTGAAAACACATAAGTAGATAGAACCCATCAGAACACGAAATGAGGGTTAGCCTGGAGATGGTTCCCTAAGAATTTCATCGACTTCAAAGAACAGCAGCGTTCACAAACGTGATTTTACCTGAACACCAGTTCTCACGCCCTAATAACCATCTTCAAGATTTGAAGGGTACCTAGTTAGTGCCCAAGAATGATGCACATTGATTTCATCACGAGCAAGCGCAGTGAATGAAGATAAGTGAAAACGCTGCAAATTATCACATAAAGGTTTATTATTTTTCTGTATAGATCACTCGCCTGCAAAGAGCTTTGCCATTGTCACGTTACCGTCAACTGGGGTGATAGTGATCAATTTCTACAGTTTTTCCTTGAAAACTACCAGTGTAATAATTCAAAAAAATCTGAAAAAAATAATTTATACTCTCCCACATCTTACGAACAGTATCCTATATCGAACTTTAAAATTTCGTTGAATTAAGCTCGTTAAAAAAAAAAAAAAAAAAATGATCAGTATCACCCCCCACATAGGGGGTGATAGTGATCACTAATTTAAAATCGAACTTAAACGTATTAAAAACATTTAAAAATCGAACTTAAACTATTAAAAATTGTTTTTTAGTACCCTGAGGTAAAAAAAAACCACTAGCAACTCATTTCAGAACAATTTTTGTTGAAAAACTAATGAAAACCAACTCTTTACTTATAAAAATCAGAATCAAGCCGAAATTCAAGACTCGTAATATCCTCTTCAGTATTTTTTATTATAATAAGACAATTTGTGGCACATGTTTGGTAACTGACAAGAAACAACTTATTTTAAAGCACTTGTTGCCAAAAATAATGATGGACCAATCACGTTTTGATAGTTTCGGGGCATTTCGGCCGTGATCACTATCACCCCCTGGAAATGAGTTGTTTTTGTTTTTAACAGATAACCAACTGTAGTAACACGGAAAGAACAAACTAATTGCAGATATTTCATGCTTACCTCTAGTAGAAACAAAATCTTTTCGCTAGAACTTCACCACACAACACCCGACACCGGCACAACAGAAGTTACAAGCACAATGTCAGCTGGGCCCGATTTTGAGATTTGTTTATTTCCTTATCAGCTACCATGGTAACCTAGACTATCGGGCGGGAACGATATCTCCCCAGAGAAGACATTGTTACGAACACATAACACGACCTAACTTTCCAATTTAGGACTGTGTGGAGTTCTGCAATCGCATGCAAATGAAAAAAGGCGTGTTGATCAGTATCACCCCAGCATATCAGTATCACCCCAGTTGACGGTACGTATACGTTTAGAAGAAGAAATACGTTTATTATTATATACAAGATTGATTATAAAAGGGTATTCATGGTCTGATTCGATCGTCAAATCGTCGTAAACTCGAGGGTCTCATGAGGCTCCCACATTTTCCCCTGTCGAATCGTCGAAAATAGAATTGTGCGTAGCGCTCCTTGCGGCATCAGATGATAACCAAGTCAGTGTCAAAAGAACCGCATGTTCATTAATATCCTCTTAGTTAACAAATGAGAATACCCCAGAGGTTTCTAATAAAAGCCTTTAAAAAGGTTCCTAGTAAAACGAACGAAAAAATCGACGGCTAGAATTAAAAAAGGATCATGGTTCAGACTTCTGAGTAGGTGCCTACCGATGAGGAGTCTTGTCTTAAAGAGACAACCAAACCCTTGCTACTTCCGGACGATCGGAAAAACGGAATAAAAAAACAAAAAAAGGTGTTGTTAAAAGAAAAACTCAAAATGAAAGGACGAGAAGATCTGTTTGTTGATGTTATGATAGTTGCTTCGCACAACTGCCGCTAGCGCTAGGATCACTTTTGTAATTCGACGTCCATTCTCGATTTACGACGCCTTCAGCCCGTGGTAAATCGAATCGTCGTATTGGCCGGTGCGCATGCGCATTGACTCTCGTCGAATCTCCAAATCCGAAGATTCGACGATTCGACGTCGAATCTCCCAGACCACGAATACCCCTAAAGTAAATATCATCTCTCAAATACACATAAACACTACGGCATGTTAATCAACCGTCTGCCGGAGGTTTGGTTTTATATTTATTTATTTTTTATCCAATATAGGTACTATTGAACGTAATTATTGAACTCTAGGTAATTATTGAACACCATTAATCATAGCCATTGTCACTAACAACCACATTTTTGGGTGCCAATAAAGAGTTGTGGGTGCCTTCATAGGAAATCTGAATACTGGTTGCTAAGGACGCAAAATTAAGAACAACTCGAAGAAACGAACAACGATCGCATTTTGAGCAGCTAAAATTTGAACGGAGATTAGGCCTCTTTCGCGATTCACACTCGTGTTTCTGATTTATCGTACGTCCAACCCTTAAATTCTCGTAGGAAGCGAACGGTTTGTCCTACAGAGCTCTATGTGGTCTAATTCGATTCAAAATATTCAATTCTGTGGCTGACACTAAACCAAAAGCATCGGCGCTCAAATGGAATCGAATTTCAAATTTGGTCAAATTCAGTCAAGGATAAGTGAGGAAAGTGCCTTGTACGGCGGACGGACGGATTTTTTATTAATTCAATATGATTTTCGGATTCTACATAGGAACCTTGAAACGTAAACCATTTTGAGGGGGGGGGGGACATTTTTCTTGCTCGATTCCAAAGGTTCATTATTGAAAACACTCGTATAATGATTTTCTTCGTCCATTTTGTAAATCTTCATTCTCATCATATCTTATGTAATAGCTTCGACATAAACAAGGGGAAGAGGGGTATCCCTTATAAGCCAACCGCCCTCCGCCGGAGGCACCATTCGATTCTTACTCTTTCCCAGTGCTACCCGGCTATTGGTTTCCTCTCTTAAAACGCAAAACGAACTTCTTCATTTTTTCTCCACCCCCTGGGCAAGTACGCAAGATTCGTCTACCTGAAAAGGTTACTAAATTCATAACTCATATTTTTGGACCTAGTCAAGTAGGTACGTCAGATTCGTCCACACGAAAAGGCCAATTTTATTCGAAATTCTAATTTCCCCAAAAATCATCCTTACTAGTTAGGAAATAATAGAAACCGTAAAAAGTTTACGATCCTAATTAACTCCTATCACTCCTAATAAACCAAAATCATAAAAATTCAACTTCTTAATCGTGTTGCTGTTTGTCAATACAAAATCCAACAACATGATCGTGAAAATCTAATTTCGTTTCGGGGAATTCATCAGAGGTACCGCTCAATAATACAATCAACGACTTTTACACTGATTACTTACAAATGACCGTATTATTTAATCAGGAGTAGTTATCCTTACCTATAGGTAGAAGGAAGTTACAATTTGCAATTTCTGTGGGTGTTGAGAAAATTATTTGTCGTGTCGACAAGGTGGAACAAATTATAATATCGTAACGAAGGAGCAGTTTTCGTTGTCGCTTAGAGGTTTTTCGACTGTAAACAAAACAGTATTAAAGGAAGAAAGAGACGGCAGACGAGGAGGAAGGAGGACGGGTGAATTGACTTATGACTAAGCAGCTGGTTAGGGTAATTAAGAAAGGGAAACCCTGCTTCCCCCTCTCCTCTCCCCTTCCCAACACTACTTCACCGACCACGCAAATTAGTTTCAATTGGGGACGCCCAGACTCAAACCTTCAGTCCTCAGACACAAATGGAGCCTCGCCAAGCACAATATTCCTTTTCAAGCTCCTTTAATCTCGATGGTCGGCAAAGTCAAAAGAACACAAACGAACGAAAAGGGGGGGGGGGTCGCCTACCCATGAAGGGAACGTTGAAATAATTATTTATGCACG
Source organism: Apolygus lucorum (assembly GCA_009739505.2). Lineage (NCBI taxonomy): Eukaryota > Metazoa > Arthropoda > Insecta > Hemiptera > Miridae > Apolygus > Apolygus lucorum. Next base: position 49,129,881 of record CM019179.2, read on the forward strand.
ATCACAGTTGGAAGGTTTATAATAACTTGCAAATAACCACCCAAAAGAAACCACAATAGGTCTAATTTATTTGTTATTACTTGACTAACCACGTCTTAATTACGACATCAGGAATCGGTACTTCAAACATCGAAGCCATGACTACTTCAGTTTGAGACGGGATTACTACAGATAGGTACTACAACGGGTGCAAATACAAGTCAGTTAGTGGGAATGTGACAAGGTTTCGCCAGTTCGCAGGAATGTTGGACGGTTTGCTAGCTAGTGTAAAACCAAAATCTTTTACCTATAAAATATTTCTAGAAAATCGAGTCAGAAACAGAGTGTCCAGCGATTTCCGGGAAAAAAAAATCCCTGAGTTTTCCAGGGTCAATTTTCGAATTTTTCCAAGGTTGAATTGAAATATAAATAAAATTTATTTACCTTAGACATTCATTGTGATCATAATTTATCTAAATTCAGGATTTTAAGGGCATTTTGGAATGAAAAAGCGTTAGAAATATAGTAGTTTATCTCAAAACATCAATCTGCAAGTAGGTACCTATAATTCTGGGGAAATGAATTTTATCTACACTCCAATCCGCATAATCCAAAAAATTTAATCGTAATAGGATGGAAACTGTAGAAGTGACATCTGTCAGAGGGTGATTCTGCAATCGGACCATCAGATGGATTCTGCAATCCGATTCGCTCAATCCCCGAATATTTAACCGAAATGGAAGAATAACTTCGGATAGTTTTGCCCGTTACAAACATTTCATGACAGACACGACAAAGACTTCGGTTCTTTTATTAAGTCGAGATTTAACGTAAAATTCGTTCTTCTAGGTTACTTCAAAGGCTTGTTTTCACCTCCGATTGTTCAAAAATGTCGAGAATGATCGTTGAAATCTTAGAAACTTGTTGGTTTACTCGAGAGAAACGACCACTTCAAAGGCTTGTTTTCACCTCCGATTGCTTGAAAATGTTGAGAATGAACGTTAAAATCTTCGAAACTTGTTGGTTTACTCGAGAGAACCATCCACTTCAAAGGCTTGCTTTCACCTCCGATTGTCTGAAGCAACATACTACATCTAGAAAGAAAAAAGCGCTACGATGTCTTCAATATTATTCCAATCATTAATTCTGAATGTACTCATTGAATAGAACTAGGAATCAGACAATGAAAGGAAACAATAATAGATACTCCAATAGATAACTAAAATCTAAGTGAGATCTGTGTAGCTACCACTTAATAAACACAATATAAAAAGCTCATTATGAAAATAAATTAGGTAGGTAACCAGAATCAGACATCCTTTTTCCAGGGTGGGTCATATGGCAGTAAAAGTCCTTTGAAAATTGTTAAAGAAGCAGGAAGTTGATAAAATTTCAAGTTTAGGCAAAAGCATGTTTGACTTGGCATGAATGACAAGTTCTAGAGTGCTGTCCTGTTGGTATTTAGTAATACAGAGATGTGTTGTCTCTCACATTGATTCCTAATGTATTTCAAAATGATGTTGTACAACGAAGGTTAATATATTCAGGTGTGAGATGAGATTTGATATCATCCTAAATTACTCCATCCGAAAGATTCATCGTGCGAAACGCCATAGATAACCGTGCTTAGCAAGCCTTTGGTTGAACAGTGTGGTGGCAAACTGGCACAGCAACAATTCGGAAGGATCCCCTCGCGAGGAAACGGCATTCGGGATTCCGCCAAGCCGACTGCTCATAACGAAGGTAGATTATTATTGGTCCCCTCTCTTATCGTATTGATAGGGTTATAAGGGACGGTGTAGCCCCTAAATGTAAATGAGACCCCCTGCCTTCCCCAGAGCTGAAATCTATATGCGGCCCTTTACGCTAACAAGTTTTACGACACTCGGACCCGGATTTTGAAGTTGTATTTCAACTCGTGCTCTTGAGACCGAGTACGGCGAAACATGAAATTATCCCTCTGACACGACGAATGGTTGCTGTACATCAAGGTAGAAGAAAGCTCGACCATTTTTGGTTTATTATTTTCAATAATGAAGCATTGGAATCGACCAAGAAAAACAATTTTTTAACTGCCCCTCAAAACTTGTTTGTTTACGTTTCAATTATGTCCCGAGTTCTGTTTTCCGGAGTTTCTGTCCTACCGTCACTAACCAAAATTACTTTTGGTTGGTCAGTTTCAGGTTTCGGATTTACGAAACACGAATATCTGCATGCCTCCTGGGGAAGCCTTTCAACTCGTCTCAAAGAAGTCTCTTTCCTTTCCTGAAAGCTCTTGGAAAATAGCGATAAGTAATAGATTGAATTGTTTATTGCATGACGGCCGTCAAAATTAGCAAGGTAACAGAAATAATAGTTAAGGTATTAGTTTGGTACCTACCTACCTATTTTGGTATTTTCGATCTTTAATCTTTACCTAAATTATACCTGTGACGTCCCTGAGAAGTCCCAATGCAGGACTCAAATTGAAATTTTGAGACTGTTCACTAATCTTTATTTCGTTGAGTAAAAGATTCTACTCAATAAGACTTGTTTTATTTCACTATAATTTTTTTCCTTCTTGCAAAATTTTCTGAAGGTTTTACAATAATCTCATATCGTGGGTTAATCCCCAATTTTAGTTCCTGCGTCACAGTACGTAGAATCCAGAAATCGAATGAAAATTTGGCCGTCCGTCCGCCGTCCTCGGCACTTTCCCCACTTAGCACTGACCGATTTTGATGAAATTTGGTATGTAGGCTCCACTTGGGGTCTAGTTGTGCCCCGAAGATTTTGGTTGATATAGGTCACTTCTAAGGGTCGGAAAATAAATTTTGAAAACGCCCTAACTCAAAAAATTTTGATATAAAGGTATTGTTTTTCCATCAATTTAAGATAGTGTAGAATTTTAAAAAATTTTAGAGACCACGCGGAGGACTAACCGTTCGCTCCCTACGAGAATTTAAGTGTTGGACATACAATAAGCGAACTCTGAACACGAGTGTGAATTGTAAAAGAGGCCTAATCCCCGTTCAAATTTTAGCTGACCGAAATGCGATCGATGTTTTCATCATGTTGGATGGTTGCAGACGAGTGATTTATATAGAAAAATAATAAACCATTGTGTAATAATTTGCATGGACATGGACAAATCTACTAAACCAAGCATCTCCAGCTATTTCACCCGAGGAGAATCGGTAGTGCCTGAACGAAGGAAAATACCAAGTGAAATGGTACTCAGGATCTAGTTTGCCAGCTTCGCTAGAAGATATCTTATGCAGCAGAGAGGAGATTGAAAACGAGAATAGTGACATTGAAGGAGGAGTCAATTCGGACGATGACGATTAAGATTGTAACACCAATAATAATTAATGGTCTTCAGTCGGTAATTGTTACAGACTTGAAACTGCTAAATCAACAATAGAATACACAATGTACCATTGCTACTATTACCAGAAAGCAAAACATTTATTGTTCAAACAGTCATACTTAGGTACTTTTTTTTGTGTTCAACGACAAGTTTATGTGTCTCATAAGAAATTTATATTCATTATCAAAAAAGTTAATTTATTTTGAAATATTGAGCCATCAAATGGATTGATTCCGTCGTTGTGTACTGAGTCATTTTCAATAAAGTACAGTAAAATCAAAATACCGTTCAACCTTTCATTTTCATTTTCCACAAACAATTGAATTTTGCATTGTAAAATCTTTAAATATTGCTGAGTTGTCTAATACGAGTAACATCGATGAGTGCTGAGTCGATGTAGCCCAACATTCTCATGCAAGATGATCCATATAAATATCCGCAAGCAAAGGAGAAAATCTTAAAGCTTCGTTGGGTTCTGTTAAAGATAAAATTAGCGTTCAAGATAAAAGTGGGGTTTATAAGCTGAAATGTTCTTGTGGGCTTGAGTATTGTGGTCAAACTGGTAAGAAATTTAGGGAAAGAATAAAAGAGCATGAGAAGGATTTCAGGGATAGCAAAGGTGATTCTGCTTTTGCGAATCACCTGAGAGAATCCAATCATAACTTTAGTTTTGATCTAACAAACGGACAGTACATAGAATTTCCTCATTTTTGCCCGAAGGGAGGTATGTTGGATTTGCTTGAAAAGTTCAAGATTCTTAAGAGTGATAGGTCTGTTAAATGTCTGAATGAGGTGGTCCCTCAACATGTTTCACCGTTGATGGGTTCCTTCCTACAATGGCTTGGTCCCCGCTTCACAATGTTACCATCACCAATGTTGGAGCTCCCTTTCACTTTGTCCGCCTTGATTGGCATTTGATGATCCTCCTAGGTCCCTTCACTTCTCTGAGCCAATAGGATTCTCCTTTCACTTATCTGATTGGGTATGACTTTCACTTTCTCGACCAATGGGATTCAATCTCCCTTTCACTTGTGACTATATAAGCTATGCTCTCTGTGATGTACCTTCAGTTATTGTTTGTTACTGATGATGACCTAACCGTCGAAATCAATTTAACTTGTAACTCATTATTTTCGTGGAAATAGACAACGTTCTACTCAACTCCGTTTTTATTAAGAGTGTAGTACATAAATACGAGTAGAACATGTAATAGGAACTGTATGAATCAATTTAGTTGGGACCTATCAAGACCAATTGACTTAAATAAGAATAGACAATTCAATAGGAGGTGCGCCTGATTTTTTTTAAATTTTTAATCGAAAGTAGACCTCATCCTGAGAATTTTGACACCAGCCGTTTTCTTTTTGGACGAGTAGATCTTTTTCTATGATTTCAAAGTTTCAAATGTTTATGACGTCACGCGCCCCTCTCGCCTGGGCGGGACCCCCCAGCCAACTGTGACGTCATGAACGGTCGAAACTTTAAAAATTCATAAGAAAACATTTACACACGCTAGAAGGTCGCGGTTGGTACCAAAATTCCCAAAATGAGGTCTACCTTAGATTAAAAATAACAATAAACAGTTTTTCCTACCCAGGCGTAACCCTATTTGGAACTTGTAATTTTGGTTTATTTGTCCATAAGCGTTTCATACAACTAGAATAACTGTATCCGATTATACTAGATAAGAAGGACAGACAGTTCAAGTTCAAAGTAGGTATGTTAGGTAAGCAATCGACATCCCACGATTTGAAGCTCCCGTTTTGCTGCAATTTGGAGGGTTGTTGGATGGCACATTTATCGTCGTTTGAGGCCCAGATTGGCACATCTAACTTTTGCCAACTTTTCAGGAGAGCCAAAAAACTGTTTTGCGAGTAAGGTAATCGTGTTTTTTTTCTGTGTTCAAACTAGCCTAATTGGGGTCGCTCAACATGATTTTACAATAAATTTGGTTGCCAACGAACTACCTTCGAAATTAGCGTAGATTTGCTATGCTGCCCTTATTTCGTCCCCTAGATATGCTGTGCTGTCGAACATTTGTGCTATTTTGCAGAGGGGTAACATGCAGTTGTCCTATGCTGCTGTACTAAAATTAAGTTCTCAAATAAATTATCTATTTCGTTTCCCTCTATAAAGCCAAGGATAGTGTTTTAAACTGGCTTGCAATTCCTTATTTTGTCAGCCCGACAAGTAGACAGGGAAGGAAGATACCAGATGTTTATAAACTCGAAACAGTACCAATTTATAATTATGTTTTATTTAAACGACGAAAAAAATTGAACCGAACAGTTCAAGTTTTACATTGACTTTAATTTCACAACTGCTACTACCAGCGTTAGTATTAGGGTAGGTACCTATTTTCCTAGTCCTAGTGAAGAAAAAATTCTTTAGTTAACACAGAAACATTATTAAGGATCACAGAGATCTGTATAAAATCGGTTGCATAAAGCTAGACTTGAATTCCACTATAGTTTACCTGCGTTACTGGAGTGTATATTTTCTTATGGCACTCATGTGTGCCTTTCTTATTTCCTACGAATTATAAAGATTGGACGCTTCACAATAACAAATATATTGTTTAGTAATGCACGTATTTCATGGGACGAAGTGTAGAATGATAAACATGAATTGTTTATTATGGTGTTTCTACTTATTACAAAACTGAGATGAGGAGTTACCAAAGTGAACTGAATTTATTGTTATATTCCTCTGACCTTATTGTCAAATCATATTTCTCTACTGGAAAGCGAACATGTGTTAATATAAGCCGGAAGTGAAGTGATTTTATTCATGTTATTCAACTGAAAAGCCTATTCTGATGGTGGGTTTTGATAATTATTTACTAAATGAAATACTAGTAATTGTCTCTTTACTGTGAAAATCTTGTCAATTTATGTTCATTGACTGGAATGTCTACAAATATATAAGTCGTTTTGGGTTTTCAAATTTGGCTGAAATTTTAAAAAATATAGTTGAAGTTAAATATCATTACTAGCTCTTATTGGACCATGGTGTCACTTATTATATTATATTATTCCGAAAAACTGACAATATATCTAGAATATTCTCAGTCGTGTTGTTGATTAAGTAGGAAACCATCAATTTCCGCTCAGATCACTGCTCACCAGAAGGCCACTACATCCCCTAGCGCCCAGTAAATGTACCAATGCATATCAGAAATTGATTTCACAGAGATGATACAGTGTTTGTACAAATCAAATTTGATCGGTAGCTCATTGATCTACCAGGGTTTGTAATGGAAGGTTCATAGTCAATCCACAATCACATACGCATGCGTTGCCCCGAAATGATAGGGTTATTCAAACATAACTCTCGGACACAATACACGTGTATGCTTATCGTTGAATTGAATCTCGAGTACCTACAGGTGAACGGCACAAAGGAGGACGTCGTGTGGCGATGGGAGACCATCGAATCTGTACATTGGATGGTGTCCCCTTCTATCGTTGAACAGCATTATAATCGACGTACAGAACCTTCCCCATTTAGCATACATTCAACAGTTTGGACGTCCATCCGTTAAATACAAGCAGATACTCTGGCATCGACGATTGACTGGTTTTTGGACGCACAATTAGATGAGCTGCAACTTTCATTTCGAAGGTTTTGGTTTATTATTGTCAATAATAACTTTGGAATCGAGCAAGAAAAAAAAAGTTAACCCCCCCCCCCCCCTACTTAAAAATTTGATTATTTACGTTTCAAGGTACCTATCTAGAATCCAAAAATCGAATTAAAAAAATCCGTCCGTCCCGTCCGCGGCACATTTTAGTGTTACCATGGACCGACTTTGAAGAAATTTGGAATATCGGCTCCATTTGGGGTCTAGTTGTGCCCCGAAGTGTTTGGTAATATACTAGTACAGGAAACGAAGGCTTTGAGGCAGAAAAATAGAACCCAAACCAAAATTGGCACAGACGTAGGGGAAGTATCTTAATTGACATACTAAAAGTCCTGGAGGGGGGGGGGGGGTACGAGCTCGAGGGGTCCCTAATGACCCCATTTTGGGGTTTTTCGTGAATATCTCGAAAACGGTGCATTTTTTAATAAAAATTATGACCAAAAAAAGGCTTTTTTTAATGAAAGCTTTTCTACAACTTTGATTATGTACGTTTTATCGAAATTCCGGACTGTTACAGAGATATATGCATCCAAAAATAGAGAAATTATGGAGAGCTCCGGGTGGTCTCTGAAAATTCTAAAAATCCAATACTATTTCAAATTGATGAAAAACCAATACCTTCGCGTTGAAAGTGTTTAACTAGGGCGTTTTCAAAATTTCAGCCCTTACTTTTCAACCCTTAGAAGTGACTGACATCAAAAAATTTAGAGGGGGGGGGGGTTGAAAATTTTTTTTCTTGGTCGATTCCAAAGGTTCATTATTGAAAATAATAAACCAACATAAGTTTGAAACTTTGAAAGAAAATGATCAATTGAAAAACGCTTGGATTTTATGAGGAAGCAACAAAGTCAATTGGATGATTTGGAAGCCAGAAACGAATATTACGTTTCAAGAGTTGAGGAAGATGTTGAGAAAACCCACTCGTTGCGGAAAGAGAACTGAGTTGCGACGGAGCCTGGAGCTGAAAGATCTTAGAAAGATCCCATCAACTGATCTGGCTTTACAATGAAATCCAGTAGCTAAACAATGTTCAAGGAGTGGAAGGGTCTAGACTCGAAGAGCTGATGGAAGACGGAGCTGAGAGAACTACCAACGTTTCCTCTCAATTTTAATGCTCCTCAAGAATGCTAATTAGGAAAAAGTAGACGCACTAGCCGCTAACAGGAGTGAGAAAATAAATACTTTGACTCAAGAGATGAAAATCATATTTCTTAGTGATCCGTGCACACATAAAAACCAAAGACTGGTGGCTAAAAGCAGAACCGTGGAAGTGGTAAAGTCAAAGTGGCCTTTTATTCGCGGTTTGCAGCTGATTCCAAGGTATACTGATCAACAAAGTGAAGTACTGGCAACGCAAAATCCCAAGTCACAACTACAAATCTTCACGAAGCCTATTTCGCGTCAGGTGTTCCCGGAGCTGGTTTTGTGTTCTCTAGCAAAAGTGTAGAACAAGAAACCTATTATTATTAAGCCAGGATGAATGCTGGCAAGGAGTAAGGAAATCGTTTATTCAGTTAGGGTTTCCCATTTTGGTTTATTATTTTCAATAAAAAACCTTTGGAATCGACCAAGAAAAAAAATTTTTTAACACCCCCTCAAAATTTGATGGTTTACGTTTCAAGGTACGTAGAATCCAAAAATCGAATACAAATTTGGCCGTCCGTCCACCGTACGCCGTACGCGGCACTTTTGCCACTTAGCATTGACCGATTTTGATGAAACTTGGTATGTAGGCTTCATTTGGAGTCTAGTTGTGCTCCGAAGATTTTGGTTGATGTAGGTCACTTCTAAGGGTTCCAAAATTAATTTTGAAATTTTGAAAACGCCCTAACTCAAACAATTTTGATATAAAAGTTGTTTTTCCTTCAATTTAAGATTCTATAGAATTTTTAGAATTTTTTGAGACCAGCGGAGCCCTGTAGGACAAACCGTTCGCTTCCTACGAGAATTTAAAGTAAACGATAAATCAGAAACACGAGTGTGAATCGCAAAGAGGCCTAATCTCCGTTCAAATTAAAGCTGACCGAAATGCGATCGATGTTTTTCTTCATGTTGGATGGTTGGTGGCTTTGCAGACGAGTGATCTATAGAGAAAAATAAAAAATAATAGACCATTGTGTAATAATTTGCAGCGTTTTCTCGGGCAATTATTGTTATTTTGATAATTGGACCCAGTTATGCAAATACCTGGTAAGCGACAAAAATCGAAAATCGAATTTTTGGTATCGTTGGATTCAGCTTGTCAAGATCTACGATTCTGGAGTGGTTTAATTCAGTTACGTTTATTAAAAGTACTCAAATTATTACGTCAGGTAAGCGACAAGCCTTGTATCCGCGGTTTTCTATTTTGCAAAAACCTGGTAAGCGCCAAATGTTGAATTTTATTTCGCAAATACCTAGTAAGCGCCACTAGGTTTCATTGCAAATACCAGGTAAGCACCAGTTGGTCACTATAGTAGTTACGCAAACACCTGGTAACCTTCAGAGATCGTCGTTTACCAGGGATTTGCGTAAATTTAGCTGGGCCTATACGTATTACATACCTAGTTCACGAGGAACACGATTTAGCTATGCCCTGACTATCACAAAACGTATCAATGGAGGGAGAGGGAACTATATAAATGGCGTAGAACCTGTTAGTTATAACCAAATTTATTTTGTTATCATCTACTATCTTTTTATAAACATTTTCAAGTGAGTACAAGTACTTAAATGAATTCGGTGACCATCATTCTTTCTTTTTTTCGTGCACCCTCAGTAGAAGGTTAGGAGTGACAATTTCCTGGTAAAGTCTCTGTTCTTTTTGATGTGACAACAAACAGGAAATCGACAAACTGGCACTTACCCTGTTATCAATGTTCTATTTTCTGTTCAATTAATTTCGCAATTACCAGCTAAGCGACACATTGGCGCTTACCAGGTTTTCAAAATTTAGATTTGGTCTCTGGGTGATTTTTGCGAAAACCAGGTAAGCGACAAATTGGCGCTTACCAGGTTATTGCAATTTAGGGTTCTGCTCTTGGTGATTTTTTCAAAAACCAGGTAAGCATAAAAATGATACTTGCAGACATTTTCCTTACATTTTGACTGAATAGCTGGAAAGAACACACCAAAAAAACCCCAGAGACGAAGTTTGACCTCTTAATTCCCATGCCAACTACCAAAACAACGTGTATACTCGTAAAAACTTTGGACGCGTTTTTCTCAAAATCGACTTTTGTCGCTTACCAGGTATTTGCATAACGAGGTCCAATTACGACGGCAATCTTTTAGTCTTTCAACTCCCTAGCTACTGCACTAATGAATATAGAAATTCCTTGATAATTTCAAATGTAGGTACAAATTTCAAAGTTTGAGCGCCTGTAGTGTAGGGAATTTAAGGTACAATGAGTATTTTCGCTCGATTTGCACGTTTGGGGAGCCTGAGACATATCTGGAGAATACGGAGAACGCCTGCTGTTCTACACTGGGGGGCTGAAATACGCCATTGACTGCACCGAAAAATGCATGAACTGCAACAGGAATGAGGCTTAGACGGTGATCCACTTCCTGTTTTTGTGCCCTCTCCACAAACCTTACAGAAACTGTTACTTGGCTCCTCTCATTCCCAACTACTCAGCCACCGACACACTGCCTTGCTCTCGACCTTCGAAACTCTGGAACACCTGCTGGCGCTCGGTTCCCCTGCCTCATATCGAGCCATCCAAAATTACATTGTGCACTCGTTGAGACTACGATCATTCTCATTGAAAGTCAATGCTCCATAACCATACTTCAGCCATTCAGTCAACATAATCAATTTTAAGATAGGTATTTGTAATTTTCCCCCACTTCTGAAACTGTATTTTTCTCATTTTTGTGAAGTTTTTCTTTATTATTTCTTCTGTATTACTCTATGAATCTATCTATCCATCTTTCTATCTATCTCTACATCTATCTCTATTACCCTATCTACCAATTAATAATAATGTGGGGTGCAACTCTTTGCAATCTCTGTAATGCAAATAAATAAATTGAACTGAATATAGGGAATTACTAACCCGGAACGAGGAACGAACGGCGACCAACTGAGACCCTCTTAAGGCCCGACTTCTGCTCACCAAAAAAAAATCCCCGAATAGAAAATGTGAATAAAACTTCTTGAAAATTTGTAACAAAAACTACCTATAGGTAGACCGAAAGAATCTCGTCGAGGCTTTGCAAGACAAAAGTTATAAGGAGGACTTACCTCCTTCAAACTTGAAACGAACTGAGCCAAAAAACTTGCTCTATTGGTTTCTCTCCCTCCAACCAACTCCTTTATTTTCATCTTCGCTATTCGAAATACAAAGAACCGGCGAGGAGTGTAGAATTTATGGGAACCTATAGATAGCTATCAAGTTTTCATTTCAAAGTTGCTGGGCCTCCCTGATAAAGGCGGCCCAAGGAATATTGTGCCTGGGCGGAAACCCCCCAGCTTCCGCCTTATCTTCCGATTGGGCCTAATTGGAAATACCCTCCCTCCATCCTTATTACCATCGCTAAATTTTGAATCTCCAGGTTCCTTTTCCTTAAATTATGTTCACGGAAATGGTGCTAGGGCATTGGACCGAAATAACGAGCGTTGCTTGCGACGCTCGCGGCAGTTCTACGTCGTATTCAATCTCGTTCACTCGATGTGAAAAAACCTTGTGCATAATACTACATACAGTTTTAGGGGTCGGGTTAAGCAAGAGGTTTGAACACAGAGATCGAGGGTCCAACGTAATCTCCCGATTAAAGTGGCCCAAAAAACACAATTTTTCCAAATTTTCTGGGGCAGCCCCCCAAAACGTGTTCATCATGGTTTTGTGGCGATTGTTGATCACTTGTTTAGTTTTGAGGTTCGAGGGCGAGGAATTGTAGGCCGTTGCTCTTAATATTGTTACACCCTAATCAATTTAAAACCCGTGCTCTCGGTAGCTCAGTGAAGACGGGGTGGGTAATTCGTGAGAGTTCTGAGAGAGGACCTTATTTTTGGGCGCCAGTCCGCTTTCAAAATTAGGGTTTGAGAGATAAAGCGGACAAAAAACTCTTTCATGGAACTTACCGTACTCTGAGACGACTATATCCTGTCCCTATTGAATGTATATTTTGAATTTCAACCAATACCAGGATCGAGGTAAGTTTGAAAAATAAATCAATATCTAAAAGAAAGAATTCTAAATTTATTTTACACCCAAAAGTCGTGGGTAATCGTAATTATACTGATTCTCTGCAATCCGCTCGCAATAAAACATAGAAAAAGAAAATCAATCAATACACTGGTATTGCCCAGATTTGAAATAGGCGGATAGATAACCCGTCATTTAATAGCTTCAGGGAATTTGGCAGTATGTCAAAATTGACCAAATTCCATAAAATTAGTGGGTACTCTAAACTGAATTTGAAAATTGGGCTCCTCTTACAATTGTAGGTATAGAGTGCTAGGAAATAACTTTCGTAACCTAAGGTGATCACCTGTCTAATCCTTGCCCTAATATTAAACTTAGAGAATAACCTAAACTACCTAATTTTATTGATTTAAACTACGTGGCTCAGATAGAAGATGACAACTTGCTGGTATGAAGTCGTTGTTTGACCCAGAAGTCCAAAACAGGGAAATCTTGGGTAGGTATTTTCCGAAAGAAGGCTTGAATAGGAAGTCCCATTCAAAATAGCAGGATATAATTCCCCACGGAAGAGCCCCTAGAAAATAATTGAATATCCGCTGTAGGGTAGGTAGTCTAACCTTGCACATGGTATCGAAAAGAAATGAGAAAGTTCAATCACTTTATCCTTCGATTACCTATCCTAAGTTTTACAAAACGAAGTACGTACCAACTGATTGAGGCTGATGAAGGCATACAAAATGCTCGCAATAGTACAATGCAGAGGATCGCCAGAAAATACACAAGGCCTATAGGGTCCGAACTGAAATGAAATAAAATCTTATGGTTAGCAGCCATATTGACTGTGATCCCTGTAGGATCCTTTTCTTCTCCATATAAATAGAACTGAACAAAATTGGTACTTGATATAAGATATACTCATAGTGATAATGGTACTTACAATGGTTTTCCAATAAAGGGAATTCAATAATTACTGCTGCAGTACACCAAAAAAATCCAATGAAGGGTGAAAACTGCAAATAAAAGGCAAACTCGTGTCGCTCGTCACTAAAATTATCCTGCAGAGCAATACAGGTCATCCATTCCTAGACGAAGAGACACTGAGGAAGCTTCCGAACATTTGTACCTACCTTGATAAAAGAGTGAAGGCGAGAGGAGAGGAGGAGCCCAATTATAACGGTAAACTTTCCGATAAGCGGATTATTGCGATTACGGAATCGGCAGAACGGGATCCGTGCGACGGAAACTTTGGTCTGTTTATTACAGAACGATCTCGAGTACGTGTAATAATATGAAGATGTTTTAATAAACGAAAGCGCGCGGACAAACAGCATAAGAGGATCGGCCTATAATTCCTCGCCCTCAAACCTCAAAGCCATCTTGTTGTTATTGGGTGTCACAGGATGTTTTGTTTTTTGGACATTTGGTTCCAACAAGACGGTGCAACATCGCAAGAGCACCGATGGCTGTTTTGAGGGAACACTTCCCGAAACGCCTCATCTCAATCAGGGGCGATTTGCATTTTTCTGTGGGTTTTTCTTTAATCCCGTGTTTATGTGAACCGTCCAACGATCCTTCAAGATTAAAAGAACGACATCTGGAAGGAATTTCCAACATAACGCCTGCTATGCTTGAAAGAGTCACGACAAACGCCAGAAATGGGTATATTCAATGAATTGAGAATGGGGGACATCACCTAAGTGATTTTATCTTCAAAACTATGTAAAACAAAACTTTAGTAAAGTAAGTAAAGTAAAGAACCATTTCAGGTTGGATTTTCGTCCGATTGCCATTCCTGGGGTCGTGGATCAGCTGTCTCCCAAAGGGAAGATCAGAATTTGTTCTGATGATTTCGCTCATGGCTTCCCATTGCCTCACCGCCCTGGGTTCTGACGAGGGGGGCGATGAGAGCCCCGTACGCCGTAAAACGAATGCTGCCGGCTACGAGCCTTGAACCCACGACCCCGCAGAAGTCGGTTCAAATTCCACCGCCAAACAACGACGCCAAACAACGATTTTGTTATGATGGATTTACATTATCTATGATATCTTTAGTTTAATTTTTCTGACTATTGTCCTATACAGGGTGTCACCCTAACTCGAGGACCAAACTCAAGGATCGATTCTACAACTAATTTGCAAACTTTTTTGTCTCCTGAAATTTTTTTAAACGCTTAAAAATTATAATTTTTTTTTACTTTTAAGATTTTTTTCGTGTTTTCGACCTTGAGCCATTAAAACGGCCATAACTCCCTCAATTTACTAGATAAACTCAAATATGAGTATACCGTTGGAAAGAGCGTTAAATTTCCTATCAGTTCATTAGGACACAAAACCTTTTTAAGCCTTTCGTATAGGTGAATACAGTGGTCAAAGTCAGAAATTTAAAACTTTTTCGAAAATCACCATTTTTCAGGCTGACAATCTTCTTATGTAATAAACAGCCGTATCGTCGGGCACTCAACGGAAAAAACTTGCCCAGAATCTCAGCTTTCCAACGGTGTATCATTTTTACCTTTAATTTTGAATACACTCCATAAAATTACGTTTTAAAGTGAAAAATAGGGTTTTCTCGTTAAGGAGAGACTTTTAGGCTTGGCGGGCTGGCGAGCTATCTTCCATTCTTCCCTCACTCAATCAAAACTCGCTTTGCCTCCAACTCCCAAATACAAATTTGTATCTCAGTAAAATATGAACATAACCAATCAGCAGATACTAGAGACAAATCATATCGGCCTCATAGAAGCCGAAATACTGGGTGTTGATCTTTAACCGGATTGTAATCAATTTTTCCCCTATCGGAACCAAAATCTTTTGAATGGCTTTGAATTCTAATCTGTGAATCAAAAAGTTGCGTGTGATCACCCTATGAGTTTGGCGAAAGAAGGAGAGTATTTTTTGTTAGGATCATTGGTTATGTTCATATTTTACTGAGATACAAATTTGTATTTGGGAGTTGGAGGCAAAGCGAGTTTTGATTGAGTGAGGGAAGAATGGAAGATAGCTCGCCAGCCCGCCAAGCCTAAAAGTCTCTCCTTAACGAGAAAACCCTATTTTTCACTTTAAAACGTAATTTTATGGAGTGTATTCAAAATTAAAGGTAAAAATGATACACCGTTGGAAAGCTGAGATTCTGGGCAAGTTTTTTCCGTTGAGTGCCCGACGATACGGCTGTTTATTACATAAGGAGATTGTCAGCCTGAAAAATGGTGATTTTCGAAAAAGTTTTAAATTTCTGACTTTGACCACTTTATTCACCTATACGAAAGGCTTAAAAAGGTTTTGTGTCCTAATGAACTGATAGGAAATTTAACGCTCTTTCCAACGGTATACTCATATTTGAGTTTATCTAGTAAATTGAGGGAGTTATGGCCGTTTTAATGGCTCAAGGTCGAAAACACGAAAAAAATCTTAAAAGTAAAAAAAAAAGTATAATTTTTAAGCGTTTAAAAAAATATCAGGAGACAAAAAAGTTTGTAAATTAGTTGTAGAATCGATCCTTGAAGTTTGGTCCTCGAGTTAGGGTGACACCCTGTATAATTATGTGATAGCAAATGAATAAATCTAGAGGCTCTCACTTTGTAGGAGTGTTTGATTAGGCTCCCATTTGTTGGTTTAGGGATATCCAATTATGTATTAATAAGTATTGTGTTGGTGGTCGAAACGACTCTCGGATTTTTAGGTCCTCTTTCTAATAAATAAGGGGCAACGTTGATTTTAATTAGTTAAATTTTTCTAGCACCAGTTTCGCTGGAATATCTCGGCAGCGTCCTCAGGCTAAAACATTTTGAGAAAATCAGATCTCTTATTAGTAGGGACCGGATTCTTATGTTCTTACATATCCTTTTCTAGACAATATTATGGGCAATATTGAAGAAGAAGTGTTCAAATAAGCAACTTCTGAACCGATTTAGCCTACATTTATTTTACATATTTTCACATATTTCGCTGTAAGTGCACATTTACAAATATATGACTGAAAAAACCACTTAATTTTTTCATTTTGAGCAGATTTTTATAATTTTGAGGAAGAGTCCTTTGTTTGAAAGATGATAATTTGTAAAGAGTGCTCAGATGGTTGTCATAGCTGAGAATCACGGATCAAGGGCTGTGAACCACAGTCAAGGCCTCTCACCCACTTTCAGTCTGTGTTTTTGGGCTTGACATCGATAGTGGGTGTGAATCATATGAATTTCCGTTTGATTGTTGTGATGCGTCGATCTTAATACGATCTTTCTTGGTTAATTTTTGGTTGTGAAAAGAATCTGGACGGAATCGGCCCTTCGGGCCTCGCCTTACTGCTTAGAGCCTTTGGCTGAAAGTCTAGAAACATGGAACATACTTCAGCAGCGCCTTTCGGCGGAGTAGGGATGGGGTGGAGAATAACTCCCGCGTGACACTTTTTGGTAGGTAGACCAAGGCTAAAGGATGTTCCATGCTCAAATAAAATCTCAAACAGACAATTGATTGTTAAATATCTGCACGGGGGGAGGGGTGGGGGGAATTGACCATACGCACTATTGCGGATATTCTCAAAGGGTCTGAAGTCTCCAGTGATTGTGCTGCCTTCACTCCCAAAGATAACACCGCCTTCAAGTCAAGAACGATCCGATAACTTCTGAAGACGAATGGACGTTCAGTGGGTACACGGCGATTTTTCGTCCAGAGCGTCGTCGCTTCACCTTCGAACATTTGAAGTTCCTTGTCGTGGCGAATAATTTCAAAGAGAGAATTCCACTTTTCACGCTTCTTTTTCAAATAACCAATTTCTTTCTTTTGAACAACTGTTCAATATTTTGCATTTTTAAACACATAAAAATCCGATCCCTACTTATTAGTTCACATATAGTGGTAGCCATTACGTTGTAGTACAGCTGGGTAAGGGGAGGATAAAGAAGGCTGGCAGGAGAACAGGCAGCAAACAGGAGAAGAATCTCAAATTTACCACCCCTAAGCAGCAAGTGAGTACCTATTCATCAGTTACCCCAATTTGAGTTATCAACTGAATAACCCCTCAAATTAATACATACTATATATAAATTATAGGTTCGCCAGCCCCTATCACAACTGGAAATCTAGCCAAATGATTATTACCAGGTATAACCAAGGGAAATGTGAACCCCCATCCACTAGACAGTTAAGGTATGCACCAACCACATTGATCCACATGATTATCTATCATCATATAGACTACCTAAACATTAATCTTAACGAGATGTGTATTGTTTTGTTTTTTATAAAGAAAAATTTTAATATTCCAATGATGAAGGTTAACCAAAATGTACTTGAAAAATGTTTTTTAAACTTGAATAATTATGCAACTTAACTACCTACCTCGTATTTGAGATGTACAAGTTGGTTTCAATCCAATTATAGCTCCTGATGATGCCACTAGGCGAAAGTACTTGAGTAAAACTATAAAGCGAGGACCAGCCTTCTTTATCCTCCCCTCACCCAGCTGTACTTATTAGTTATCAATGGCACATCACTTTACTCTAAACATACACATTTCTCGATACTTGTTATTTACAATTTGATTGTCATTTTACCTAGCTATGTTCAGGTGGAATATTCCGATGTCTTGTATACTTCTACTCTTTCCCATCTTTATTCAACCAATCAAACGTTATATTTCAGATTTATCAAGATCCAAACTGGAAATAAATATACTGTGTTTGAATCCATTATGTATGTGAACACTGTCACTAACATACCTTGTACTTGAGTTATATTGCAAAACATATTGTTTAGTAATGCATGCATTCTAGGGGACGTCCCATTGGATAAGCATTAGATCAGTTTAACCAGTTGTTAAGTGATAAAACTGTTTCACTCGATGTAATTTATTTATTACTTTAGGCAAGGAATACTGACCTCCCCCCCCCCCACCATTATCCACCTTAACATTTCTAGCGTCATGGGAGCCTCGAATCTGAAGAGCATTTTAAAATTCATGATCTACGATACCCAACATGCGAATTCGAGTTCCCCCCCCCCCCCCCCACCGCCACCCCAACGCCAACAATGGTGCCAGTCTGGCACCAAAGCGGAAATACGTCGTAACATTGAACTTTCATCTGTTAGTTTTGGTAGGCAGTCCGTCGAAGTTCACATCCGTATTCAAGGTGAAACACACAAAAAAAAAAAAAAAAAAAAAAAAAAACACGAAATAAGCGGTTTATGGCATTATGGTGGCACCACTATTAGTTCCATGGTGGTACAGAGAATAATTCATGAAAATCCGGAGGTATAATGAGAATTTTTCCTCAATTTCAAAGCTTGGGTACAATTAGTAAGCAGTAAAGGAACCGAAATATTGAAAAATCGGATATTTTGTGAATATTATCCCCCCACTCACCCCCTCCCCTTGCGAATTTTGGTACTCTGGTAAAATCATGTACAACTCGGAAGTTATTTGAGTCAAACAAAAAAAGAAACACGCAAATCGGTTGGAAATTGAGGCCTGGGCAGAGTTTACAAGATTATGCACGCAAACGCACGTTTTTTAAGCATTAACCCCCTCTTTCCCCCTCTTAAAAAGCAAAATTCTAAATTCCGGCGCCGTAGTGCACAACTAGATAGTTTTCCGCGTCAAACGAAAAAAGAACCACGAAAATCGTTTGAGGACTAAGGCCTGGGCAGAGTACACAAGATTATGCCCAAAAACGCACGTTTTTCGAGCATTAACCCCCCCCCTTTCCTCCCCTTAAAAGGCAAAATTCGAAATTCCGGCGCCGTAGTGCACAACTAGATAGTTTTCCGCGACGAACAAAAAAAGAACCAGGAAAATCGGTTGAGAACTAAGGCCTGTGCAGAGTACACAAGATTTTGTTACACACACACACACACACACACACACACACACACACATACACACACACACACAGACATACACCTATGGTTTTTTTTCGCGGATTTGTATTCAGAATGGTCTAAAACGGATTACTGTGTGGTTATTTTTTTTTTCTGTTGAGTGTTGTCCTCCTTCACCCCAGATCGATCGCATAAGGACGCCCAAGTCTTACTGTGGGACGTCCTAAAAAGTGTGTCTTTTGCCTTAATTAACTGTTCCTGGTGGAATCAATGAAATGCTTGTACAAGTCTTGTACAATTTTTAATAAGAGTTTTGTACGGTCTTCTCTCTCAGATCAAATCTTTCTCAATTATTCAGATTCAATAGAGCCGAACTGGAAAACAATTTTGATTGAATAAAGCAGATTGAGAGAACTCGAAGTATTCAAGACATTGGACTATTCCAGCTGAAAAGGAAAAATCATGGTAAAAAAACAATCAAATTGTAAATAACAAGTATAGAGAATTGTATATGTTTAGGGTAAAGAGATATGTCATAGATTACTAGGGCTCGGATCAGAGCATATTTGCATATTATTTTGGCGACATGCCCAAGCTACAAATATCCCAAATACACCTTTTTGAAGCGAATTTGGTGTTCCAAATTTAAATTTATAGAGCATATAAATGCATATTTCGGCACTTTCCTTTTTAAGAGCATATTTGGGGTGTTTTCGGCAAAAAAGTCTACTTTTTGAATTTTTCAGAGGAAGAAATCTGCGTATTTTCTGAATTACCCTCTCAGAATCTCTTTACTTCATACTTTTCAAGCAAGGAATGTCAGGTGAGGTCGGGGAACCCTCACGTGTCAATTGATAGAGTTACAGGACTAGTGGCCATAAGGGGCAGGAGTTGACCTGGTGAAAATCTTGGCAAAATCTAAGAAGTACGTGAAAGACGGGAGAAGTCGTCCACAACAAAGTCGAGTGCGTTCTTATTCGGGACCCTGGCTGGTCAATTGCAGTCAAGCTGGCGAACGTGTTGAACGGCAACTCATCTGAAGCACTCTCCGAATTCACCCCTTCAGATATTGCATATTGCAAGTATTTACGAATCGTTTTCATAGAATCTATGAGACTACATCTGATGTAGTCTTTCTCACTTTTGAAACTGCTACTGAGTGACTTAAGAAAATCATTCAAGCCTGAGAATTTGGAAAAATATTTATTTGTACGAGCCAATGTATTAACTGACTGATATAATATGTGCCTAAGCGCTAAGAATGTAAATCCGAAAGAAATTGTATTATAAGGTCACAATAAAGTGTTTATATGAGTGAGTTACCTATGTTCCTTCCTTCTTCCCATACCTTCTATATTTTTGTTGAGTCAGTGATGTAATTGCGCTTTGATAAATGGAGGCCAAAAGCTAGTTTTTACAGCATACATTAAATTTTCAAGGGCATATCTATGAGTTTTTCGTGCATGTTTACTGGCATACTCTGGGATTTTATAGAGCATATCGATCCGAGCCCTATAGATAACTAATAAGAGACCTAATGTTCTCAAAATGTTTTGGCGAGATGTTCCAGCGAAACTGGTGCTAGAAAAATTTAACAACATAAAATCAAAGTTGCCCCTTTCTTATTACGAAGAGGACCCAAAAACTGAGAGTCGTTTCGAAAACCAATAGAAGACGTATCATCCGACTCAAGAATGTTCAACTATACAGGGTGTCCCATGTTAAGGACCGAAAAACTTCGGGAGTCGATTCTACAACTAATTTTAGTAAGAAAGTGTCTCCTAGCAATTTTTCGTTAGACGCTTAATTTCCGAGTTATTTTAATTTTAAGATTTTTATCGTGTTTTCGACCTTAAGCCATAAAAATTACCATAACTCGCTTAATTTACAAGCAATTCAAAATCTAATTACACCGTTGAATAGGGCGTTAAATTTACCATCTTTCTAGTGGTTATACAAAAAAATTTGTAGGGTCGTGATGGGTGAAAAATCAACTTGTAAAGTCATTTCTGTAAAAT
Organism: Apolygus lucorum; assembly: GCA_009739505.2. Classification (NCBI taxonomy): domain Eukaryota; kingdom Metazoa; phylum Arthropoda; class Insecta; order Hemiptera; family Miridae; genus Apolygus; species Apolygus lucorum. The sequence continues at coordinate 49,150,812 of CM019179.2, forward strand.
TGTCAAAATTTCCTACTTTTTCTTTTGATTGTCAAGGTTTTACTTCCACATGATTTTTCACGTACCTCTACATCAAAAACTGCGCAAAGATCTCAGCTTCCTAATGGTATAATTTGGTTTAATTTTACTCTGCTAATTAGGGGTGAAAAATACGTTTGAATGCTGAAAAACGTGGTTGCGCTTATGGAAATCAAGGTTTCTGGTTCGTTGGGCCTCGGGCAGGTTCGACGAATTAGGGGTGGAATTCTACGTCATTTTCAACGCTATTAGACTGATTCCATCATCGTTGGTATGTGAAAGCTCAGTATTGAATTTTGGTAGGTCCGAATCTTTTGAATGTTCAATTCTCGCAACTTTCTCGATTGTACGAAAAAAGAGATATCTCAAAAAGAATAGCGTGTACATGTGGAATAAAAAATGAAGATAAATAGTGATATTTTAGAGAAAGTAAAAATGATATTTATGGACTAAAATAATCTTTATCTTTATCGAAGTACGTTATTGACTAAACATAAATGAGATGTTAAATTATCCTCTACTCCGTCTTTGACTTCGTTTGTCATTCGTCCGGATACCTGTAAACCCAAAGCAAAGTTTTTAACAGCCAAGTAGTAAATAATTGAGGAATGAGCTGTCAGGAGTCGATGCACATTATGTACTGAAGAAGGAGGAGGTCACATTGACAACTTATTCTGAATCGGTAATATGATGACCACTGCTTCAAATTTTGACATTCCTCAATCATTTCCTACTTGGCTGTTAAAAACTTTGCTTTGTGTTTACAGGTCTCCGGACGAATGACAAACGAAGTCAAAGACGGAGTAGAGGATAATTTATTATCTCATTTATGTTTAGTCAATAACGTACTTCGATGAAGATAAAGATTATTTTAGTTCATAAATATAATTTTTACTTTCCCTAAAATATCATTATTTATTTTAATTTTTATTCCACATGTACACGCTATTCTTTATGAGATATCTCTTTTTTCGTACAATCGAGAAAGTTGCGAGAATTGCGAAGTTTTTCGGTGCTTAATATGGGACACCCTGTATATTCATAAAATAACTATTCCAGCTATGCTAATAGGCCATGAACCTTCTCAATACATTGAATCGGAACCTCAATTATAACTCGGCTTTACACATCAACGAGAGAATTAATTCTATCCACATTACGGGAGACCAACTTTTTTCGCTCTCAAAAGCTGATCCTAAACAAATACCGGCAAATGGGGGAAGACGTAGAGAAATGTGGGGGAGTCCCACGAGTGAGTCCTTATTTGGACAGTCGAACGCGTCCGGTAGCCCACAGGGATGCCTGCCGGTGTCATTCGATGAGCGATGTTCCCATCAGTTGGTTAGGTAGGCACTTCAATAATATCCAACCAATCGAAAAGCCCACGAAATGAAATCCGCCAGGGAAAAAGAGAATGGATCAGTGACACGATGAGTCGTATGGGAAAAAAACCTATAGTCAGTAATTGATTGAAGCTGTGGAAACAACGGAGGAACGCCTGACATTCGGACAGGGAATCAATATCGAGAGAAATAATTGCTCGAGAATTTGACAAATAATATTGGTCAAAAATTCCAGCCGTGTTACAATTGAAACTACTGTCGCTAGAGCGTTTTGCATGGGCTGGATCAGTCGTTTTGGCGTACCTTTGCGAATAACCACTGACCAAGGTCGACAGCAGGGGCGGCTACTGATAGGAGCATAAGCGCATGTGCACCCCCAGCCAATTAAAAAAGAAAAAAAAATTCAAAGTTTGTTCCTCTTCGTTTGAAGAGTAATTTGGCTAGTGACAGAAGACATGATCGTAGGTACTGTGCTAGTTGAATCTACGCGCGAAAACTGTGGCGGGAGCTCCCTCTTTTCTGACCAATCACACCCGTTTGGAGCATCACCTTTCCTCTGCACCATTTCTGGGGAAAGTGACGTCATCTTGACATCTTTCGAGGGAGGCAGGCACGTAAGATTGACCAATCAGAGAACAGGACATTTTCTTGTCTTGTGCAAAATTGGTTCGTTGCTTCCCCCTCAGAGAGCTCTGCAATCCGGATTTCCTTATAGAGAAATAAGTAAACAAACAAACCTGATGAGGGAATTCCGTTTTACGTTTTTGGTTTACTACCGTTTCGGTACACACCGTTTTGATCAAAGTATTGTGATTACTTAGGAGTGTTGTAGGTACGATGAGTAGTTTACAGTAAAGTAAAGTAAACTATTTGCGTTGGTCGATTGTGGAAAAGTGCGACATTCGAGAAACTGGCAGCCCCTTGCTGTCTCTACCTGGACTCCAGCAGACGTTGAAATTTAAAAACCGTGCAGATTCGTACCGTAAGTTTTAATGTCGACTATTATAAGAAGGTAGATTGGCTTTGTGGGTGTGAAGTGAATAACTGACAATTTCGCCTACTTTGATCTACCAACCGAAATGAGGCTTGAGTTAAAGACGGCATAAGTGATCTCCCATTTAGCCAAAAAATTGAAAAACTCATTGGCTGTCTCCCATAAGAACGCTCTGGTAGATTTGCGTATAGTGTGTCGTCAAAATATAATGCAACAACTCGACAGTGCACATCGTCAAAAGATCGAAAAATAGGTGCATTTTTTATCCCGAATCATTGATTGTATCAAGTTCTGTGGTGTTTTCGAGCTAGCCGTGCGTGGGCATGATGAGAGGGAAGATTCTTCGAATCTCGGAGTTTTCAAGGGGCTCGTTAATTTTTCTTCCGAATTGGACGATGTTTTGAATCGTCACGAGCAAATATACATTTCAGTTATTGCAATAAGATGGATGAATTTCTTGGGTTTAAACCTTTGATGATTAAGTATTTCAGAATTTCTGTTAACCACTGGAGAACATGTTTTGTGTCTATTGCACCTACGTATTTAGTACCGTTTGCAATTTTAAGATGAAAAAGTTACAAAGATTTATCCCATTTGCATATCGTTGAAATTTCTATTTGGCAGAGAAAAGCACCTATTCTGTCCCTTCTCCTGATCTCTGTGCACCGGGAACTTGGCAACTGCCCTCCCGGCAAACTGCCCTCCTACCTCTTTAGGTCAGTTTAAAACCCCGGTTTGAAACTGCCCTCCTAGGCCATCTCGAGCGACTGCCCTCCCGGTAGACTGCCCTCCTGTTTTAGGAGGTCAGTTTCGAACCCCGGTTTTAAACTGCCCTCCTAGACCACCTCAAGAAACTACCCTCCAAACTTCCTGCTTCCAACTTTTGAGGGTCAGTTTCGAACCCCGGTTTTAAACTGCCCTCCTAGACTACCTCGAGCAACTGCCCTCCCAGTAAACTGCCCTCCTGCTCGGAACAGATCTCCTGCACCTGTGCGACTTCTCATTTCTGGGACATGGGTCTCTCAAAAGTATAATGAGCTGTCAATGATAATGGATCTTCAGTCACGATCATCAGTATACATTAGGAATAAAATAATTAGAATATCAATTTCATGGAGAAATCGAGTTTTACGCGAAAATCGGAGTTTTTTCCATTAAATCGGCATGAGACTTGAGGGTTGGATGGTGGGCAGATGGCTGGAAGGGGGTGGACTTTTGCCTCCGAGACGGTGATTTCGCTGAAATCAACAAGAAATCGCAAAGTCGACCTTACCATTAGAAAGTTGATTAAATTTGCAAGTTTTCCTGAGATTAGACAGTTTTCAGCAAGTTTTTATTGGAAATGTAGTTAACGTACCTACGTACAAGTTATTTTAGGAACTTTTTAGAAAAATGTTTAGAAAATGTTCAATGTTTAAACTGCAATTGCGATCCGTTCTTGATTATGAATGTGCTTTAGGCGTAAATCCTATATTGAGGTCAAAAGTAGAAGACATTGTTTCAAAGTGAAGAAACGTGGGTTTTTTACGGCCAAAATGTGGTTTGCTTAGCAAAAAAAAAAAAAAAAAATTAAAAATCATATCTCGGGAACGGATTGAGATATAAAGGTTTGGTTGGCGGCGTTCGACTAGGCAGATTTCCAGTCTAGTTTTACCCAATTTTGGTTTATTATTTTCAATAATCAGAAGTGGGCATAATCTCATCTAAACATTACTGATACTTGATAGATGACAGATAAAAGATAATCTAATTATCTCATCTTTAGATAAATTTTGTACGTCATCTATGATCTTCTTCTGATTTTCTTCTCGGAAAATCATCAATCATCGAAAGATGATTAGAAACGGTATCTAAGATTTTAGCATGAATATGCTTTAGCCGGGACCTAACTGCCGAAAGTAGCGCGATACCGATGAACTTCCATTGCTAGGGAGTGATGTTCGCTAGCGACCTGGTATAATATACACTCATAATACTATGACAAGAAAAATCAATAATGCAAATATTATGAACTTTAATAAATAATGCAGGACGAATGAGAGCGAAAGGGAAGAAAGTTACGAAATTATGAATTGACGTGACGTGACTTTATGAATTAATGTGACGGGGACGGAACATCGTCCTCAGATGCTGGTTCAATTTCACCGATCGATAATTAACTTCCTGGATCGATGGCTGATCGATAATTGACGTTCTAGGCTGAAGCATATTCATGTTTCTTGAATTTTAGCCGTAGACTTTAAGCAATAGCATCTGGGGGTGCAGGGGATCTGTATATAATATTAATATATTTTGAGTACTTATATAAATACAGTCCAACTCTGTTCAAATTGTCATGTTGGTATGTACCAATATGTATTTTGTATATCTCTTTGTCGGTCAGTCTATCCTCATCTGATTACAGTCAAATGGTGCTACCATAATCAAATTTGATACCTACTTTTTGACCGACTTCATGCGCGGCGAAGCCGCGCCGAAGGAAGAAGGTATACAGTTCGGTATACGACGACGATTTTTTTTTTTTTTTTTTGCATGTTCGTACCACTAGCATTTTCTTATTCGGGCACTAATCTGCCTGATTCTTTTTGAAAAGTGTTCTACAAATATCCATAGTGGTCCCGTTTCAATCAGATTTCATTTTGCTTTGTTAAAAGTATCAAAATTTTGTGAAAATAGTTCAAAAAACGTGGTTTTCGGGAAGATTGTTCCGCATCCTCTCCCCCCGCTCGACCCACCCCCCCCCCCGCCCACCTCCACCCCCCCCCCCCCGGCATATTCTCGGACGCCTGCCGCCCCTCAACAAATTAAAGGGGGACCACCCTCCCGTTCATTGGGGACCATCCTCCCTATTTAGAGTGAAACGCTTATTTCTTCAAAATAAAGTGGATTGTGAAGCAAAATTTTAATTTCAAAAAATGTTATTGAACTCAATTTTGAAATTAACTTTAACATTTCATTGAAAGACGAGTTTCCCGACTGATTCAACATTTTTTGTAGATGTTTGTGTACATTCAAATTTAAGGTCCGATTCTAAGCATCCTCTCCCCCCGCTCGACCCCCCCCCCCCCCCCCCCCCCGCCAACCTCCACCCCCCCCCCCCCCCCCGGCATATTCTCGGACGCCTGCCGCCCCTCAACAAATTAAAGGGGGACCACCCTTCCATTCATTGGGGACCATCCTCCCTATTTAGAGTGAAACGCTTATTTCTTCAAAATAAAGTGGATTGTGAAGCAAAATTTTAATTTCAAAAAATGTTATTGAACTCAATTTTGAAAATAACTTTAACATTTCATTGAAAGACGAGTTTCCCGACTGATTATACATTTTTTGTAGATGTTTGTGTACATTCAAATTCAAGGTCCGATTCTAAGCTTCACAAAAAATGAGATGCTTTATGAGGGGGTTCCGATAACCATCAAATTCCGGTAGACTACCAAGTGGGTCAAGCACATAGCCTTCTCATCATCCAAAACATGTTGCAGCGGGCTAAAATATGAAGTTCTAGTCCGATTCCGATGAAATTTTCAGAGATTGTTGAGATTGAGTTGGCGTGTAGATGGTCCCCTATGAAAATCATTGCCCCCGGACTGATAGCCGCTGCGCATGTGCAAACGATAATTTCCTTGTAGGAGCCATCATTTCCACATTTTCCATCCGATTTCAAGAAAATTCTCAGAGATCACGGAAATTGGCATATAGATGGTCCCCTATGAAAAGCATTGCCAAGGAACTGATAATAGCCACTGCGCATGCACAAACGTGAATTCCCTGTAAGAGCTATACTTTCTACATTTTCCATCCGATTTCGATGGTATTTTCTGGGATTGCGCGGATTTGAGTGTAGATACTCCTCTACGGATATCATCGCCCCCGTGTCACTTACGTTGAGTGAAACAGTTTGGTGCAGGAGGAAGCGAAATAACAATGCGTGTTTTTTCGCTCACCAACAGGTTCTAATTGACTTAATGCTTATCCAATGGGACGTCCCTTGGAATGCATGCATTACTAAACAATATGTTTAATAGTTTTTTGGACTCACTAATAACTACTTTAAACAGTAATACTGTAGGTATAGGTACTAAAATAAAATGTAAAAATTAAACAATAAAGGTACCTACTACCTACATAAAAAAAACCTCAAAAAGTAATAAGTAATTCCACATTTAAAAAAAACAATTAGTAATTAAAAAATACAAGTGAAAGATTTAACAAGAAAAATAGAGAAAAATGTAGAAAAAAGGTTAACGGTCGGTAACTGAAATAATACCGAATTTAAACAAAAGTACTTGGTAGTAGGTAAATTAAGTAAAATTAAAACGAATGATTTAAAAATTTAAACAAAAGTACTTGGTAGTAGATAAGTAATGTAAAATAAAATAATTGAGTCGAAAAAATTAATAAATTAAAAATTAAAACAAATGATTTGAAAAATTAAATTTTTAAAATAAATTTTAAAAAATCACTAAAAAGTAAAAAATAAAAAATTATGAAAATACAAAAATAGTAAAATAAAAAACTTTTTAACAAAAAAACGGACCGACCTCAAAACTGAAGATGGCATCCCACTAAAAAGGAAAAAATAATAACGACAACTTATTCAGATAGGTTGGTAGGTAGGTACGCATTGAAGTCGCCGCCGTGCCCATCTGCAGAGACAAACATACGCAAGTAGATTCCACTTCCATCTGGAATTTTTGTAGTTTTTATTTTTAGTAGTAGTTAGTTTTTAGGTTAGTATTACAACATGGGTCGATAGTGCAATACAAAACAGGAATGAGAGTGGGTACCTATCATTGAGATAATGCATGTGTTCCAAAACTATTTGGTAGTACGTCACTGCTGTCGTATGAAGGAGGATGAGAGAGTGACAATAAGTGTGAATCTCAGTAAGAATATTTCTTTTGATAACAGCTGAAGACGTCTGCGTCACCAAAAATGGCAGTAGGATAAAAATTCAACATGAGAAGGTTGTTTACTTACTTACCTACCCTTACTCCTGTTTTGTATTGCACTATCGACGCATGTTGTAACACTAACTGGTTCATTTGAGTATGAACCCATGTCACAAACCCACATCATGATCTAGACAATTCTACATTCAATATGCCATACATGGAACATATAAAAGTTTTTTATTTTACTATTTTTGTATTTTCATAATTTTTTTATTGTTTTACTTTTTTAGTGATTTTTTAATTATATGCCATTCAGAAGGAAATTTACTTTTCCATATTTCTCAAGGCCCTGTTGACTATCATTATGTAATATCATAATATGTACACCCACGAGAGGATTTTCTGGGTCACAAACCATTTTTCTACCCTTGCATTGCCCAGGAGAGTTTGTCTGTCTTTCGACGACAATTAAATTGTATAAACATGTATGTATAAATACAGGGTGTCCAAGTTTTTTATGCTAATACTTCAAGGATCGATTCAACAACTAATTTGCAACAAAAAATGTCTCATATAGATTTTCTTTCAACCCCCTTAAAATCCGCCTTTTTTGACTTTCAAGATTTTTTTCGTGTTTTCGACCTTACACCATTAAAACGGCCATAACTCCCTTGAATTACACTCAAACATTAAAAATAAGGGTACTGTTGGAAAGAGCGTTGAATTTTCTATAAGAATTATATCAGACCGATTTTTTAAAATGGCTTCTGGGAGCCAAAAGTTCTTTTTGAGCCCCAAGTTCTTTTTGAGCCCAAAGTTAAACTTTTTCGATTTCTACATTTCTGAAACATTTCACAGCGATTTTAACAAGCAATTTCATACTCCCCACACTAACATCCATCTCGTGATCTCCGTAATGAAATAATTTCAAGTGAGAAGCGACATGAAGGTAGCCAGCGTGAACAAAGGTACCTGAAATCAAAAAACTGATTTAACTAATAAAATCGGATGTTAGTGGTAGGTAGGTACTTGTAGATTGAAGTTTTGAGATTATCTTTTTATGCATCGGATCAGACACACAATTGTGTAATGGATACGAGGAAGCTACGTGCCACACCCATTTGGCCGACTTTTTTTCCTGATCCCAAACCGAGTGGGTTTCCGCCCCATGATCCCAACCATGCCACTGCTCTCTTGAACGTCGCCATTATCACTAGATGATAAAAGACTACTATACCTCACTATCATTCCTCCTGTACATATATGGCAATATGGTTGTTCAGTTTGGGGTCTGGCTAGCAAAACTCAGATCAAACGGGTCCAGACGCAGCAACACCGTGTGCTTCGCATAATGACCGATGCCCCTTGGTTCGTGAGAAATGATGTGATATACCGCAATCTTGAAGTACCTGAGGTTGAGAACGTTATACTTAAGGTCTACAATGACACGAAAGCAGGGTTCCTTCCGAACAGCAACTATGTAGATCGACCCAACAAAACGGACTGTGTCAATTGATCGGGATTGTGGTCAAATGGAAATATACACCTTCTTCGCCGAGCTTTCGGTAAATTTATTACCTTCTTCAGGGCTCCAAGGATGTTTATTTAGCGATACCACCAAACGTCGATATGTAAAGAGAAGGTGGAGACGCCACCATAATTATAGGAGATAAATTTACGGAAAAATGATAAAAATTAATTAAAAACACCGGCTTTATAGTACAGAACAATAGAACAACAAAAACGCAATGACTCACTCCAGCTCACAGAGAATAAACGCCTTCCAAGTTGGGTGGGCAGTATTCAATCCTAGTGGTAACACGCGGGCCTGTATTTTGGCAAATTTTCACAAAAAATGAAGTAATCGCTTCTGACCTCAGTATTTTCAGCATTGGGAAATTTTGTAAATTTTTCTCTGAAATCTATTTTTGGACATCCTTAAGCGATTCCTGAAATACTTTTTCATTTGATGGTATTCAGGGAGTCTACACTCAAATTGGTCAACACTTCAGGGTTCGATTCTAGTTGCAAACTCCTTGTTTTTCCAAGTTTTTTTTATTCCTAAAATTTTTGTGTGTTTTCCAACTTATGTCATTAAAACTGTCTTAACTCCTATTATTTGCCAGGTAAATTCAAATTTGAGGATATCGTTTGAAGGAGCCTTAAATTTTCCGAGCTATCTAGTAAATGTCCTGCTATCTATACAGGAAATGTTAGGTATGAACGGCGCCATTCGATATTTCAGAATTTCTAACAAAAAATCTAATCACAATCAAGTTTTTGAAGATGTTTTGAAGAAACCACATACAATCAAGTTTGTTAGGAAATGTTTGCATACGAGTCTGCAACAAATTGAGACATTTTCATGTCAACCACTACACAACAAGGTAGTGAAGTAAGGTTGTTAGTTCATGTACCCAAGCATCAAAATAAGAAAACAGTTGATTGTTCTCTACGCAACACAGTGAGTCTATTTTATTTATTGGTCGCGTGAGCAAGACTTGCTTAGTTTTCGTGACGATTTTTCAGTTTATGTGCCAAAGCAAAGACATGAAAATGTCAATAACTTTGATCCAATCCTCCCCATCTCACCAATCTACAGTGTTCGATACACTGCTCTCCTCATGGGACAGAACGAGACGACGTCTTAAAAGAAAACGGACCGCCGATCCAGTCGAAACCTAGTCATTCATAAATTTATTCGTGTCATTGTTCTTGTGTAGTACTGATATTTCCAGTCTTTCGTCAAATTCGTGTCATTGTTCTTGTGTAGTACTGATATTTCCAGTCTTTCGTCAAATTCGTGTCATTGTTCGAGTCTACTGTTATTACTTTATAGTCATTCATCAATTCGTGTCATTGTTCGATTTTGTTAATGTTATTACTTAAAATTAATTTACCAACTTTACGTTCTCATAATATATGTTAACGAGCTCCACTAAAAGTTACGAGGGACTGTCACTGGACAGATACCCTCTTTCACGTTCCATTGTACTAAGTGCAAAAAATTACATCTTAAAATTACCACAACATAAAAGTATTTTGTAATATACAAAAAGTAGAATAAAATATTTTTAAAAAATGATCCCAAACCCGGATCCTTTATTACGTTGCGCTAATTAAAAATATTTAAAACCCACATAGGTTATTTAATTCCTTAAGTAATTGTATCGTAAATGTAGGCAAGCAATGCCCGTGTAATCTACATTAGCTTGTTGTAATGTCAACATTATGTTTCGTGTTCTGCAGGAATAATATCTAGTCGGGCTTGTAAGGGCTAGGAGGCCAGTTTACCGGGAGGGCAGCTGCCAAGGAGGGCACTTGCCACGGAGGTCCATTTGTAAGGACCGATTCGATGAGAGGGCCCTTCTAATACGTGGTGTGAGCAGGAGGGCAGTTTCTCCTGACGCACAGTAAAAACTGCCCTCCGAGGAGGGCAGTTTACCGGGAGGGAAGTTTCACGGGGCGCACATTTGTGTTTCGGGTTGAAACTACCCTCCCGCAGGAGGGCAGTTTGCCGGGAGGGCAGTCGCCACGGGGGGCACCTGCCCTAGGTCCTGTGCACCCCCTGAGTTTCGGGGCAGGAACCTCCACTGGTCAACAGTTTGAGTCTTCCATGTTTCGAGAGTTGACGCGAATCTTGGGAGCTCGACGAATCCATACCACCTATTTTCATCCTTCTTCGAATGGTATGGTGGAACGATGGAACCGTAGTCTCAAGGCAGCCATTCGGTGCCATGCTACAGAGCACTGGCATCCTTCCAGTTATTCTGCTAGGGCTACGATCAGCAGTCAATGAGGATTTACAGCATTCTGCTGCGGAATTTGTACATGGAACAACTCTCAGGCTTCCTGGACAATTTGTAGAGTCTCTTCCACTACAACCAGAAGCCAACCTAGTTGGTCGCCTGGCTCAGAGCATGGACCAGCTTCGTTCGGTACCAGTAGCATGTCATGGTTCCAAGCACAGCTTTGGCCATAAAGATTTGAAGACCACAGGGGAAGAACGCACCAAGTCGATTTTTTGCGAAAAATAGGTTATGACGGTTTCTTATAGATTTTTTCACGGCGGACTCGATGGTGACAAGCAAAATGGGCAAAAACGATCCAATATAGGAGAAAAATGCGAGAAACGAAACACCGTACAGGGGAAGAACGCACCAAGCCGAGCGCAACCGGGGAAGAACGTGCCAACTTTCGGGCTCCCTCCCCCTGGTCGTATTCCCCTACCTGATGGATCTCTGTGATTCACGCATTCATGCGGTTTTCCTGGGTTTCAAAGTATTATTTTCGATTGTTTTTTTTTTATCATACCAATAAGTTTATATGAGACTAGTATTTGTTTTCTTGAAAACGGTGAAACAAAAATTAATTTCCTGGATTTTATTCTATTAAAATATTTTGCAAAACTTCTTCGTGAGTGAACTTTTGAAAATACCAAATCATTATATATATTATTAAAATGTCACGAAACCGTTATGCCCTGATAAAGAGGGAAATCTTATGGTAGGATACTATGAATAAAACCAGCAATACACGTTCATGGTGCGTTCTTCCCCTGTACAGATGGACCTTTGCAACTTTGGATAGCAATATGGAGTTTTAAAATACTTTTTGCAGTAGTTTTGATTGTACCACTGCATTCTACAGTACGCTGAGATACAAATTCCATTTTTTTTTAATTGTATCGACCAAATTCGAACTAATATTGGGTTTTTGCCGGAAAAAATTATTTCCTGAAAAGTTTACAAAATGGGACATGATGCGTTCTTCCCCTGTAGTCTTCATTTGCCTACTGCTACCCATGTATTTGTATTTGTACGACGTTCGACGCCCGCTTCAACCTCCATACGATGGCCCGTACCTGGTTCTGGAACGCGGTGAGAAGGTTTTCCGTGTTCGCATCAACGGCAAAGACACAGTCATATCGGTCGACCGCCTCAAGCCAGCATTTACTTTGGGTGAAAGTTCGGAGATATCTTCAAGTGCCGATGACACCAGATCTCAGCCGTGTACTCCCGCTGCCCGTCGCAAAAAAGTCGTTTTTGCTGGAGGGGGACTCCTGTAGCGGTTACTACAGTTTATTTGTATTTTTACACCTGTTGGATTTTTGGTTACTGTTTTCGAATTCAAGAAATTTCGTTGTCAGTCAGTAAAAAGTCAAGATTCAAGATTCAATATTCAAAAGTTGTTAGTTCTAATTGTCAAATTGTGTTTCAAAAATATATTTTCGATGTTTGTTTGGAGTCTAATATTCAATTTATTATTGTCGTTGGTACATGTTTCGGCAAATACATCGTTGCCTTCATGAGCCTAAAAATTTTTTTTCTTATAATTAGATTAAATAAGTTATAAACTACAACTAGGTACTTAAATATAAAAGAACAAAAAATATATAATACATGTAATGTAAGTATATACGCAATGTGGATTTTTATTCTGCTGCATATCAGCTTTGAAATTGTTGTAGGGTTACGGATCAAAAAAATTTAACAAAGTAACGGTATGCTCCATAACGAACAATGAAAAAAAAAAAGCAACAGCACAAGGGATGATCCCCAAACCGTTTTATTAAGGTCAGTTGAGCAAAGGGTAATTATCAGTAATAAAAAAAAATTGACAAAGCTGCTATGCAGCAGAATAAAAATCTACATTGCGTATATACTTACATTACATGTATTATATATTTTTTGTTCTTTTATATTTAAGTACCTAGTTGTAGTTTATAACTTATTTAATCTAATTATAAAAAAAAAAAAAATTTTTAGGCTGATGAAGGCAACGATGTATTTGCCGAAACATGTACCAACGACAATAATAAATTGAATATTAGATTCCAAACAAACATCGAAAACATGGTCACTCCATTCACCCATCAACGATATATATTTTCTCTCTCAAATATTTCCGGCCATTTTGCATATATAATTGGAGTCAGATTTATGAATAACTAAATTAAAACCGTTGTAGGTCACCACTAAACCTTCACTACGATTCAATACATTGAGAAGGTTCATAATAAAGAAGACGCAGGGACTGACGCAGAACGAAGTCCTTTTAGACATTCAACCTCTTTTGTCTGAAACTGGGAGTAAGATAATGAGACTTGTCGGTTGCTTCCGAGTCTACCAAGATAGCGGAAGCTTTGTTTCTACTTTTCAAGGTTGGAAAAAAAAAGTTCTACAAAATCAAGATTTCCACTCGCGTTTTACGTTTCAGACCTTCCTGAACAATTTTAGTTTCGTGTCTGTCTGTCATGAAATCCTTGTAACGCGCATAAGTATACGATGTTATTGTCCGATGTCGATGAAATTTTCAAGGGTTGTGTGGGTTGGCGTATAGGCGGTCCCCTATGGAAATCATCACACCCGGAGTGATAGGTAGTAGCCGCTGCGCATGCGCAAACGTCAATTTCCTTGCAACAGTCACAACTTCTACATTTTCCATCTAATTTCGATGAAATTTTCAGAGATCATGCGGATAGGGGCTTGGATGATCCCCTAAGAAAATCACGGCCCCCAAATTGACAATATTCTCTGCGCATGCACAAACGTAAAATCCTTGTAACAGATATAACACCTAAATTGTTCATCCAAATTTGATGAAATTGTGTAGGATTGTTCTAATTGGCGTGTAGACGGCCCCCTACGAAAATCATTGCCTCCATACTGGTAGTATCCACAGCGCATGTGCAAACTTGAATTCCTTGCCAGAGCCATAACATCTACATTTCTCATCCGATTTCGACGAAATTTTCAAGGTTCGTGCGGACTGGAGTGAAGATGGTCCCCTATGAGGGTAGTGTGAAGGTACTTGGAGATTAGTGTTTTGAGATTAGCTACTATGCATCGGATAATCTATAAAATCGGGTTATGGATACGAGGAAGCTATGTGCCTCACCCACTTGACAGACGTTTTTTCTATTTTCTACACATTCAAATAATTACCTACCCGCCTTTTAGGAGGGAGTTATTGTCGCAACTGCGAGAATTATGATTTCTAAATTATTCCTAAATTTGTTGATTGACTACTTCAGTATTTCCCTGTCCAAATCCACATGTTTGGTAAACTCTTTTTAGGTACATGTGTTCAGAAAAATAAATATCACTGTGTCTGTAAACTTCAACGGGATTTTTTCTTAATATAATTATTGTAAAACTCAGATTAGGAAAGAACGATATTTGGAGAAGACAAGATCCACGGAGAAAGAATTAGTGAGTTACAACAGTTAGGTTCATTATAACCAAATTTTCTGTTATAACAGGAAATTTGGAATGAACGTATACGTATAAATACGTTACAAAGGACGTATAATCCAAAAATCAATTGAAAAAATACCATCCATCCGCCATACTCGCCATCGGCACTTTCCTTAGTTACCAAGGACCCTAATAGATAAAATTTGGTGTATGAGAGGACTAAATTTGGGGTCTAGTTTTCTCCCCAACCTTTTTCTTACTGACAGTAATTTCTAAGGGTGTAAATAAGTAATCAATCTTGTTCGCTGCTCCTGTGGTTATAATTGATTTTTGAGGTTCTCCGGTTGCTTAGGATCCCATCATCATGTTGTTTACTGCCTATGCAGGGTGTTTCATAAGTAACGGACTGTCCTTTCTATTTCCGTTATTTGTGTGAAAATCAAAAATCTAGGGGGTAGCCTCCCTTTACTTTTTTGCAAAGAATTCGAACATCACATTTTCAACAGTGTGCACCAAATTGGTTTTTTTAAAACGGAACCCCTTTTTTTTATTGCAGATTCGGATTCTAAGTCCCATGTTATGAACATTTTACTTAAACAACTTTTTTTAACGCGCGCAACCCGTTCTGTGAGCGCTCAAAGATGCGCAACTCAGGGATTGTGCCAAAATTGAGATGGAGACCTCAAGTGTGGCACATCATCTAGCACTGTTTTTCCACGCTGAATCGTGTGGTGATGTCCCTTTCTTGGTTTGATTTCATTTAACCGCATTTACAGCAGAAAAAGTCACTTTTTCAGGAGTAAATCGTCGATGTTCGCATGAAGGATAATGAATCAATTCCAATGAAGTGTTAAAAAAACTGTAAAATGTTTAAAATTGTGTTAGAGGAGAAATAATTCGTGAAGGAAACGATACTCGCAAAAGATTCCACGGAAAATCGACTATTTACACCTCAAAAAGTGACTTTTTCTGCTGTAAATGAGGTTAAATGAAACGAAATCGAGAAAGGGACATCACCACAAGATTCAGCGTAGAAAAACTGTGCTAAGTGATGAGGTCTACCTCCATCTCAAGAGTGGCAGAATCCCTGAAAAGGGGAGGCTCCCCCCTAGACTCTTGATTTTCACACAAATAACGGAAATTTAAATGGTGGTTCGTTACTTATGAAACACCCTGTATACGGTGCGTAAAAATATAAAAGAGAGGTCAAATTAGCTCATAATACTCATTATGATAATTAACTCATAATGATAATTGCACGAATGTTCAGGTTGGTGAAATTTTATTGTGTAATTATTCATCATTAATAATTTAACTCGTCGGTCAGTCTCATCATTAACTGACGAAATGATTAATAATGCCCTCGTCCATTACCTCCCTATCTGGCCAACCAATCTACATCCAATGCGATTATAACGAATATATTTTCTTACCTTTCGTTTGGGTTTCATTGATGCATTTCCAAAATTGATTCTGAAAAAGAAAAAAATTGTAAATTAATAGTGATCAGAAATAAATGTGATTGGCGAGAACAAGAATCCTTTCTTTTTAGACATGAATATGACTCATCGCTGGGGTCAATCCAAAATTTTTTTCGCAAACAACATTTCCACAGAAAAAGCGTTACGTACCATGTTTGACACGGTCTTTTGGTTTACTATTTTCAATGATCCTTTAGAATCGAGCAAGAAAAAATCCCCACTCAAAATTTGATGTTTTACGTTTCAAGGTACGTAGAATCCAATAATCGAATACAAATTTGGCCGTCCGTCCGCCGTACGCGGTACTTTCCTTAGCTCCCATGAACCGATTTTGATGAAATTTGGTATGTAGGCCCCATTTGGGGTCTGGTTGTGAACCGAAGCTTTTGGTTGTTATCAGTCACATTTAAGGGTAAAAAATAACCCGTGTTCTTTGCAGACGAATGATCTATATAGAAATAATAAACCTTTGTGTAATAATTTGCAGCGTTTTTGTAGGTGGAAACCTGACTGATTAACATTCCCCTATTTATGAGGTTTTGATTATTATTCTTTATAATTTTTAAGAGATGTACTTTCGCTCGTATCGAGTGTGGTAGGTAACCAGAGGTGGTTGTGAAGCGAAAACAGTGCAAGAGAGTTCTATCGTAAAAAATTAGGCCCTTTCAAATCCAACTATGATGACCTTACTCCAAAATGTGCAATAGTTCAATCGTTATCTTTAGCTAGAACTTGAAGGATCTTGGTTCAGTAGCAGGAACGACATTTTTTAATATTCGAAAAGTTCACCACTCAATTAACTTACCGCCGGAGTGGAGTGCTTTTCTGTTCCTCCTAACGGCTGAGAATTGCAACCTCTCAATCAGCTGAGTACAAATATTTCAAATTTATTCTTAAAATAGATATTTCAGTTGATTTGAGGGATAAAGAAGTTTTTGGATAGGAAATAGTATGGTTTTTAAGGAATACATTGTGGATTCAATGAAATACAGAAAATAGTGCAAAGAGAGTTCTATCGTAAGTAATGAGGTACTTTCTAAATCAACTATGAGATCAAAATTTGCAATTATTTAATCCAAGAAGCATCAGGATTATATTTAGACAATATTGTAGAATGTGTGACGTGTAGCCACCTATTAAACCCTAGTTTGGTCGACTTACACAGTCTTACTGCAGACTACGTAAAATTTACGTAGTGTGCCGTTCATCTTTTCCATCTGTCGATGGAGGCATAAAACTCCCATGGCTACCTCTTTATAAAACTCCCAATAACAACGAACCTTTTGAAAAAAAAAAAATCAAAAAGAATTTAAGTTGTCTTTCAGTTGGTTTTCCTGTCTATAGGATTATGAAATCATCTACGTATCTATTCCAAGCTAAAACTTGCAAAATTGAAGCTGAAACCTGTAGACTGCAATATTAGCGAATAGCTCAAAGAACATGTTTACAAACTATCAATAAAATTGTCAAGGCTCAACAAATCTATGTATTATATACCTAAATCTCATCGACTGATTGTTTGTCGGTCTGTCCAGAACCAAACGGCTCGACCGATATTCACCAAATTCTGTACGTTTATACAGTACTAGTTAGTTATACTTGCTGGAAGGATGTCACGTCAGAAATTTCATGTAATATATAAAAGAAAGAGTAGTAACTTCATGGTAACAGGTGACTCTACTGGAAGGTCTGAAAGCTACGATGGCCTATCGAGAGATAGCGCTTCAACAGCACTATCTCGTCTCAACTGTCACCGGGAGTATATTTCATCTTTTACTCTGTGCGCTTTTTAGCTTTTGTATTATTTCTTTAATTTGAATCTCTATTTTTTGATTTTGAGTTACAACTGAAGTTCCAATAACAAATAGGAGTTCCAGTAACAAATTCCTATACTACATTATCTTCGAAAGAATTTCCGTTTTTTACCCCGCAGTCATTGAGTATCGACAAAACCTTGGAAAATACTCTTGAACGAGGTAATCTTTTGTAAGAGTACCTTACAAGGAGAAGGTAGGCTGTTTTAGGAAGGGGGGGTCTCAGTCATTAAATAAACGGTTTTTCCAACTTTACTCCGGCAATTATTGGTCGATTTTGAAGATTCCAGCAGCAATCTTTTAGTTTTTCAATTCCCTAGGTAGATGCACTAACTAATTTCAAAAATCCTTGAAAATTTCAAATTAAGGTACAATTTTTTACTTTGTTTTACTTTTAGACTTTTACATTCGGAATTAAACGAGTCCATGGGTGTACAGATTATAAAAATAAGAAGAATGCCACCAGAAACATGAAAATTGGATGATTACTTCCTGAGAAAACTGGGAAAACTGTTGAAAAGTGACCAGCTATGAGAAGGCTTGGATTGGGGGAGGCAGTGGGAATGGGGGGCGGCAATGTTGGGTGGGAAGGCGCAACCGAGCGCCGGTTCGTCAGAGATTAGACTACCCGCAATGAAAAAGGACCTACTGAGACCCCCTCATAAGGCAAGTGCCAACCTCCACAACTAATATTGGCTTGGTTGTTATGGAGAAGGAAGCAGAGAACGTCAATATACTTCATTCACATTTATTCGGCAAGCGCTTTCGGGGCAAACTATGGCCCCTTTCTCAAGCCTACAAGAAAAAACAAGAAGTCAGTAAGAAGGGAGAAGAATAATTTTAAGCGTAGAGTATCGGAGAACATACATATATTAAGAAATAAAGAGCGGTCGTTAAATAAGATGCAAGATATACAGGATTTAAACGACATGTATGAGGGGAGTACGTGAGCGTATGTGAGATGGATGAGGCTAAGTTGGAGCCAAGAGGGTGGAGCCTCACATGGATGTTGATGGTATACTGTGATGTTATCTTTTCTTATCTACTTCCACTCAGTGAAGGAGAAGTACTAAATGTACTAAATATGTACTAAATAAATGTACTAAAATAAATGTACTAAATAATAATTATTTAGTACCTTTATAATTATTTATAAAGGTATTATTATTTATATTAGGTATTATTATTTATAAAGGTATTATTATTTATAAATAATAATTATTTATTTCCTTAACAATTATTGTTAAGGAAATGGACGAAGGTAGGTTTTTGAAATTTTCTAGTTTTGTATGTTTTTAGTTAGTAGACAGTTCTTCAAAATTATGTTGAAATGTGTTACTTGTTAGGTTTTCCAGTGAGAATAGTTTTCAAGATGGGCAGAGATAAGTTTTTGGTGATTGAGGAGGGATGGAAGATAGTGGGAGTATAATTGCAGAGTGAACATAGGTAGGTTGTTTTGTTTTCTTTCTATTTTTAATGTTTGTCTGTGTGTTAGTGTGTGTATTGTTCAGTTCTTGGTTACTTATATTCTTATTGATTTTTTGATGACGAAGAATAGGTTTAATCTTGGTGGCTCATTTTTTAATGTTTTTAATAAGAAGTAATTATTAAGTAATAACTTTTTTTGACATATTATTTTTGACTGGTTGGTTATACTAACCGTGATTGTTCATGCTAGAGGTTAATTTTTAGTCTTCAATTAATTGTTTTTTTCTTGTAGGCTTGAGAAAGGGGCCATAATTTGCCCCGAAAGCGCTTGCCGAATAAATGTGAATAATGTACTACTGTACTACAGCAGGAGTACAGAACAACTAATATTGGTGGGTTGCTAATTGAGATTATCTACAACAAACATCATTATTCCTAGAAATATTTGAAAACACCATTCTTCTTAGTTTTTAGCCCGAAAATCAGCTTTTTTAAAGGAATGGGGAAACTCCATAGGACTATTTTACACGTTTTGAGAAATATTATACATGTTTGAAGGAGAACATTAGGGAAATTAAAATTGATTCAAATCACTCTGTAATTTCGAAGTTTTCAAGAGCATCTTCAAGGGCGCTCAGCCGGGATTTTATCCATCTCCTTAAGTGAGAAGATACTCAAACATAAGGAAAAGCCCATCCAGGTGGAGGACGAAGGCTAAGCCCTTGTTTACCAAGTTCCAACTTGAGTTGCCGACTTTGCCGAGGGGACTTTGGATCCCCTATTTCTCTCGCTAACTGCTTCCGTTCCCTTTTAGGGAGAAGGAAATCACCTTGTTATTCTCTCGAGGACGGGTATCGCAGGGGATGAGCTTGCAATGTAATTGGGATTGGGGCAGTGGAGTCAATTCAGTAAAGAACAGATGTCTAGGAGTACCACACTGTGCAACGTATTAAGTTGAATCCCTTAAAAGATGGGTAAAGACATTCTTCCCTACGTTACTTTTTCCTTCATGGATGAATTCCAAGCTATTTTCAGGTGATCATCAGGCGCCCAATTACCTCCATCCAAGTACAACCTTCACTATCAACTTCACCATGTTGTTGTGGTGAAGTGGGGTATTTAATGCCTAGATCTATCAATATTGGTTTATTATTTTCAACAATTAACCTTTGGAATTGTTATGACGTATTGTTGTGACGTCACGCACCTGACGGGCGTACTGAGTACTCAAAACATAGAGAATAGAGGAGATAAGTATAATCTCAGGGACCGAAAAACTCTAAAGAAACCAATGAGATATGGAATGTGTGCAGAGGAAGAATAGGTTGGTAAATTAATAAAGAAATATTCTTCTTTACGAACTTGTTATGTTATTATATTTTGATAGCATGCTGTGTAAATGTGTTAAACGGTAATAATGTGGGTCATTTTCCCAGAAAGGGCCAATCGTTGTCCAGAGAGGATTCCGAATGCCCATTTATGATTTAGGCGTTTAAAAAAATTCTCCATAAACTATCAACTTTGTTCTACTTCGGGCAATCAATAAAATATGCACTTATTCACGCTAAAATATAGAAATTAAAGTTTAAACTGCTAAATGTCCAGTAATCTGCCATGTCCGGACCCCTAGGTAGTCATCTTTGCTTGAACACTGTGAATCCCCTATGAAAGCAGCGGCCTGAATTTGTAGTGATTCTTCATTGCATATACCTAGACATGAAAAAAATGGGTTTTCAGATTTTTTCAGAAGCAAATAAAGCGAGCAGGAGGATAAAATGTGCTTGTCCGGAGGTTTCTGTCTTTAATCTGCTTTTTTTGTGTTTTCGTATTTTGGCGGCTTTTTATCATTTCCCGCGGTTTTACTACCACTGTAAGAGGTGAGGTTAGTCGTTAGGTTATCAAAGAAAGCGGCGGGAATCGTATTCCTTCTGTGTGGAGGCGTGCACAGGTGGTTTCAGTTGCAAAAACGTGGTGTCACAGTCACCGTCTGTCTTTCATCTGCCCTCTGTGAAATGGTAAGAAATCGAAATTATTTTTTCTTTTTGGTCTCTAGTTCTTGTTTCTACCGAGCTGGTTCCAGCGATATGGTTACACTTCAGCAGAACAGCACCAGAATGCGGGAAAAGCTGAAAAACTTAAGTGCCACCCAGGAACTTGTGTCTTACATCTGCCTTTTTCAAAAGACAAAAAAAGACTTTTTTCAAGATTTTAACAATTTAATTTGAATTTTCCGTTGCGATTTAAAAACTTTACATTTTTCAACCTCAAAACTGTATTCAGCAACCGTAAAAATCACCTGGTACCAAGTTTTTGCTCGAAAAAACGATAAATTGAGATTACTTGGTTACTTTCAGAGGTTTCTAGGTTGCTATCAGAAAAACCGTGTTCCACGTTGGTTTAACGCTTTTCTACACCTGCGTCCCGCCCTGGTTCAATTTTTGGAATAACTCCCAGTTCTCGCTCCTCATGGAGATGGGGTTCCGAGTATTCTCCTTAACGCGGAAACCACGCCAATAGGTTTCTTTCGATAGGTTTTCTTCTTTAATTTTTAATTAATTAATTAAGCGTCCCACTGTGTGTTCTTTCGTCGAAATTCAATCAGTATGGTGTGAGGTTAATCCTTCATTTTTGGCAGAACTTGAGTGGGACTCCAAGTTTTCTGAAATCTTGGGATACCGATTGTCCCTTTCTAGGAAAATGACCCATGTACTCACACCATGGTAAATATTGTATGCGGAAACAGACGGTATAATATTCAATTTCACTTATTATCACTTGTTCATTTGTGCCTGAATTTATCACTGTTCTTATTAGCGAATCGTGTACGTAGCAATTAATAGCACTGCACGTTACCGATCATGATGTTTGTTTATGAAATATACCTAATTATTATTAACTTTATACTTTATACACTGTTGAAATGGTTATTATTGAAAATGTCATCACTGTTAAATAATTATACAAGCTCTTATCGTCAACAAGGGATTAGCGGACGGCCACCATTAACCCTTAATTTCCCACTTTTTTAAAAATTGTTTTTTCGGATTTTTTAAATAAAATTTAGATATATTTTGACAAATGAGTAGAATATTTGAGCAGATGTTTCCTAAAAGGCTTTATTACAGTGTGTCAGCTCAAGAATAATCTTTCCTAGGGCCACACCAGCGTTATCTGCGAGAGCAGAATCTGTCTATAAACCCATTTTTTGGAGAAGAAAAAGTTATTTCTTAAAGCACTGAACCAAGGAATGATGTGGAGAAGGTTCAGCTCATGAATCATGGGATTTGTGCTGCCTCAGACAGTGGCGCCATCTCTGATGAGGAAACCGAACCAATAGCCTACAAGGTGAGAAATGAGGCCCTATTACAGTCTGTCAACTCGATAATTATTTAGTTTTTCTTTGAGTTATTTTGGTTTTACTACTACGTTTTCTTACGCAATCAATAAATGGAGTATCAAGATAGCCAACGGGTATTAGTTTTGATTTAGAAGTGGATAAAATATTGCACAGGGCCGTTTTTAGGGGGGGGGGGCGATGGGGGCGGTCGCCCCGGGGCCCCGGGTCAGGAGGGCCCCGGATTTTCAAGGTGGAAAGGGGGAGCACTCCTCAAAAAAGGGTCTTTCTGCTTAAAAAAAAATATGTATCTTCCTATGACACACCAAGCCGAGTACCTCCTTTTTCTTTGCCGCCTTCGGCGATTTTGAAGTCGGTCAAAAAAAAGAGATTTTACCTACTTTCACATCGTCGAAAGTGAAATTGTATTTATTTTATCAATGATAAAACAAACTATGATAATTTGATTAATGATAAAAAACTGTTTGAACTTGAATTTTTCAATCCTCTGGTCGATCTCGTCAATACCGAGATTGAGTCGAGATTCGAGCAACTCGATAAGTTCAAGGATACATAGGGATTTTTGTTCGATCTTGAGAATATACCCGACCACCCTCTACTGCTGGAGAAATGTAAGAAATTAGAGGAGCGATTGACTCACAATAGCACTCAAGATATCCATGGAATGAATCTCTGCATGGAAATCGAGGCCCTTCATCGCTCCGTAAATTGGAAGGAGAAAAATCAAAAACCAACACCAAAAAATATGCTTAACTACATAATAGCACATAAAGTTGAGAACCTCTACCCAAATACTTGGGTAGCACTCCGAATTCTATTGTCCATTTCTGTGACTGTGGCGAGTGGAGAGAGGTCGTTTTCCCAACTTAAACTACTAAAGACTTACCTGAGAAATTCAATGTCTCAGGACAGACTCTCTGCACTCGCCACATTGTCCATTGAAAATGATGTAGCCCATCAGTTGGATTTTAATGACCTGATTCGAGATTTTGCTGAAGCGAAGGCAAGGAAGGCTTCTTTCAAATAGTTTTTATTGTTTTGCCTAGTCTACCTAGTCTTTCACAAAAGCCTCCGATTTATTTTTCAAATTCAAGTATTCAACACATAAACATTCCATGTGGAAAATATGGAAATTTACTATATTTTACTCAATTATTCTTCATTGTTATTTTTTCTATTTTGTATTAAGGCACATACTTAAATAACTATAAAATATAATTTTACGTTTGTTGAGCTAGTGTTCTTGTGATTTTCTAACCATTTCCTACCTTACCTATCAATGAATTAGATTACGTAGGTGGAGGGGGGATACTCCTCCAGAGGGGGCCCCCAAAGATTGCTCGCCCCCGGGCCCCACAGGGGCTAAAAATGGCCCTGCTATTGCAGGTAAAAATTGGACTTCCTAAAAGATACCTCAGGATATTAAGGGTTAAAATCCGATGAACCAGTGCCTGTTAGATGAGCTTTTGAGCCCATATTAGTAATCTAGAGTTCATTCCCATTCAGGTGAACTCAGTTGTCAACTTGATGAGAAAGGATGTTGTGCTGACGTATTGTTGTGACGTCACGCACCTGACGGGCGTGAGTCTGTTCGAATAAAGAATCAGTCTTGTATTGCATACCGTGCCATTAACTGTTCCTTAATTTCCACCTTATCAAACAGGAATCGAGATAGAAAACATGTTTACCCACCCCACCCCCCTAAAACTAATGGTTTCAAGGTATGTAGAATCCAAAAATCAAATAAAAACTTTGTTCAGTTTTCGTGGACCAGTTTTGATGAAATTTGGTAAATCGGCTCCATTTGGGGTCTAGTCGTTTCGGATATCAGTCACTTGTACATATTTTACAAATATGTACAAGTGATCAAAATTGCTTTCTATAATAACAACAAAAACAAGAACAAACGCTTCTTTTCAAAATTAAAAGACCCATTGAGCAAAAATGAAATAAGTGACGTTGTCTATGAGATCAAATGTCAGGATTGTGATTCTCATTACTATGGTGAAACCAAACAAACTTTCATTGAAAGGATGAAAGGCCACACCAACGACAATAAAAAAGCACTGCAAAAAAATAGTCCAAACCCCACCAAGGAAACTTATGCAACAGCTCTTGCTAAACATATTGCCATCGAAAAAAATAACCCTATAGTTGATAATTTCCAAATTTTCTGCATTGAACCTAATTTTGAAAAACGTAAAATTAAAGAAATAGCCTATATGATCAAAAATAAAGAAAAAAATATTAATCATAAAAGTTTGTCAAATTTATGTTTAAAATTATTAAAATAGTTCATGTATTGTCACCTTAGCTTACATAATATGTACCACCCATTCTAATCAATCACTACTTAACTTACTTCATAATATGTTAAAATTAGTCCGAATTTCCGGCTTTTTCAATGGTTCCTAGGGTAGCCATTTTGTAATCCATCCCCCACCAATGTGAGACCTCCAATTTTCGGCAAGGTTATGTTTGTCATACAATCTCCAGTTTTGCAATTTTGCTTCCGAGTCTACCAAGGTAGCGGAAGCTTTGTTTTCACTTTCAAGGATGAAAAAAAAAGTTCTCCAAAATCAAAATTTTCACTCGCGTATAGCGTTTTAGACCTTTCTGAACAATGTTGGTTCCGTGTCTGTCTGTATGTGTGTCGGTGTGTCTGTCTTGAAATCCTTGTAACGCGCATAACTATAAGAAGTTATTGTCCGATTTCGATGAAATTTTCAGGGATTGTGCGGGTTGGTGTGTAGACGGTCCCCTATGAAAATCATCATCCCCGGACTGATAGAAGCGACTGCGCATGCGCAAACGTGAATTCCTTGTAACTTCTACATTTTCCATCCGATCTCAATGAAATTTTCAGGGATGTTACATATTAACTTGTTTTGATGTTCTGAAATTAACTACTATGCATCGGATACAATCAGGTTATGGATACGAGGAAGCTATGTGCCACACCCACTTGGCAGAGTTTTTCCTACAGCTATATTGTAATTCTTACATAAAACTAACATTTTCATTTGAATTTCACCCAAATTGCTGACTACACTTGTAAGTAACTTTAAATTTACACCAACCAATTAGTTTACATAAGATAAGATACCCATTGTCACTATTAACATTTTTCATTTCATTGTAGGCACCAAATGACTCTTGTACTCAGCCCCTGGTACGAAACGTTGTGGATCAATCATCAATCATCATCAATCAAGGATAAATATAAAGATATTTTTCTGAAACTCAAGTCTAGTTTGGTTGCCAAAAACCTCCAGATATTTTACAAATATGTAACCCCCCCCATTGCATCTACAATTTATCTCAAGTTGTAAGGCGCCATCTTCCAAAATTCGTCTTCCTCACTAACTACCACCACCACCACCTTACCACTACCCTACACTATGACGGTTACGGAATGATCCATCCTATCCGACAAACCCACATCTATTAACGGGTTTTGGCCTGGTGAGATACTTCTTCTCACAGTATTATCGGTTTCAGGCCAGCCGACAAGCTCCGTCAAAAAACCTAACACTTTTTCACATCCCTTACTAAATTCAAAGTTGTAATGACTCATGTACTCGAATATGTTAGTTCTCCAATAAAGGACACAAGGGAAACCCTGAGTGACTCATCATGCCAGGTAGGTAGAGTGAGGTACGGGGGACAAACACGTCACTTGACGTCACCCTCCTCCACTCTCCCTTTACCTTGTAAAAGTAGTATACAAGGAGGACTCAGGGCTTCACCTTCATGCATTCGCCTTCTAACAATTGGCTTGATTATTTCTAGTTCTCCCTCATCACCTCTTGGAAACCCAAAGTTCCTCGGAGGTCTCAGTAAGCAAATCGCACCGGCCTCCGCTCCTATTTCACCTAGCAGTTGTCTTCCCCAACTAGGATCTAGGTGAATGTACTAGTGATGCGACATCGACATCGATGTTTTCAAAACATCGATGTTTTTCAATAAATATCGATGTTTCTTATCGATATTTCAATCAATGTAGTAATTTTCCCCATTTGTTGTTCCCATTAGTTTTCTCAATAGTTTACACATTAAAATAATGAATTAAACAAGCGTTAAAATACCAATCGCGATGAATTATTACATACTTGTCTCTTGGAGGAATAAATAATAGCTAATTTTTCGACCGATTCAGTTTTTCAATAAATAAGAAGTACTGGGGAGAAAACATGTAAAATGGAAAAACCTGAACCTGAATGAATGTTTGAGTTTTGGAAATATTATGTACCATATGTTTTTGTTCATGTGTCGTTCTACTTTTTGAAAATACTTTAATAAACAAGGTTTATCATTAATTTGCAATTCCTTCCTTTCAATGCTTTCCTATTTAAAAAAAACACCTGGGCAAGTGCTATGAAAATAAAGAACAATGTAAACTTTTGTTATTCACTCACGTATTTTTTTTATTTATTATTTATTTTTTTTACTGCTTTAAATATTCATTTGGAAAATGTACTAGGGTAGAAATTGAGTAGGTACCTACAGCCAAACGCTATCAAATATTTATTAATATGTAACTGTATATAGATCGGGCACATCGATGTTGAGAAACATCGATGTTTTCCATCGATGTCGCATCACTAAAATGTACCGCCTCCCACCAGTTGGCGAGCAATCGCGCCGAGGATCACGGCTGAACTGAAGTTCTAAGCACTCCTGCATGTGGTAGGCGGTAAAACGCGCCAGGCAGAAAGTGCTGTCCCATCCTTCACCTTCATTGAGTAGGGACCAATAGAAATCAAGCCGACGTGAAGACCATCGCCTTCACACAACGACTCGCTGACATAACAAAAGTCAAATTTCCCATTTTGACAACTTACTAAATTCGCTCCCACGAACACACTTTAAATTAGAGTCCTCGACATCATGTTAAAACTTCTGCCAAAATAACAAAAGATGAAAGAAGGTTTCACAGGGTGCAATCTGTTTTTCTCCTGTGCGTATTTTCACATGATAATGACTATAATCCAGTTTTAAAGCTTCTTATATCAAGGATATTTGTGAAATCAAGAGGAGTCTTAGTAATAAGGTGCGACTGCATTGGAGACTGTCCAAGTAAAGGCAACGAGCAGTCTATCGAGAAATGAACAATAACTGTTTCCTAGCAGAACCATATTGAAGCGTGCGACCATTCAGTGCTTCTATTCATATGATGACAACGATAATACTCTTTGATATGACAATGAATTAATATGATAATGTACCGACTCGATAGTTGTGATGTCATGAACTGCATTTTATATTTAAACTGTCATGAACTGCATTTTTTATTTAAGTACCTATACATGAAACTACACAGAACAGTATCTAAATTAATCATCAAGAAGCCAGGACGCTGTAACTATCTCGCGCATGTATAATACGATCAAACAACTCAGTAATGTGCCATCCATTATTCCAGTCTAAGCACTGAAAGGGACGACGGCGCTAGTGTTAACAGAATGAAAGCTCTTGTGACAACAGGAACCTCCCATCGGCTCACGTTCCGTGGAGGAAGCTCTCGAGCAAACTTCAACCACACAACTATGGCGGCCTCGTAGTTTAAGTTGGAGGGATATCGTATTTCGATCGGGAACTCCTAAGGCAAGTTGAAGGGGCGAACTATTTGCAAGGAGAGACAAATTCCGATCTCCTCAAGCAATTCTTCACCTCATCATCCAAGTTTCATTCACACAACAATTACAAGTCTTAGGCAGGTACCTAATTCGCCCCAGGGGTTTTACATGTTAATCTCTCAAAGACACTCCGAGTAAAAAAGCTACCACGTTGTGTCTTCATTATCATATACTATTGTGAAATTCATTGACAAATGTGGGAGTTTTGGCAAAACCCACCAAAATACCAGGTGGTATTCAAATCTGTAGAATCTGAAAGTCTGTCCCTACTCTCAGAAATCTATCATATTATGATACTTAGTAGCTGAAATCATCTCGAATAGTTCTAGTAAAGTAAGTAAACAACCATCGCAGGTTGAATTATATCGTCCGACTGCCATAACTGGCTCATCATAAGATCATAATTTGGTTCCGATGATTTCACTCATGGCTACAATTTCAGCCATGGCTACTTGATGCTCCACCTCCTTAAGTGGCCCTCCTTCACCAACTCTAAAAAAGTGCTGCAAATTATTACACAACGGTTTATTATTTTTCTGTATAGATCACCCATCCGAGAAGAACACTGCTTGCCAACCTGTATAACATCGTAAAAAATCCCAAAGTTGTTGGTGCCTTCTATACGAAATTTGACTCTTGGTTGTTAGGGAAGCAAAAACTCGTTGTCATGAAATTCTATTAGAAGAAACGAGAAAATATTACATTAGATCAGCTGAAATTTGGCTTGCTTCCGACAGCGAACGTTTATGTGCACTTCACGGGTGTGAACACGGGTGTGTTTCTGACTCCATCCTCAGAGAAAGGGTGGCGAGATAACCAATATTGTCAACTGCCTTCTAAGAACCAGTGGTAAGTGGAGTGGAGAGGGTTTAGGTCTCTTGGGGGCCCACGAGTCCAGATTGATTTCACAATAAACGCGTATTTAAAAATTATTGTTAATTGTCATTGAGGTTTCATTCGGGAACACGGGGCGAACTCCAGGCCAGTTTAGAGTGTTTCACTCAACATGACTGTGGAGGTGGACAAAACTGAATACAGCTCGAAGAAACGAACATCGATCGCGTTTTGGGTAGCTAAAAATTCTGACATCGACCAAAAGCTTCGCGGAACAACTAGCCCCCAAATAAAATTAAATTAATAAATTTGAACCAAATCGGTCCAGGGTTCCTAAGAAAAGTCCCGCGTACGGCGGACGGACGGAAAATTTTTAATTCGATTTTCGGATTCTACGTACCTTGAAACGTAAAATATCAAATTTTGAGGGGGGTTAAACATTTTTTTCTCTTGCTCAATTCCAGAGGCTTATTATTGAAAATAATAAACCAATAATAATAACACTAAGATGAACAAAGTATCTCTTGTTTTATGAGAAAAAATCAGGTCAATAAGAAATAGGGGAAAACAAGAAAGTAGCTAACCATGCGTTAGTTCTGCAATGCACAACTGAAAAACTTGATAGCAAAACTATGAACACGGATTCTCTAAACCCTCAAAGCTGATCAAAATATCAGTCTTCATCGAATAAACAAAGGCTTCTTGTTTTAAATAAGGAAATTACGAATTGGTGGAGTCGCTGGAGGTCAACTTCATTCGGGGACCGGATGATCGGTATGGCATATTCTGGATAGAGAAGGTAAGGACATAGTTCCTCTCTAGAGCCGACGTAGAGTTGGCATTCAAGAAGAACATGGAAGAAGTCAGGTGAGTTTTAAGATTGCTATCTCCACAAATTTCTTTTGGGGTCTTGAAGCACTTTCTACCAATTCTGAGGGCCGCAATGAAAGGTCCCATCGTTCTAATTTGAGCTGTTAATCGCTTAAAGGCAAATGGAACATCCAGCTGAAGATAGTCCGGGCAGCCAGGGAGTGGATGGAAGAGGAATCTGTGAGAATTATTAAATCTTGACTCTGACATGCTGGTCAAGTCCTGGTCAAGCTTCGCAGCCTCGAGAATACCTGGGATTGAGGCAGTCAGTGCCGAAACCTTAAATCGTACAATAACTTCGTATAGTTTTGCCCATTACAAGGATTTCATAACAGACAGATATGGAACCAAAATTGTTCAGGAAGGCCTAAAAGTAAAACGCAAGTAAAAAATTTGATTTTGGAGAACAACCTTGAAAAGTAAAAATAAAGCTTCCGCTATCTAGGTTGACATGTGGGCCATTAGGGGGTGATCGATCTGATCAGCACCTCAATGAGAGGAACAAGTCACATGAATCGAATAGGAAACGCATCAATAACACAACTGAATTGGCTTTGTTCTATATATTGACGAGTATTAGGTGAGGACGTTAAGAGGTGTGTGTGTGTATAGAGATAGATCGGAATCCGATTGTCCAAAACTTTTGTGGCAGACACAGGTGGACTGGTCTCCGCAGCCCCTCCTGTGACTAGAAAAGCCCTTGTATTAGCTGAATTCCATAAGTAATGGAGTGAATGAATAATCGTAGATTAGGAAGCTAATTTGGGTCCCTCCTGTAGGCCGATTCTGTAACTCGCTATTTGGTTGACGTAATGGCGTCGGATTCGGTATCCCTCCCGTGCAACGACGGGTCGATAACGAAACTGGAATTATATAGTCAGGCATAGCGAAGTTTGGTCGTTGCATTTCAAAATAACGACGTCGCTATGTGATCCGACAATATTTCGTTCTAGGGCGAGCGAAAGGTAGCAACACATGATTTTTAGCCAATAGGAAGACGTATTGATAATAGTTTCCAACTGTTATCACGGGTAGTTGAAGTTCACTGCAGTTTGCAAAATGTCGGATTCATACTTTTTGCCGTGGTGAATATACAAAGGAATGACGCGTAAAAACGGAATTTTTCTTGTGATTCGTACTTTTATATCATGGAATAATGATAAATGGAAGGAATTCTATTTCATAAATCGAATTCATCAGTCACATTGGTATGAATTTCGTCGGTCGACGATGCTTCGAATAATCAACTGCCTGTCCATCTTACTACAAGGTCTTGTTATTTATCTTTTATACACAGTGGCGCCTCCTCCAGGCAAACATAGCAAACACTGCTGGCCTTACTAAAAATAAGCAAAATGAATAAATTAATTTTTGTTGAGATTCTCCTATATTCCCATTTTTCGCAAGTAATATAATAGCCAATTTTGGAAAATTTTGATATAATTTAGGTACGTTTTCATTATTACTAAGTAAATTAGATGAAATAGGAGAATGGAATAAGAAAGTACGTATTTTGCCTTGGATACTAGCCCGCAACACACCACAGAATTGGAGAGGTCGGTAATGTAGATGATTGCAGATGATAAGCGAACTAGCGCGGGGCAAAGCGATGCAAGGCAAGCAGTTCAAAAAAATGAATTTTTCGGGACTGTTTAGAGTGAGAGGCGATGATCGGCGGGTTGCGGGGGGTCATCGCGGTGTCAAGTATTAACATACCCCCACTACCACGCTATCAGCTGTTGCAAACAATCGGAGAACTGTTTCGTGACCTTGAAAGCAGAGAAACTTGAGCCATGGATACTCATTAACCCATGCATGGCAAGACGTAACACATCCATCCAACCACATTATCTCAAGGAAGGAAAACTTAGTTTTTTCGCCACCACAAATAGCGGCTGACTGGTGTCCCGTTCCCGATTTTACTGTACCTAATCGTTTTTCTTGTTGATAGGTACCTACTTGGAAATAATTGCATAATATTGAACCCCCCGATGGTTTACGTTTGAGGTAGGTAGCTACTACGTATATTTTGAAAACCGAATATAAAAAAATCGCGGAACTTTCTTTAATTATCATGGACCGATTTTGATGAAATTTGGTATAAGAGCTCCATTTGGGGTCTAGTTGTGCCCCGAAGGTTTTGTCAGTCACTTCTAAGCGGTGAAACATTAGGGCTGTAACTTCTTAAGGCCCCCTCTCTCGAAAACTCTCGCTATGAAGGTATTGTTTTTTCACCAATTTGAGATAGGTACCATTGAATTTTTAGAATCGAATGAACCCACCCAGAGGATAAACTATAAACTCTCCATGAGAACTTGAAGGTTGAACTTACGATAAATGAGAAACACGGGTGTGAATCACAAAAGAGGCCTTATCACCTTAAAAATTTTAGCTGACCAAAATGCGATCGATGTTCGTTTCTTTGGGTTGTACATGTTTTGCTTCCTTAACCAACCGATAATCAAATTTCTAAACCAAGGAATTCTTTATTTCTTCAAATGGAGTGTGAAGGGTTTATTTCATCTAAATAAACAACATTTTGAAGCAAAAACATGATTGGTAGGTAGTGACAAGGGTAAAGCTGAAGCTTGATCTTCAGAAAAATAATAAACCTTTGTGTAATAATTTGCAGCGTTTTTCATTATTGTTTATTCCTCTGTGACTGGCCAAGCTGTTTGCCTCACGAATATTCTCACCAGACGCCACTGTTTATACATACTCACACATCCATACTTATTGATACTTTTAACTACTTTGAGTGAGAAGACCATAGCTAACTGCCTAATTGTGTGCAGTATACATTATTGTTACAGATTCCGGGAAACAAGTACCTACCTGCCTACCTACTATCAAACATTTCTGAGTTCTCGATGTCTTTTCAGAACAAAATAGATGTATTTCACTCTCAATGGTGAAAAAACCTAATATCACTTCAAAATTTATGAATCGCTGTTTTAGTCTTTAAAGTTTCATGTACGTTATAAGACTGAATGAACATAATATTATTGTATTCCATAAAACGTAAGATTCATGACGTAATTTATTTATCTACCTT
This sequence comes from Apolygus lucorum, assembly GCA_009739505.2. Taxonomy (NCBI): domain Eukaryota; kingdom Metazoa; phylum Arthropoda; class Insecta; order Hemiptera; family Miridae; genus Apolygus; species Apolygus lucorum. The sequence goes on from CM019179.2 coordinate 49,183,737, forward strand.
CACATTCATATTTCTTCAAGTCAATTTTATGTTACAATTTTCATCTACCACGTCATATTCTCTCCTACCGTCGATGTCGATTACCGATATAAACAATCGTAAATTCGTGGTAAATATTTTCTCAGGTAATAGCAGGTGAGTTGGTATAAAAAAGAGCATTATCAGCACAATTATTTTAGCAAAAAAAATATCAATTTTAGGGGTTTTTTTCATTTTAGGAAGTTTTTATGCAGACACACATTTTATAGAATAGTAAAAAATTCAACTCTGCTCCTCTTCCCAGTCAGAAAAAACGGAGTATCAGGGGACCCCCAATACCTTCAGTGGTTACATCAAAACAATGGCAAGATGATCACATCAGGAAGAATAAAGACAAACAAGATTTGGAAGATGCAAAGAAAAACCGCGCTGAAGAACGCCAGCGTAAGAAGCAAGAAAGAGAAGAAAAGAAAAAGGCTGATATGGAGAAGAAGAAAAAAGCGAAAGAAGAAAATCCGAAAAAGAAGAAAGAAAGGAAAAGGAGGAGAGAAATTTCAAGTTCGAGTGAAGAATGGCATGCTTCAGACCACTCTTCATGTGAAGAAATGGATTCGCTTAATAATAACAACCCAATCGATGAAGACAATCACACACAGGTCCTTGGATCAGATGGAAATCCAGATTCAGAATTGGTGACTACACAAATAATTTTGGACAGTGGGGTGAATCGTGAAAACACACGGATCCTTGGATCAGTTGGAGTTTTGGATTCGGACTTGATGACCACACCAGCAATAATTTTGGAGAGTGAGGAGAATCATGTTAAAGAAATCCTATTCGGGGGGCTATGCTGTAAGTGTGGTGCCTCTATTTCACAACAACGATCTGGGAGAGCGTGTGATATATGCGAAAAGCATTTTCATCTTTCTTGTTTGGGACTTGCAGTAGGCGAGGAACTGGAGGAAAATTTAACTGCGTGTGATGAGTGTAATTCCCTAGCCAATACGATGGAAATTCAAATCTTGTGAAATTCACTTTTATATTCAAAAATTTGAGCTTAACACATGATTTCCAATCATTCTTATCTGTTTTATTGATCTCCAATCATTCTTGTCAGTTATTTTTCTATTTTATATTGTTCGAAAGAACCACACACAGTGCGGATTTAGGAGAAATTTAGGACTGATTTTCTATGTAGGTATAGTTTAATATGGATCTCAATTAAATCTTGTCATTAGTTCCTAATTTTGTATTTCTCTTCATCATTTTGTATTTCTCTCTTCGAATTGTATGGTATTGAGAACAATTTAGTTCTGAAATGTTGAAATAAATGTTTTGTTGAAATAAGGAATCATTATTGCTGAGAAACTACCGTGTCAATAACTGGGTGTCAATCACTGGCGCAACCAAAAATTTGGCTGTCAAACACTGGGTCAAAAAATTGATTTCGAAAAAACGAATTTATAATAGTTTGCGGGTTGAATTATTCATTCTTTCAATACTAAATACTTAGAGGACATCCTGATGCTGCGATAAATTAAAGATTCAAGTTTGAACAAAGGAAAAAACGCAACTTTATTGCATGTCAAAGTCAAAATTTCCCTTAAGGTGTCAAACACTGGTCCCTCCACCCTAGGATCTATCTATTTTATAAGCTAACTATTTTGATTTTACGTACTTACCTACCAATTTCCGAAAATGACAGTATAAATATTTTTATTGTTCTAACCTCACTTATTGTCACATGGACATCATCATTCAATGTTGATATAAAAAATTCTGTTGATAGTTTGATGGGTTGTCAAAAACTCAATTCCATTGAAACTATGTTCAAACTCAATTCCTTGACTATGTTCAATAGAGTACATGTGCTATACGAATTAACAGTTTGAAATAATGTAAATACTACGATTTTTGTTTAATACAATTGTAGAAAAAAAACAAGTGACACACATTAAAACGGCGAATAAACTGCTCATTATGACGGTCGGATATTATTTTTAAAATATTCACCAGAAATTATGTACGTATGTATCAATTTTATTCTCAGAATGATTTGATTAACAAAACTAATAACCCACAATACGGAAATGCACACAGCAACTCGGAAACTGAAATATGACTTCGAATAGATTAGGAAATAAAGAGCGTTTTAAGCTACTTTTTCATAAAGACGGTTGTCGTAATTCATACCGGGGGGTTTCGAGCCGTCGAGATGGTAAAGACACTTTTCGGCCGAAATAGCGACGACTGAGCGACAATTGTCGCTATTTCGCGTCTGCAGAATCGCGATCGTCGCTATTTATCGTTATTGTTATCATAACGACACTTCGTTGTCGCTATTATCCCATAACGAGTTAGAGAATCGACCTACTGGTCAATATAATGTTATTCAGGATTTTGTGTAGGTACCAGTCCTAATTCGGACCACTGGCCGTTACTGAAACCCACAAACAAACATTGGAATCAGGAGTGATAAGGAATTTTTTAAAATACATAAAAATACGATTCCAATACATCACTATTCGAGGCACGTTGAAATCAACATTCAAGACTCAGTTCACATACCGAGTCCTAGCATCTGGTCTGCGAGGGTCGAGCGCACAAACCAAGAAAGGCTATCATGACCCAACTCAGTCACAAGTTGGTCACCAACTGTATTTTACTTCGAAAGGGCGACAAATAACTGCCGGCCCTACCATAGGCCTCCCTCTCTAAATCAAGTTCTCTGATTTTCCTTCAACAGCTATAAATCTCGAAGGGGGTCTGATTGGTTCTCTCCCGATCTCGCATTCACATTTCAAATTCGCCAGTACAAAGCGAGCTCGGAATTGAAAACCCGCTGTCATTTCCCCTCTCTTTCACAATACCCCCTTCATCCTATTTTGTATACTTGGCCAAAGTATCTCTGGAGCCCAGTTTATTTTCCGAGCAGACGTGCTTTCAAAATACCATTCATTTTTCCGATACCGTCTGGACCGATGCACGTATTTTCCGTGAAATGCAGAATAAAACTCAGGAGAAACTTTTCTTACCGCAATATAAACTCTAGGTTTATATTCTTTGAGGAAATGAACCTCCTTTGCTTATTGAAATAATTTAAGAAGTTCAGTTTTGATTTGCTAAGTCTTGACCTACACCCGAAACTCAGCATTGGTCTTTCATTTACCGTCTTCAAACACCCCAAAAACGAAAAAGAGGGGCCCCCAGCCATGGAGGAAGATTCTTAGATGTCGATACAGCTCTCAATTCTTCTTTTTTTTATAACAATCTTTCTGGTTGTATAGCGTTTTCCAGTTGAATTAAACCTTTTTCCAAAAGAATTAAAACTTTTTCCAAATGAATTAAACCTTTTTACGAAACAATTAAACCTTTCCCCAATACAATTAAACTTTTTTCCAAAATAATTAAACCTTTTTTCCACCATACTCGCCGATGCTAAATCCGGTTGAAAAAGCTTTCGCAAAAGTCAAGTTAGCAGCAAGAGGAATATTAGGCCCCCGAGAAGAGTACATTCTTACTCAAGTAATTGCAACAAGTACAGCAACAGTAACCCCCCCCCCCCCCAAGACTGCGCGAACTATGTCACAGACATGTGGAGACCCGCTGCATTCAGGGGCGTCTGGTGAGAATATTCGTGAGGCAAACAGCTTGGCCAGTCACAGAGGAATAAACAATAATGAAAAAACGCTGCAAATTATTACACAAAGGTTTATTATTTTTCTGAAGATAAAGCGTCAGCTTTACCCTTGTCACTACCTACCAATCATGTTTTTGCTTCAAAATGTTGTTTATTTAGATGAAATAAACCCTTCACACTCCATTTGAAGAAAAAAAGAATTCCTTGGTTTAGAAATTTGATTACAGGTTGATTAAGGAAGCAAAACATGAACAACCCAAAGAAATGAACATCGATCGCATTTTGGTCAGCTAAAATTTTTAAGGTGATAAGGCTTCTTTTGCGATTCACACTCGTGTTTCTCATTTATCGTAAGTTCAACCTTCAAGTTCTCATGAAGAGCTAACAGTTTATCCTCTGGGTGAGTTGATTCGATTCTAAAAATTCAATGGTACCAATCTCAAATTGGTGAAAAAACAATACCTTCATAGCGAGAGTTTTCGAGAGAGGGGGCCTTAAGAAGTTACAGCCCTAATGTTTCACCGCTCAGAAGTGACTGACAAAACCTTTGGGGCACAACTAGACCCCAAATGGAGCTCTTATACCAAATTTCATCAAAATCGGTCCATGATAATTAAGGAAAGTTCCGCAGACGGACGGATTTTTTAATATTCGATTTTCAAAATATACGTAGTAGCTACAACCTCAAAAGTAAACCATCAACAATATTATGCAATTATTTCCAAGTAGGTACCTATCAACAAGAAAAAGATTAGGAACAGTGAAATGTACAGTAAAATCGGGAATGAGACACCAGTCAGCCACTATTTGCGGTGGCGAAAAAACTAAGTTTTCCTTCCTTGAGATAATGTGGTTGGATGGATGTGTTACGTCTTGCCATGCATGGGTTAATGAGTATCCATGGCTCAAGTTTCTCTGCTTTCAAGGTCACGAAACAGTTCCGAGACTGTTTGCAACAGCTGATAGCGCGGTAGTGAGGGTATAGCAATACTTGACACCGCGATGACCCCCCGCAACCCGCCGATCATCGCCTCTCACTCTAAACAGTCCCGAAAAATTCATTTTTTTGAACTGCTTGCCTTGCATCGCTTTGCCCCGCGCTAGTTTGCTTATCATCTGCAATCATCTACATTACCAATCTCTCCAAGTCTATGGTGTGTTGCGGGCTAGTATCCAAGGCAAAATACGTACTTTCTTATTCCATTCTCCTATTTCATCTAATTTACTTGGTAATAATGAAAAAGTACCTACCTAAATTATATTAAAATTTTCCAAAATTGGCTATTATATTACTTGCAAAAAAATGGGAATATAGGAGAATCTCAACAAAAAATAATTTATTCATTTTGCTTATTTTTAGTAAGGCAAACAGTATTTGCTATGTTTGCCTGGAGGAGGCGCCACTGGCTGCATTAACAACTGTTAATTTCTGTTTGTGTTTTCATTATTCATTGACCCTTCGTTATTTGTTCACGCCTTTGTTGTTCACTTTTCTGCAATTCATTCAACCTAATTCATGATTAAACTGTTTCGCGAAACATATACTTGCAATTCCTTATTTTCCCGCTAAAGGTTTAATTGTTTCGGAAAAAGGTTTAATTATTTTGGAAAAAAGTTTAATTGTATTGGGGAAAGGTTTAATTCATTTGGAAAAAGGTTTAATTCTTTTGGGAAAAGCTTTAATTCATTTGGAAAAAAGTTTAATTCTTTTGGAAAGAGGTTTAATTCATTTGGAAAAAGGTTTAATTCTTTTGGGAAAAGCTTTAATTCATTTGGAAAAAAGTTTAATTCTTTTGGAAAGAGGTTTAATTCAACTGGAAAATGCTATATATCCAAGGCATATTCAGAGTTCCATGGTGGGTGAAAGAAATATCATTATATTTTTTCTTTCAATGAGACGTGATGTCAAATTTACTGCATTGTACGTAAATATAACCCACGCCAGTGTCTCGTGAACTGAAAACGCTTTTTACGATGATAAATAATTTGGTTGATTGATGGGTATCTAATCTACCTTTGGAATCGACCAAGAAAATAAATGTTAGTTCCCTCAAAATGTGGGGTGCGCCTTGCATTTTTTTTTAGATTTTTGATCGAAAGTAGACTACATCCTGAGAATTTTGCCACCAACCGCGACCTTCTAGCGTGAGTAGATCTGTTTCTATGATTTTTCAAAGTTTCGACCGTTTATGACGTCACGCGCCCCTCTCGCCTGGGCGGGACCCCCCAGCCCACTGTGACGTCATAAACGGTCGAAACTTTAAAAATTCATAGGAAAAGATTTACAGACGCTAGAAGGTCGCGGTTGGTACCAAAATTTTCAGAATGAGGTCTACCTTAGATTGAAAATAGCAATAAACAGTTTTTCCTACCCAGGCGCACACCCTATTTGCAGCGTTTTTTATTTTTTTTACCTACCTGACTTTTTTTACGTACCTACAACCATTGGTAGGTACTACCTACCGCGCCATCCTGCCTTCACACCTTCACAATCGAGCTTATTAGAAAGAACTAAACGCTTCACACTCGATTCGAAAAATAGAGAGCTTCATATGGAAATTTGATTACTGGTTGCTGAGGAAGCCAAACTGAATTAGGGATGGCATATCGAATGAAATATATCGATATACAGGTCAAATGATATATCGTCAATGAGATATCGATACCTACGATATATCGGAGAAAATATATCGATATTTCGATATATCGGAAGATTGACTTCGAAAAACGTGTTGAAATAGGTAGGTGAAATAAAACGTTTTAAAAATATAAAAAAATAATTTAGGAAGACATTTATCGACATATCGGAAGATGTACTTTGGAAGAATTCGAAGGAGTAACTAGGTAGGTGAATTGAAACGTTTCTAACATCATTTTGAAGAAATATATCAATATATTCGTCATATTGGAAGATCTATTTGGAAAAACCGGGTGAAATAAGACTTATTAACCTACTTAGTATTAACCTACTTTCAAAAGTACTGGATGTGAATCATCGAAATTCATAGTTTAAAAACGAAAAAAAAGTGCGAAATGTCATTGCAATTTTGAATTAATTGACAGGGGTAGGTATACTGTGGACAATCTTGATCCTTCAAAATTGAAAATAATTGTTGTGAAAACCTGCTTCACTTCGCATAGTACCTAGGTAGTTTTAATCTAGACTAGCCTCCATAAATTTTGGCTCAAGTCAAGTAATTGAGCCTTTAGAGCCACTGTAGGTGTGAAACATTCATGTACACAATCATGTCTGAGCTGAAGTCAACAGTCTGAAATCTACCCATCACGTAGGTACCTACAAAATTTAGAATACCTACAATTACTTATCCATTAGGTACTTATTAGAAACTACTTATTCTCGTCCATTCATTTCAATATTTAATTTTTACTTGTTGAAAACAAGTCGCGATATATCGGTCAATATATCGATATTGACCGATAATATCGGATCTCTATATCGATACAAACATATCGATATATCAAACGTAATATATCGATACATTTCACATATCGATATATCGTTGCCATCCCTAAACTGAATACAAATCGAAGAAACGAACAGCGATCGCGCTTTGGTTAGCTGAAAAATCAACGGAGGTTAGACCTCTTTTATGATTCACACTCGTGATTCTGTTTTATCGAAGGGAGTACTCGTAGGGAGCGAACGGTTTGTCCTGCAAAGCTCCGGTTGGTCTCCATAATTTTTAAAAATTCAATGCTCATTCAAATTCAAAATTGGTGAAAAAACGATACTACCTATGTTACGAGAGTTTTCGAACTAGGGCACTCTTGAACATTTCAACCCTTAATTTTCACCCAATAGAAGTGATTGAAATCAACCAAAAGCTTCGCGGCACAACTAGACCCCAAATGGAGCCCATATACCGAATTTGAACCAAATCGGTCCAGGGTTCCTGAGAAATATGCCGCGTATGGCGTACGGCGGACGGACGGGAAATTTTTATCCGATTTTTGGATTCTACGTACCTTGAAACGTAAAACATCAAATTTTGAGGGGGGGGGGGTTAATTTTTTTTTGCTCGATTCCAATGGCTTATTCTTGAAAATAATAAACCAAAATCTATCTCGCAATCTATTCAATATTCTCATTGAGGGATTTACCACGTTCTTGCATTTTCCATATTTTTCAGATACGAGTAGATAATTAAACTGAATAGGTGAGTTTTTGATAGAGATCAATATTTAGTGATTTCCAACTTTTTTGTTTGGGCTACTGCGATTCGCTGCAACTGCAACCGATCAATTAAAACATGAGATATATAAAGGTCTTGTTCAGGTTTCTTCCTATAAATGTATTCCAAATTCATAAACTAAATCAGCAGCCGAGGTGGAATGCATTTGTAATGGAGCAATCATATCTGAAGTAAATACAAAACGTTTGAAAGTACCTAGTATGATTATGTTCCCGCCAGAGGGTATTGTACGGGGGATATTGGAAGGTAGGATGATAGTTTAATATGTTCTGTCAATCCAGAACTTTCCAAGAGTAGTGCCCTATTTCAATAGCACTAGCATTGAACCGCTCCAGAATACAATTAGAGTCGACAATCCTCTGCTTAATGAATCAGGTTTATTGATAAATTGAAAACATGAGATAGTAGGTACAGCCATTCCAGCAATTGATTCAAATTAATTACATAGAGAATAGTATTAATTTATTTGAAATAACATGGTGAATCTCCAAAGTAGAGCTGTATGAACGCTTTCCAACGGATTGTAGGAATAAAGCACCGGTGGAGTATATATTTTATTGTGGTACGGGGGAATATTATAAAACGCGAAGCAGATTTTTCTCATTCGTCAGCAGAGAATTATTGTATTACTGGCAACGATGCCCGTTGTCTCAATAATACAACTGGCCCTAGATGAACGAAGGACACGTAGTTGTAAGGGCTTAAGAGCTGATCTTAGGCCGCTCCAAACAAGCTTAGTGCTCAATTTATAATTAACAGAAGGTGAGGAATGAAAACTAAACTCTGCAAATTATTACACAAAATTTTATTATTGCTTCCGAGTCTACCAAGGTAGCGGAAGCTTTGTTTTCACTTTTCAAGGACGAAAAAAAAAGTTCTCCAATACAAAATTTTTACTCGCGTTTTGCGTTTTGGACCTTCCCGAACAATTTTGGTTCCGTGTCTGTCTGTCTGTCTGTGTGTCTGTCATGAATTCCTTGTAACGTGCATAACTATACGAAGTTATTGTCCGATTTCTAAGAAATTTTCAGAGATTGTGCGGTTTGGTGTGTAGACGGTCCCCTATGAAAATCATCATCCTCGGACTGATAGCAGCCACTGCGCATGCGCAAACGTGAATTCCTTGTAACGGCCTTAACTTCTACATTTTTTTACCAGATTTCGATGAAATTTTCAGGGATTATGCGGATTAGGTTGTAGATGGTCCCCAATGAAAATCAAGGCCTTAAAATTTACAGTAGCCTCTGCGCATGCGCATACGTAAAATCCTTGTAACAGCCATAACATTTACATTTTTCATCCGAATTTGATGAAATTTTCTAGGATTGTCCAGATTAGAGAGTAGATCCCCTATGAGGGTAGTGAAAGGTACTAAGAGACTGATGTTTTGAGATCAACTACTATGCATCGGATCATACATATAATCGGATTATGGATACGAGGAAGCTATGTGCCACACCTACTTGGCAGACTTTTTTTCGCTTAGATCACTTATCAGCAAAGAACAACGTTTCTCCATTGGGTTTCCCTACCCTGAACCCATAAATCATGAATGACGAGGCACTAACAATTTACTCGATTAAGTGTGTTAATCTATCGAGAGAGCAATAGATACTGCCCACCCAATTGGCAGACTTTTTTGTAGGTATTTCAAAGGTCAACATTTTCCCCTTCCAGAGCCCGTACTGACTCCCTTCAGAGTCCCGAGGAATTATCATTATCCGAAAAAACATTATTTGATCAAGTTTTTTAAAGTGAAAACTGATTAAGTGAAAACGCTGCAAATTACTACACAATGGTTTATTATTTTACTGTAAATGTCACCCGTGTGCTGCACACCGTGCAGCATAGAACCGGCGTTTTCATTAAAACTACCTGCAAAAGCAATAACTTCGCTATCCGATAGTTGTGGGTGCCTTCATTCAGAAAATTTGATTCTTGGTTGCTAAGGATGCACAACTGAGTACAACACGTAGGGATGGCATATCGAATGAAATACATCGATATACTGCTCAAACGATATATCGTCAATGAGATATCAATACCTCCGATATATCGGAGAAAATATATCGATATTTCGATATATCGGAAGATATACTTGGAAAAACGTGTTGAAGTAGGTGGATTAAAACGTTTTAAAACAATAAAAAAATCATTTTGGAAGACATTTATCGTCAAATGGAAGTTCTACTGGAAAAACTTGAAGAAAGCGATTTGAAATTCACAAACCCTATTTTTCAGCCCTTAGAAGTGACTGACATCAACCAAAAGCTTCGGGGCACAACTAGACCCCCAAGTGATTTTCAAATTTCATCAATATCGGTCCATGGTAAGAAAAGTGCCGCATGTGGCGGAAGGAGGGATATTTAAAAATTCGATTCTCTGATTCAACGTAGGTACCTTTAAACGTAAACCATAATTTTTCTATTAGTTGTGAGGGAGGGGGTATTAATTTTGTCTTGCTCTATTACAAAGGTTTATTATTGAAAATAATAAACCAAAAGTGGAAAGTCTCAAGAAATGATTGAGACTTTCTGTTTTCATTGCCAACTAGGTTTCCAAAACGACCAGAATAATTTACCTATCACGAAGCAGTTTTTCTAGCACCGGTGGAAGTTTGCAACAGGTGGAGCCAGATGGGGTAGTTGGGGGGACACAGAGGGGTCGAATCAAGTGCATCAACTATTTCCAACTCTGTTAGCTTCCTCAACAATAACTTTGTTTCGAGCCGGGTCGGTCAAAATCTCGCAGGTGGCGACCTTCCGGGACTTCGCTCGAGTTGACTCGCCAGTCTCCCTCCGTTCCCCTGTTCGCTATTCTTCCACCGTTTTGTATTTGGGACCAGCAATATGAACAAATTTCATTAGCTAGAAAAGTTATTTCTAACTATGAACTATCTCTTGCTTATCTCTTGTAGTTCCGCAAGTTTGTAGTCTCACGACAAGAGAGATCCTGAGCTTACAACTTCCATTCATACATTTCATCCTTACAATTTATGCCACCAAAGTGTCTCTGATGAGTTGGCTCTCAAAAGAATGAGTCCACTTTGATCTAATTATGAGAAAGGCGAAGAAAAAGTCTTTGTAATGGACGAAATGCCACCACACTCAAGATCTTTGAGAAATTGACCACGTATGTCCGTACGTCCGGTATTCATATCCGTATTCAAGGTGAAACACATAAAAAAAAAAAAATAATAATAATAAATAAATAGAATTAAAAAAATAAATAAAATAAAATCAAAAATGAAAATAAAATAAAAAATGAAAATAAAATAACAAAATTTAAAAAAAAGCATGAAATATGCGGTTTATGGTGTTCTGGCACATTGGTGGCACCACTATTAGTTCCATGGTGGCACAGAGCATAACTCATGAAAATCCGGAGGTATAATGAGAATTTTTCCTCAACTTCAAAGCTTGGATACAATTAGTAAACTATAAAGGAACCGAAATATTGGAAAGTCGGATATTTTGTGAATGTTATCCCCCACTCACCCCCTCCTCTTACGAATTTTGATATTCTGGTGAAATAGTGCGCAATTTGGAAGATTTATTAGTCGAACAAAAAAAAAGAAACACTCAATACGGTTGGAAATTGAGGCCTGGGCAGATTTTACAGGATTATGCCCGTTGAGCATTAACCCCCCCTTTCCCCTCTTAAAATTCAAAATTCGAAATTCCGGCGACGTAGTGCACAACTAGATAGTTTCCCGCGACGAACAAAAAAAGAACCACGAAAATCGGTTGAGAAAAAAGTCCTGGGCAGACGACACAAGATTTTGTCACACACACACACAGACATACAACTATGGTTTTTTTTCCGCGGATTTGGATTCAGAATGGTTTAAAACGGATTACTGTGTGGTTATTTTTTTTTCTGTTGAGTGTTGTCCTCCTTCACCCCAGATCAATCGCATAAGGACGCCCAAGTCTTACTGTGGGACGTCCTAAAAAGACCACCAGTTCCACCTCACGGAGTACACTTGCTGAGATGCCCAACCCACACAACTCTGTGGCACTTTTCCGGCACAACACCCCGCGCCGCAACAATGTTGCAGCCGTAACCGACCTACTTACCCAGATGTATAGCCTAGTACTTATAATCCTAATCAATCACCTACTTTCTATCCATCCCCTCTGGTGGTGAGTTGAATAGAATTTGTAAAAGGTTGAATTGATTTTGTAAAAGGTTTAAATGAAACTGGAAAAGGTTGAAATAAATCTGTAAAAGGTGAATTAAATCTGTAAATGCTACATGTATATTGTTAATTTATTAATTGTTTCCTCATACAAGTATGAGCTAGTTGGGGACGTGTGGGCAGTCTAGTCGGGTGGTCTGGTCACCCTAAAATAACTATGTTATTTAAAATCTTGAAAAATGATGAATTTGGGGATAGTAAAAAGATCATTTTAATTCCCAGCACCTACAAAAGTGAAGGAATGGTGATGGAAGATTTAGAGAGGAAAATTATCATTCAACCAGAAATCATAAATGATAATTTGTAGGGTTGAGAACAAGGATTCTATCTAATTAGGCCGGAAAGCATAAGTGGAGGGGTAGTAGTAGATAGGAAGGAGGAAGCTCGGCCCGAAACCGGATAACTTCCTGGAGGATAAGGAAAGTCTCTTTACGGATAAGTAAGTCTGTGGTAGACATGGAACGGCAGTGACATGTAAAGAGGTGGTTGTTGTTTCGTCTGATAAGTTGTTTATCTCGTGTATTTCTTGATATTGTTTTTTGATATAATAAAATGAGCATGTGCGCGATTAATGCTGAATTATTAGTTAATCCCACAAATATTACATGTGGCGACGGGATGTTGGAAGTTTGAAGCAGTTTTCTTCTGTTTTCATTGTACGGCAAAGCTGATAATTTGTTGAAGTGTTTCGCATTTGAAGGAAAATGCCCATAGACGCAGCCGGGGTCGGCGATTCCGAACCATCAGGTATGGTAGGTAAGCTGAGGGAGTTTACATTGGTAAGTGACTGGAATGTTTTCAAACCAAGAATGAATAATTTTTTCCTCGGAAACGGTATTGTTAAAGAACAACGCAAACGCGCTCTGTTTCTGAATACATTGGATGAGGAAACATACAAACTCATTAAGAACTTGGCAGTCCCAAAAGAACCTGAGGATTTGACCTATGAGGAACTCGTAAAGCAATTTGATGACTACTTTAGGCCTGTTGAATCTACATTTGCCGCACGTTTCAAGTTCTATAGTGCTGCCCAGGAGGAAAATGAAACAGTTAATGCATGGTTAGCTCGACTACGGTCTTTATCAATGAACTGCAAGTTTGGAACTTACCTGGATGGGGTGCTTATGGACCGATTTGTGTGCGGAATGGCGGCAGGTAAAGTAAGGGACAGATGCTTTGAGGAGGAGGCCTCAACGGTCAGATTAAAGGATTTGTTACCTATTGCAACAGCTAAAGAGGCTGCCCGATCCCGTTATGATCTGGAGACAATGGAGCAGAAAATAAAAACTGAACCCGTACATTATGTTCAAAATTCTAAGTCAATTGCTGGGGGTTCTGGGCAGAGCAGTTTCAGGTCCACTAAAAGGCGAGATAACTCTACTAAGTGTACAGTTTGTGGAGGGTCGTTCCACCCTGCAGAAAGGTGCCGATACAGAACATGGAAATGTAAAATCTGCCGAGAACCAGGACATCTAGCTCGGATGTGCCCTAACCCACTGCTGCAAGAGGGAGAAAAAGGGCAACAAAGAAATTCTGCACCATCAAGTCCGAAAAAATCAGAAAAGGCCCATTTCATAGAGGAAAATCATGATAGTGAGGAAGATTTGTTTCACATTACCTCACCAGAATCCGGTGCAGCCAGTTTCAAGGTTTGTTTGGTTCTGGACAAAGTTGAGGTGGAGTTCGACATTGATACTGGTTGCCAGAGCACTATCATACCTAAAGCCCTGTTTGAGAAAAAATTTCCTAGTTTCAGGTTGGCCCCTGCAGATAAGGTTTTCACTTCCTACTTCAGTGAAAAATGTCGTTCATTGGGTTTTGGCACAATCGATGTCGTATATGAAGGGACAAAGTACTCACACTTACCGTTTTTCGTGGTTGAATCTCGGGGACCACCACTCATGGGACGCCGTTGGTTTAGGGAGTTGGGGTTCCACATACAGAATGGTGCTGAGCAACAAATATTTTTTCAGGCATCTGGGGATGATCTCTTAGATGAAATGGCTCACAAATACCCAGATGTTTTTAGTGGGAAACTGGGTAAGTTCAATAAAGGGAAGATTTCCTTGGAGTTGCTGCCAGGTGCCAAGCCACGGTTTATCAAGGCAAGAAATGTACCTTACGCTCTACAGGGGAAGGTAAATAATGAAATTGACCGGTTGGTCAAGGAGGGGATTTTAGAACCAGTAGAATACAGCCCCTATGCTTCCCCTATCGTACCAGTGATAAAAAAAGACAATACTGTCAGAATTTGTGGTGACTATAAGGTTAGCCTGAATCCATATCTACAGATGGATCAACATCCAATTCCCCGCATTGAGGATCTGTTTCAAAGAGTCGGGGGCAACACAATTTTTGCAAAAATGGACCTTTCCCATGCCTACCAACAGTGTGAGCTAGAGGTTAGCTCTAGAGAATTGGTGACCATCAGCACACAAAAAGGACTGTATCGCTATACACGAATGCCATATGAAATTTCATGTGCACCCTCGAAGTTCCAAAGACTCATTGATACGCTGATAGCTGGTATCCCGGGAACGGTGGCACTATTGGATGATGTCTTCATTGGGGCTAAAACAATCGAAGAACTTCGTGCACGGGTTACTCAGATTCTTGACAGGTTTAACAACGCAGGCCTAACCTTGTCTCAGCACAAGTGCGAGTTTGGAAAGACATCCTTAGAATATCTTGGATATCGCATTGACGACAAGGGATTGCACACTACGGATGAGAAGGTCCAGGCCATTACAGAGGCTCCACGTCCACAGAACATCCAAGAATTACAGGCATTCCTGGGCTTCGTAAACTTTTTGGCACGTTTTCTACCTGATCTCTCAGCTATCCTGGGACCGCTCTACCGTCTACTTAGAAAGGACACAAAGTTCACTTGGGATCAATCATGCCAGGAAGCATTTGATGCTGTGAAGAACGCAGTCAGAGAAAATCGGTCATTATTTCATTATAATCCGGAGTATCCCATTCGGCTGATTGTTGATGGTTCAGAATTGGGCTTGGGGGCCGTCATCACACAGAATTACGATGGGCAGGAAAGACCTTTGGGTTTTGCTAGCAGAACCTTAACCAAGGCTGAAGAAGAATACCCTCAGATACATCGGGAGGCAGCTGCTTTGGTCTTTGGAGTTCAAAAGTTCCACTTGTATCTATATGGGCGTAAATGGGTCCTGGTTAATGACAATAGAGGTCTTCTTACAATTTTTGGGCCAAAACGTGGGATACCCTTATGCGCAGCAAACAGACTACAACGATGGGCGTTCCTTCTTTCAAATTACACTTTTGACGTGGAATGGGTACCTTCAAAGAAAAATGTGGCAGACTGGTTGTCCCGTGCTGCCCTACCCCACGTTTCACCAGCCCAAGAAGATTTTGATCCAACCTTGCACTACGTGTTTGAAGATAACCAGGACCTACCTCTCGATTACAAGAAAATGGTGATGGAAACGAGAAAAGATAAATTATTGGTAAAAGCCATGAACTACCTGAGATCAGGATGGCCAGATGAAGTACCTGGAGAATTATTACCTTATGCCAGAAAGAAAGAGGAACTTCATGTGGAGAAGGATATTCTGCTTTGGGGGTGCCGTGTGATAATCCCATTGAAACTGAGGAGCCAAGTTCTAAAGGAACTACACAGTTCTCACATGGGAATCTGCAAAACTAAGTCCCTAGCCAGATCTTATGTATGGTGGCCTTCAATGGATGAGGATATTGAGAGGGCCATTAAAGGATGCGTGGTCTGCAATTCCAACAAGGACAACCCAGACAAAAGTCTGTTGGTGCCATGGGAATGGCCCCAAAGGGTCTGGCAAAGAGTCCATATTGATTACCTGGGCCCTTTCGAAGGAAGGTATTTTCTGGTCCTTGTGGATAGCCATTCTAAGTGGCTTGAGGTTTTCCAAACCAGATCAATGTCTGCCAGTACCACCATAACGCTTCTGAGACAAGAGTTTGCTAGGTTTGGCCTTCCAGAAACGCTTGTTTCTGACAATTTTTCGGCATTTGAGTCAGAAACTTTCCAACATTTTTTGGCCAAGCACGGGATCAGGTTCAAGAGTGGAGCACCCTACTCACCAAAAACCAATGGGGCTGCAGAAAACTCAGTGAAAACAGTGAAGCGGGCATTGAGAGCAGCACTATTGGAAACCACTCCTGAGAATTTGGAATTGGCACTGCAGCGATTTTTGCTTTATTACCGCAACACCCCACATTCTACAACGGGAGTGTCACCAGCAAGAGCACTCATGGGTCGGCAGCTAAGATGCCGCTTAGATCTCATGCAACCTCCACCTACCTCAGATAGAGTACAAACTTGCCAGCAAAAGCAAATCAATGCATATGGAGGCACAGAGACAAATAAGTTGCCTGCAGTGGGTCAAGAAGTATGGGTCAGGAACTACCGTCAGGGAGAAGCAAAATGGATTATAGGACAGGTGAGAAAAGCTCTAGGCCCCAGGAGAGTAGAGGTTTTCATTCCCAAACTAGACGTCACATGGATTCGGCACCTGGATCAAACACGTGGTGGCATCTCTGTGGTTCCAGACGACGAATCTCCATCTACCGAGCCACGCATCCCACACCGTTCAACTAATGCAAAGTCTCCTGGCAGCCCTACACTGACGCAGGACCCCACGAGACCAAACACCACCGAGGATAAAACTATAAAGACTACTCCACTTCCAGAGTCGGAAGGGGCTGGAAATGAAGAAACCCCAAAGACCCATCGCCCGAAGAGGATTCGGAAACCAGTTCGCCGGCTAATTGAAGAGCTGTGATAGGAAGTGATTGGGAATTTTTTTTTTTTTTTTTCTCTTTCTTTTACATGGTTGTGGTTAGTTTTTTTTGTTTGGAAGTTCTATTACATACCTACCTTTGGAGAATTTCATGCATGGTTGTCTGGAAACTCTTTCCTTTGCAATGTTGGTCTCTATGTAATAAAAGTAATTAAAAAAAAAAAATTGTGGGGGGGGAAGATGTGGTAGACATGGAACGGCAGTGACATGTAAAGAGGTGGTTGTTGTTTCGTCTGATAAGTTGTTTATCTCGTGTATTTCTTGATATTGTTTTTTGATATAATAAAATGAGCATGTGCGCGATTAATGCTGAATTATTAGTTAATTCCACAAATATTACAAAGTCAATATCCAAAAAAGAAAGCAAAAAACTGTATATCCTATTCTTGGTAGATAAATAAAACACTCTCTTTCTGATACAAGTTTTATAGATGTACAAATTCCTCAGTTTTGTACCGATGGTTGGTAGGTAGAAAACAAAAAATAAATAAATAGTGACAACGGCAAAGCTGTGATCTTTGCAGAAGATTTCTCGTACGAAGTCACTGAGGAAGCTCCATATACGCTACTTCGAGTATTGTACGAGAACTTCTCCCTGTATGTCAGGTTTCGAAGGAACAAGTCAAACTGAGGCCTGGGAGAGAACAAACACGACTTCCACCGCTTGAAAGACAATCTGAAGCCAGAGGGAGCGTCGAAAGTTGATTCCTCGCTCAATTAGAGGATGAGAGCTAATTATGTGTACCAGCTCGTCAACTTCCATTTTCATAGGTGGGTAGTTTCACGTAAATTCATCTTTGTCGGCTTAGTTCGGAACTGGACATCAATGTTGTTATCAATGTTCAGTTTAAGCACCTAATACTGTAAGTTTGTTTCAAAATATTTTGAGAAGTGGAAGGAAATCTCTTTAGTATGGAAAAGTGAGTAATTTACTGCCAGGAGAACCAGAGTAGCTAATAAAGGAAACGTCTGGCAAGTCGGCATTACAAATGGCGACTACGGCAGTTACAAGAAGTGAAACGCAGGCGAGCAAATCGAGAATGCTAAAAAAGCCACAAAAAACATTTTAGGACGTTGAGATGCTCCATTTTATTACAAGCTTTTATTTAGTTTCACCTGTCCCGTTGTCTGTAATCAAATCATGCAAGTTAAATTTGACCCACCTACCGCCCGGTTTCCGATTGAGATGAATAGTTGATTATTGCATGCATGTATAAATCGGATGACAATGCTATATTACTCATTTTCAAAGGACCATCTTCCAACTTATAATGGACATTCGTCAATTCATAGGGGACCATCTTCCAATTCATGAAGGGCATCCTCCAATTCATAGGGGTCTCCAATTTATAAACTTGGGACTGCGATAATAACCGGAAGATTTAATAATTAAAGGTGTAAAATTTATTCTTAAAACGCTGCAAATCATTGTCCAAAGGTTTATTTTGACATTTTCATGTCTTTGCTTGGGCACATAAACTGAAAAATCGTCACGAAAACTAAGCAAATCTTGCTCACGCGACCAATAAATAAAATAGACTCACTGTGTTGCGTAGAGAACAATCAACTGTTTTCTTATTTTGATGCTTGGGTACATGAACTAACAACCTTACTTCACTACCTTGTTGTGTAGTGGTTGACATGAAAATGTCCCAATGTGTTGCAGACTCGTATGCAAGCATTTCGAATCGAGTGTGAAGCGTTAATTTCCAAACCAAATTAATCCTTTTCTGTATAGATCCCTCCCTACCAACCGTACGTACTGCAATCAACTGGATGTGACAGAAACTCGACACGTAGGTATTTGATTTATGAATACTTTTATTAACCGACCATACAACTTGACTTACTGAATAGAACTAACTACTTGGAGGGGGCAGATGAACCATCTACCTAGCCTAGGCAGAAACATAGAAGCTAACTCAACATCTACTACCTACTAGGGCATTTTTGAAAATTTCAACCCCAACCACCAACCAAATAGAAATGGAGGGTTGAAATTTTCAAAACGCCCTAGTTGGTAGTAGGTACCTATGGTTGGTAGGGAGGGATCTATAAAGAAGGGTGATCTATACAGAAAATGAGAAACCTTTGGGAAATGATTAGCAGTGTTTTTTTTTATTGACCTAAGTACCAACTTTTTTTACCTATTTTTTTACCTACCACACCATACTTCCTTCACACCTTCACAATCAAATTTATTAGGAAGAACTAGAAGCTTCACACTCGATTCGAAAAATAGACAGCTTCATATGGAAATTAGATTGCTGGTTGCTCAAAAAGCAAAACTGAATACAAATCGAAGAAATTGAACAGCGATCGCATTTTAGTCAGATAAAATTTGATCGGAGATTAGACCACTTTTGCGATTCACACTCATGATTCTGTTTTATCGAAGGAAAACCCCCTCGAAAGTACTCGTGGGAAGCGAACGGATTGTCCTGCAGAGCTCCGGGTGGCCTCAAAAACTTTTTAAAATTCAATACTATTTAAAATTGGTGAAAAAACGATACCATTATTTCGAGAGTTTTCGAGCTAGGGCACTCTTTGAAATTTCAACCCTTACGCGGCACGTAACTTTACAAAATTGTATAGAGTACTTTCTTACAACTTATCAATATGATATGTTACGTAACATAACGGGCATAAATTTGTCTAGAAAATAAAGTCGGTAGATAGATGAACAATGATAGCTTTGCCACTCCCAGATGGGCTGTCAAGAGATTTCAGTAAGATCATGCATTACAGATTTGGCGTTAACATTCAGATCTACACGATCAAACTGATAGTTCAGTACTATCCCAAATCAAACGTGCAATATTTCACTTATTCATTCGTTTTAAGCCAAAGATGAATTGATTGATAATTTTGAGAACATATCATAAAACCTTTAGAAAGACTTGCATGTGGTCGATGAAAAAATTCGTAGAGAACCATCACATGTTTGACCTCAAAAATGAGGGTACACGTCCAAGAGGGCGTCCCAGGGCAAGGTGGAGAGACGAGGTAGAGAGTGATATGAGGCAAATATAAGATGGAGTTGTTGTGGATTTCTGAGTCGTGGATGAACGTAGCTACGTTAGGGTCGATACGACTCGGGTTGGGTCCTCTTGAAATAAAAGGTTCTTGGATTTTTCCCTTTTTTAATTAGCAACAGTTTCACAGAACAACTTGTCTGCATCTTCAGGCTAAAAATATTCATAAAACAAAACAACGAAATTAATTAACTGTAAAAATGGAACAAACTTTAACAGTGTAATATAAAATGAAATTTTTCAGACAGTTCAACAATCTGATGTACTATATTAATACTTCATAATTTACCTTATATTCTCTAGTGTAGTATTCATAAATGTGGGTATAAAATTTTTTCCCATCAGTCTTATCAGTTTTATCAACCTCTCTTTCATCTGCTTCAGGCACTATTAGGTAATCAAAAATGTCTGCCAGCAGGCTGGAAGGAAAAAAAGGTAGGTAGGTATCTGTGAACAACAAGTGTTAAAAAATAAGTAACAGTAGTGTAGGTAGCTGGTATTCACTTTGAAATATAGTATCATATTACCTAATGGTTGGCTTAGGGAAGCCCAGACCACCACCACCTCCTCTGAGGGCATTCAAAGAGAGAGAAACAAGAAAAAAAAATTATGCTATGTTAAAAATTTTTCTCATTTTATGTGCTCTGTTGCCTCATTATTATTCAAAATTTCCCCACTGAATTGTGACTTATGTACAGAGGAATTGTGTATATTTTTTGACACTGAACAACAATTTTAAACTGGACAAGGTATGTACCTGTACATTTGCTGTAGGTACTTGTCATAGCTGACTCAGCCTAAGGTTAAACCTACCTGAGTTACTTTTGTTCTCTTATGTGGTTGCATACTTAACTTGAAATATGCCAATATGTTGTTATTAAGTAGCTAATAATTGTTTTTCAGTCGTGAAGATTTGCTAGAAATTTTCTGGATAGATTTTCTTTTCATCTTGTTTCTCTCTCTTTGAATGCCCTCAGAGGAGGTGGTGGTGGTCTGGGCTTCCCTAAGCCAACCATTAGGTAATATGATACTATATTTCAAAGTGAATACCAGCTACCTACACTACTGTTACTTATTTTGGAACACTTGTTGTTCACAAATACCTACCTATCTTTTTTTCCTTCCAGCCTGCTGGCAGACATTTTTGATTACCTAATAGTGCCTGAAGCAGATGAAAGAGAGGTTGATAAAACTGATGGGAAAAAATTTTATACCCACATGTATGAATACTACACTAGAGAATATAAGGTAAATTATGAAGTATTAATATAGTACATAAGATTGTTGAACTGTCTGAAAAATTTCATTTTATATTACACTGTTAAAGTTTGTTCCATTTTTACAGTTAATTAAGTTCGTTGTTTTGTTTTATGAATATTTTTAGCCTGAAGATGCAGACAAGTTGTTCTGTGAAACTGTTGCTATTTAAAAAAGGAAAAAAATCCAAGAACCTTTTATTTCAAGAGGACCCAACCCGAGTCGTATCGACCCTAACGTAGATAAGATGGAGTGATGACAGAACGGTTTGGAAACGGGCGGTTATTAAGCCAATGATCGATTGAGTCTGTAGTGCTACAAGAAGAAGACCATCACATGTCCAGTATCTTATCGGCACAAACCCTGCATGATTTTCAGGGTATTGACCACAGAAAGACCGAAATCTCAGAGTTTCAAAGCAACAGACCAAAGCCAGCTGTGATCTGATTACGAAAATCTTCGTATGGAACCTTCCTGGAGGCCAGCCTCTCACTAACTCAAACTTCGAGCGGGATCCGGCAAAAACAGGAGTCTATCAAGCGGAAGCACTGTTTTCACTTTCAAGGTTGAAAAAAAGAAAATGTTCTCCAAGATCAAAATTTTGACTCGCGATTACGTTTTAGGCCTTCTTGGACAATTTTTGTTTCATGTCTGTCTGTCTGTATGTTTGCAAATCCTTCGAGCAAAACTATACGAAGTTATTGTCCGATTTGGGTGAAATTTATGAGTGAACTGCAAGGTACTAAGAGATTGAAGTTTTGAGATTATCTGCTATACATCGGATCTCTATGAAAATTAACGCCCTCGGTCTGACGCTAGCCTCTGCACATGTGCAAACTAAAACTCTTCCAACAGCCATAAGTTATTTGTTTACATCCAAAAACGATGAAATTTTCAGGGATTGTGCAGGTTGGCGTGTAGATGATTTCTTGATAAGGAAGTTTCTATTTGATTTCGGTGGAATTTTCAGTGGTTGAGTAGTCGAGACTCTGAATGGTTCCCTACAAATGTCTTCGTCGTGTGATCATCAATTTTTAAGATAGTGCAAGGTGGTGTTACGTTCGTAATCGTTTATCGTTAATAAAAATTAATCTTCTTATTGTCTCGCCTTTGCCCGAGCGACATCCGCTCCGAGCGACCTGTCTGAACAGCTCGACAAACTCTCAGGTACCCCCTCTTGATTAAATGAGAACACGCCTCAGAACGACCACGCTGGTGGCCCGTGTATCTGCCTTCTGCAGGATTTTTTGTTCCGAGTTCGAAAAAACATTTAGTATTGCGTGTACTACTTTTGGTTTGTGCTGCAAGCTAGCAGGATAGAACGGCTGCCTACAGGGTACCATTGTACTTCCCGTCTATTAAGTATCAGGTATGTTTCTTATGCCAAATTTGCCTTACAAGCATGTGTTAATTTTTTCTCGAGTACTTAGTTGGAAAGTACCCAAGTACCCATAGTATTATTTTTTGGAATTTTAATTCTCAGGTGGTTTTTCTTGAGCTGCTTCGGATCTGAGAGCTCTGAACCTTGAATAGTATCTACCATTTTCATAAAACCCTACGTTTGTGGTGAGTTTTTTCAATTTTGTTTCACTATTTTCCCTTAAAATTGAGAGCTTTTATTAATTACCTGTGCCTAAGGCAAAATTGTATCACTGGAGGAGTTAGAAAACCTATGTTTTTTTTTGTCTTTTAGGGGTTTTTTTTCCCCCCTTGGTGTGGAGTTCCCATTCTCCCTCGCCCTGGAGTGAACAACACCTTGCCTTTTTGAATACTGTGGAGACTACTGCGTCAACCACCCGACACCTGCCAACCGTAGTTATAAGAAAAATTAGGAATTAGTATGTCCCCCCTTTGAATTTAGGAAATTTAGTTAATAGGTAAGGTCCCTTCCCCTCCCCTCTAGTTTAACCCTGTACTTCGCAACGTCTAATATACCATACGTGTTTTCTGTACAAATTCTAACAATATAGAACCTTTTTGAGTTTTACCACGTTTTTAGAGGGCCAAGTGCACATTTTAGGGGAAAAATAGAAACAAATCCCAACAGGAAAACTTCCAAAATTTGAGATAATAAACTCGTTACGTCTTTGGTTTAGACTGCGTAGAAGTTGTATTGGAGTACATTCACGTTTACTACTTTATCTAATTACTACGTCCAGCAAGTGAGAAGGTATAATAATCATACCTTGCTATTAATCATTATTTTATTTGCATCATTATTTTATTTTATGGATTTTTTTCTAACTGAAATAGAACGAAATACATTTTATTTAATAAGAGCTCTCATTTATATTTACTCACTATACCACAAGTGTTGAAAAATTGTTTAAATTTCAACATTTCAGAAGCTTTTATTCAATTTAACATGTTTTTGGAGGACCTAAAGTACACTTTGGGGGGGAAAATTTGAAAGAATCGCCGTGGAGATAATTTTGCCAAGTACAGGGTTAAGGCGGCAGTCGGGCGCTCTGAGGCGTAGGTTCAGGCAGTGAACAAATTAGGTAGGTACTTAATGAATATAAATACCCAAAGGTTCTTCCTTTTTTCTTTCCCATTCAATTTGGCACAGCCCAATTTATAATTCTCTTGTGGATTCGGAGAAACTAATTATAAACAAATTCAAAAGTAATTGATTTTTTTTGTACAATTTTCCCATGCCTACATTTCATGGTTTCACCTTGTTTTTTGCTACGGGGTTCCTTCTCAAAACCCATAAAAGAGAAGTGGCGCTCAACTATGAGATGATGATTTATTTATTTATTTATTTATTTTATCACTGTTTTGCAAATTTTCATGAATTTGGGTTTACCGAATAGAACCCACTCCACTGAGCGAAGCCAGGCCACCACTCAGGTGCGTACCAACTAAAATAGTTGTAACAGTACTTAAAGATTGAAGTTTGAGATTCTCTAATATGCATCGGATCACCCATACATTCGTGATATGGAAGGCACACTCTTATTCTTTTTTTTTCTAGCGAAAGCTACCAAGGATCCAGTAGCGAAGAATTCTTCGGAAAATATCAGGGGGCTAGGCCAACTACCTCCAAGTACTCGTTTAAGCGGTAATGAAACCTGCAAGATGAACCTGTTTTTTTAAACATTCAGTATAATTTTCTTCAACCGTAACAATAGAGTTACTGTAAATAACAGCGGGGGATAATAAACGTGATGAACCTGTGTTCCCCCCAGTAAATCTCAATAAAGGGCCAGAAACTGAGAGGATGGTTATTAAAAACGTTCCTGCTCGCTAGAAGATACATCAGAAGTCCAGGGAGGTTGGAAATAATACAGGAATCATGGCTACTTATCAGCAAGTACATACTCAACTAAGTACCCATATTCATTAAAAAGTTAATAACCGCCAAGCAGAAGCATCTCTACTCTATGTCTAGGTACGTGTTTGCAAGCACCGAGAAGGGATGCCGACGCGTTTTATCTCTTGACTGAGGTGAGGCGGTTCGCCGGAGGGAAAACCCGTCTTCGAAAAAATGTATTTTGCGGTCCGCCACCTTCGAGGCTTATATCAGGCGCGCTTCCGTCCGAATATCAAGCAGCTCCCCCTCTTCCCACCAGCCTATTTACATCCTTCATAAACTATCCCCCAGTTGAACCACGAGCTACTGAAGCCGCTCCCAAAACCCCTCCTTCGTGCAAACCCGCAATGTCTATTTCATCGAAATATCATTGTTTCTCAACTTTTACCAAATAAACTATTGCTAGTAATCGTTTTTTTTTTTTATTAATATATAACATTTTACTATGTATATACTCCCGCTCAAAATTAGAGCACCACCATCAATTTCTTCGTTTGTCCCCTTCTCTTTTCCCTAATCAAGTTTTTATCCAATTGCCATTGTTTGCGAACAAAGAAGGAAAAGGTTACCAAAAACGGCACAAATTCGAGAAAAAAAATGTTTCTAATAAATTAAAGAAAAATGAACTTCTAGTGGTAAAATGATAAAAATTGAAAATGTAAAAAAAAAGGTTTGAATTATGCTAGTGTAGCTTTTTATTGCTTAGTATTTCCTCCTTTAGCTCGGCTGAGGGCTTGAGCCTTCGAACCATGCCTCTAATCAAGTTTTGGATATCCTCCTGGGGGATATTGTCCCATTCCTACTGTTTCCAGCTGCTGAAGATTGTCTGATGGTAGATCTCTGACACGAATTCTTCTTTTCAGCATGTCCCAAACAAGCTCTGTCGGATTCATGTTTGGGCTCCTTGGTGGCCAGCCCAGGATACAAAATTTATAAGGGAAGAAGAAACAAACGAAAAAATGGATGGTGGTGCTCTAATTTTGAGCAGGAGTGTATATACCTATTTTGGAGTCAAATTAAAGGTTTTCAAACAAAACTAACGTTTTTCATTTCAAAATATAGGTTTTCCGAAACAAAATAAAGGTTTCCTATTTCAAAATACCTATAGGTTTTCCTTTTGAAAATAAAGATCTTCCATTTCGAAATAAAGGCTTTTTATTTTAAAGGTTTCTAGTTACAAATTGCCTCTTTTTATATAGCTTTTCCGCGTTAAATTAAAGGTTTTTCGAAACGAAATAAAGGTTTTCCTAAACAAAATATATGTTTTCTATTTCTATATACAGGTTTTCCATTTCAAAATAAAGATCTTCTATTTCAAAATAAAGATTGTTAAGGTACGTTCACAGTAGCGGACTGAAACTCGTGATGAAAACAAGACTAGGACAGCGTCTAGGTGGAGACTCAAAATAAACCCGAGCAAGTCGAATACTGTCACTTACACGTACAAAAAAGTGTTCAAAAACTACCCCTTGCTGTATCTGAACGTACCAATTCCCTCATCCACTTCTCATCGCTATCTCGGTCTAATTTTGGATCAGCGGCTAACTTTCCACGACCACATAACCCATCTGCTCAAAAAACTAAAAATCAGAACTAAACAGTTGAAATCATTACTCAATAACCCCAACGTTCAAACCCTCAATAAAGTTAGGATTTACCTGACTCTCATCCGCCCAATTTGGACTTATGCCCTCCCAATTTGGGGAACATGCTCGAAATCGGAATTCCGGAGAATCGAGCAGCAACAAAACGCAACCCTGCAACGCCGAATCATCCATACCCCACCTTACGTCAGAAACAACACCATCTACAACGACTTCAACATTCTCACTCCCACCGAACTCCTCATGAAGCATACCAGCACCTTCATCCGTACTAACCGTGAACATCTCAACCCACTAGCAGCAGAAGGTCTATCCCCTCCCCCTCCAATGCCACGATTGACTCGCCTTCGCTTCATATTTTGTAATTTTTTGGACGCTGACTAAGAAGCAAGAAGTGATAACCAATAGTACCGATTTTTAAAAAACAATTAAATGAATTGTAACTAGTGTAACCGGTACCAATTCTTCAATATGGTATGTTATGTAACATAACGGGCATAAATAAAGCTGTCAAAAAAAAAAAAAAAAAAAAAAGGACAGCCTGCCTGTCCATTCTCTATGGAGTTTGATATCCTATTCCTTATGCATGATGGAGGAGATTTCTGACGCACGCGTGCCTTCCTTCTTCGTGTAATCCTTATCGCGCGAGTGCATCCCTTCTCTATGTAGCATATTCTAGCAATCGATTCTCTTTGTACTCCTAATGTTTCGATCTTGCTTGGTGCAAAAATCTTGAGACATTTGAACATGGATAGTGACAGCGATTCTGTGATTGGTCCCGGCGACCCTCACCGTGGTTGAATTTCGAGCGTAAGTGTCAACATTTGGAAGGAGTCCTATCTCGTCGATGAACAGGAGTCAACCGAAAGTATTCCAAAGAACAAAAGGCAATTTGAAACGAGAAACCTATAAAATGTAAAAAGCCTTTATTTTGAAATGGAAGATCTTTATTTTGAAATCAAAAACCTACATTTTGAAATGGAAAGCATTTATTTTGTTTCGGAAACCCTCTAATTTGACTCGGATAAGATATACTTGAAATAGTTGTGCGATGAGATCAAGAGACAAATTTCAACCTTGCAACAACTCACGAAAGGCTGTTGTACATCTTGAAAATTTATTTATATCATAATAATGACGGAATTGGGATAAATGTAAGTTCAGCATTTTCATGTTTTTGATTATATTTAGATTATTATTATTATTCAGCCTGTTTGTAGGCACACTTAGGTTTCTAGGAGGTATTTTCATTGTCCACTTCCTCAAATTTATACATATTCACGTTTTTCCTAAATGAAAATTTCCAAAAAAAAAACAAAAAACAAAGGAGAATAGAAATAAAATGGAAGTTTATCGGAGAAGTGGATATTTTTATTAAACCTTTTTCATACTGAATTCAATTTTTCTTTACTTTGAATTAAACCTTTTTCACTGAGAATTGAACTTTTCCGACTTTCATTAAACTTTTTGGTTTATTATTTTCAATATAAGCCTTTAGAATCGAGCAAGAAAAAAAATTTTGACCCCCCCCCCCCTCCCTCAAAATTTGATGTTTTACGTTTCAAGGTACGTAGAATACGAAAATCGAATAAAAAAATTTCCGTCCGTCCGCCGTACGCCGTCCGCCGTACGCGGCACTTTTCTTAGCAAAACTGGACCGATTTGGTTCAAATTTGGTATATGGGCTCCATTTGGGGTCTAGTTGTGCCGCGAAGCTTTTGGTTGATGTAGGTCACTTCTAAGGGGTGAAAATTAAGGGTTGAAATTTTCAAGAGTGCCCTAGCTCGAAAACTCTCGAAATAAAGGTATCGTTTTTTCACCAATTTTAAATAGTATTGAATTTTTAAAAATTTTTGAGACCACCCGGAGCTCTGTAGGACAAACCGTTCGGTCCCCACGAGTACTTGAAGGTTTTCCTTCGATAAAACAGAATCATGAGTGTGAATCGCAAAAGAGGTCTAATCTCCGTTGAATTTTTAGCTAACCAAAACTCGATCGCTGTTCATTTCTTCGATTTGTATACAGTTTTGCCTTCTGCGTAACCAGTAATCAAATTTCCATATGAAGCTTTCTATTTTTCCAATCGAGTGTGAAGCGTTTAGTTCTTTCTAATATACTTGATTGTGAAGGTGTGAATCCAGTATGGTGTGGTAGGTAGTACCTAGCTGGTAGGTAAAAAAAAGTTGGTAGGTAAAAAAAATGTTGGTGGGTAAAAAACGCTGCAAATCATTGCTCAAAAGCTTCTTCATTCTTCAGATCACTGATCAGCTGAGTGAGCTCCGAAGCCATTTTCAATCCTATTGAATGAAAGTGCTCTTCCAGGCGTCTCCAGCATTCGAGGAGATCTTCTTCACTCTTCAGATCACTGATCAGCTGAGTGAGCTGCGAAGTCATTTTCAATCCTATTGAACGCAGGAAGCTGAAATTTGAGAGGGAAGGTCAAGGGAGAATACAGATGGTGGTAGGTGCTATTGATGGAGAACCAGTGATCTATACAGAAGGGTGATCTATACAGAAAATAATAAAACCTTTGAGCAATGATTTGCAGCGTTTGGTGTTTACATAAATCATTTTTGAGGTCGGTCCATTTTTTTGTTAAAAAGGTTTTTATTTTATTATTTTTCCATTTTTTTTTATTGTTGAAATAAAAAATGCATATTTTTCCTGCTAGAGCATGTTTTTGATAATATTTAGATTATTATTATTTTTCAGCCTATTTGAAGGTACACTTAGGTTTCTAGAAAATATCTTCGTTGTCCACTTCTTCAAATTTGTGCATATTCACGCTTTTCCTGAATAAAAATTTCCAAAAAAGGTTTAATTCAAATATTATATTAAATTTTTATTATTATATTAAATATCCAATAACCAAATGGTTTAATTCAAAGTGGAAAAGATTTGACTAAAAGGTTAAACCCCTTGTAACAGCCATTAATTCTCAATTTTCCATCCGAATCCGATGACATTTTCAACAATTGCACGTTTGTGACTCGAGATGGTTCCCTATGAAACCCGTCACTATCAGATAAATGGTAGCCACTGCGCATGCACCAGACGTGAAACACTTCTGGATGGTAATACAATCTGGATGGTTCCCTTTACATTTTTAGCTAATTAGAGATTGAGTTCTGAGATATTCTTCTACGCAACGAATGCTCTATAACATCGTGAAATGGATACGAGGAAGCTATGTGCCACTCCCACTTGGCAGACATTTTTCTCATATCTGTTGGCTGTAAATTTGCAGTTGAGGCAACTCACGTTTTGCCATATAATTGGTAGCATATTTTGGTGAAACAATATTGTATATTTTCCAGGTTCTAAAATCAAAATTTCCACTCGCAAGTTAAATTCGGTTTTCGACAAAAATATGTCCGGGGATAACAGCCAGTGAAATTCCTTACTCCCACGATTTCTACGTTTCGATCCGAATTCGATGAAATTTTCAGGGATTCTTCAGATTGGCATGTAGATGGTAAACTGTGAGGATAGTGCAAAGTACTTAGAGATTGATGTTTTGAGATCAACTACTATGCATCGGATCATCTATATAATTGGGTTATAGATACTAGGAAGCTATGTGCCACACCCAATTGTTTTTTGTCTCGATGTTATCCAGAAATATGCACACCTTTACCTGGTTATTTAAGAGAATGTTTTATGATCCGCTCTTACTTGAGAATTAGGTTGCGCCAAACTTATTTCAAAGAATGTTTTGGTTTGAAAAGCAAACCGTGAATAATTACTTAAGCAGTTCTTTTAATACACTTCAAATCTTATGTGTTGATGTTAAATGGTGAGTACATAATGGTAAGTACACAGGATTTTAATTAAATTTTTACATGCTCACTGAATTTTTCGTCGTATTCTTTCCAACATTCAAGCGAAGAACAGTAAATTCTGTTTTTTTTTCATCCTGCCAGAGTTTCAAGTGCATTAAAAGTCTTGGACAGAGCACCCCGGCGGGAAGCCTCTGGTAGATAATTATCCCGTTTCCCGTCTCTAATATTTTATACCTCTCGGAATTATGGTAGGCGGAGAGGGAAAGAGGTCGGGAATGTTTTCTCGCGAGAAAAAATATTTAGCGGAAAGCCGGCTGTGGGAGAAGTGCATCCGGCGCCACTGAGCCACGCTGCTTCTTCACGAGGTTCCACCAGAAAATTTTACCAAGCTTTTTCACTATCCGTTGGTTTTAATATTAGAGACTAGTAGGAACTGTATAAGAAGGCAGAGTGGAGTAGTTAAGCTCTTGAACCTGCCAGACTCAAGCTTGGTCTCTGATGAACTGATGACGGGGTGTACTTGAAACCAGTTTTCAATAAAGAGTATAAAACTGCTGAGGAGTTTTTTTTTCGTTTTGTTCATCCAGATATCAAGAAGTCCCTTTTGGGATTTGGTCGGTACCTATAGCTATTTGAGCAGACCAAAAGCCAACTTCCCTTGAATTAGTAACCTGGTTTTGAGTAGACTAGAAATTGATATCTCACCAGGTAACCTGGTTTTGATAGACCAGAGGCCATTCCTCGGTAACCTGGTTTTGATAGACCAGAGGCCATTCCTCGGTAACCTGGTTTTGAGAAGACTAGAAATTGATTTCTCACCAGGTAACCTGGTTTTGATAGACCGGAGGCCATTCCTCGGTAACCTGGTGTTGTGGTGACCAGTTCCTTCAAATTTCCATATCTTATCACCTTCAGCCAGCTCACCTTCTTTATTAGCACGAGGTAATAGTTAAATTCAGTCTGTCAGATCGACACAGGAAATTTGTCTTGTCTTTCGCCCAAATTTACTGTTAGTTAAAATTATAGCACGTGGTATCCATTTGTCCCAACCAAAGTATCCTCTGTCTACAACCTTCCAGATACTTCGATTTTAAATAACACCCACGATTTTCGCTTCCAGAAGATTGACGCCACACGCACCCCCCCCCCCTCCCCACATTCCCAACGCACACACCTTTGGCATAAATCACTTCAAATTTTTTGACAAATCAATTTTGACTTTTGGCAACTCAATATAAATTTTTAACAACACAATGTAAACTTTTGGCAACTTAATTTGAACTTTTATTTTGAATTTAAACTTCTTGCAAATCAATTATTTGAACTTTTGGAAAAACACTTTTAAACTATTGACAACACAATTTGAACTTTTGACAACTCAATTTGAACTTTTGACAACTTAATTTAAACTTTTGACAACTCATTTTGAACTTTTGACAACTCAATTTAAACTTTTGACAACTCAAATTAAACTTTTGACAACTCAATTTGAACTTTTAACAACTCAATTTAAACTTTTGACAGCTCAATTTGAACTTTTGGCAATTCAATTTAAATTTTTGACAACTCAATTTGAACTTTTGGCAACTCAATTCAAACATTTGACAACTCTATTTGAACTGTTGACAACTCAATTTAACTTTTAGTAAAATCAGATTGAACTCGAGGCAACTCCACTTGAACTTTTGGCAACTCAATGGGGAATTTGCCTCACATTTTTTTTTCGAATGAGGGTTTATTCTTATGGAATAAAACCATAGTGAGCTGCTCGAAAACGCATCCAAAAAATTTAGAGAATTTAAGGAAGATGGAAATTTTAAATGTGGTGGCAATGTGTAAGAGGCAGCCATGTTTGAAACGTAAAGGATATTCTACCAATCTGACTTCAAAGGAGGTTCTGTGGCGCTTACCACAGAAGCGGAACATACACGAACTTTTAGCTTACAAGGAATAACACAAGAGTGCGCCGCAAACTGTCAGGAAGAACCTAGACACAAAAGTGACCAAAAGAAACAATATTACTCACTTTTTTAGGACGTCCCACAGTAAGACTTGGGCGTCCTTATGCGATCGATCTGGGGTGAAGGAAGACAACACTCAACAGAAAAAAAAATAACCACACAGTAATCCGTTTTAGACCATTCTGAATCCAAATCCGCGAAAAAAAACCATAGGTGTATGTCTGTGTGTGTGTGTGTGTGTGTGTATGTGTGTGTGTGTGTATGTGTGTGTGTAACAAAATCTTGTGTACTCTGCACAGGCCTTAGTTCTCAACCGATTTTCCTGGTTCTTTTTTTGTTCGTCGCGGAAAACTATCTAGTTGTGCACTACGTCGCCGGAATTTCGAATTTTGCCTTTTAAGGGGGGGAAAGGGGGGGTTAATGCTCGAAAAACGTGCGTTTTTGGGCATAATCTTGTGTACTCTGCCCAGGCCTTAGTTCTCAAACGATTTTCGTGGTTCTTTTTTCGTTTGACGCGTAATACTATCTAGTTGTGCACTACGGCGCCGGAATTTTGGATTTTGCTTTTTAAGAGGGGGAAAGGGGGGGTTAATGCTTAAAAAACGTGCGTTTGCGTGCATAATCTTGTAAACTCTGCCCAGGCCTCAATTTCCAACCGATTTGCGTGTTTCTTTTTTTGTTTGACTCAAATAACTTCCGAGTTGTACATGATTTTACCAGAGTACCAAAATTCGCAAGGGGAGGGGGTGAGTGGGGGGATAATATTCACAAAATATCCGATTTTTCAATATTTTGGTTCCTTTACTGCTTACTAATTGTACCCAAGCTTTGAAATTGAAGAAAAATTCTCATTATACCTCCGAATTTTCATGAATTATTCTCTGTACCACCATGGAACTAATAGTGGTGCCACCATGGTGCCATGATGCCATAAACCGCTTATTTCGTGGTTTTTTTTTTTTGTGTTTCACCTTGAATACGGATGTGAACTTCGACGGACTGCCTACCAAAACTAACAGATGAAAGTTCAATGTTACGACGTATTTCCGCTTTGGTGCCAGACTGGCACCATTGTTGGCGTTGGGGTGGAGGGGGGGGGGGGGGTGAACTCGAATTCGCATGTTGGGTATCGTAGATCATGGATTTTAAAATGCTCTTCAGATTCGAGGCTCCCATGCCGCTAGAAGTGTTAAGGTGGATAATGGTGGGGGGGGGGTCAGTATTTCTTGCCTAAAGTAATGAATAAATTACATCGAGTGAAATAGTTTTATCGCTTACCAACTGGTTGAACTGATCTAATGCTTATCCAATGGGACGTCCCCTGGAATGCATGCATTACTAAACAATATGTTTACAATACGATTCTACCTACTAGTTTATCAAGCATTATTAGTCTTCATCTTCTCTTATTTAGTTTCAAGATTTGAATCACATTAAACTAGTAGCCATTTCACTGGATCGTTTTGTGTGGCGGTGCTAGAACTCTGACTGTTGTCGGAGTTGTTTTCGCGTCGCTTTTTTTTCGTATGACGTCAACAATATTCCTCGATTTTCGCGGTGTTTTGTAACAGAGGTTCACTTGTTTAGGCATTCTCTCCTACGGTAATTTTTTTCCCTTGGTTATTCCTAGTGTTAAACGTTATTCTAGGGCCCTATTATAGGATTTGACTTGAAATTCCAGAATCTAAAATTGAGGCAAATTCCCCATTTAAAGTTTTGACATCTCAATTTAACCTTTAGTCAAATCAATTTGAACTTTTGGCAACGCAATTTAATCTTTTGACAAATCAATTTGAACTCTTGGTCAAATTTTCTTTTTGCCAGTCCTTATCCGACTTTTTTACACCCAAAAATGTACAATAAATGTTTTTCTCACCTGTTAAAAATAAAATAAAATAGAAAATAAACACCCTGGTTTGCTTTTCCCTTCACGAGGAGAATTCTTTTACAAATCAGTCACATAAGGGCTTATAATACACCAAAATACCAGGATGTAGATAGAGGAGGAGTCTAGTAACCAAACAAGGATTCCACGTCTCTTTGCTTACGAGTTCTAAGGCAGCGGAATCATTGTTCACGGTGAATAATGATCAATAAAGTTCGATTATCAAACTGATCTTAAGTATTTTAAATGTTACGAGTATAGCTACTCAAGGGAGTTTGTACCGAATTATAGCTCAAGCCAGTGTTATAACATCCAATCGCAAGTTCAAACGAACAGCAACAAACATCCGGGATCCTCGTATAAAATGAGCCAATAACCAGAGATTATAGTTGAAGAAAAAATAATATACCAACAAACTGATAATAAAATAATTTCATGTAGGAACGTACTGCCCTATGTCGGCCACGAAATGTTCGGTAGGAAAGCCTCGACGCTGACCCTACTTTGACATCTAATGTCAAAAACAAATTCTTGTTCGGCTGTGAATACCCGAGACAACCGCCGGCGCCCTTCAATGCCAAAAGCCAATCAAGCCTGTGGGAAAATTGTCATTTTCCCCGAGAGGCTCGGGGTTACATAGGCTGAAAACACCTTCCATCTTCCACTAAACTTTCCTCCGGGGTCTGAGAGTCACGTAAGAGACTTTCCTTCCCAAAGTGAAATTTAATTTGAGAACCAAAGGAAACTTGTGTCCGATCCGCAAACTTGATAAAACAGCCGACGCACCCACCGCACAACTTGGCTGCTTCCCTCAGTTTTCTAGGCTTTTCGAACTCAACTAATTATTTGCAGTTTAATAATTTCGGCGCTTTTATTTCGTTATAAACAAAATCCATTCAGTGAACACTATTTTAAATGAATATTCCATGTTTATCTAAAAACGCTGCAAATTATTACACAATGGTTTATTATTTTTCTATATAATCGTCTATAAAGCCACCAACCATCCGGAGATTAGACCTCTTTTGCGATTCACACTCGTGTTTCTGATTTATCGCACGTTTATTATTTTTATGGTTTATTATTTTATCATTTTAATGGTTTATTATTTTTCTATTTAATCGTCTATAAAGCCACCAACCATCCAACATGAAGAAAAATACTTGGAAAATGTCACCCCACGCATATTTAAGCAAAAACCTCTTTTTTGGCCGGTTATTTGCCCATAACTTCTATACGAATTAAGCGATCGGAATAGTTCGACGTTAGGACCAACTAGACCCCAAATGGAGTCTATGTGCAAAAGAACGGGTTTTTTAGACCGATTCTAAGGCCTTTTATGGCCAGGGGCGTCGCGTGATAATATTCGTCAAGCAAACAGCTAGGCTGCAAATTATTACACAAAGGTTCATTTTTTTCTGTATTGATCACGTCCCAGCAAAGAACTCAGCTTTGCTATTGTCACCGCCTACCAACGATGTTTTACCTTCACAATCAAGTTTATTTGGAAGAATTAAACGCTTAACACTCCACTGGAAGAAGTAAAGAATTCCTTCGTTTAGAAATTTGATTACTAGTTGCTAAGGAAGCAAAACCGAGTACATCCCAAAGAAACGATCGGCGAACGCATTTTGGTTAACTAAAATTTGAAAGGCGATCACGCCTCTTTTGCGATTCATACTCGTTTTTCTGATTTATCGTAAGTCCAACACTTAAGTTCTCGTGGGGAGCGAACAGTTTGTCCTACAAAGCTATGAGTAGTCTCATTCGATTCTAAAAATTCAATGGTACAATCTTAAATTTGTGAAAAAACAATACCTTCATATCGAGAGTTTTCGAGAGAGGGTGCCTTTGGAAGTTTCAGCCCTTCCGTTTCACCGTTTAGAAGTGACTTAAATCAACCAAAAGCACAACTAGACCCCAAATGGAGCCCACATACCAAATTTCATCAAAATCGGTCCATAATAATTTAGGAAAGATCCGCGGACGGACGGATTTTTTTATATATTCGATTTTCAAAATCTCACGTACCTACTTACCTGCCACAAACGTAAACCATCAAATTTGAGGGTAGTCAAACTTTTTTCTTGAAAATAATAAACCAAAAAAGGAGACTCTGAATTTAGACCTAATAAGATGTGAAACCTTCATTCTACAATGTTTTGCAATTATTTCCTAGTGTCTATCAACAAGAAAAACGATTAGGTACAGTGAAATACAGTAAAATTGGGAACGGGACACCAGTCAACGTCAAACAGCTGCTATTTGCGGCGGCGAAAAAACGAACTGCTTTCCTTCCTTGAGATAATGTGGGTGGATGGATATGTTATGTCTTCATGCGTGGGCTAATTAGTATCCATCGCTCATCTTCCAAGTTTCTCTGCATTCAAGGTCACGAAACAGTTTTCTGACTGTTTGCCATGGTTCTTAGTGTGGTAGTGGGGGTATAGCAATACTTGATACCGCGCTGACCCCCCGCCACCCCGCCGATCGTCGCCTCTCACTCTAAACAGTCCCGAAAAATTCATTTGTTTGAACTGCTTGCCTTGATCGCCAGGCACCGCGTATCATCCGCAATCATCTACATTACCGACCTCTCCAAGTCTCTGGTGTGTTGCGGGTTAGTATCCAGGGCAAAATACGTACCTACTTTCTTATTCCATTCTCCTATTTAATCTAACTTCCTTGATAATAATGAAATAGTCCCTAAATAATATGAAAGTTTAAAAATCAGCTAAATATTACTTACAAAAAATGGAAATATAGGAGAATCTCAACAAAAATTAATTTATTTATTTTGCCTATTTGTAGTAAGGCAAACAGTGTTTGCTATGTTTGCCTGGAGGAGGCGCCACTGTTTATGGCCCGGACGGCGGACGGACATTGCAAATTTGGATTCTACGCACCTTGAAACGTAAAGTGACAAAGTTTGAGGGGGTGTTATAAAAATTTTTTGCGATACGATCACATAGGCTTATTATTAGAAATAATAAACCAAAACTACTGGTAATGTTTGAAATTCATGAGGAACCTTACCTTCCTCGCAATCTTGTTACTGTTTTAGGCCCGGAAGATATTGTCGATACTTTAAGAAACGTTGCTAATACCGCAATTAGCTAGTTTATGAGCCCACTACCCTTATAGTTTTGCTACCAGTAATCAAATTTCCATATGAAGGAACCCTAATTTTCGAATCGGGAGTGAAGCGTTCATTTCTTCCAAATAAACTCGATTGTGAAGGTAATTATGTAGGCACCTATGTAGGTAATTATGTAGGGTTTTTTATTAGGCAACTATGTAGGTAATTATTAGGTTATTATGTGGGTTTTTTATTTATTTATTTTTATTTATGGCGTGCCCCCTCCGTCACAAAAGACATTTTGTCTTTGAGGGGAGTTGGGGGGAAAGAAATAGGTACCTATGTATGTAGGTACCTATGGTTGGTAGGTAACAACGCAACAAATAATTTCACAAAGGTTTATTATTTTCCTGTATAGATCACTCTTCTGCAAAGATCACAGCTTTACCATTATCACTATTTATTTTTTTCTGTTTTTTACCTACCAACCATTAGTACCTACTACCTATACCTACTAGGGCATTTTTGAAAATTTCAACCCTTCATTTCCATTTGGTTGGTGGTTGGGATTGAAATTTTCAAAAGTGTGCAGGTAGCAGGTACCTATGGTTGGTAAGTAAAAAACAAAAAATAAATAAATAGTCAAAGCTGTGATCTTTGCAGAGAGTGATCGATACAGGAAAATGATAAACATTTGTTAAATAATTTGCAGCGTTTTATTTTTCAGGTAAGTACAATTATTATAATTTTCTACAATTCATCCAAAAATCTTCATCCAAACCAAAGTTATGGCCAAACCTAAGTCAGCAACGTCCTGCAGCTAAGCTAGGAGCGTCTCCTTCTAATTCGGCGGAAATATCTTCTAGACGTTTTCTTCGCACATTTTCCTCTGATCTGGTTTCCTTTGAGTTGTGTAAGACCTCGTGTAAGCACAGACTTTCAGGTCCTTTTGAACAGAGGGCATACAGGGGGTCTTCATTGGATGACAAGCCATGGAAGAATGTAGCCCAAATTGCCTTCTACATATTTTCAGCATAGTCTGCGTTCCTCCGCATAGCAATCATTCTATAGATTGTAAACATTGCCCCTTTTCTTCAAAATACCTTTAGATTTGGTAATTTTTACTCGCAAAGACCAAAAGAACACAAGTCGAAATCCAAAAGACAAAACTCGTATCAGCCAAGAAATAGATACTTAATGTGTGTAATTTTGAAGTGACTATAACGTAGAAGGAAGGTTTCCCGAAGAGGAGAACAACATTGTGAAAACAACGCTACATTGAAAAATCTTCTTGAAATTCAAGAACTCAAGACTCAAAACTTGAAACGTAAACCAACAAACGTAAACCAATTTTGAGGGGGTGTTAAAAACTTTTTTTTCTTGGACGATTCCAAAGGTTCATTATTGAAAATAATGAACCAAAATTAACCCTAAACATAGTCTCTGGCAGAAAACTGCACCCAATTTTGGTTTATTATTTTCAATAATGGCCAAATTTTTATAAAAATTTGGCCGTCCGTCCACCGAACGCTGCACTTTCCCCACTTAGCATTGACCGATTTTGATGAAATTTGGTATGTAGGCTCCATTTGGGGTCTAGTTATGCCCCAAAGATTTTGGTTGATGTAGGTCACTTCTAAGGGTTCAAAAATAAATTTTGAAATTTTGAAAACGCCCTAACTCAAAACATTTGGTACAAAGGTATTGTTTTTCCATAAATTTAAGATTCTATAGAATTTTTAGAATTTTTTGAGACCACGCGGAGCTCTGTAGGACAAACCGTTCGCTCCCTACGAGAATTTAAGGGTTGGACGTACTATAAATCAGAAACACGAGTGTGAATCGCAAAAGAGGCCTAATCTATGTTCAAATTATAGCCGACCGAAATACGATCGATGTTTTTCTTCATGTTGGATGGTTGGTGGCTTTGCAGACGAGTGATCTATAGAAAAATAATATACCATTGTGTAATAATTTTCAGCGTTTTTCTAATTGAGCTAGAACTTTGTTGAACGATTAAAAGTTAGATTGAAAGTGTTGGTAGAACAAGTGGTAACAATTTCTGCTTCCTACCTTTTATGGTTTAGAAGATAATGGGACCAATCGTGAGATAGGAAGTTAACACAGACCGACCCTCCCTAATATCATTGTTGTCTACTAGGGAGATAAATTACGAAGGTACTCAATTCCAATTAGGTAGGTGCAAAGCTAGCAGTACTCGATCGGAAACAATCGGAATGATCGAATTGTAAAATAAAACCTCTCTCACACCTCGCTAATAATATGATGATTCCCTCGGGCATTTGATAGCACAAAGTGGATTCGAACGGAAAACAGGTCGGCAAAAGTTGTATTAGCCGTCATTGTGAATGTTTTTGAAGCGATATTAAATTCCCTTGCCACTTGAAGGGGCTTACTCGAGCGAATGATGTAATAAAGTCTCTCCACCACTGTCGAATGAAACTTTTCCAGAGGATTTCCCCGGTTCATTGTTTCAAACTCACTGTTTCCTCCCCCTTCGATGTTTTCATCGGTTGGTCATGCCAGGGAAATATTTACACAAATTTGGTCAGTCTTCTCTAAACCATAAGGATTTAATTTAAATATTTATGGATTTCAATGAAAACTTGAAATCAAGTACCGATTGAGTGATTGGTACGGAAAGTTATCGGCCTCTAGTGGGTGACAACTACAAAACGCGGTAAGCAAGGGACCTGTGAGGTACCATCATGATGTTTCCCGGGTGTAGTGTTATGTGGTCGTTGTTAGAAACCGGGATTCTTCAAAATGAATCGATTTAAAACGTATCGGTATTTTAAAAAATAATCTACAAAAATCGTATCCCTTTTGCTTCAGAGTCTACCAAGGTAGCGGAAGCTTTGTCTACACTTTTCAAGGGTGAAGAAAAAGTTCTCCAAAATCAAAATTTTCGCGTTTTACGTTTCAGACCTAAACAATTTTGGTTCCGTGTCTGTCTGCCTGTCATGAAATCCTTGCCACAGCCATAACTTCTACATTTCCCATCAAATTTCCATTAAATTTTCAGAAATTTCGTAAGTTGGGGTGGAGATAGTCATCTATGATAATCAAGGCCTACAAATTGAAAGTA
Source organism: Apolygus lucorum (assembly GCA_009739505.2). Lineage (NCBI taxonomy): Eukaryota > Metazoa > Arthropoda > Insecta > Hemiptera > Miridae > Apolygus > Apolygus lucorum. The sequence continues at coordinate 49,223,607 of CM019179.2, forward strand.
TTTTGTGCGCATGCGCAAACGTGAAATCCTTGTAACAGCCATAACTCCTACATTTTCCAACAATATTCAGAGATTATACGGATTGGGGTGGAGATGGTCCCCTATGAGGGTAGTGCAAGGTACTTGGAGATTGATGCTTTGAGATCAACTACTATGCATCGGATCATCTATTGGGTTATGGATACGAGGAAGCTATGTGCCAAACCCACTTGGCAGAATTTTTTACTCACTCGCATTACCTGTAACTCTTGGATTCATTGGAAAATTGGGAACTACTTTTTTTTGTCGACTTTCGGATTCCTCCTACCCGTCCCCCTGGGCGCTCAAAGTTGCGCAAACCAACGATTGCACCCAAAATCAGAAAACCGCAAGTGTGGCACATGTTTTTTCTTTATTTTTCGACGCTGAATCACGTGGTGGTATCCATTTTTGAATTTGATTGGAATTTTTGAAATGGCGGCCGGTTGTTTTTAGCTAAAAGTTGTTTTTTTTTCGTTTTTTAAAGAAGGAAATTTCATTTATTTTTTCTTTTAACTTCGCCGTAGCCGGTCCCCAGCCCGGTTGAGAAAGAAGAAGGGAAAGAAAATAACATCATTTAGCTCGTCTATCCGGGAACCGCTCGGCGTAAACTCGAACTGCTCTTCTCAAAAAAGAGCGATTTATCGCTAAAAACAACCGAATTTTCGACCGCCATTTCGAAAATTCCAATCAAATTCAAAAATGGATACCACCACGTGATTCAGCGTCGAAAAATAATGATAAAACATGTGCCACACTTGGGGTTTACGAGAATCCATATTTTGCGCAATTTGGTAGTTGGGCGACTTTGCGCGCTCATGGGACGGGTTGCGCGCAACCGAAAAAATCGAAAGAAGGGTCTAAAATTCATGAAATTTTGCGTAGAATCCAAATCTGAAATAAAAAATGGGGGGTCTCATTTGAAATAACGAAGTTGGTGTGCGTTGCGCACGATTTGCGCAATGCGCAATGTGGTCATATTTGAGATCCTTGGAAAAAATCATGAAGATTCAAAAGAAAAAAAAAATACCACTATCTGGACGATTTTAGCAGGGGGGTGAACAACTTTTGAGACACCCCGTATAGTTCTATTTTTCTTCCTCGATTCCGGTGGTTCATTGTTAAAAATAATAAACCAACAATGGGCTTCAAAATCAAAATTTCCGCTCGCATTTCACGTTCCCGAACAATAGCTCTGTTATGATTACGAGGATGCCACTAGGCAGACGTTTTCAATTAAGAGTGAAATGCGATCTACCATTAACCTTTGGAGAAACGCAACCATCGAAAAACGGAAAAGCGACACCAGGTTCTCCAAAAATCGATATCAAGAACAATCTCAAGGCGAGATCTCTTGCAGTATCGTTTTACAACGAATTTCGCCCGCAACCAGTCTCTTTATTTTGGGGAAAAGGGGGAGAGCCGAAAGGGTTCACCATTGAAATTCAAACTAACCGACAAGGGGTTTTCGCGACTCTGACCTGCGGGAAAGGCTGAATTGCAAATGAGTTTTTGTTCTTTGTCGACCGGAATGAGATAGGGGACTCGGAGGAAGATATTATAAATAACACCGGGAAAAGATAGTCGAGGCTCGAGCATTTTTCTCATTGTAGGGTTTTCGGGACTTGAAACGAACTTCTTATTCCCCTGATGACGGGGTAATTTCAGCAATATTTTTCTTTATTTGAGATAAACTTGATGGAGTACTTCCGTCACATTCATAGATATAAATCGACTCGTTGCTTCCGAGATTTGTGCTAACAATTATTTGATTAAATTTAGATTGTCATCATACCGCCAATTGACGGGGTGAGGAAGCAATAGTGCTCACCCTATTAGCCAGAATTTTTTGTTTCCGAGTCTACCAAGGTAGAAAAATGTTCTTCAAAATCAAAATTTCTCTCGCTTTTTACGTTTTAGACCTTCCTGAACAATTTTGGTTCCGTGACTGTCTGTCATAAATTCCTTGCCACAGCCATAACTTCTACATAGGTATCTCATCCGATTTCGATGAAATTTTCAGGGTTGTGCGGGCTGGCATGTAGAAGGTCCCCTATGAAAATCTTCACCGCCGGACTGCTTGGAGCCGCTGCGCATGCGCAAACGTGAAATCCTTTCCACAGCCATAACTTCCACAATGGGGTATTTCAGTCAATTTTTTTTTTTTTTTTTTTTTTAAGAGTAAGGCTCAGGAATAACGGTAATCGGGTCTGTTCGTCGAGAAAATGTTTTTAAAACGCTGCAAATCATTGCTCAAAGGTTTATTATTTTCTGTATAGATCATCCTTCTGTATAGATTACTGGTTCTCCATCAATAGCACCTACCACCATCTGTATTCTCCCTTGACCTTCCCTCTCAAATTTCAGCTCCTGCGTTCAATAGGATTGAAAATGGCTTCGGAGCTCACTCAGCTGATCAGTGATCAGAAGAGTGAAGAAGATCTCCTCGAATGCTGGAGACGCCTGGAAGAGCACTTCCATTCAATAGGATTGAAAATGGCTTTCGAGCTCACTCAGCTGATCAGTGATGTGAGGAGTGAAGAAGATCTCCTCGAATGCTGGAGACGCCTGGAAGAGCACCTCCATTCAATAGGATTGAAAATGGCTTTGGAGCTCACTCAGCTGATCAGTGATGTGAGGAGTGAAGAAGATATTCTCGAATGCTGGAGACGCCTGGAAGAGCACTTCCATTCAATAGCATTGAAAATGGCTTCGGAGCTCACTCAGCTGATCAGTGATCTGATCAGTGAGCAATGATTTGCAGCGTTTTTTACCTACAAACATTGTTTTACCTACCAATTTTTTTTACCTACCACACCTACCTATTGGTAGGTACTACCTACCACACTATAATGGCTTCACACCTTCACAATCAAGTTTATTAGAAAGAACTAAACGCTTCACACTCGATTCGAAAAATAGAAAGCTTGATATGGAAATTTGATTACTGGTTACGCAGAAGGCAAAACTGTATACAAATCGAAGAAATGAACAGCGATCGCATTTTAGTCAGATAAAATTTGAACGGCGATTAGACCTCTTTTGCGATTCACACTCATGATTCTGTTTTATCGAAGGAAAACCTTCAAATACTCGTAGGGACCGAACGGTTTGTCCTACAGAGCTCCGGGTGGTCTCAAAATTTTTTAAAAATTCTGTACTATTTAAAATTGGTGGAAAAACGATACCTTTATTTCGAGAGTTTTCGAGCTAGGGCACTCTTGAAAATTTCAACCCTTAATTTTCACCCCTTAGAAGTGACCTACATCAACCAAAAGCTTCGCGGCACAACTAGACCCCAAATGGAGCCCATATACCAAATTTGAACCAAATCGGTCCAGTGTTGCTAAGAAAAGTGCCGCGTACGGCGTACGGCGTACGGCGGACGGCGGACGGCGTACGGCGTACGGCGGACGGACGGAAATTTGTTTATTCGATTTTCGGATTCTACGTACCTTGAAACGTAAAACATCAAATTTTGAGGGGGGGTTAAAATTTTTTTCTTCTTGCTCGATTCCAAAGGCTTATTATTGAAAATAATAAACCAAAAATCAGAGAAGCTAAGGAAAGTTGAAGATTTGAATGGTGTGACGTAGCTAGCAAATCGTGACGTAGCTAGCCAACTGTCTTTGAAAAAAGTATCCATGCACAGAAACCCTTGGAGGACGTCTTGGATACTACAAAACACTACTCACACACGCGCACGGCGTAGTCCTTGCCTAGTGTGTGTGCATTTATAGCGGCCCGCCTTTTTCAAACGTGTGATCTCTTTAATTAATTTTTCTACCACATGTTATAGTATCATTGGGCTTAAAGTTGTAGTATATAGGTTTTCAAGGGTGCTGAATCCAAATTTGAGGTCAAAAACCTGAATTTCCGACCCACCGAAATACCCCATTCTCTTCCAATTTCAATGAAATTTTCAGGGATTGTGCGAATTGGCGGGTAGATGGTCCCCTATGAAAATCATCACCACTGGACAGATAGTAGCCGCTGCGCATGCGCAATTGTGAAATCCTTGCCACAGCCATAACTTCCACTATGGGGAATTAGCCTCACAATTTTTTAATTTTTTTTTTTTATAAAGAGGGTTCACTGATATGGAAGAAAACCATAGTGCTACTCGAAAATGCATCCAAAAAATTCAGAGAATTTAAGGAAGATGGAAATTTAAATGTGGGAGGGGGGAGGTTTGAGACGTGACGAGTTTCCCCTTACGACAGCAGTGCTACCTCTGATAGCGCACATGAAACAACTAGCTTACGTGATCGAACTTACCAGTGTGTCGCGAACTGGCAGAAAGAAGCCTGACATAATAGTGACAAAAAGAAGCAATTTTACTCACTCTTTTTTACGATACGATTCTACCTATTAGTTTATCAAGCATTATTAGTCTCCACCTTCTCTTATTTAGTTTCTATATTAGTTAGTTTTGATATTTTAATCACATTATTTGAGTGGATCATTTCATGTGGTCACGAGGGCGCCTACGACTCTACCTGTTGACATTCTCTCACACTATTTGCAGAGCACGTTGAGGAACCCTGGGGAGTGACGTAATCAGTTTTCCTCGATCTTTGCGGTGTTTTTTGACAAAGCTTCACTTGTATAGGCATTTTCTTCTACGGTAATTTTTTTCTCTTGAGTATTCCTTAACGTTATTCTAGGGCCCTATTATAGAATTTGACTTAAAATTCCAGAATCTAAAGAGACAAATTCCCCACATCCTCGTCCGATTTCAATGAAATTTTCAGTGCGGGTTGGCGGATAGATGGTCCTGTGTGAAAGTCCTTGTCTCCAGACTGATAGTAGTCACTGCGCAGGCGCAAAAGTATATTTCCTAAGATACCCTTTGCCGTGCCTGTCAGAGTGGAAATGAACACTTGTATCATGTAGTGCAGCAGTTTCCACGAACTCATGGAGGCCGCATCCTACGTCATGATGAGGTCATCAAGCAGAAAGCAGGTGCCTTGTCATCTAGCGGCTGGGATGTTGAAAGGGAGAGACTGTATCACATGCCAAGTGACCAGGGTAAGAAGCCCGACATCGTTGCTGTCAAGCCCGACAGGTATCCTGGATGTCCAAGTTGTTAATGGCAGCATGGACATGGAGCAGACCTGGCGGGCTAAGATAAGAAAGTATGATAGAGATGATTTACGGCAAGCAGTGTCAGAGCTAAAAGGAGTGGAACCCAAAAACATCAGGGTGATGGCTGCGACCTTGTCGTGGCGCGGAGTGTGGTGCGGGAAAAGTGCCACGGAGTTGCGCGAGTTGGGCATCTCAGTAGGTGTACTCCGTGGTGTCACCAGACGCATACTGCTCGGCTCATGTTTAAACTGGTGGTCATTTTATAGAAGCACTTCCCTTCATCCCTTTCTCCCACCCCCACCTTCCTCATCTTCCTTTATCCCTAGGGCCGTCGTCGGGTGAGTCCTGGGCATCCTCCCCATTATATTTGATTTATTTATTTATTTTCTTTTATGGCGTGCCCCCTCCGTCAAATAGACCTTTAGTCTTTGAGGGGAGATTTGAAAAAAAAGAAAAAAAAATTACAGTCATAATTTTCACATTTTCCATCTGATTTCGATGAAATTTTCAGGAATTATGGGGGTTGGGGTGGAGATGGCCCCCTATGATAATCTGCACTTGTCTCCAGTATGCTGTGCTCCTACCCAGCGGAGTGGACGTCAAACTTATGTAGTCAAGGAAGGATGTACGTTTGAACCAGTTTTTGGAAAATCACCACATTCAGGTTTTCCTGATGGTAAGTGCATATAGCAGTTGCCGGGTTTTAGACTTCCATAACCTAAACAAACACTATTCATAAGGTAGCCTCCAAATACGAGGGTGGATCAAATATAAACGGGACTCTGACCTCTGAGCGCCGACGGTTGACAGAAGCGGGCCCGTCACTTCGAGATTGTTTGAACAGGTTCATTAGAAGGTGGATGAGGGGGGCGTCTCCCCCTTTACAACCTTTCATGAGTAGTTATCGCGATGTCTGAACAAAAGGTGCCCGTTTCCATTGAGCAACGAATTATCATAAAATTTCTTACCCGTGAAAGAGTCAAACCTTCGGAAATTTTTCAAAGGTTGACTGCCCAGTTCGGGGACCAAACCTTCTCTAGAACCCGTGTGTTTGCCTGGCACAAAGAGTTTCAGGATGGAAGAGAACGAGTAGAGAATGAGGAACACGATCGTCGTCCCCGGAGCAGCATTACGGATGAGAACATTCAAGCGGTTCGTGACATTCTTGAAGATGATCGACGTGTGACTGTCTCCGAAATCGCTGAGCAGGTAGGGGTAAGTTATGGGAGCTGCCAAACGATCATTACAGAGCACCTAGGATTCCGTAAAGTGTGTGCCAGATGGGTCCCTCGCCTTTTGACTGCAGATCAGAAGTTGAGACGTTTGGAGGTCTGTCAGAGGCTTTTTGCAAGGTTTGAGGAAGAAGGGGAAGCATTTTTGGCTAGCATCGTCACCTGCGACGAAACATGGGTCCATCATTACACACCCGAATCGAAGCAAGCCAGTATGGAGTGGCGGAGGAAGGGGGAGACAGCCCCAGTGAAAGCAAAAACTCGACTGTCTGCTGGCAAGGTCCTTGCAACTGTTTTTTTCGACTATCGAGGCGTTTTGCTCATTGATTTTTTGCATGAGCGAAGAACAATCAATGCTGCCTACTATAATAGTAGCTCACAATAATTGTGAGCTGCTGACTCAGGTGAGGGCTGCATATCGCAGCAAAAGACGGAATTAACCAATTCGTGACGTCATCCTCCTCCACGACAATGCAAGGCCCTATACTGCAGCTCTAACTGTTCAAAAATTGGAAGAAATGCATTGGACTCCACTTGATCATCCTCCCTACAGCCCTGACCTATCGCCCTGTGATTTTCACTTGTTTGGGCCACTTAAAGAAGCCCTAGGCGGACAGCGATTCGAGGATGATGAGGGGGTCGAGGGGTTCGTGCGCAATTGGCTTCAGACGCAACCTTCATCGTTTTTTGATGCTGGGATTAAAAAACTTCCTATTCGCTGGGAAAAATGTGTCACAAAAGCAGGAGACTATGTAGAAAAGTGACATATACCCGCTTTTTATTTTCTAACAAATGAAATTTTAAAAAAAATAAAGTCCCGTTTATATTTGATCCACCCTCGTAATTACACAATATACCTGTCAAGTGCGTTAAATGTACAATAATGACAGAATTCAATAAATTCATAGGTAACAGATATCCACAAATAAGTAGAGTTTCGTCAGTGTGCAATAATTTCACTATTAGCTCCAGACTGTGACAGCTAAGTATATCGAGGTTCCAAAGGGGCAAATATGCTTGGTCTGGTTCCCAATCCCTGACGAAGGATGTAACTAATACCTCGTTAGTCTTGGCCACATGCTGCTCTGATCTCCACGTTTTGATTTACATCGACTCCCTTCGAGTCGGAGTTCCACGATTTAGCTGTTTCACAAACCACACTCGTGTATAAGATACCACTGATGATGATGGAGTTATGTTAGAGACGCTCAACGACGCCGCCACCACCGTATCTAAATAGGCAAGAATACCTTATCACGAAAAAAAAAGACGATTCCCGTACATTCAAGCTTCTTCAGCCATGTTTCTAGTCGGATAGATCCAATTTCCAACATCCAACATTCATTTTACTCTTATTTAAACCTTTCACTTTCATGAAATATTTTTTACTTTGAATCGAGAATTTTTCTATTCCCTTGTAGGAAAGTAAATTTTAAGATGAAATTCCTAGGCAAAATAAATAGAATCAAGAAAACTAGGACCGCACAACGTCGGACAGAAAGTGATGGTCCGGTTGTGAGATTCAACAGGGCTTTGTGGGGAATGTTGTCAAAGATGATTCGAAACAATCTAACGGAAGATTTTTGAGGAAAGCCTGCAGTTTGTCTGATGAATGGACGAGGAGGAGGGAGCAGTTCACCTGCGGTAGTCCCCAGTTCTAGGGGTAGCTCAAGTCGTTCTTTCGTCATGATTACATTAGTACTTTCTGGTGTAAATTTGAAAGGCCAAAATGTAGTGATAGGTTTGCTCTTTCACTCAAGGATAGGGATACTCTAGCCCTTTTCATGAAGCCATGCAGCTCTTCTATACTCAGAACATCTGTCAACACAGTCAAGTCCAGTGTTCCACAAATCATTGGATGGAACTCGCAATCATTGTCTGAGTTTAATATGAAAACGCTGCAAATTATTACACAATGGTTTATTATTTTTCTATATAGATCACTCGTCTGCAAAGCCACAAACCACCCAACATGAAGAAAAACATCGATCGCTTTTCGGTCAGCTTTAATTTGAACGGAGATTAGGCCTCTTTTGCGATTCACACTCGTGTTTCTGATTTATCGTACGTCCAACCCTTACATTCTCGTAGGGAGCGAACAGTTTCTCCTACAGGGCTCTGCGTGGTCTCAAAAAATTCTATACTATCTTAAATTGATGGAAAAACAATACCTTTATATCAAAATTTTTTGAGTCAAACCCAGTTGATGGGTTGATTTGGGAACATTATCATAATAAATGGTCGTTCAAATGGGCTGAAATTTATTGAAATCATTCCTATTCATCACAATTTTTTGAGACAATTTTCAAATTCAAATGTTTCCCGACACCCACAAATAGAAAACTAGTACCTACTGATATAAATTTCTTTCGATTTGTCAAGGAATTAACTTAATTACTTAATTAATTTACTCCAAAAACTTTGAATTACCTCAATAATTGAACTTTTTTCTTGACTCGAAGTCGGAAATCCTTCTCTACTGGTTAGTTATTACTCATATTATGGCACTATTTTCTCATTATGGTATTTTCCGCTATATTGCTATATTTATGTGAAGAACTCCATTTCTTCAAAATAAACTCCAAAAACTTTGAATTACCTCAATAATTGAACTTTTTTCTTGATTCGAAGTCGGAAATCCTTCTCTACTGGTTAGTTATTACTCATATTATGGCACTATTTTCTCATTATGGTATTTTCCGCTATATTGCTATATTTATGTGAAGAACTCCATTTCTTCAAAATAAACTCCAAAAACTTTGAATTACCTCAATAATTGAACTTTTTTCTTGATTCGAAGTCGGAAATCCTTCTCTACTGGTTAGTTATTACTCATATTATGGCACTATTTTCTCATTATGGTATTTTCCGCTATATTGCTATATTTATACCATAATGAGAAAATAGTGCCATAATATGAGTAATAACTAACCAGTAGAGAAGGATTTCCGACTTCGAATCAAGAAAAAAGTTCAATTATTGAGGTAATTCAAAGTTTTTGGAGTTTATTTTGAAGAAATGGAGTTCTTGTAGTAATTAAAGTGTCTTTGAATCCTTGAAAAGAGTAAACAAGTACTTGGAATGCATTAAAGTTCGAAGAGAATTGTGGGAATCGCGAGAAAGGCGTGCGGCGTGTGTCCTTGGTGTGACACTAAAGATCTGTCCGTTGAGGGTTAATAATGACATCCTCCACCAGAAGCGACGTACGACTTTTTCTTATACCTACCATGTTATTATTTCTTCAACAACCAATCTCGTCACAGTGCATAGTGGTCCCGTTTGATCCCGTTCAGAGTAATTTTATTCCGAAAAAAATGTCTTCTTCCCATACCTAATAATAATATCATTTTGATACAATATATATTTGCCTACTATTGTCTGGGAACCACTGTGTAGATTCATGTTGTTGGTTAAAAGAAAATGAAAGCGGTTCTCTTCTTCAGAGAGCAGAAATGAGAATCTCAATACAGCGCCCGAGTTGTTGCGGCCCAACCTGGCTGAGTTTTTGACGTGATAACGTCTTATAAATTGGTTAACCGGGAGACACTTCAAGAAACTGCGTTACGCTCCGCTCACGGAGGGGGTGCAGCTCGGCGCTCCCTAAAGGCGGGCGGCCCCTCCCCTTCCCCGGCACTCACAAAAGCGGGAGCGCCCCGCCCCCCTTCCCTGGCACTCACTCCCCCCCACCCATGGGAAATACCTACTACCTACGGGAAATACCTACTCTGTGCAACTTGACAAAGAATTTTATTTTATCCTTCTTCCTACTATACGAATGAATATTAACATTAAAATTATTTTACCACTCAAAGTCGTTGTCACGTAAAACTTTCGCCCGTATACCGACTTTACAGGCAACAACACAGGGTTTTTTTTTTTAAACGAATGTTATCATTCATCTTTCCCATAAAACCTTCTTGATGCGTTGCAAACATTTCTAACATTTAAATTGAACATGTTCACTATTAAAATGATGTATTTTACTGTAATGACTCTTATACTCAAACATGTTAGTTCTCCAATAAAGGACACAAGGGAAACCCTGAGTGACTCATTGTGCCAGGTAGGTAGAGTGAGGTAGGTACGGGGACAAACACGTCACTTGACGTCACCCTCCTCCACTCTCCCTTTACCTTGTTAAAGTAGTATAAAAGGAGGACTCAGGGCTTCACCTTCATGCATTCGTCTTTTAACAATCGACTTGATTATTTCTTGTTCTCCCTCGTCTCCTCTTGGAGGTCTCGGTAGGCACATCGCGCCGGCCTCCGCTCCAATTTCACCTAGTAGTTGCCAGCCCCCAACTAGGAACTAGGTAAATGTACTGCCTCCCTCCGGTCGGTGAGCAATCGCGCCGAGGATCACAGCTGAGCTGAAATCCTTAAGCACTCCTGCATGCGGTAGGCGGTAAAACGCGCCGGGCAGAAAGTGCTGTCCCATCCTTCACCTTCGTTGAGTAGGGACCAATAGAAATCGACAAGCCGACGTGAAGACCATCGCCTTCACACACCGACACGCTGACATAACATTTACATTTGTCTATTATTTTTTATTTGGTAGTTAGCTTCTCAAAACCCTTTCCACAGTGTTCTCTGCCCCAACGGCACATCTACTAGTGGGTGGCTCTTTAGAACACACTAGGAAGTAAACCATCGACTGATAGGAAATCTTTATTCACCTGAAAAGGGCTGAAATAGCTCTACCATTCTCCTGGGATGAGTGCATCACCCCATTATGACATCTATTCACCTAGGATGTTTCTAGCCCAAATTTTGCCACATTTACCAAATTTAAAAGAAATCAAAACACCACAGGGAGATGGGGAATGTAACGAGTAATGGTAAGAGTAATGGTAAGGTATCCTCAGCTCTTCCTTGTATTAAAAAAATTAAGTTAGGAAGGTAAAAAAAGGTCGACAACACGAGCAAAATTTCGAGAAAAGTTAAAAAAAACGGCCTTTCGAGCCTCGCCAGGGGGCAAGCGCCCTGGACCCCCGGATGCTTACTGCTCAGAGCCTCTGGCTAAAATTCAAGAGACATGGAACATGCTTTAGCCATATTGTTTACAGTTCTTTTAATTCAGAAGTATATCTCAGTTTCTTCCATAATTACAGTGGTTTTGGCAGTAAATAATTTATGCATATATTTAGGGCAGGCAGGTGACACTGCGACAAAGTCTGTGTCGGTAGCCTGGGGCTCCCCCGTCCCGTGGAACTAGTAGAGTATTTTTGTACTTCCCGTGTTGACAAAACGCGAAACGTGAAAAAGAGTAGCTAGCGCGAGCACTCGTAGATGCTAACTTTCCGCGTCATTTTTTTCAGAGCTCCTCCGTGAAATCGTGAAAAGTGAACTCCTGTAGTGACGTTAACGTGATGCTTATAAGTTAAGTTAAGTTAAGTTGGCAAGGTTACTTTGGCGGATTTTTACTCCTTGTCTATTTCAAATTTTGTTCCCCTTTCAGATAGGATATTAATTTTTTCTTTTTCATGTTTCTAGTATCATGATAAAAGTTATGGAAGAATGGATGGAGTCCATCTGGCAGAGTTCCTCTACTGAGAAGGAACTTGAGAAAGTATTCGATGATTACTTAAGGTTTCTGCTAGTGAAAAAGCACCCCATTTCAGAAATTCCCATGGTAGAAGAGAAAGTTATTGTCAAACCCCAGGATATACCAAATCTGACTTGAGGATTCAACATAACCACACAATATAGTCCTACACAATATCTCCCTTACAGACCAAATTTTCCGAAGGTTTTATTATTTTATGGTTTTATTATTTTTATGGTTTTAATATTATTTATATTTTTCGATTTCTTATAAATATTATAAGAAATCCCTACTACGTTATAGATATTATTTATGTTTTTAAATTTATTACCTAATTATTTTTTATTATTATTGATTTTCTATTATAGATATTATTTAATAGTTATCAATAATCAACTGCATATATATTGTTGTGGGTTTTGACGGTAATTTACCGATTTTAGGGCATGTTGCAGTCCTGGTTTTGGTAGACCTGAATAAGGACTATTTGTTGTTACTTTCCCGGTTTTATTGTTTTGGCTCTCAATTTTTGGTTTAAGTGAAATATTATTTTGTGCGAATTTGAGAAGAGTTGTCGTGTTTATTTTGTCTTTACCAGGTTGTAACATATAATATATGTTATCTACATCTAACATATCTATATCTACATCTAACATATAATACATGTTATATATGGTATCTATATTATAGATACCAGTAAAATGAATAAAGAAGTATGATAGTACCTTCTACCTAACAAATGATAGTAAAACCTATGTAGAAAAATTGGAACCCATAGTTGAGCCCCTGAAAAGCCAAAAGGCATAAGTCATGGAAATCTGTTTTTGAGATAAAGCATTTGTTGCGTCCAGCTTACTGAAAAACTCCTAAATTTATGTTGCCCATCGAACTTTTGATGCCATCTCTTGGGCTATTCTCGAAGCGCTAGACTTATGCCACTAGGCGAATAAACGAAGCTGGATGTTCTTATTATGTTTCCGCACTTTTTCTCCGTTTCATCCGAAATTTGACTTACGCCACTTGGCTTTTCAGGGGCTCAGTTGATGAAATAATAATGAGAATTAAATTAAAATAACTTCAATATTAATTACGAAGTGGATAGGTAGTGGTAGGTACAAACAAATAGTCTTTTCTGTTCAACCTTAAACTTGCTGTTTTCTTCCTTGGGTAGTCCATGGAAGAAGAAAAACAACTCCATCTACTCTGAGGTTATCTTCACGTAGCACACCCTCGCGTAGACAGCGGATTTTTTCAAACGCCAAAAGTTGGCTTTTGGCGTCAAGGAACTTTTCGCGTGTGGGAGTAGATATGTGTGAAACGAAACGGCAAGTACAAAAATACTCTAGTGTTGGAGTGAGATTGTTCGCCAGTGAACTGGTACACTATCATCCTCAGATGCCATGACCGGTTACAGGCCGGATCAGAGAATTTGTACCTGATCCCACCGCTGTACAAGCACCTGGCGTTTAACCCAGCTCGAGCATTACGATCATCCCCAGGCCTAAAACAGGACAGCAGGTCACCTCACAAAACAAAATATTTTTTAGAATAATTTATTAGAGTATTTTATTACTTCAATTTGTTGTTTTGACTAATATACTTAACTGCATTCATGTACTAATGGATTGGACCATTGCGTTTGGGAATGTCTCATTTATTACAAAGAAAAGCTGGGAGAAAGCATCGTGCGAGCGAGTAATTTGTAGACCGCATTACAAGGGGCTACTGAGACCACAGACGACCGAGGCAACTATCGCGTTTTACGATCCAGAATTTCACGGACGGGCTGTTTATTGTGGTGGGACATGAAGGTTGGAACACACTTGCGCTGTGTCCGTTTCCAACGACAACCACGCGTGAACACAGCATGTAAGTACATACACCTACACACACAGGAGTGTCGTGGAATATATGAACAGGGCCTGGAGGGATATGCAAGATATTCTCCCCAGACCGGATGAAAGCCAGTGTCTCTCGTTATGGGAGATTTACTGTGAGAAGAGTGGAAAAACCTGTGTGGCGGTTGAGAGGAGGAGGTCGCGGAAGAGAATCGTTTTTTCCCACGAAAGGGAAGGTGGGTAAAGAACGGCTGTAGTGGGTAAGGGAGCAGCTAAGGATGGAGCACAGTGGGTAAAAAGAGTGGATGCAGATCGGTGGCAGAAAGTGGGTAAGGGAAACGGCGTAAGAGGGATGGAAGTACGGCGAGATAAAGTAAAGGGAGAGATTGTGGTAGGTTGTGGCGGGAGAAGAAGGCAGAGTCTCAAGCAGAGGAGTAGCTGAGGGTCGGGAAAGACTACAGCCGGTAAAAAAAAGGTTTGGCTAGAAGGCATCATTATTGAAAGATAAATCCAGTGGGAGTTCAATCCCATTATTTTTCAGTTAAACCACCCTTAAATAAGAAATGAATTCTGTGTCCGATTAAGACGAAAAACCATCAATATTGAATTGCACAGTACGAACTACAAAACCACTCGTAAAATTTCAGTACGAGCTACACTATTTATAAAAGTTCAGAAACATTCAACTGAACTGTTATTTAGAGGAGCTTTTCAAACATTACCGAGCCAAATGGAAGGAAGTCCTTTAGAAGGCTTACTGCCCTTTGAGAGCATTTCCTGCTACTTCAACTTTCCAGCGAGAGTTAAGCAAATTGACTTCTGCGAATAGTTGAGTAAAAAAATTTGCGCTCTTGCATGTGCGTTTGATAGGAAGGCTTTGAGCTTTTTTTATTCAGGTATTATGTCAAACGACTTTTCTTTTTTTACTTACTAAAACTCCTGCATAAACTTACCCAACGCAATAATATTAACCTATTCAATGAGGGACCTTTCTAGCGCTGGATCCTACTGAAGTCATTTCTCGAACCTTGGTTGAAAAGGGAGCTCTGAGTGACATGAAAATCTATTATTGAAACGAACTAAGAATGCATTTGAACAACTGAAATTTGAACGTGGATTAGGCCTATTTACGTCAGTGTCTTTGGAGTTTCACAATCGTGTTCCGAATTTAGGTATTGTGAGTCCAACCCTCCTTAAGGTCCTTCAGGAGGTCTCAGTCGGTCACCGTCCGTTCTTAGTATTTCGCGAAATGGGAGGCGCTAAAATTTAAAAAGATGTACCTAAATTTGAAATTTTCAAGGATTTTAGAAATTCATTAGTGCATGGGCCTTGGGGATTGTGAAACTGAAAGATTGTCGCTGGAATCATCAAAATCGAACAATATTTGCCAGAGAAATATGGTAAAAACCGTTTATTCAGTAGTTTTCCCCATTTTTCTCTGGCAATTATTGTTCGATTTTGATGATTCCGGCGGCAATACTTCAGTTTTTCAACTCCCTAAGCCCGCGCACTAATAAATTCCTAAAATCCTTTCTAAAATCCTAAATAAAGGAACACGAGCATTATAGGCTTGTCACAGAATGTTCGGAAAAACATGGGGTCTAACGCCCAAAATTACCTCCTGGTCATACAAAGCTATTGTCAGACCCATGGTCACCTATGCCTCAGTAGTATGGTGGCAAAAAACAAACCAGGCTACATCTATGCTCCAGCTAACCAAACTACAAAGGCAAGCATGCCTTGGTATATCTGGAGCAATGAGTACCACCCCTCCAGCAGCACTAGAGGTTCTTCTTGACCTCACCCCTCAACATATCTTTGTTCAGAGGACAGCCTTCCTGGGGGCTATCAGAATGCTGCACTCGGGAAAACTCGAACTCCCCCCCCCCCCCCGTAAAGGGAGCCACCTGGAAATACTGGACCAAGTCCACACCGATCCAGTGGCCAAGTCAGTCCCTGACATTATGTCAGAGAGAATGAACTTTTACCTACCTAGAGGCACGCCTCAATATGAACCAGGTTCACTTCTGTGGTACAGACAGGGGTCTGTGATGAATGGAAAAGCTGGCCTAGGGATCAAAGGCCCAAATTTCAGCCTAACTAAACCCCTAGGAACAACAGCGACCATTTATCAGGCTGAACCCATGCCATAGAAATATGCGCACAAGAGATCGCCAAAAAACGACTCAAAGGTGCGAGAATTTACATAATGTCTGATAGCCAGGCAGCCCTAAAGGCCATTGCAGCCTACTCAATAACATCAAGGCTAACCTGGAATTGTGTGGACTCCCCGAAGGCTGCGGCTCGGGGCAATAAGTTAACTTTGCTCTGGGTCCCTGGCCATGAAGGAGTAGATGGCAATGAAGAAGCCGATCGACTCGCTAAGCAGGGATCGGAATCCCAATGTTTTGGTCCGGAACCCCTACTCGGGGTTACTAAGAGCTTCAATACTCAACAGGTCAAAAAATGGGAGGACAGCAAGAGAGCTGCGTACTGGCGCAACACTCCAAAGCAGAGGCAAACCAAGCAGCTAATCACCGTATCTAAAAAAAGAGCAAAAGCTCTGCTGTCACTAAGGAGGAAGGACCTTCGCACCATCGTGGGTCTCCTGACTGGCCATTGCCCCCTGAGATACCATCTCAACAAGATGGGCAAGGCCAGGGCAGTTGAATGTCGGCTCTGCTGCGCAGGAGTCGAAACAGCAGAACGCATCCTCTGAGAGTGTCCTGCTGTAGCATCTACCAGATTCCGGCACTTCGGTAGGGTACTCTTGTCCCGGCCGAAATTGCTCGGGAAACGCCCGAAAATCTTCTTCACTTTGTGAAAGAAGAGGTTATCAAACGGGCACTCAAGTGAAAAAAAGGGAATCCTGTCACAATAGATCAAACTTATGGTCTAAGTGACTAAGGGCTTGCCCCGTTCCAATAATAATTAAAAAAATTAAAAATCCTTCAAAATTTCAAATTTAGGTACAACTTTTTAAGTTTTTGCCCCTTCAATTTCAAGAAATACTAAGAACGAACGGCGACCGACTGAGACACCCTTAAAGGAAGTGAACGGTTTGTCCTACAAAGCTCTGGATGGTCTCATTCAATTCTAAAAATTCGACGTTGAATGGATGAAAAAACAATACTGTGATATCGAAAGTTTTCAAGGATTTTTGAAAATTTTAACCCCCATTTTTCACCCCGTAGAAGTGATTGAACTAACCTAATGTTTCCTTGCACAACTAACCCTCAAATGGAGGTAGGTATCGGAAGCAGTGTTTTCCCATTAGTTACAAGGTTGAAAAAAAGAAGTTCCCCAAAATCAAAATTTATTACGTTTAAGGCCTTCCTGAACAATTTTGGTTCCGTGTCTGCGAGTGTCAGTCATGAAGTCCTTGTAACGAGCAAACCAATACGAAGTTATTGTCAAAGTTTGATGGAATTTTCAGGGATTGGACTGTACGGATTGGAGTGTAGACAGTCCTCTATGAAATTCATCGCTCCGGATTAACAGTAGCCTCTGCAAAATCCTTCTAAGAGCGGTAATTTCTACATTTACCTCCAGATGTCGATGAAATTTTCATATAAAACGCTGCCAATTATTACACAATGGTTTATTATTTTTCTATGTAGATCACTCGTCTACAAAGCCACCAACCGTCCATCATGAAGAAAAACATCGATCGCATTTCGGTCAGCTATAATTTGAACGGGGATTAGGCCTCTTTTGCGATTCACACTCGTGTTTCTGTCTTATCGTACGTCCAACCCTTAAATTCTCGTAGGGAGCGAACAGTTTGTCCTACAGAGCTCCCAAAAGCTCTCAAAAAATACTATACTATCTTAAATTGATGAAAACCATACATTAATATATTAACATTTTTTGAGTTAGGGCGTTTTCAAAATGTTAAAATTCATTTTTCAACCCTTAGAAGCGACCTACATCAACCAAAAGCTTCGGGGCACAACTAGACCCCAAATGGAGCCCACATACCAAATTTAATCAAAATCGGTCAATGCTAAGTGGGGAAAGTGCCGCGTACGGCGGACGGCCAAATTTTTATTTGATATTTGGATTTTACGTACCTTGAAACGTAAACCAACAAATTTTGAGGGGGTGTGAAAAAATTTGTTTTCTTGGTCGATTCCAAAGGTTCATTATTGAAAATAATAAACCAAAAGTAAGTAGAGAATAATGTTTTGAAATTAGTACAATCGCGTAATAGTACGAGGAAGCTATGTGCCACATCCACAAGACAGACTTTTTTCCATAAACCTAAAAAAAGGTGAACCAAATAATTTTGTGAGGGGAGGGGGGGTTACATATTATTTCTTGCTCGATTCCAGAGGTGGTCCATTAAAATTCTAAATAGTGAATGTTGTGGGTTGATCCGATCCAGATCAGGATTGGTTTCATAATTGGGCGCTACAGATCAGAGCTGCTCTTCATCCTATCTTTTGCCGCATGTAACTAACTATAATCTACTTGTAGGTATTTAATAAACCAGTAATGTAAAATCCGAATACATCGTCATAATTACTGTTCTTCCTCATAAACTTTTACTCAAAATGATTTCACAAACATCTAGATTTGATTTTTAATTGAACTTTGAAATAGAAACTCAGTTATCTCGAAATTAGGTTTTTGGAGTTGCAGGTTTTATTTCACGATCACGAAAATAGTACAAATAGCACGATCACATATTGATTGATTGAGGTCAGTATGAACCAGATGGTAAGCGATAAAACTCGGTGTAAATTATTTAGTATTATAGGCAAGGGATAGTGGGCTTTTCCTTCCCTCACCCCTCATCCTTATCCACTATAACATTTCTCGGAGCCTCGAATTAGGAGAATTTTCGAGTTCACCCCCCCCCCCCCCCTCCCAAATGGTGCCAGTCAGGCACCAAAGAGGAAATACGTCGTACCGTTGAACTTTCAGCTGTTAGTTTTGGTAACCTGTCCATAGTAGGACAAAGTTGAGTTTCAAGTCTTTTGACAAAGTCTGACCGTCTTTTGACAAAGTCTTTGACCGTCTTTTGGCAAATGTCTTATAAAGCATGTCCATAGTAGTTCCATAGTCCATAGTCAAAGTGAAACACAGAAAAACCCACAAAATATGCGGTTTATGGTGTCCTGGCACCATGGTGACACCTTTATAAGTTCCATGGTGGCACAGAGAATGGTTCATGAAAATCCGGAGGTATAATGAGAATTTTTCCTCAATTTCAAAGCTTGGGTACAAGTAGCAATCGATAAAGGAGCCGAAATATTGAAAATAAGATATTTTGTGAATATTATCCCCCCACTCGCTCCATCCCCTTGCGAATTTTCATACTCTGGTGAAATAGTGTGCAATTAGGGTGATTTTTGAGTCGAACAAAAAAAGAAACACGCAAATCGGTTGGAAATTGAGGCCTGGGCAGGTTTTACAAGATTATGCCCACAAACGCACGTTTTTTTTAGCATTAAACCCCCCTTTCCCCCTTAAAAGGCAAAATTCGAAATTCAGGCAACGTGGAGCACAACTAGATAGATTTCCGCGTCGAACAAGAAAAAAGAACACGAAAATCGGTTGAGAACTAAGGCCTGGTCAGACGACACACGATTTTGTCATACACACAGACAGACATACACTTATGTTTTTTTTTCGCGGATTTGGATTTAGAATGGTATAAAACGGATCAGTGTGTGGTTATTTCTGTGGAGTGTTGTCCTCCTTCACCCCAGATCAATCGCATAAGGACGCCCAAGTCTTACTGTGGGACGTCCAAAAACTTAGTTTGGTAATTTTTCATTAATTCGTGTTCTTTTATTCTGTTATCCATCTGTACTTGGGTTTTTTTATTTTCTGGGGTTAATTATCAATTACATCTAGAATGAATTGAAAAGTGTCTTCCAGGGGAAGCGAGGTGCTGGCTGAGCGAGGATGCAGTGAGGGGTAAAAGCAGGAAGAAGCTCCTAATAAAGTGGCGGGTCGGAAGTGAAATATCTAGAAATCCCGAGATTAGACCAGAAGTGGGGAGCTTTCAATTATGGTTAGAAACTAAATGAGGTTTTAGGGGTGAGGAAGAGGGGGGGGGTGATATTCTAGCTACCTCTGGGGGGGGGGGGGGTCAGAGCGTCTGAAGAAGTGATCTATGCCTACCCTACGATGGTCGGAGCTCCCGTATCCTCAAATAACCCGCGCTCCCGACCTTCTTAGCGATTTATCACTCGTTATTTAAGATTTTTTCTCCAGCCTTTCTTATTTCACTGCCTTCTTCTTCTATAAACTGGAAGAAATACTTATCTGGTTTAAAGCTGATTGATTGAAAACTTTGTTCCAGTGAATGAAAGGTTGGCTGACATTTTCATGTTTAAATAATACAGCTCTCAAACTATTGACACATCGTGAAATAATTATTATTGTCATTATTTAGCATCAATTCCCTTGATAAGAGAGAAGCAACAATGGAGTCAATGTCCGTTAGACTATTTCTTGTGTATGGGACATTAATCGCCCACCTTGCGCACTAAATTGTTGGAGCTAAGAAGCCTTTGGATCTTGAAGGAGAAAGAAAAATGCTCTCAATACTTGTGAAAAATCCTTCAAAAGGCGATAAGAGGGAGAGTAGAAAGAGAATATTGTTTAGTAATGCATGGATTCCAGGGAAGTCCCATTGGATATCGAAGAGTTCTTTCAATATCAACCAGTAAACAATAAAACATTTTTGACATTTTCATGTCTTTGCGTTGGCACATAAACTGAAAACGCTGCAAATTATTACACAATGGTTTATTATTTTTTATTTTTCAATATACATCATAGATCACTCGTCTGCAAAGCCACCAACCATCCAACATGAAGAAAAATATCGATCGCATTTCGGTCGGCTTTAATTTGAACGGAGATTAGGCCTCTTTTGCGATTCTCACTCGTGTTTCTGATTTATCGTACGTCCAAACTTTAAATTCTCGTAGTGAGCGAACGATTTGTCCTACAGAGCTCCGGGTGGTCTCAAAAAATTCTAAAATTTTTATAGAATCTTAAATTGAAGGAAAAACAATACCTTCATATCGAAATTTTTGAGTTAGGGCGTTTTGAAAATTTCAAAATTGATTTTGGAACCCTTAGAAGTGACCTACATCAAGCGAAATCTTCGGGGCACAACTAGACCCCAAATGGAGCCTACATACCAAATTTCATCAAAATCGATCAATGCTAAGTGGCAAAAGTGCCGCGTACGGCGGACGGACGGCCAAATTTTGATTCGATTTTTGGATTCTACGTACGTTGAAACGTAAACCATCAAATTTTGAGGTGGTGTTACGATTTTTTTTTTTTTGTATTCAAGTTGAAACAGAAAAAAACCAACGAAATATGCGGTTTATGGTGTCCTGGCACCATGGTGGCACCACTATTAGTTCCATGGTGGCACAGAGAATAATTCATGAAGATCCGGAGGTTTGATGAGAACTTTTTCTCAATTTCAAAGCTTGGGTACAATTAGTAAGAAATATTGGGAAATCAAATGTTGGGAAATCGTTATTTTGTGAATATTATCCTCCCCCCTCTTCATGCGAATTTTGATACACTAGTGAAATAATGAACAATTTGGAAGATTTTTGCGTCAAACAAAAAAAGAAACACGCAAATCGGTTGGAAATTGAGGCCTGGGCAGAGTACACAATGTTATGTCCGAAAACGCACGTTTTTTTAGCATTATCCCCCCCCCCCTTTTTCCCCCTTAAAAGGCAAAATTCGAAATTCCGGCGACGTAGTGCACAATCAGATAATTTCCGCAACGAACAAAAAAAAAAGAACCACGAAAATCTGTTGAGAACTAAGGGTTGGGCAGACGACACAAGATTTTGTCTCACACACACATACACGGACATACTCCTATGGTTTCTTCGCGGATTTGGATTCAGAATGGTCTAATATGGATTAGTGTGTCGTTATTTTTTTTTCCTGTTGGGTGTTGTCCAACTTCACCCCAGATCGATCGCATAAGGACGCCCAAGTCTTACTGTGGGACGTCCAAAAACCAGAGATGGGCGAATTCTTAGTCATAAATACGATTATGAATACAAATCATATCTGCGATTTTGTGATTATGAATACGAATACAGGTATGAATATGAATATGAATACGAATACGATTGTATTCACACTTTGAATACGATTTTCCCCCGTATTCGTATTTTGAATACGATTTTATGATTTTTTCTATGATTTCTCCAAAAATAGAATTTTTTTACTATTTTCCCTGAAAATCATACTTTCTTTAAAATGATTTTCTCCAGAACTCTGGACATATTTATAACCTAACATTGTCAAAATAATCAATCAAAATTCGAAACGCTCAAAAATTCATGTAGGATTTTTTACGCAGAACCGAATGAGACCAACCCCGTCGCTACGACCAGCCGAATAGAAAGTATGACGACATTTCCACAGAAAATCGTATTTTTTTTAAACGATTAGCACAGGAAATCATTAAAAAATTATGATTTTTACCTGACATTTCGTCGTACTTTCTATTCAGTTGTTCGTAGCGACCTGGTATTGGTCTCATTCGATTCTGCGTGAAAAATTCTATAAGAATTTGTGAGCGTTTCGAGTTTTGATTGATTATTTTGACAATGTTAGGTTATAAATATGTCGAGAGTTCGGGAGAAAATCATAAAAAATGTATAATTTTCAGGGAAAATCGTTTAAAAAAATTCGATTTTTGGGGAAATCATAGAAAAAAACATAAAATTGTATTCAAAATACGAATACGGGGGAAAATCGAATTCAAAATGTGAATACGATTGTATTCGTATTCATATTCATATTCAGAGCTGTATTCGTATTCATAATCATAAAATCGCAGTTATGATTTGTATTCATAATCGTATTTATGATTAAGAATTCGCCCATCTCTGCCAAAAACCATAGGTGTATGTCTGTGTGTGTGTGAAAAAATCTTCGAGTCGTCTGCCCAGGACTTAGTTCTCAACCGATTTTCGCAGTTCTTTTTTTACTGTATCCAAGCTTTGAAATTGAGATAAAATTCTCATCAAACCTCCGGATTTTCATGAATTATTCTCTGTGCCACCATGGAACTAATAGTGGTGCCACCATGGTGCCAGGACACCATAAACAGCATATTTCGTTTTTTTCTTTTTTTTTTTTGTGTTTCAACTTGAATACGGAAATGAACTTCGACGGACTGCCTACCAAAACAAATAGATGAAAGTTGAACTTTACAAAGTATTATCGCTTTGGTGCCAGACTGGCCCGGGGGTGTGGTGCCTAAAATACTTAATAAATTACATCGAGTGAAAAAGTTTTTTCGCTTACCAACTAGTATTAATTGACCTAATGCTTATCCAATGGGACGACGGCCCCTGGAATGCATGCATTACAAAACAATATGTTGATCCTTTAGAAGAGACTGAAAATAACCAAAACCTTCGGGGCACAACTAGACCCTAAATGGAGCCCATAACAAATTTCATCAAAATCAGTTCATGGGAACTGGGCAAAGTGCCGCGTACGGTGGACGGCGAAAGGATGGACAATTTTTTATTCGATTTTTGGAAACTAACTTACAGCGCGTATTACAGTTCTGAGAACTTCTCTCACTATTGACATTATTAGTTCGATAAAAATTAAGACTCTCCCATTAGGTGTCTCTCTAAAACAATTAAGATGTCTCCCAATACATGTCAGGCACCTAGTACTTGTATCGAATGAAAAGAATCGAGTCCGAAAGTATTTGTATCGAATTAATAGCTGACCTATACTAAACTCAATCGGGATTTTTCGGACTTGAATGAGGAATGGAGATATTAGAATGTCAAGTAGTTGTCTGATTTGGTTTTAATTTTATCTGGTCCATTTAGTTCGTCACTCCAGTTTTAACAGGTGTTGATTTACATGTGTTCATGTTTGAGAACGATCATCTAAACCACACCTACAGCATTAGTTCATGTATTCTCCGCTAAGGATAATAAAGCGTTTTTCCTTTGAATCATAATAAGACTACAGGGGAAAAGGGAGATAACTGACTTTTTTTCTCGAAATGAGTTAGAGACGGTACCTTATAGATTTTTTTATGGCGAACACAATGGGCACATCAAAACTGGGGAAAACCGGGTCCAAAGTGGCTAAAATCGCTGGTGAAATAAATGCGTACAGGGGAAGAACGGGACTCTCCAAGCGGTTCCGGGGAAAAAGGGGGTAACGTGAGCGCCTCCCTTCTATCACGCATCTAACCTCCTTGTTCAACATTCCCACCTCTCCCGCAACCCTGTGATTCACAGCTATCTAATGTGAATTACATTATTAAATAATATGAAAAATATGAAAACCATGAAGACAAGAGGAATAAGAGAGTTGAACTTTGTCAAGAACCATCCCAGATTGGCATACCATCGGGATACCTACAATGGAGCCTGGACCAGCTCTGTCGTAATTCCGCATCTTTCAAGGAATAAGAAAAAGAAAATAAATGCTTGCATACGAGTCTGCAACACATTGGGACATTTTCATGTGTGTTTTCTTATTGTATTTATTACTAGGCAGATCTCACTCGTGCATTGAACGGCGGGGCGTAGGACAGATCAATTAAATGGGCCATAAGAGAAACCGCCCACCCATGGGTACTTAATTGAATTCGATTTGACGTAAATCCACTACACAACAAGGTAGTGAAGTAAGGTTGTTAGTTCATGTACCCAAGCATCAAAATAAGAAAACAGTTGATTGTTCTCTACGCAACACAGTGTCTATTTTATTTATTGGTCGCGTGAGCAAGTTTTCGTGACGATTTTTCAGTTTATGTGCCAAAGCAAAGACATGAAAATGTCAAAAACTACTACCTTCAAACACAACACCAAAAACCCAACAGCAACTCTGTGACAACGAATTTCACTTCCCAAACCGAGCCTACAAGAAATCCCTTCCGATCTCCAGGGAAAAATATAATGACCTCCAGCATTTGATGAGATTTTTGCTGTTCCAAACAAAAGCATTCTTCACGAAAATCAGGACAGCCAGCAAGAAATAGAATAATATTTGCTTAAGAACTTTATTACCTCTGCTACAAAATTATCCGCGTAACAATATTATTGTGACCCAACACTTCTGTAAACTTTTAACTTACCTAACACAGGTACATACCCAATATATTTTTAGAAAGATTTCAATTAAATGGTTTACAAATAAATGTTATGTTTTGGAGGTGAAAATGCTGTGTTAACTTTAATTCATAGACCAAGAATACCATGGAGAAAACCCGCAATACAAGGAGATACCCCCCTTTTCCCCAGTACAGTAGGACCTTTAGGCGTTAGCTGGCTTCCCTGGCCCAACAGTGACTTAGCCGAACATTGATCATGCAGTTACATTCTCTAGTACTTAAGGAACGTTGTGTTTTTATTATTATTATTATTATTATTTTTTTTTTTTTGCTTTCATACTTGAGCAGTAATGGCGTTTTCCACACAAAAAATGCTCTGCTGAAAAATTTCGAAAATGGCAGTTATCCCCCTTTTCCCCTGTGGTCTTCATATGAGATAAGCTTAGTTACCTATTTTGGTAAAGCTTGAGATAATGCGATGCAGCTGATTCAAGAAGAAAATGCTTTACCATCCCTAGCGGGGGAAAGATGAACTAATGCTGTAGGTGTGATTTAGACGTTTGTATGTTTGAGATAAAAATAAAATTCATTCGATTGTGTTCCATAAACAAGAATGTGTTCTCAAAAATAATCAACGAAAAACATTATTAGCTAAGATCACTACGTATAAGCGGAACTCTGCAAGAGGAGAACCATTTTTTCGTACTATTGCACGGAACATTGTTCGTAGTACCATCCTTCAAAATAGAAATAAGGGAGCTCGTAAAGCAGCCAAGTCGGGATAGTCGCCGTTTCCCGCGAAGATTGCGGGGTTTTATGATGCAGCACATGAAGGGTATTTTATGATGAAGCACATGGCGGCGAATCCAACTTATTGTGAGCCCACAACCAGCCGTCGTTGCTCAAAGTTTGTTAGTTCACACGCTCCGACGTAATGGAGAAATGTGTGTCGACAGTAAACTAACTACTGTTAACTATGTCGTCAGTAAGTAGAACTGTAGGAAGGACTGATGTTTGTAGCTACGGAACATAAATTTCACGTAACCTCTGCCAGTTAATCCACAGTTATGGTACCATGAAAGAATCCACGGTGTTTAACATCATCAACTGTATAATAAGCGACCAGCCGTGAAATGTGTGGAAAGAGATGAAGTTCATAAAAAAATTATGTACTCGGTAATATAAAGTAGGCACATTTTAACCATCTCTATTTACGATCCCTCAAAAAGGAGGCAAGCAAAAGTCTGCCAAGTTGTGTGAGCAGTATAGTTCCTTCAAGTAAAATAACGAGGATCTCCGAGATTAGTTGGCTTGAAAATGCTTGATTATAACATTATTGAGCAGTACCAATCATGAATTCCTCAATATACAAATTTATTTTCACGATCGTGTTGTTCGTTTTTCATATTAAACTCAGACAATGATTTCAAGTATTCATGCTCGACGCCTCTCCTCTCTGAGGGGAATGAGTTCAGCTCCAAGTCCTACGGGAGTTAATCAAGCAATCATCGTTTTGAATGTAGACTAAAGGAGATTTCGAGAATCGAAGGGAAACTGATCCTAAACTTGTAAGGGAACTGACATAAATGTTGAATCATCAAAAACTAACTTCCCTCGACCGAGGATCGATCTCCTATCGTTCAGATTCTGAATCGGAGCTCCTACCACTTGAGCCAAGGAAGCGGATGGACAGAAAAGCGAAGAGGTAGCTGATCACAACATAAAGGTAAAAGGAGAATTGCTGTGTGTTGTGATTGTTCAATAAATCGGTGGACATATTATAATATACCTTCGGAAGCGTTGAGACTGTCGTTTCTCAATGATAGTAGAGAAACTGATCGGAATACCTTCGGAATAACTGATCCACAATATAGAAACTGTTCGAGCACTAGGAAACCTGATCCGAAGATCTAATTGAAATTGATCAATATCTTTGAGGAAACTGATCCAAAACCAGTAATAGAAATGATCTAAAGGTAACAGGGGAATTACTATGAGTTGAGTCATCATTTTTCACACTTTTGGAACAGATGGTGTCGTTGTAATTCATCTGATCAGACTGAACTCGGTACCATTATTGTCACAATATCCTAGCACGCATTTGTAGCTATGGGTTTTTCAAAATATTGATTTTGGAAAACCTGTAAACAAAAACGCTTGCATACGAGTCTGCTACACATTGGGACATTTTATGTCTCTACTTTATCCCCCCATTTTTGTTTCCCCTACTCACTTTTCCCCCTTCACCCGTCTGCCTACCTACACCCTCGCTACCTATCTATTGGTCTGTTTGGAGAGGCAGTCCTGAACGGTTCGGAGGAGTCCATTCGCCTCTACCCCCCCCCCCCTCTTTTCAGTTCCGGTTTGGTTCCGAACTGGTTCCGGACTGCCTTACCGTACAGACCCTATAATAATAATAATAATATGCTTTCTCAATAATTGTTCGTTGACGAGTATCAAACTCTTACTGCGAATATTGTTTACAGTTCTCTTAACTCAGTGGTATATCTCAGTATCTTCCATAATTACAGCGGTTTTGGCAGTATATAATTCATGCATTAAATTTAGGGCTTTCAACGAATGGTGAACGATTTTTCTACGAACACGAATGACGAAGATAAAGTTCCGTAGCAACGACTTGGTTGTTAGAGGATATTATTAAAACACAAACGGTGGATACAGCTTTCGTACAAGTACGCAACCACGAGAGACTTTTTATGTCTTATGTTTAATAAATTGAGAGCTTTCCAATGAGTGGTGAACGATTTTTGTGGGGTGGGAAATGAGGAAGTTAGTTTTCCCTAGGAACGATTGGTTGTACGTGAAAATCATTAGAAATTTCCGCGTAAAGCTCCCCTCATAACGCTCCCCGCGTGACGATTTTTCATTTATGTGCCATAGTAAAGACATAAAATGTCAAAATTTTCGTAAGCAATAATTCTCGTGACGTTTTTTCGTTTATGTGCTAAAGTAAAGACATAAAATGTCAATAAAGGGCTATTTGTCTCGAATGAACAACGCGTATCCCGTGGATGTCGGATGCCTGACTTGGCATGCCTTACCTCTCACCAGGCAACGGCAACTGACTGAACACTTCCATGACCCAAGACCACAATCACCTCTGGCTCGAGGATATAATTCCATTGGCTGAGTCAAATGGCAACCATTTTCTAGTGTCATCATTGTTACATCCACTGGCTCAAGAGGTAGATAGATAGATATTTGTTTATTGGCTCCATATTGTACAATTTTTAAAAGACGAAAATGCATAAAGGGATGCGATTTGCCCTGATTCCCTACCCGACGTTATGCTTGGTCCGTTCCTTTTCAGAGGGCTTTTTCATGCCTCAAACCTTGACTCAGAGAAGACGTCAGGCATCTAACCGATAGGAAATTTAATGCTGTTTCCAACGGCATCCTTACTTTTGAATTTACACAGCAAATTGAGAGAATTACGACCAATTTAGTAACGTAATGTCAAAATCACGAAAAAATCTCAAAATTGGAAAAAACCTGGAAAAACAAGGGGTAAAAAGGAAACTGCCAGGAGACATAGTTTGTTGCAAATTATTTGTACAATCGACTTCTGCAGTATGGCAGACCTGTTTGGCTGACCACCCTGTATAGGCATCACAAATAATGAAATCAGTCATGTTTTTGGCCCTGGGCTCTGAACTAGAACCGCTTGTCTGTCTGTCACCTGGCTTACCGACCAACTCGCTTACATCATTTTCTGGTCGTAAACAATATCGTGTGTTTGATGCTCTATTTGTACAACGAAGACACCTCGACGTAAAAGGCTACGACGAACAATGAAAAAGGGGGTAAAAGAAACAATTTATGAGACATTTGTTGTTTGCGGCGACTGTCCATGATGTGTAGTGGGGTAGAAGAGCGGGAGATACTGTATAAATAACCTGAGAGACATCTTCTACCGCGAGGGCGATAAAAACCCCAAAGAGCGCCTTCGCAGTTATATAGCGGGAGATAAACCTGGCCGCCTCGAACCTCCCCCTGGAAGCTTCCCGAGCCCTTCTTGCAAGAGTTTGGGAGTTCCCAACTATCACTATCAGGCAGCCGCGAGCCAATCAAAGGGATTCATGGTCGAGAAGTGATGAATGGGGTTCGCGAGCGGGATGAGAGCGTTCGATTGAGATAGCGAGCGCTGGTCGAACTGATCAGCTCTGAGCCGGCTCTTCTGCTTACTCGCCTCCCTAAGAGGTAATTATTTCATATTCAAACTGTACTGGAGCTGCAGCAGAATTTCAGATAGGTTTGAAACAAAACAACTGGAATTCAGCTACAAAATAGCAGTCCCTCGTTACCATTACGACCAACTACACTCGCACAGAAGAAATTACCGGAATATCCCCTAATAGCCCAATGTTGCACCCGTGAGACATGAACTTCCGCGATTTTTTGTACAAAGGTGGACTACTGTTTCGGGCTGATGAAGGTTTTATTTTCAATAGACAACCTTCAAGAGCTCGTGTATTTTGGTTTATTATTTTCAATAATGAACCTTTGGAATCGACTAAGAAAAAAAAAATTTTCAACACCCCCTCAAAATTTGATGGTTTACGTTTCAAGGTACCTACGTAGAATCCAAAAATCGAATAAAAATTTGGCCGTCCGTCCGCCGTACGCGGCACTTTTGCCACTTAGCATTGACCGATTTTGATGAAATTTGGTATGTAGGCTCCATTTGGGGTCTAGTTGTGCCCCGAAGCTTTTGGTTGATGTAGGTCACTTCTAAGGGTTCCAAAATCAATTTGAAATTTGGAAAACGCCCTAACTCAAAAAATTTGATATAAAGGTACTGTTTTTCCTTCAAATTAAGATTCTATAGAATTTTTAGAATTTTTTGAGACCACGCGGAGCTCTGTAGGACAAACCGTTCGCGCCCTACGAAAATTTAAGGGGGGAGAGATATTAGAGAGAGAGAGAGAGAGAGATAGAGAGAGAGAGAGATAGAGAGAGGAGAGAGAGAGAGAGAGAAGAGAGAGATAGAGAGAGAGAGAGAGAGAGAGAGAGAGAGAGAGAGAGAGAGAGAGAGAGAGAGAGAGAGAGAGAGAGAGAGAGAGAGCTAGAGATAGATATAGATAGAGAGAGAGAGAGAGATAGAGAGATCTCTCTCTCTACTACTATCTATCTATATATACTCTCTCTCTCTCTCTCTATCTCTATATATATCTCTCTATCTCTATCTCTCTATCTATCTCTCTATCTATATATATCTCTATATATATATATAATCCAAACACGAGTGTGAATCGCAAAAGAGGCCTAATCTCCGTTCAAATTAGAGCTGACCGAAATGCGATCAATGGTTGGTGATTTTGATTTTTGCTTCCGAGTCTACCAAGGTAGCGGAAGCTTTGATATCACTTTTCAAGGAAGAGAAAAAGAGTTCACCAAAATCGAAATTTCCACTCGCGTTTTACGTTTCAGACCTTTTTGACCAATTTTGTTTCCGTGTCTGTGTGTCTGTGTGTCTGTCTGTCTGTCTGTCTGTCATGAATTCCTTGTAACGCGCATAACTATACGAAGTTATTGTCCGATTTCAATGAAATTTTCAGGGATTGTGCGGGTTGGTGTGTAGACGGTCCCCTATGAAATTCATCATCCCCGGACTGATAGAAGCGACTGCGCATGCGCAAACGTGAATTCCTTGTAACGGCCATAACTTCTACATTTTCCATCCGATTTCAATGAAATTTTCAGGGATGTTACAAATTAGTATTTAGATGGTCCCCTATGAAAATCACTACCTTCGGACTGATAGTAGCCACTGCGCATGCGCAAACGTGAATTTCCTTGTAACGGCCATAACTTCTACATTTTCTACCCGATTTCAATGAAAATTTCAGGGATGTTACAGATCAGTATTTAGATGGTCCCCTATGAAAATCACCACCTTCGGACTGATAGTAGCCACTGCGCATGCGCAAACGTGAATTCCTTGTAACGGCCATAACTTCTACATTTTCCATCCGATTTGAATGAAATTTCCAGGGATGTTACAGATTAACTTGTTTTGATGTTTTGAGATTAACTACTATGCATCGGATCATCTATACAATCGGGTTATGAATACGAGGAAGCTATGTGCCACACCCACTTGGCAGACGTTTTTTTTTTAATTTTGCTTCCGAGTCTACCAAGGTAGCGGAAGCTTTGTTTTCACTTTTCAAGGACGAAAAAAAAAATTTCTCCAAAATCAAAATTTCCACTCGCGTTTTGCGTTTTAGACCTTTCTGAACAATATTGGTTCCGTGTCTGTGTGTCTGTCTGTCTGTGTGTCTGTCCGTCTGTCATGATTTCCTTGTAACGCGCATAACTATACGAAGTTATTGTCCGATTTCTATGAAATTTTCAGGGATTGTGCGGGTTGGTGTGTAGACGGTCCCCTATGAAAATCATCATCCCCGGACTGATAGAAGCGACTGCGCATGCGCAAACGTGAATTCCTTGTAACGGCCATAACTTCTACATTTTCCATCCGATTTCAATGAAATTTTCAGGGATGTTACAAATTAGTATTTAGATGGTCCCCTATGAAAATCACTACCTTCGGACTGATAGTAGCCACTGCGCATGCGCAAACGTGAATTTCCTTGTAACGGCCATAACTTCTACATTTTCTACCCGATTTCAATGAAAATTTCAGGGATGTTACAGATCAGTATTTAGATGGTCCCCTATGAAAATCACCACCTTCGGACTGATAGTAGCCACTGCGCATGCGCAAACGTGAATTCCTTGTAACGGCCATAACTTCTACATTTTCCATCCGATTTGAATGAAATTTCCAGGGATGTTACAGATTAACTTGTTTTGATGTTTTGAGATTAACTACTATGCATCGGATCATCTATACAATCGGGTTATGAATACGAGGAAGCTATGTGCCACACCCACTTGGCAGACGTTTTTTTTTTAATTTTGCTTCCGAGTCTACCAAGGTAGCGGAAGCTTTGTTTTCACTTTTCAAGGACGAAAAAAAAAATTTCTCCAAAATCAAAATTTCCACTCGCGTTTTGCGTTTTAGACCTTTCTGAACAATATTGGTTCCGTGTCTGTGTGTCTGTCCGTCTGTCATGATTTCCTTGTAACGCGCATAACTATACGAAGTTATTGTCCGATTTCTATGAAATTTTCAGGGATTGTGCGGGTTGGTGTGTAGACGGTCCCCTATGAAAATCATCATCCCCGGACTGATAGAAGCGACTGCGCATGCGCAAACGTGAATTCCTTGTAACGGCCATAACTTCTACATTTTCCATCCGATTTCAATGAAATTTTCAGGGATTATGTGGATTAGGTTGTAGATGGTCCCCTATGAAAATCATCGTCCCCGGACTGATAGAAGGCACTGCGCATGCGCAAACGTGAATTTCCTTGTAACGGCCATAACTTCCACATTTTCCACTCGATTTCGATGAAATTTTCAGGGATTATGTGGATTAGGTTGTAGATAGTCCCCTATGAAAATCATTGCCCCCGGACTGATAGAAGCGACTGCGCATGCGCAAACGTGAATTCCTTGTAACGGCCATAACTTCCACATTTCCAATCCAATTTCAATGAAATTTTCAGGGATGTTACAGAGTAGTGTTCAGATGGTCCCCTATGAAAATCATCACCTTCGAACTGATAGTAGCCATTGCGCATGCGCAAACGTGAATTTCCTTGGAACGGCCATAATTTCTACATTTTCCATCCGATTTCAATGAAATTTTCAGGGATGTTACAGAGTAGTGTTTAGATGGTCCCCTATGAAAATCACAGAGAATTGTTTTTCATAGAGGGATTCTTTCATAGAGGAATGGTGTCCTGTGAGAATCTCAAATCCCATTAATTGCAGGTCATCGGTAGCTCAGAGGATAGAGTCTTGATTAGAGCTCCTAAAGTCGCGGGTTCGAAACCCAGCCGAGGCTATGTATTTTTTGATCCAATCACATACACCTACTCACTTAATTTTTCATCCGAATTTGATGAAATTTTCTAGGATTGTCTAGATTAGCGTGTAGATGGTCCCCTATGAGGGTAGTGAAAGGTACTTGGAGATTGGTGTTTTGAGATTAACTACTATTCATCGGATCATCTATACAATCGGGTTATGGATACGAGGAAGCTATGTGCCACACCCACTTGGCAGACGTTTTTTGGTTGTGTTGGCAGCATTATGATAGCTGATAAAGAGGCTTTTATCTCTGATTTCGTGATACCGCTCAGAACATGACGCTGTGACGCGCGAAGGTAAGTTTACCACCGCATTTTACCTATTTGAATAAATCTATTTTCGATAAATTTCATCTTTCGTCGTTGGGATAGTTGTAAAGATCATGTAGCATCTACTTCTGGCAAGTTTTCTCCTTTTTTAACTTTGCTAGAAGTCAAAATAGGTTTGATGCACCCATGCAACATTGGGCAGCCGGTGATGGTAGATTGTTGCTCCCGGCCAACAGTGGGCAGTCAGTACCTTGTTCCAAGCATACTGATTAGGTGAGATGATTTTGCCTAATTAGTGCAAAAATCCCGTAAGATGGAAAATTTCGCAATATTGGGGATATTTAGTCCATAGATTTTGACAGGAGTAGTTACCTACCTACTAGATACATTTATTTGAGCAATAATGTGTTTTTTCCTATTCTTATAGACACTTTTGTTCACATCAAGATCAGACATGAAGTTCTGCAATTACACGATGATGACGAAAGTTACGAAGAAGTGGAATGTCCTATTGTGCTTTATCGCCATCAGAAAAATTGTTCTAG
Organism: Apolygus lucorum; assembly: GCA_009739505.2. NCBI lineage: Eukaryota > Metazoa > Arthropoda > Insecta > Hemiptera > Miridae > Apolygus > Apolygus lucorum. The sequence goes on from CM019179.2 coordinate 49,257,208, forward strand.
AAGTTCTCATGAGAGAACCAATAGTAATTTAATGTTTTTATTTACAAAGTTGGCCGTGCTTGAGCCCTTTGTATTATCCACACTGTTCAATTTTTTCATGTTTCATTTTTCAATATGACTTATAAATTTTTAGGAGGATGTTACATTTTGCACTTTGGGATTCGCTGAAATACCTACTTTCTGAAAAAAAGGGGGGGGGGGGAGGTGGAGTCTTAGTACCAATTTCCTTCTTTGGTGAGTTCAAATTGAAATCCCTAATTCTGACACTTTGTTCCATTATTCTCAGAATGAGAAACTAGTGGCTTTTGTTAATTATTCTTTGAATATCACATCTGTTCTATTTGTTAGAAAAAATTCCTTATCTGGATTATTATTTTTTTTTTTTAATTTCGCCAGGATTTCCTTTCAATATTTGCGTTATCTGTGATGCATTTTGACGACTGCTAGTTTAAAATTATTCGTTTGCTGTCGTTAGGTAAGTATAATGTTGAAAGAGTTCATTTTTAGTTTTTCCTCATTTTAGTGGTCCAATAATATGAGCAACTAATGTATAAGTGATCGTTTGGGAACCAGGTAGGTATGTGATATTCGACAACGATGTGATAAAAATATTGTAATGAATTGGTCATAAGATTGGTCATAATAAATGGCCTATGCATTTGTCTAACTGAGTCAAGTTACTTTTTCGAGTTCCATAGTCAGTAGCGGAATGGGAAAAAATTTTTTTTTTCTAATACCTACCTATTGATTGTGGGTGAAGACGCCTGCAAATAATGATTTATGGAATCATTTCGTGGAATGAGCTGAAAGCTCTAATATTCCGAGAATTGCAAACCATTCTTGACTATCATAGCCCAATGTTGCAGCCGAGCAACAAGAAAATTGCTTGTTGCTCGTATTGTTGGATAGTATTTAATACTATCCGGCTGCCCAATATTGCACCGGAGCGACAAAATTTTAAAATTTGATATATGAGTAAATAACTTTGCTTCCTCACTACCGAAGGTAGGGAAGCTTTGTATTCGTAAAAGAAGTGAAAAAAAAAATGTCCTCCAAAATCAAAATTTCCACTTGCTTTTTGCGTTTTAGAGCTTCCCGAACAATTTTGGTTCCGTGTCTGTCTGTCTGTCGGTCTGTCTGTGGTCAATCCTTGTCCCGGGCAAAACTATACTAACCTTTGGTCCGATTTTGATGAAATTTTCAGGGATTGTGCGGGTTAGGTCCTAGACGGTCCCCTATCAATTTCAGCACCTTCGGACCAATAGGAGCGAGTGCGCATGCGCAAACGTGAATTTCCTGGAACCTCGGTTTCTAATGAACCGATTTTGCTCAAATTTGGAGGTTAGTTAGGGACTAACTTCTAAGAGACACCCTATTAGTTTCAATCAAATTGGTCAAGCATGCGCGAAATTTAAATTTATTGTTACAACCAAAACTCCGCAACTATTCAACCAATTTCGATGAAATTTTCAGGGATTGTGTGGGTTAGGTTCTAGACGGTGGACCGCTAAATAAAATTCTACGTTGAAAATACAATTTCCCTCAATTTCAAGAATAGTCAATATAATACCTAATCATTTTCACTTGATCTAGTAATTCATTAAAATTGTAATTTTGTGATTTTAGTTGTATACCCACACACTTTTGTTCAATTATTTCAGTGGTTTATATACCACAACCATTTTAAACAAAACTCAAATTACGAGTATATAACAAATTAATACCCATAATCCTAATACGTACACCTATTATAGTTTTAGTATTGAATAATAATAATCATTATCGTCATAACTTCGTAGTTTTATTTTATACCTACACTCTTTCGTTCTTTTATTTCAGTGGTTTATATACCACAACTATTTACAACACTATTATAAACATTAATACCTGCAACCCTATCCCGCATATTATCGCCAATATTTTGGTATTCAATAACTCTTTGAATCATAATTTTTTCGCCAACTGATTCTTTACGTCCATGTTACAATGAGTGAGGAAGCTATACTGCCCACCCAACTTGGCAGACGTTTTTTTCTTCACTTTCACGTAGCAAGAGCTGTTTTTAATGAGAAATCAAGAAAAAATCGGAAAATTTCGAATTATTTCATGTCTTGGGCTATTAGGGGATATGGTGCGCGAAATAATTCATTCCTCCCTCATTATCACGCAAAACAAACACTAATCACCACATTACCAGTCTTCTGTAGAGCAAAAGTTATCCAGTTAGTCCCAAGTTGTGATCAATTCAATCCACTTGATTGATTACAACTTCCACGTCATTGCGAAACGCCGACTTTTCTGATTCGATTTAACCAATCGGACGGATCAATTTGTTGCTGGTAAAGAGAAAGAGGGAGGAAGGGTTAGATCGAAGAGAGAAGAAGAAGCTTTAATAAAGCGAAACATCATCAAAGACCTCTTTCATCGGTACTGGTTAGTAAAAGAGAAAAAAGGAGAGAAAACGAAATTTTAAAGGGCATTTCTTTTTCATTTTTTGGGATGGGGAAGGGGCAAAAAGAAGGATAACCGTCCGGTAATTAAACGGATGCCACTGGGGAGGAACGTGAAAAGCACAGTTTAATCCTTTAATCATTATGAAGTAATTCAGCGGGATTAATCTGTCTTCCGGCTAAGCGAAACGAGCGGGAGCTTTTCTTTTGAGTGGGCCGGCGCGAAGGAGCCGTCATTTTTTGACTGAGCAAAAAATGGGGGGAGTATTAAGGATTTTCTGGGTAACTAAGGAGAGTAAAAAGTTTCCTAATGAACAGCTGCTGGAGACGTGCTTCATGTTTCACTCTGTCGTTGGTGTTTCTCAACAACAACAGCAACCTAATCCTCTTCAGGAGGTTGACACAGCCTCTCGGAAGCTGCAGGTGACGTACGACACACAACTTTCGTTTGACCTACGAATTTCCTCAAAAGTCGATCACTTGAGTCTGTTGGTACTCAAATTAGTTATTCAAACATGAAAATGGTTATTTGATTAAGTGAGCTTTTACGTTATTTCTGATTTCTTTCGTTATCCTCCACTGCCATCCCCAAAGCTGAATCTTCGTTATAATAAACAAAAGTGGTTGAATGCCAAAATGTCATAATTGGAGTAACAAATAATGGAATGTAACGTGAAAAGATTCAGTAGCTCTCGTGAGATTGGACGTTTCACCTGCCCACAGCACTGCAGGGAACAATGTACTTACATGTTTTGTGTTTGTATGTTGTAGTCCAGTCAAAATATGTTCAAAACGGACCCTCGCAGGAAAGTTTTGGGAGTTTTGGGGTTTTCTTCGATTCCTTTTGTTTTTTGGGGCGCTGAATCCGAATCTTAGGTTTATCACCAAAATTTCGTGACGGAACATTAAAAAAAATCAAAAAAGGCGAAAAAAGTGAAAGTTTTTGCTGTTGCTTCCGAGTCTACCAAGGTAGCGGAAGCTTTGTTTTCACTTTTCAAGGACGAAAAAAAAAAGTTCTCCAAAATCAAAATTTCCACTCGCGTTTTGCGTTTTAGACCTTTCTGAACAATTTTGGTTCCGTGTCTGTGTGTCTGTCTGTCTGTCATGAATTCCTTGTAACGCGCATAACTATACGAAGTTATGGTCCGATTTCTATGAAATTTTCAGGGATTGTGCGGGTTCGTGTGTAGACGGTCCCCTATGAAAATCATCATCCCCGGACTGATAGAAGCGACTGCGCATGCGCAAACGTGAATTCCTCGTAACAGCCATAACTTGCACATTTTCTACCCGATTTCGATGACATTTTCAGGGATTACGCGGATTAGGTTGTAGATGGTCCCTAAAGAAAATCAAGGCCTTAAAATTTACAGTAGCCTCTGCGCATGCGCATACGTAAAATCCTTTTAATAGCCATAACATTTACATTTTTCATCCGAATTGTCCAGATTAGCGTGTAGATGGTCCCCTATGAGGGTAGTGAAAGGTACTTAGAGATTGATGTTTTGAGATCAACTACTATGCACCGGATCATCTATACAGGGTGTCTACACTTTCGATGGGCATAACTTCAGGGTTCGATTCTACAAGGTATTTCCAACAAAAAAATGTCTCTTAGCAATTTTCTTTTAACCCACTCAAAATTCCTTATTTTTTACTTTAAAGTTTTTCTTCGCGTTTTCGACCTTACGGCACTGATATGGTCATAACTTCCTTATTACTCCTGAAAATTCAAATCTGACTATACCGTTAGAAAGAGCGTTAAATTCCCAAGCTACCAGTGCAAAATCAAAATATTTCAGCAATAAAATAGTTTTAAAAAATCAAGTCAAAAAGCCAACTTTAAGAAATTTTCGAAACTTGACTTTCTTCGACCAAAGTTTTCACTCTAAATCCCTGCCCATTTCGATGGGCGCTCTTCGGAGAAAACATGCTCAAATTGTCAGCTTTTCAACGGTCTATCAATTTTTCTTTTTAACATTCAAATTGGAAGAGTAAATTAAGTTTGAATGCCAGAAACAAAAACACAAAAACACCGAATTTCTAGCTGATTGAAGTTTTTGTTGAGTTCAAAGGTGTTACTTCATGCTCACTACCACATTTACGAATAATGCGTATTTTATGTACGAAAAACGAAGGTTTTCTTCAAAAAATCCACTTTCTAGCAGTCGGAACCATTCGGAAGTATCACTGTTTGATTCAGCGTAAAAAATTACATAGGAAATGATACCAAAATCGTCAAGCCATCTTGAGATCGAGGGAGACCATAAACCGCTTAAAACACTGGATTTGCTTGTAAAACACACGTTTTCTGGCATTCAAACATAATTTACTCTTCCAATTTGAATGTTAAAAAGAAAAATTGATACACCGTTGAAAAGCTGACAATTTGAGCATGTTTTCTCCGAAGATCGAAATGGGCAGGTATTTAGAGTGAAAACTTTGGTCGAAGAAAGTCAAGTTTCGAAAATTTTTTAAAGTTGGCTTTTTGACTTGATTTTTTGAAACTATTTTATTGCTGAAATATTTTGATTTTGCACTAGGTAGCTTGGGAATTTAACGCTCTTTCTAACGGTGTAGTCAGATTTGAATTTTCAGGAGAAATAAGGGAGTTATGACCATATCAGTGCCGTGAGGTCGAAAACGCTAAGAAAAACTTTAAAGTGAAAAATAAGGAATTTTGAGTGGGTTAAAAGAAAATTGCTAAGAGACATTTTTTGTTGGAAATACCTTGTAGAATCGAACCCTGAAGGTATGCCCATCGAAAGTGTAGACACCCTGTATAATCGGGTTATGGATACGAGGAAGCTATGTGCCAAACCCACTTGTTTTTGATAGCTTTCGTAATCCTCCACTGTCATCCCCAAAGCTGAATCCTCGTTATAATAAACAAAAGTGGTTGAGTGCGAGAATGTCATAATTGGCGTACTAACAAATAATGGAATGTAACGTGAAAAGATTCAGTAGCTCTCGTGAGATTGAACGTTTCACCTACATCACGTACACGTACATTCACGTACATGTTTTGTGTTTGTATGTTGTAGTCCAGTCAAAATGTGTTCGAAACGGACCCTCGCAGGTAAGTTTTGGGAGGTTTCTGTTTTCTTCGATTCCTTTCGTTTTTTGGGGCGCTGAATCCGAATCTTAGGTTTACCACCAAAATTTCGTGACGGAACATTGAAAAAAATTCAAAAAAGGCGAAAAAAGCGATTTTTTGCTGTTTTTTTCTCCTATAACTCAAAAACGACCACCTTTTGGCGGAAAACTATTATACAGGGTGTCCCCGAAAACTCCCCCCCCCCCCCTGCTAAGATCGTCCAGGTAGTGGTAAAAAGAAATTTTTTTTTAGAATCTTCATGATTTTCCTCAAGGATCTCAAATATGACCACGGTGCGCATTGCGCACGTGCGCAATCGTGCGCAACGCACACCAACTTCGTTTTTTTCAAATGAGACCCCCATTTTTTATTGCAGATTCGGATTCTACGTGAAATTTCATGAACATTTCACCCCTCAACCGATTTTTTTTGTTGCGCGCAACCCGCTCAGTGCGCGCTCAAAGATGCGCAACCGCAAGGTTATGTCAAAATGTGCATGTACGAAGTACCTAAGTGTGACACATGATATTTCAGTATTTTTTACGCTGAATCACGTGGTGATGTTAGTTTCTTGATTTTACTGCATTTTTATCAAATTATCGACGAAAAATTAACTTTTAAAAAAGGAAAATTGCATTTTTTAAGGGCAAAACCACCCTGTCTACTTAAAAACTTTTTTCCAAGATAATCGAAAAAAGATTTTCAAGTAGACGGGACGGGTTTTTCACCAGAAATTACAAAAAGAGAGTCCTTGTGAAATTACAAGTGAAGAGTCCAGCGTGATAAACAATCGTTTTGACATAGATGTGTCTGTTGGCGGAGGGTCAAGGAATTTTTCGCGGCACTTTTTTTTTATCACAAAAAATGCAACACTGCAACCAGTAAACAAAATCATAGCTACACATCGGTAGCTATGAAGCAAGGTTCTCTAGAATACTGCAATAAATTACGTGCGATCGGAGAGTTTTTTTTTAAATGTCAAAACATAAATTTCAACATGTCCCACACTTTTATTAACAAGGATGAAGTTAACGGATGGGCACAGAAGATGCGTAATGAGTAAAAATGCAATTTTCCTTTTTTAAAAGTTAATTTTTCGTCGATAATTTGATAAAAATGCAGTAAAATCAAGAAACTAACATCACCACGTGATTCAGCGTAAAAAAATACTGAAATATCATGTGTCACACTTAGCTACTTCGTACATGCACATTTTGACATAACCTTGCGGTTGCGCATCTTTGAGCGCGCACTGTGCGGGTTGCGCGCATCAAAACAAATCGGTTGAGGGGTGAAATGTTCATGAAATTTCACGTAGAATTCGAATCTGCAATAAAAAATGGGGGGGGGGTCTCATTTGAAAAAACGAAGTTGGTGTGCGTTGCGCATGATTGCGCACGTGCGCAATGCGCACCGTGGTCATATTTGAGATCCTTGAGACAAATCATGAAGATTCAAAAAAAAAAATTTTCTTTTTACCACTACCTGGACAATTTTAGCAGGGGGGGGGGGAACGTTTTCGGGGACACCCTGTATACAAAATGACACAAATTTCATTTTTTGATAATATGCGTATTTTCGCTGTGACTGAGAAAATCACCTTTTTCCATACAAAAACTGTAATAAGAACGTAGGTAGTTACAATAAATTTAAATTGTATATTGTGATTTTGTATTAATTGGTATATTACTGTCTCTAGTAGTTTGTTGATCTATGACTGAATGTATGTACTGCAGTACAGGTACTTTTTTTACTTTACAGCAGTATGTGTGTGCGGGCCCTGTGACGAGTCTCCCCGAGTCCCTTTGCATTTGACGAAACGTGGCAAAATCTTGTGCCTGTCGGGGTGGAAATGAACATCTGTACCATGAGGTGCAGTAGTGTCCGCGGACCCATGGGGGCAGCATCCTACGTCATGATGCAGTCGCCAAGCCGTATCACAAGCCTAGTGACCAGGGTAAGAAGCCTGACATCGTTGCCTGACAGGCCTAGCATTATCCTGGATGTCCAAGTGGTCAATGGCTGCTTGAACATGGAGCAGACCTGGCAGGCTAAGATAAGGAAGTATGACAAATGATTTACAACATCAGGGTGATGGCTGCGACCTTGTCATGGCGCGAAGTGTGGCGCGGGAAAAGTGCCACGGAGTTGTGTGAAATGGGCATCTCGGTAGGTGTACTCCCTGGTGTTACCAGACGCGTACTACTCGGTGTTACCAGACACGTCTACTTTTTCCCGCTACCTACCTATAATAATATGCTTTCTCAATAATGAGGAATTTCACCATGTCGGAATTTCCTATTTTTGACCTCAAAATCGGATTCAGCACCTCGAAAAACCCCCTAAGGCAAACTTTCAGCCCGAACTTCCTAATTTACAAATAAACAAAACAGTGTAGAAAATACGAATGTTTAAAAAAAAAAAACGGGAAAATGACGTCATCCCGGAAAAGTTCATTTATGGCCGCTTGAAGCGCTGAGATCGAGAAATCTATTCGTTTTATCCGTGTGACGTCACACAGAATGGATGTTGGAAGAAGAAGGAGAAGAAGAAGAAGAAGAATAAGAGTCGTCTCCCTGAAAGGCGGCCATGTCGACTCCGTTGTAAACAAAGATTGTATAGAATATTGCTTAGGTTTTTCATTATGCCAATCTGTGCGGTTATTAGTTGCTCTTCTCGTCCCGGAAGCGGTATTCAATTTTTTGGTTTGCCAAAAGTGATTAGAAACAGTGTGCAAAGACAAGAAACTTTCCGAAAAAAGAAGAATATCAGCCTTTTGACGTCGCTGCTTCCCAGCCTTCTGACAACCATGATTTTCGATGAAATGACACTTTTATATCCAGCTTCAAATTATCTTATTATTATTATTTGTACACGTTTTCTTTTTCATCATTTAGGTATTTGTTTGTTTCCCCGGGAAATATCATGTTGTTCACCTCTCGAAACCAACTGCTCATCACGAAAATTCTGTAATCTTCACATCAAGTTCATGGTGTAGGTACTGCCTATCGTTAATTCTGTGCGAATTGTATATTGTTTCAATGTACAATGAAATTTCTGAATAAATTGCGTGTTTTTCATTGAATGTTGTACATTATTCCATTATATCAACACACCTAACTACAGATCTACAATAAACAGACGATGGGAGTCAGCTCACGTAAGTAAGTACCATTTAGGGTTTCAAGGAAAGAAGTTACAATAGTTATGAAGTTTACCTTTGAAAAATACCTTCTTTTCTAATAATGGTAGGTATTTGGTTCATTATGGATATCTGCATTTAGTTGTTGCGTCTATAAGTTCGAGTATCAATCATAGTAGGATTGATCTGTACTACTTCCCTGTTTGTGAAAGTCTGTATATGCGTGATAGTTAGAAACAAAACACTTGCTCTAAACTATCTAGAGATATGTTGTTGGATAACTAATGAACCAGTAGGTAGGTAGCTACTGAATAATCGGTAGTTATTACTTATATGAGACCCAAAAAAATGCATTGAGAACTCTGGAAAATCTAGGTTTGTGGTGTTCACTAGGTACTTTCTAAAGGCGAATACGCTCAACGTTTTATATTGCAATCTAAGGTCAGATTGGGATGTAAATAGGCACTTGTCTCTGGTTCTCTATGTGAGTAGGTATCTATTATCGATCAACCCACCTAACTACAGATCTACAATAAACAGAATATCAGTTCACATAAGTAGGTACAATTTAAGGTTTCAAGAAAAGAAGTTCGTAGGTACAACATTTATAAAATTTACCTTTGGAAAATACCGTCTTTAGCAGTTAGTTGTCTGTAAGTTCGTATATCACTATATCTATCGTAGTAGGTTTGATCTGTACTTCCTTTTTTGTGAAAGTCTGTACGTCCGTGATAGGTAGAAACAAAACACCTCCTCTAACCTATCCAGAGATATGTTGTTGGACAAACAATGAACAAGGAGGCAGAGAGCCACTGCAAAATCGGTAGTTGTTATGTTTGAGACCCAAAAAAATGCAGTAAGAACGCTGGAAAATCTAGGTTTCTGGTGTTCACTAGGTACTTTCTAAAGGTCAATACGATCAAAATCATCAAGAGGTAGGAAGGTTTCATATCACAATGTAGGGTCAGAAAAGGATGTAAATAGGCACTTGTCTCCAGTTCTCCATGTAAATAGGTATCCAAGTAGTAATACGTTTGTTCAATGTGGCGAATAAATATTCAAATTTTCATTCTGAAAAACTTATTTCGAGAGTTTTTAATTGACACTAATGTTTGTGTCAGCCTGGTTTGCTTGTCAGCATGACAGTTGACACCTGTCATGTCCCTGTTCTTTGTGTCAAGACCCCTCAGAGTCTGTATCAGCTATTTGCAATCTGATCGCTACTTACGATTACATAATTGCTATAAAAGAATAGAAAGAAGAAAATAATGAATATACCACTATCATTCTGTTTGCATACCAAGAAATAGGACCTGTGTGGTATGTAAATATAATGACCTTGCTGACAGCGAGTCAAAATGGCGCCCTTTCACAACCAGCTGATCGGGTAAGCTGAGAAGGTTAGGTTTGATAACCTAAGGTAGGTTAAATTGAGTCTCACGGATATCACCTATAGTCCCCAGATGCAAAATTTCACGAAAAAGTGAAGTTCGAAATAGAAAAAAAAAAAATAGAAAAAGCAAGCTGGGGAAAATTAGGTTTACTCTGTTTTTGTTTGATAACTTTTCTCTTAGAAAACACGATTTTGTCGTCCCAATGGGCAACACTGGGAGGAGACGGCGATCCAAACAGCCCAATCAGCGAGCGTTCCCGCTTCACGTCCATTTTCCCGGTTAGTTTTGAAATCAAAAATTTTGATTGTCTCCCAAAAATAACAGGAGACTTATTTTCCGAAATCAGCCCGATTTTCATCTATCCCACACTATTAACTATTCAGGAATAATGCAAACAGAATTCGGTGAAATTCCTCATTGTTGATTATTGACGTGTAACAAACTCTTACCACGAATGCAGTTAACAGTTTGTTTATGTGCCAAAGTAAAGACATAAAATGTCAAAACGAACAACGATAGTATTTTGTCTGCTAAAATTTCAACGAAGAATAGACCTCATTTGCGACTCACACTCGTGTTTCTGATTTATTGTAAGACCAACCCTTGAGTTGGCATAGGGAGTGAACGGTTTGTCCTACAGAGCTCCGAGTGGTCTCTAAAAATTCAATACTATATGAAATTGGTGTAAAAAAAAACCTATATATCGAAAGTTTTTGAGCTAGGGCGTGTTCGGAATTTCAACCCTTAATTTTCACCCCTTAGAAGTGACTTACATCAACCAAAAGCTTCGGGGCACAACTAGACCCCAAACGGAGCCCATGTGACAAATTCCATCAAAATCGATCCATGGTAGCTAAGGAAAGTAGGTACTGCTTAGGGCCCGCAAAATTTTACTCAATTTTCGAATTCTACGTACCTTGAAACTAATAAATAAATATAATTTTGGTACTTTCGCATTATACGGGCGCCACTTATATACAGCGCGCTGCGGCGGTTAGGTTAATTGGAGGCAATTTTTACTCACTTACTTTTACTCAGTTGGTGGCTGGGTATCAGTTAACTTGCAAGAACTAATGACTCAATTATATAATAATTCCATCATCGGAAATGGGCGAAATTTGGTGAATTTTGGTCCAAGAATGGGCTTTTTAGTTGATAGACGAAAATTACGAAAGGGGTTTTAGATCCCATTTATCCGAGTAGATCATTGGATGTGACATTAATAACCTTTTGTCAAAAAAAGTGTGTTTTGTATAAATATGTGTTTTTTAAATTGATTTCCGGTACCAAAAATCCTAAAAATGTAGTGGCGCCCGTATAATGCGAAAGTACCATAATTTTTAATGAATAAATTTAAGGATGAAGGTTAAAATTGTTTTTCTTGTTATACGATGGAGGAACTTGCTGATATACCGTGACATAAAATGTCAACAACAAAGTTATCAATATAAACACGTAATTTATTAAATTAGGAATAAATTTGGATGTCACAGCTTGGAATCGAACCCTGACGATCAATGATGGATTAATGTAATGGACGATTAATGAACTGGAGACAAGTGGAAGTTAGCCACAAGCCACGCCCTCACAGCCAACTTTTGAACCCCCTCCACCTTCCAGGCTTCACTACTAAGGACTGGAGGCGAGATCCATGCATGGATGAGTCCTTCCTAGGTACATGGAACACACGGACTCGCTGAAGCATATTGATACCCAACACACTGACGACTGTGTCATTCTCTCTGACTCGAGGTCGGCTCTTGAGGTTCTAGCGGGCGTGCGAATGGGAGATTTACCCCCTCTACCATTGTATAGGCACTTGACCTTGATGAAGAGAATTGTGAAGAACACTCATCTAAACTTACAGTGGATTCCCTCACACAAGGGGATAATTGGTAACCACTTAGTAGATGATATGTGTGCAGCCATCATACGCAACAGTACCACTGATGAGGAGTCATATACAATGCACACGGATGTATACAACAATATCTTGACAAACCAACAGCTTTGCTGGAGAGTTGATTACCAAAATCGGGAAGGACCAGGTTCATGGACCAGGAAACTGATAGAAGACCCTAACACACCACCTTGGTTTAATGAAGAGACAGACATGAAAATCGCTGATATAACTTTCATAAACAGATTACTGATGGGCCATGGTTTTGAATTGAAAACTTATTCAAATTCAGAATGAAAAAGAGGCAGGACCCTTATTGCGAGGAATGTGGGGGAGAAATAGTGCAGGACGTTCTGCATCTTATAATGCATTGCACCAAAACTGCAAGAGCCGTTGCGGGTGTGATTGGTGGTAATTGGCTTGAGGAGAGTGGGAGAAGGGAGGAGCTGACGGTGCAATTTTTACAGAGAGGACTCCTGGAACATACACTTTTAAAGAATCTGCACAGAGGCATGACGGACGCACGGGTGAAGGTATAAACAGAGACAGTTATATGACACATTAGCAAGCATGGACCGGGATTGAAGGCTGGAAAGGAGGGAAACCAACATTGGGCACACAACGCCAAGTGTTAGATCCACAAAAGCAGAGGAAAGAAGAAAGAAGAAGAAGACTCGCTGAAGGGAGCAGGAAGAAGAAGAAGATGTTTCCTCTGCTTTTGTTATCAGTTTTCGAAGTTGAATGTGCTGAGTTTTCTGCCTCAGTGAAATTTTACTCATTACTAGTGAACTTATTAATAACTGAAAATATAAACTGCATAAAGAGGTGTTTTGTGAAGTAATTTGTGGTGAAAGAAGAGGCGATGATTGGAGGAGAGGCGACTGAAGATCAAATGATGGAAGAAGTGGAGATCAAACAGGAGGTGCTGATGGGGGATGAATACGTCAAAGAAGAGATTGGGAACAGCTGGACAGTAAAAGATGAAGTTGAGGAGTATCTGATGCTCAAACGAGAGGATGGTTTAACTGATCCTCTTGGTGAGGAAAGTGACGTTATGGAGGGGTCTATTGGAGAACAGAGGTCTGAGGCAGGACCAGCGTGTGAGTTGAAGAAGGAGAAGACATTTGCATGTGATTATAGAGCCTCGCAGCTGGGGTATTTGAAGAAGCACATGTCTACTCACACTGGGGAGAAGCCCTATGCCTGTGATAGATGTGATTACAAAGCCTCAAAGCTAGGAGTTTTGAAGATTCACATGAGGACACACACTGGAGAGAAGCCCTACGCCTGTGATATATGTGATTACAGAGCCTCAAAGCAGGGAAATTTGAAGATTCACATGAGGACACACACTGGAGAGAAGCCCTACGCCTGTGATAAATGTGATTACAGGGCCACAACGCTAGGAAATTTGAAGATGCACATGAGGACACACACTGGGGAGAAGCCTCACGCCTGTGGTAGGTGTGATTACAGAGCCTCAAAGCTAGGAGTTTTGAAGATGCACATGAGGACACACACTGGAGAGAAGCCCTACACCTGTGATAGATGTGATTACAGAGCCCCAAAGCTAGATGATTTGAAGATGCACATGAGGACACACACTGGAGAGAAGCCCTACACCTGTGATAGATGTGATTACAGAGCCTCAAAGCTAGGAAATTTGAAGATTCACATGAGGACACACACTGGAGAGAAGCCCTACGCCTGTGACAAATGTGATTACAGAGCCTCAAAGCTAGGAGTTTTGAAGATGCACATGAGGACACACACTGGAGAGAAGCCCTACACCTGTGATAGATGTGATTACAGAGCCTCAAAGCTGGGAAATTTGAAGATTCACATAAGGACACACACTGGAGAGAAGCCCTACACCTGTGATAAATGTGATTACAGGGCCACAATGCTAGGAAATTTGAAGATGCACATGAGGACACACACTGGGGAGAAGCCTCACGCCTGTGATAGATGTGATTACAAAGCCTCAATGCTAGGTGATTTGAGGATTCACATGAGGACACACACTGGAGAGAAGCCCTACGCCTGTGATAAATGTGATTACAGGGCCACAACGCTAGGAAATTTGAAGATGCACAAGAGGACACACACTGGGGAGAAGCCTCACGCCTGTGATAGATGTGATTACAGGGCCTCAAAGCTAGGAAATTTGAAGATGCACATGAGGACACACTGGGGAGAAGCCTCACCCCTGTGGTAGGTGTGATTACAGAGCCTCAATGCTAGATGATTTGAAGATTCACATGAGGACACACACTGGAGAGAAGCCCCACCCCTGCGATAGATGTGATTACAAAGCCTCAACGCTAGGTGATTTGAAGATTCACATGAGGAAACACACTGGGGAAAAGCCCTCCAGATTTATAGATGTGATTACAGAGCCTCAAAGCTTGGACGTCTCAAGACCCACACCTGGGAAAAGACAAGCAATAATTCGAGAAAATATTCCAGGAAGTTCATTTATATGCAACAAATTTTGTAAATAATTTTCTCTAAGATATGCTATCGCTCTGTTGATAAACATCAATAAATCAAATAGATAACTACCAAACCAGTAGACCCCAATCGATATTTCTTTCAAATTCCTTCATCATCGAAGACTCGATAGGTACATTGCTGTCAAGTGTAGGAATCAATATGTTTTTAGAAAAATCCATTCCAACATATTGGTATCGGAGGTGTTGATACTTTCTTGCCGCTATTATCTTCGATAGTCAATAATTAATTGACTTTTATCGGTTATTTATGGTTTTTTTTTGTTTTTTACCTACCAACCATAGGTAGCTACTACCTACCTACTAGGTCATTTTTGAACATTTCAACCCTTCATTTTGGTATCCAAATGGAAATCAAGGGTTGAAATTTTCAAAAATTATGTAGTAGGTAGATAGTACGTACCTACGGTTGGTAGGTTTAAAAAACGCTGCATATTATTTCACAAAGGTTATTATTTCCCAGTATAGATCACTCTTCTGCAAAGAACACGGCTTTGTCATTGTCACCGCCCACCAACCATAGTTACTACCTACCTACCAATTACCTACTTCACAATCAAGTTTTTTTGGAAGAAATAAAGGATTCACACTTAGTTCAAGGAAACAGAGAATTGTGGGTGCCTTCATCAGGAAATTTGATTACTGGTTGCTAAGGACGCAAAACTGAGTACAACTCCAAGAAACGAATAGTGATCGCATTTTGATCAGCTAAAGTGCGAGTACGGAGATTAGGCCTCTTTTGCGATTCACACTCGTGTTTCTGATTTATCGAAGGAAAACTTCAAGATCTCGAAGGGAGCGAACAGATTGTCGTACAGAGCTCCGAGTGGTCTCTAAAAATACTAAAAATTCAATACTACCTTAAATTTATGGATAAACTATTGCTTCTGTCACAGTGACGTCACACAGAATCGATGTAGCGATTCTTCGACTAATCTCGCTCAAAGGCGGCCATTTTTCCTTCGACTGACATCATGTTGTAAACAAAGATTGTAAGCAAGGTTTTTCATTATGCCAATCTGTGTGGTAACTAGTTGCTCTTCCCGTCCCGGAAGCGGTATTTAATTGTTTGGTTTGCCAAAAGTGATTACATAATGTGGGGGAGACAAGATAACTATCCGAAGAAAAGTAGAATATCGGCCTTTGGGCGTCCCTGCATTCCTGAATTTTCGATAAACTAGTAGGGATGGCAACGATATATCGATATATTACGTTTGATATATCGATATAGAGATCCGATAATATCGGTCAATATCGATATATCGTCGCTGCCACAGCAACACTGGCTAAGTGACATTTTGGCGATTTTCAGGTTTTGACGGTTTCTTAAGTAATTTTTCGTGCTGGATCGATTGGTGAAGTCGGTTTTTTGCTATTGGCAACACTGACCCCGCTATCACGAAAAAGGCAACACTGACTAAGTGATTTTAGTTCGGAAACAGTGGCTATCTACATGTTTTTACCTTACAATCTCCTACCTCGTGTGACCACGCCATTGGTTTTCATGATGATTAAATGGAATTATTTCTACTTTTTCACTCATTTCGGGAAGAATGAAGTTCGATTATCAATATTTGAGCATTGATTTCATTGAATTCGGTTGAAACATTTGGTTTTGAGGTGATAAAAGTTTTTAGTGCAGATAGCTTATGTTGTTGTGCACTCTTGATGCAATATGATAATAGATTAATTAGCCTCTGTTATTTAAAACCAGTTTTTTCGCTCTCCTGAAAAGTTGGCAAAAATCAGATAGCCAGTGTTGCTGTGGCAGCGACGATATCGCGATTCAAATATTGATGTGAATGGATGAGTAAAGCCGTGTTTTCCTGCCGACGGGTTATATTCCGTCGCGTCGAACGGAGTACGCTGGCGGGGTCACGTCGACCACTCCTTCAATGGGAAATGAAGGCAACCGTTTTCCTGTTTTCCGTTTCCTCGGTTAAGAACTAAGGCCTGGGCAGACACAAGACACAAGATTATGCCCAAAAACGCACGTTTTTTGAGCATCAACCCCCCCTTTCCTCCCCTTAAAAAACAAAATTCGAAATTCCGGCGACGTAGTGCACAATCAGATAGTTTTCCGCGTCGAACAAAAAAAGAACCAGAAAAATCGGTTGAGAACTAAGGCCTGGGCAGACGACACAAGATTTTGTTACACACACACGCGGATTCAGAATGGTCTAAAACGGATTACTGTGTGGTTATTGCTTCCTCACTACCGAAGGTAGGGAAGCTTTGTATTCGTGAAAGAAGTGAAAAAAAATGTCCTCCAAAATCAAAATTTCCATTTGCTTTTTGCGTTTTAGAGCTTCCCGAACAATTTTGGTTCCGTGTCTGTCTGTCGGTCTGTCTGTGGTCAATCCTTGACCCGGGCAAAACTATACTAACCTGTGGTCCGATTTTGATGAAATTTTCAGGGATTGTGCGGGTTAGGTCCTAGACGGTCCCCTATCAATTTCAGCACCTTCGGACCAATAGGAGCGAGTGCGCATGCGCAAACGTGAATTTTCTGGAACCTCGGTTTCTAATGAACCGATTTTGCTCAAATTTGGAGGTTAGTTAGGGACTAACTTCTAAGAGACACCCTATAAGTTTCAATCAAATTGGTCAAGCAATAGCCGCTGCGCATGCGCGAACTTTAAATTTATTGTTACAACCAAAACTCCGCAACTATTCAACCAAATTTGATGAAATTTTCAGGGATTGTGTGGGTTAGGTCCTAGACGGTGGACCGCTAAATAAAATTCTACGTTGAAAATACAAATATCATACTACTCGTGCCCACACTTACTTCCAGGTTCCCGTGTAAATTGCTTCTTTTATTGTGTGATCAAATGTTGTGGTCTGCAGGTCAATTAATGTTGAAACCAAATTGACCCCTCATCACAGTCTCTTTTGCATCTTTCTTTCTGTCATCGAGTTAGTGGTCCACAGGTCAGTTTTGAGATGATCAGGTGGTCCACAGGTCAGTTTTCGCCAACTGATTCATGTTACAATGAGTGAGGAAGCTATACTGCCCACCCAACTTGGCAGACGTTTTTTTTTTCTGTTGAGAGTTGTCCAACTTTACCCCAGATCGATCGCATAAGGACGCCCAAGTCTTACTGTGGGACGTCCTAAAAATAGAATAAAATGAAATGAAATTAATAACAAATTATTATGATTAGCAATAAATTATTATTATTTATTATTACTATACAATATTATAATTTTTATTGACTTTGTAATATTAAAATTGTCTTTGTAACAATTAGGAATGGAACATCGAAGTCAGAAAAACACTGCGGAAATATTGCACAATGCTCAAAAGAATTATTACAAGAGCAGCGTGTGAAACTAGTCAATGTCGAAGGAAATTAATGTTACATTGAATGTATCATTGTTTAATTTCACTGGACACGAGCTTTTATAGGTTCTATAGGTCCCTTAATTGCAATAAAATGAATAGAGAGTGCAATCCATTTGGTCATTCGAATCCAAGTGGGTTTGCGGGGATAAAAATTTGGTTCGAGCTCAATGTAGTCGACCCTTCTAGGCGTTTACATCGATTGTTGGGAGCGATAAATTCTGGAAAGTTTTACAGAGGTCGACCTTTAAAAAGCGGTTTCACTGGCGGCCCACCATTGTTTTCTATTGGAGCGACGAAAATAATGCGACACGCTCCACGTTCACCGAGAGAGGAATGGGGAGAAGTTAACTTGAAAAAAAAAGAAGAGCAGATGGGGATGAATATGTAGGATGAATTATACGGAGGAAAAGTATGATGGCGAACCCGTCGAAAATTTACGGTTTAGTTGAGCCAGAGTGAGGAGAATGGAGAAGAAAAACAGCGTGAAGCGAGGGAACTAGTAAAACGTAGGGTTGGTTGCCGGTCGCCCCTGGGGAATTGACTTTTGCAGGCATCTGCGTATTCTAACATCAGACGTCGACATCAACCCCCCGGGAAAAAAATCAACCTGCCACAGCAGTTAGAAACAATATTCGATCCGACGATGAAGAGGGGAAACTGGAGAAATAAAACCGTGGTTAAGAGGCATGTCCAGAAAGTAAGTGTATGGAGATTCCCGTTGGTGCAGAGAGTTTTGCTGCCGAGTCTACCAAGGTACTAAAAAGGGCTCCGCGTGGTCTCTAAAAATTCTATACCATCTTAAATTGATGGAAAAACAATACCTTTATATCAAAATTTCTTTAGTTAGGGCGTTTTCAAAATTTCAAAATTTATTTTTCAACCCTTAGAAGTGACTTACATTAACCAAAATCTTCGGGGCACAACTAGACCCCAAATGGAGCCTACATACCAAATTTCATCAAAATCGGTCAATGCTAAGTGGGGAAAGTGCCGCGTACAGCGTACGGCCAAATTTTTATTCGATTTTTGGATGAATTGAAACGTAAACCAATAAATTTTGAGAGGGTGTTGAAAAATTTTTTTTCTTGGTCGATTCCAAAGGTTCATTGAAAATTATAAACCAAAATTTGGATATTGCATTGGCCCCAAATTTGTAGAAAAATATTTTCGAGACATTTCTCTATAGAAATCCGTTCAGGGGCATTCCTAGACTTTACCATTTTTAAAACCAAAAATTGATTAAATTTCAAAAATTTGCTTTACAAAATCGCTAAAAATTGCCATAAAGATTAAATATTTTAAATGGAAGTAAATTTCTGTGTAGAGAAAGTTTCTAGACTATAAATTGAATAAATGTAAATTAAAGTACCGTAAAACCGTCAAACTTTACCCCAAGATTTACTCCAAAACAGTTCCAAGTACAATTTCTCCCACTCGAAATGGGTTAAATTAATTTTTTTTAATAAGTGAATTGATCTTCAGGGCTTCCTGAACATTTTGAGTGGTCGAGCTCATTGATCAGATAATTGTAACCCCCCTATTTAATTGTTTAAATGTTGGAGTAACTAAAACCTACGAGTGTGTCTATCTTTACTCCACTCTGAAAAACTCACGGTTATCACTACAGAAACAGGCAGTGGTGCAATGTTACTAGTCGGGATTGAATTCATTACCCCAGAAATACTTGATAATATCAAGTATTTATAATATTATTATAAAATATATTCTGAAAAATTGAACTTTTTAGCTTGAAAAATACAAGTTATACCTAAGAAAAATATAAATTCCAATGATCATTTATTTCAACGAATTTGCTTGAAATGCAATATTTCTGGTTAAGAGATCACAATTTCAGTCTTCCAGTATAGACAGACTTATGTAGGTAATCGAGAAAAACTTTCTTCAAGTAAAGAAATATTAAAGGACAATAAACGATAAACGAATGACTTAACAAAATCACAGAAAAAGTCTGTTTCACATTCGATAACTTTCAAATGAATTGCAATGGTAAATTTCAAAGTTAACCCACGAGTAAATAATATTGTAAATCACAACTTATGAGACCAAAGCACGTTTATGTTCATATCATAGTTGTAAAATTTCGGTAGGGGAGCGTACCAAGCTTTTTCTCATTTCTTCTCCCCATCTTTACTTCTGCAACATGAGATACACTAGAAACCTTACATTCAACAATGCGAAAATTATAAAACTCAAAAATTTTTGGAGATTAAATAAGAAATATATGAGTGAGGCTACCTTTATCCCAACCTTCATAGTGGAGTAAAGATACCCGGTTTTTGGAGTAAAGTTACCATCAAATTTTTGATAAACAAAGGCATAACTAAGAAAACACTTATTTGAGAATTTGTTTAGTGTATTTTGTTCAAAATAAGATATTGAAAGTGATATGATGAGGGCTTGCCTGGTAAATCCACTCCAAACACCTGATATGGAAGAAATTTTGGAGCACGAGAAACAGGACAAAAACAGCTGAACCGGAAACAATGACTGATAACAGCTGATAACATGGATAAAGGCGCCATCACAAGCCGCATCGATTCTCTGGGATGTGGAGAATAGAGAGTTCCTAGTGGTTTTAGATACGGCGTGACGTATTACACACACACTCTCAACATGGAAGATTTACTTCTTCCATGCTCTCAATCCGGCGCCGGATTGTGATAAGAACACGCCGTATCCAATACGGCGCCGTATTGTTACGGTCGAATACGTCACTAGGAGGCAATCCGGCGCGCCGTATTACAAACATGGCGGACGATCCGGTTCCGGCGCGCCGGATCTAAGCCGAACCAAACCCACTAGGAACTCTCTAATAACGAAAACACAATAGCTAACTTTTATCTAAGTTCTACCACGCTTACGTCACAATTGAAGAATTCTCACTTTTTGGGGTAAAGTTACCTCTGGTGGGGTAAAGTTTGACGGTTTTACGGTACGCAAAAAAGTTCTTAAAACATTGAAAAATGTGACAATAATTATCTCGGACACGAACTTCATCCAAAACAGTAGGTCTGGATAAAACAGTATTCTTTGCTAAAATCAAGCTTTTCACCAACAAACGGTTATCAAGGTTCACCAAGATGAGGCTCTGTAAATCCTTGGTACATCCAGTTGAGTACTATGGCTCGGAAACTTGGACCATGGGAGCTGAAGATGAGGAAAACCTCATCTTTTTTTGAAAACCTCATGATTTTTGAAAGGAAGGTGGTAATGAGGATATATGGAGCAGTGAACGATGGTGCTGGTTGGAGAATAAGAAGAGACAAGAACATAGAAGATATATTGAGAAATGAAGACAGTGGTGCATCAAAGCAGGAAGGATCAGATGGTTGGATCACGTGGTTAGAATGTCGCAAGGACCAAGAATTATGCTGAGAGCAAGGATCGAAGAGACGACCAAGGAACAGATGGTTGGGCCAGGTGCTGCAGGATCTGCGTTCCATAGGTCTTGGACAATCTCAGGCTGCTGATCGGGTTCGAGGAAGGGAGTTCGGGAAGCCAAGGGCCACCTCGGCAAGTAGCGCTTAGAAGTAAGTATTTTCATGACATTTTCAGGAATTGAGCGGGTTGCGTTATGATTAGAGCTCGGAATTTGCATATTTTGCATATCTTTTATTATGCGGTATATGTTTGTATTTGAACGTTTTGAAGGTATTTGAAGGGTATGCGGTAGTTTAAATTGAAATTAAAATTGCATATTTTGGTCATTTAGGGGATTTTTGAATTTTTTGGTCATTTTGGGGATTTTTTCATATTTTGCAGCATATTTTACCAGTTTTTTGCGTATTCTGGATTTTTTTAAAAGTCAGTGCTGGAAGTTGACAATATTCGAAATCGAATGTTGGAATGTTTTGTCCCCTCACTCTCATCACCCTATTCACATCACCTGGCTATTCGAAAAACCATGGACGCTCTGGAGGACAGGCAGATCGCCCATCGTTTGGCCTTTATAAATGCCAACTTTAGTACCATACCCCATTTGATAAACCACCTGGAGACCAGGGGGATGGATCTCTGCTCTGCTCTCCGACCTGCTCGAAAAAAGCTCCCACTGGCATGGAACAACTGGAAAAGCCGTCAAGGATAAACTGGAGGGGATCCTTTGAAAAATCCAGGGTGGTCTTCAGTGGTTCAAATCGCGAAAATTCTCAAAGGAGAAGACAGCTCATGGGAATCTCCCTACTCTCCAAAAGAGATTTCCACTTTTAAATGTTTGCCTATTGCATCTTGCAATGTAGAGAGATCGTTTTCTGTATTGAAAGAAATTTTAAGTGACAGGAGACACTGTTTTACACCTGATAATTCGGAGCGTGTAATTGTTGTCCAATATAATATGTAGTTCATCTTTACATTTTACACCTAGTTCGTATAAATGTATGAAAGTAAATAAAAAACGCTGCAAATTATTACACAATGGTTTATTATTTTTATATAGATCACTCGTCTGCAAAGCCACCAACCATCCAACATGAAGAAAAACATTGATCGCATTTCGGTTGGCTAACACTTGAAAGGCGATTAGGCCACTTTTGCGATTCACACTCGTGTTTCTGATTTATCGTACGGCCAAACTTTAAATTCTCGTAGTGAGTGAACGGTTTGTCCTACAGAGCTCCGCGTGGTCTCAAAAAATTCTAAAAATTCTACAGAATCTTAAATTGAAGGAAAAACAATACCTTTATAACAAAATTTTTGAGTTAGGGCGTTTTCAAAATTTCAAAATTCATTTTGGAACCCTTAGAAGTGACCTACATCAACCAAAATCTTCGGGGCACAACTAGGCCCCAAATGGAGCCTACATATTAAATTTCATCAAAATCGGTCAATGCTAAGGGGCAAAAGTGCCGCGTACGGCGGACGGACGGCCAAATTTTTATTCGATTTTTGGATTCTACGTACCTTGAAACGTAAACCATCAAATTTTGAGGGGGTGTTAACATTTTTTTTTCTTGGTCGATTACAAAGGTTTATTATTGAAAATAAAAAACCAAAATGTATAACTGATTTTTTGAATTGCTTGTATACTTTACCTGATGCTTCATAACTTTTTTCTAGGAGAAAAAAGGGCTAAAAAAATTTAATAATATGGAACATCCATTTTCTAAAATACTGAAATTCCAATGTCGTATGCAGTTTTAAGGGCAAATGCATATTTTGCATATTTTTCCAGTTTCCGGTGCATATTTTCGGGAAATTTTCGTGCATATTTTCCGAGCTCTAGTTATGATGGTCCCCTACGAGGGTTGTGAAAAGTATTTAAGAGTCATCTATACAAACGGGTTATGGATACGAGGGAGCTATGAGCCACACCCACTTGGCAGACTTTTTTCCTTCTCAAGTTTACCGGAAAACTGGGTTTTGTAACATGAACCTCGCAGTGATAATTGAAAAACTCTGCAAATTATTACACAATGGTCTATTATTTTTCTTTATTGATCACTCTTCTGCAAAGCCACCAACCATCCAACATGAAGAAAAACATCGATTGCATTTCGGTCAGCTAAAATTTGAACGAACATTAGGCCTCTTTTGCGATTCACACTCGTGTTTCTGATTTATCTTACGTCCAAACTTTAAATTCTCGTAGTGAGCGAACGGTTTGTCCTACAGAGCTCCGCGTGGTCTCAAAAAATTCTAAAAATTCTATAGAATCTTAAATTGATGGAAAAACAATACCTTTATATCAAAATTTTTTGAGTTAAGGCGTTTTCAAAATTTCAAAATTCATTTTTGAACCCTTAGAAGTGACCTACATCAACCAAAATCTTCGGGGCACAACTAGACCCCAGAATGAGCCTACATACCAAATTTCATCAAAATCGGTCAATGCTAAGTGGGGAAAGTACCTCGTACGGCGTAGGGCGGACGGACGGCCAAATTTTTATTCGATTTTTGGATTCTACATGCCTTGAAACGTAAACCATCAAATTTTGAGGGAGAGTTAAAAAAAAATTCTTGGTCGATTCCTAAGGTTCATTATTGAAAATAATAAACCAAAAAAGAGCTACAACAATATAGCTGTACAGTTTGTTCCAGGCACATCTTCCTTTTTTTCTTAGAAAAAACTTTGTGTGAAATCTTGAAAGGGTTATTGAGAGACGGACGTAAGTTACAGTGTAAAGTAGTCGAGAATGGCGCAGCACTGAAGGGAATTGGATGGGAATTTCTCAGCCTTCAAGTTCTTTTAAGCACTTGTGTAACTGTGGCTGCATTGTGAAAACTGTCTTCAACAACCGTCTCTCCCGCATCTAGCTTTTATAAGAGTTGTCTTTTGAATGATACCAACTAATCCAATTTACGGCTGAGCACCCGGGGCAGCACAAAAGACTCGGAGACCCCCCCAGACTCAAAAGGACCTATGAAGGAAAAAGGGCTGGAAGGTGGGAGATAATGTTGAAAAACAACTCTAATATCCGACACGACCGACGGGAAGGGAAAGAGGAGGTTATGAAGTGGCGAGGTTATCCTTACCGTCTGCCGGGATTGAAAGTTGAATGATGAAAGGGACAGGACTCATAAGTGTCGGCCGGGAATTCCCAAACTGCCTTTTCTCAACCTTCCCACCACCATTTTCCCTCACCATTTCCTCTCTTTCCTTCCTAATTTCCCCTCTCCCTTCCTACGTCTGCTGTGTTATTGCGTTCCACAACACCCCACTTGGAGCAATTTGTCCTTTCCAAAGCTTTCCTCCTCCATACAAGCTTCCAAAGTTCCTCAAAACACAGTTTCCGTAATGTAGGTTTTTTAAATCTTCTCCAAACATGTAGCACTCCAGCATATGCAAAGATGGGAAATGAGCAATTTTTCGTTTTTTGCTAAAATATTCACTGATCCTGGAAATACATTTGTTCAGCAATGCGTGAGGGGGAGGGTTACGATTGTTTTTCTTGGTTGATTTTTGGTTCATCATAGAAAATAATAAACCAAGATACCTACTGTATTTATTTCTATATTTTGGAATTTGCTGTTTTTGACTTCGGAATCAGATTCAGTGCTCTCAAAAACCTGATAACCCCAATTTTCAGCTGCGAAATAGTTTTGGAGAAACTACTGAGAGATGAAGAGAAAACGAGTAAAAGTAAAGTAACCAACCCCTGAAGTTGAATTTTCGTCCAACTGCCATTGCTGGCGTAGCGGATGTCATCAGAGTACTTATTGCCTCACCCATTTAACCTATTAACGCCCAGTGTTGCCATATGGCAACGTAGAAGCCCTTTCTGTTTGGAGGCTGCTGTGCACCTTCCAGTCATTGAGAAGACCTGGATGTGTAATGTTTAATCTCCAGCCATGAGGGTGTGGCACATAGCACGAAGCTTCATCTACAAATTCAAAGGGGAATGGCCTGATTAGATGTCATCAAAACTACCGATTACCCTAACAAATAAACGGTA
Organism: Apolygus lucorum; assembly: GCA_009739505.2. NCBI lineage: Eukaryota > Metazoa > Arthropoda > Insecta > Hemiptera > Miridae > Apolygus > Apolygus lucorum. The sequence continues at coordinate 49,282,465 of CM019179.2, forward strand.
AAGCGAAGTGGGTTTTTCACATAGTTCATTCGATGGTCACAAAGCACGATGCGTCATCTTCAAGTTGATTAGGTACTTGGCTTGGCTAGAGGTTGTAAGATCTAACAAGTACCCTACCAAATACCCATGTGGTCATCATCAGGGCAATAATACTTTATCTAATGCCCCCTTTGGTGGTATTTTTTGACTATTTATGAATGTGAAAATTAGTTACTTACTTAATATTGGACGTATTCCGCATCCAATATTTCAAGTGAATCCCTAGTAGAAACGGTGAAATCACGACACGATCTAAGTACTAAAAACTAAGTTTAGAAAGAAAAATATCAGTTCTTATGGCTCCCAGCGTCGCGATATGGCAACGTAAACCCATAAAATTCGATCAGGAGATTGTTGATTTTTTTTTTAATTATTAATTTGAAATCACTTTTTGAATTTTATCAACAGAATTTTGAAGTTATTAAAAATTATATATTTCACCTATTTGAAATTCGATTAGGAGATTTTTGAAATTATTTCTCCCGTGTTCTAAAGACTATTTGGAGTCGGATTATAAGATTCATTTTCAAAAAAATATAGAGAAAAAAAGTTTTGGGCGTTAATGGGTAAAGTGGAGCGGGGTTCATCAACGGTCCAACCAAAAAAGTCAGCCAAGTGGGTGTGGCTAGTTAATCTCAAAACATCAATCTCTAAATACCATGCAGTACCCTCACAGCCATCCACTCCAACCACCCAGCCATCTACTCCTCAACCAGCACAATTTCTGAATATTGTTGGAAAACAAGGAAATTTTGGCTGTTACAAGGATTTTACGTTGGGGCAAGCGCACAAAATACTTTCAATTCGGGGCCATGATTTCCGTAGGGGACCATCTCCACCCCAACTCGCATAATTCCTGAAAATGTCATCGAAATAAGATGGTAAATGTTGAAGATATGGCTGTAACAAGGGAATTTACGTCTGCGCATGCGCAGTGGGTAATATCAGTCCGGTGGTGATGATTTTCATAGTGGACGGTCTACACGCCAACCCGTACAGTCACTGAAAATTTCATTGAAATCGAATGCAAAATATCGATACTTTAGTAACGATATCCATCCCTACTTGGTAGACTCAGAAGCAACACTATCAAGAACTAAGATAATATAAACAAATAAGAAGAACTGCAGACAGGGCTGCACAAAAATCGGCAGCTCTTCGTCACCTTATGAGAAACATAAATGGCCCTAGACCATGCAAGAGACGCTTGATGATGACAGTGGTGGAGTCAATTCTCTTGTATGGAGCGGAGGTGTGGGCGGATGCACTGAGCGTGGCGTATCTCCGACAGAGACTAATACCTGTGCAGCGAAGAGGAGCTCTACGAATCGCCTGTGCTTACCGAACAGTGTCAGAACCCGCTATCTTTGTCCTTACCAGTGTCATACCCATTCAGCTGATGGCTTCAGAGAGAAAAAGAATTTTCGACAGAAGGGATGAAGGAGACAGGGCCCACATAGCCAAGGAAGAAAGAGATTGCACGATGGCATGCTGGCAAGATATATGGACGCGAGAACATAGAGGACGGTGGACCGCACGGCTAGTGCCAAACATTCAGAAATGGACGGACAGGAAGCATGGAGAATTGAACTTTTTTCTCACACAATTCTTCACAGGACATGGACTGTTCTATGCCTATCTACATAAAATGGGAAAGGTAACTGTCCCAACATGTCCGCATTGCCAGAAGAGAGAAGATGATGACGCGCTACACACCTTTTTCAAATGCACCAAATGGGCGGCTGAAAGAAGCCAGCTGCTAGCAGAGCTGGGGTTACCTCCCTAAATGTCAACACCAGAAGCTGTCGTCAGCAAGATGCTGGAAGGTGTGAGGAGCTGGAGTCTTGTGGCAGCGTACGCAGAGAGTATCCTGACAAGGAAGACGTTGTTAGAACGAGAGAGAGAGGGAGAGAGGGGGGAACACCTGGTCCGTCCCGCCATCCAGAACTGATGAAGTGCCCCAGGACTCAGCCTGAAGTAATGTGTTGAACAGTTCCAGGCTGATCATCCAACGTGGGAGAAAAGGAGGTGTTTTTTTTAGTGGGTTTGAATCCCACATAACCTTGAAGTCGCGGACCCTTCAAGGTATCTTACGAGATCCAACTCCACCTGTGGATCTTAAAGATTTTCTCACCTGCCTGCCGAAAAAAACTACGATACCTCCCTTTAGCTGTCACCAATCCAGATAATCCCCCGGGATTTAACTTCGGTGGTCTTACGGGAAGCTAACGGCCGAAAGAGAAGACAAAATTACGAAAAAAACGAGCTGAACGATCTCCTTCTCACTCTTTTCTCACGTACGGTCAACAAAGGGAGCAGCCCGACAGCAATAATTTCTTTGCGATTTCCAGTCGATATTCAAGAGATAAGTTAACAGGTGAGATGGTTTTACAGTCCACCTTCTTGATGCAGGATTTTAAAATTCTCAGTGACCTTTGAATCGGAAAAGAAGGGTTGGAAACTCCGGGAAAATTGATGTGTCCAACGGATATTGAGGAACAGAACCAATATCCGGCAGGGGAAGTCATTACGAGGAGGCTTCGGAAGAATGTTGAAGGAGATAACGAATGATTTTCAATAATTTATGACACCATCGTTCAAAAAGCACGTTTTGAACGAAATAATAAGTGAGGAATCGAACTTCTTTCACAAAGTAAACTAACAATCTCTCTTTCACTGAACAAGATTAGGTAAGATTTTCCTTTTGCAATAGTCATTCATATTTTAGGTGCGATGTGGGACCTCATTTCCCTTTCAATTATGAAATTATTGTTTTATTATTGGACGGCATTGAGGGGGTCTCAGTCGGTCACCGTTCGTTCTTAGTATTTCGCGAATTTGAAGGGGCAAAAACTTAACAAAATGGCATTTAAATTTGAAATTTGAAAGTATTTTAGAAATTCATTAGTGCACGGCCCTAGGGAATTGAATAACTGAAATATTGCCACTGGAATCATCAAAATCGAACAATAATTGCCAAAGAAAATGCTGCAAATTATTATACAATGGTTTATTATATTTCTATATAGAACACTCGTCTACAAAGCCACCAACCATCCAACATGAAGAAAAACATCGATCGCATTTCGGTAAGCTAAAATTTGAACGGAGATTAGGCCTCTTTTGCGATTCACACTCGTGTTTCTGATTTATCTTACGTCCGACCCTTAAGTTCTCGTAGGGAGCGAACGGTTTGTCCTACAGAGCTCCGCGTGGTCTCAAAAAATTCTAAAAATTCTATAGAATCTTAAATTGAAGGAAAAACAATACCTTTATATCAAAATTTTTTGAGTTAAGGCGTTTTTAAAATTTCAAAATTCATTTTTGAACCCTTAGAAGTGACCTACATCAACCAAAATCTTCGGGGCACAACTAGACCCCAAATGGAGCCTACATACCAAATTTCATCAAAATCGGTCAATGCTACCTATGTGGGAAAAGTACGGCGGACGGACGGCCAAATTTTTATTCGATTTTTGGATTCTACGTACCTTGAAACGTAAACCATCAAATTTTACGATTACAAAGGTTCATTATTGAAAATAATAAACCAAAATGGAAAAAAACTACTGAATAAACGGTTTTTACCATATTTCTCTGGCAAATATTGTTCGATTTTGATGATTCCAGCGACAATCTTTCAGTTATTCAATTCCCTAGGGCCGTGCACTAATGCATTTTTGAAATCCTTTAAAATTTCCAATTTAAGTACTGTTCGCAGATAGAAAGAATGCGGCTGGCCAATTTTTCAAAGGGTATACCTGCTACCATAGACGACTAACTGTTCAAAAATCTTAGGTAGCCTGGTGAGTCAGACTGGGGAAAGGGCCGAGCCTCCATATTATCTCAGACCTTCGTAATTTGGGCATTGAGCAGCTCGAGTCATAATGAGTTAGAGAGCCCCTCCACTCTGCCAATTGTTAAGAAAGAATTCCATCTCGATTGTGAGTTCACTTGCCTTTCAGGTTTACTCTTCATTTGCCTTTAAAATTTGAAAGAAGCACCGTCCTTTACTGGAAATAATTTTTTGTAGGAAAATGGGAAATATGGCGCCCTTTCTAACGGTGCCCTTATTTTTACATGTTTACGGTAAATTAAGGTAGTTCTGGTAATTTTTATGACACGTTCAAGAACACGAAAAAAAATTTGAAATTGAAAAAAAAATTGGAAAAACAAGGGGTTAAAACAAAGATGCTACGATACATTTTCTTACTTAAATTAGATGTACGATCGACCCTTGAAGTTTGGTCGACACCCTGTATCTGTCGAACCACTGCCTTAAAGTACGCGAACGGTCTGTGAAAATCAATCCTTCTACTTCATCATTGGTCGGTAGTCAACAAACCTCGGTCTCATTTTCCCTGGCTTGAGTGTCAGGTAGAAGGAGGATGTTTTTGGGACTATAATAAATAAGGACACCTCACCAATCCGCATTCTTTCCATTAGCAAACAGTACAACTTTTCAAGTTTTGCCCCTTCGATTTGGCCTAATACCGACCCGGAACGAGGGATGAACTTCGACCGACTGAGACCCCTTAAGCTGAAAGGAATCAACTAAAAAACCTACTTTTGAGTATTCAGGCATCAAAGTTATTTCAAGTTTGCAAATTAGGTGACAATTTTATTGGAATTTCCTTCTTTTCCTCTCAAACCTAAACGAATTCTGCGTCATTTCCTACTTTGAGAAAATGCAACGTCTGTAGTAGAACGCCTAAAATTCAAATTGTATGTGGTTGGTTCCTTTCTGAGATTTTGGAAAACGCTTGTCAGACGCTCACGCTGACAAAGTCTCATGTTTCTCCCTGGGAATTCGACTCCGGAAAAGGAAAATCGACGGCTCCCAGAGGAGTCTTCTCCACAGTAAAATTTACCGAGGCCTGATTAGCGGAAATCTATCCCCGCTTTCGCTAATCAGCCGAAAAATTAACGCCCAGGAAAAGAACTGCACCCAATCAGCGAGGAGAGGTGGAAGGACTGCAGGAGAAATACCGAAAATATTCAGCCACAAATATTTCTGAGGACACGCCCCCAGCAGTTGAACAAAACTGTTACGCGCTGCCAAAATCGAGGTCGTGCATCAGCATCTGGAATTCAGTGTCCTTCGATCCGAGACGCACCTAAATCTGCTGCCTTCCGCTGTGTGACAAGAGAGTGGTATCACTACAGGCTACTTCGGTCCGAGAGAACCAGCCGCCTCCAGGAAAATAAGTGGGTAGCTGCCACGTCAACGCTTCCTGGGACAAATCTCCAAAGTCTATCGAAACCTAAAGAAAGGATCGCCAGGTCAGTCCTAAGTACTTAGCTTCAGCTTACCCGATCTCGACTTCCGCTGTCGCTGTCGCGAACCCGCGCCTTCCGCGAAACTCCGTAATCTCGCGACAACACGCGGTCAGGAGGCACATAGGTATTGATAGACTAAGCTACCACCTAAGGCTTCACTTTCACCTTTATATTATCAAAATTCAATCCCCTTTTCCAATTGTCAAATAAACCCGTTGCTCATTCAATATTCCAAACAAGTGTTTTCTCTCAAAAGTCCACGAAGCCCGAAGGTATCAAGTACTTAGGAACAAGCAGATAGTCGAATATTTAGATCCGGAGGCAATTGCACCCCAGATCTACCCATCTCCGGCGATAGCCAGTAAGGGAACTTAGGCCTAGGCAGGACTAGGAAGGTCCTTTCAAAACCCCCGAATCCACGAGTAGGCCAAAAAATAAGTCAGACCTAATCGCGAAAGCCGCAGAGGAGGCGAACCTTACAACGCTGTAAGCAAATCTGAGTGATGAACCAACTCAGTTGGTTCTATTGTGAGGAATTCTAAACGACTATTCACATTCAACCTTCAGTTGTTTGCAATCCAACATTCATCATTCTAATAGTTAAAAGCTATGCTTTACTCATGACCTCACCCTCACAAATCCTCCAAAAATGTACCTATATAAGTTTTTAAATAATCCTGTCTTCAATTTTTCTTCGACCAAAGAATAATCCGGTTATTATTAGTAGATGTAGTTATGCAGTTTGATGCATAGTTATTTACTGCTTGCGATCGCCTTCATGTCAAGCAAACACCTGCCCCACAATGATTTTAAAAGAGTATTTAACTACCATAAATTGGCAATTTCTCATTAGGATTCGTAAAAGTTTATTTCAGGTACTCGTGAGAACGTTATGTATTGTGAACTAAAAGTAATTCCCCCCGAAATGTGATCATACCTCCAATCTGAATTACGAGTCTTAATTTCGACTTTAAAATCCACCCAAACTTTCCCGTGCCCGAAGCACTGATAATACAGCCAACGGAAGGGGAGAGGGAATTTATATCGTAATAGCGGCAAACCAAATTACCCGCTCCATTCACTTATCTCGCGAGCTCACAAGGAAAACTCCTTGGTGTTACGAGGGGGGTTCCTCTTCCACAGATGCCTTTAACCCGAGATTTTTCTAATTAATGCCGGTAATCTCTAATTCCGCTCAGCTTCCTTCCTTGAATTAAACGCCATTTTAGTATAATACCCTCTAAGAAGGATGACTCTAAGAGAGAGGAATCACACCACTGGGGATGAGGAATATTTTCAAAAGCGGCAACATGGAAGAAGTTGGAGGAAGGCTCAGTGAAAAGAACCGGAACCAGCGCAATCTCTAGTAGACGAGAAGAACTAGAATCAACATGATGCTAACAAATCGATTTGAATAATCTGTTAGTAAAAAAAGTAAGTATCTAAGGCCCACTTTCACCAAATGTTGTTCAAATTGGGTTTAACTAAACACCTTGATTGTTAATCTGAAGGAATTAACCCGGCAAGATGGCGAGTGTCTTTCACCAACCCTAATCAAAAGGTTTGTTCGGCTAACGATTCCGAACCAGTTCCGGACGGAACGCGATTCTGGAAGTGGAAGGGATAGAATCAGTTCGGAATCGTTGTTAACCAAACACCTTTGGAACTCGTTCGGAATCGATAGCCTGCATTGTAACCTCCTTCCAATGGAAGGCTTCCATTTGTTGTTGTAGTAATATTCCGAATAATCCGTTTTCGCAGTTCAGAATTCTCTCGTTTTTCCCAATACAATAAAAATTGTATTCTCTATTCTGTATTTTCAACTCTTCTTCAACAAACTCTAGTTGTATTAGGGAAGTCAATGTTTTTAAAGAGCTTTGTTAAGAGAGAGAAAATCATTAATTTATTGAACATTTTAGGAGTATAAAAGTTGGACAACTCCATTAGCTGTCGAAAATGTTTTTATAGAACTAATTTTGATTTTCAGTTTTCTAAGTAGGTAGTTATGTTTAATAAAGTTTAAAGTAGGTAGGTATGTTGTATTTTTTGAAGTTCTTGAAGCCTCCATTTAGATTTAACGGGATTTTTAAAGTTTAAGATTGAATGATTCAAAATTATTGTTGTACCTACTAATCTCTCATCCTTTAAAAAAAATTCCCCTACGAATTTGACCAAACACCCATTTTTCCAATTTTCACTGAGTCAATGGAAACTTTTCAACCGAATTGAAAGGCGTCAGGACAACGGCTACGATTCAAGTGTACAAAATATTCAACTTTTTAAAAAATCAATGTCACTTATCACAGATTTATCACAAAACAATAGGTGTCTTCCCCAGGAACAATGTTCTTTTATTCAACAATGAAAATTTTAAAATTTGCCATAAAACCGTTACGAATGTAGTGAGACACTCGAAAAAGCTCTCAATTCAAAGCTCTACTTTTGTTGCCAACAAATCAAATTTTGCCCCATGTCACATAGGTACTAATCACCTCATCAATATATTGCAGAAGAGAGAGATGATGTGAACTTCCTTGAACCACTATACAAATAAATGGACACAGTGGAATAATTTTTGGGTATTTGTGAAAAAAGAAAGACCTAATCAAAAATGGCTTCTTTTAGAACGTAATTTCTAAGAATTTCGAAATTTTCACAACAAAGGTGAAAACGATTAAGCACATTGATTAACAAATTGCGAGTCTATGGACCAACATATTTGCGCGCTATGTACTTCAAGTAGGAGGAATAACAAAAGCAAATTATTTCACAACGGTTTATTAGGATAAAAATATGAAAATACGATTTTAAAAAATCTACAATAGAAATATCTCGAAGGTCGGCATCATAACCAGGATGAACGTTACTGTCTCTTCAAGATTATACTTATAAAAAATCATGCCTCCAGGTACCTACCTACTGAATTTGAGATGGTACAACTCCCGAAACTTGGTTTTATGATGCCAAAGTTCCGATGCCCACAGCACCAAATATAAAATACCAAAACACGATGCTCAACCTCCTAGGCCTTTGTCCCGTTCGAATAACAAACGCAAATTATTTCACAACGGTTTATTAGGTAAGGATTTTCATAAACATAAACACAAACATTTTCATAAACGGACTTAGCTATACCGTTAGGGAATAAGCCCCTTGTTCCTGCTCACTACGAAGGGTTCGATGATCACGTTCATTTAGAAAAAAGCACAGTGTTCTCTAAAAAGTTCTTATTTTTTGGATGGTCACGAAGAAGAACAAACATTTTAATTTATCATCCGATTCCTAAACTTCATGAGAATCGTCAAACGGAGTAGAATTACCAGAAACCCCCAGATGACAGACCACAGGAGACTACGATAAAATAAACAAAAAATTGATGATAAGCGAAACGATAAGACTTCCTGATAAGCGTAATATCTAGTGCGCATGTGCGGAACTGTTGGTCCCGAGAAAATCTCAGAACTGGTAGAACTGATTCTGGACGGTTCCGGATGCCTAACCGAACAGCGGACTGACAGTTCTGAACCAGTTCTGGGCCTAACTGAACGCCCCAAAGGAGGTCGGAACCGTCCCGAACCGTTCGGAATCGTTAGCCGAACAGACCTAAAGTTAAACGGCGATTGAGATAATCGAGCCTAGCTAACCTTGAAATGTCAAGTGAAATGAACGAAAGTTGGACATTATGACGCATTTGGGGTAATAGAAGCGTTGAACAACAACCACTCCCGCGCTTGCTATCAGTAGATTCTTGCCTTTTTATCAGTGATGTTCAGTGATACGAGTTCCTCGCAAGTCATTTCGATTTCTTTATTTCCAATCACCAACTTCTGATACAATATCAGTTCTTTTAATTTTTTATTTGTTAATAATTCGTATTAACCCATTCAATGCCAGCACTGAGTCCACCGATTTTGCCCCAGGCCACGTCAAAAACACAACAGACAAAGAGACTGGAAGAGACCGCTAACTGTGCTTCACATAAACTGGCAAAACGCTTCCCTGAAACCGGGTTTCTCCCAGCCAACTCTTTCTGGTGGTGGGGGGGAGCCTCCTCTTGACGTTTGTGGCAAACCAGAAGCATTAGCGTGGTTTTTGGCAACAGGCCACCGTTTCGACTGGACTGAAAAATCCTCAAAGGAGAGGCTGTCATATGACAACACCGGCAAGGCGGGACAGGTTGGCGTGTTGTCATATGACACGCCAACCAGTCCCACCGTGCCGGTGTTGTCATATGACAATGCTGGCATTGAATAGGTTAATAAAGGTAGGTAAGTTAAGGACCTGTTCAACCTGTTCCCGGTTTACAAGGTATTTCGTCGGGAACTCTAGCCGAGTATCAATCAAATTTAGGACTTTGATGACCGTGGGCTTGGTAGTGTCGAACATGTTGAAGGATTCTCCTCGGACGTCTCCTGGGGACGTCGTCGTCGTCAGACGAGTCATAAATTATTTGTAATGGCATATCCATTTCCAAACAAAAAACACTTCCAAGAACACACACAAAATCTCACAACAATAAAAAATGTTCCGCCGTACGCGGGACTTTCCCCACTCAGCATGGGGGGTGCGCCTTGATTTTTTAAAGATTTTTAATCGAAAATAGACTACATCCTGAGAATTTTGGCACCAACCGCGACCTTCTAGCGTGAGTAGATCTGTTTCTATGATTTTTCAAAGTTTCGACCGTTTATGACGTCACGCGCCCCTCTCGCCTGGGCGGGACCCCCCAGCCAACTGTGACGTCATAAACGGTCGAAACTTTAAAAATTCATAGGAAAAGATTTACATACGCTAGAAGGTCGCGGTTGGTACCAAAATTCTCAGAATGAGGTCTACCTTAGATTAAAAATAACAATAAACAGTTATTCCTACCCAGGCGCATACCCTATTGACCGATTTTGAAGAAATTTGGTATGTAGGCTCCATTTGGGGTCTAATTGTGCCCCGAAAATTTTGGTTGATGTAGGTCACTTCTAAGGGTTCAAAAATGAATTTTGACATTTTGAAAACGCCCTAACTCAAAAAATTTTGATATAAAGGTATTGTTTTTCCTTCAATTTAAGATTCTACAGAATTTTAAAATTTTTTGAGACCACGCGGATCTCTGTAGGACAAACCGTTCGCTCCCTACGAGAATTTAAGTTTTGGACGTACGATAAATCAGAAACACGAGTGTGAATCGCAAAAGAGGCCCTCCGTTCCGAATCTCCGTTCAAATTATAGCTGACCGAAATGCGATCGATGTTTTTCTTCATGTTGGATGGTTGGTGGCTTTGCAGACGTGTTATTTATAGAAAAATAATAAACCATTGTGTAATAATTTGCAGTGTTTGGGCACTTGGACTGCCTTGACTTTGAGCCATGTTTGAACGAGCATCCTTCAACAATGGGTTGAAAATTGAGTTAAAAATACCTCACACACTCAAGAATGTGTAGCTCCTCAAACACGTGTCAGGGTAAACTCTGAGAAAGGGGGATTTGCCTTCTGGCGACTGACGTTTACGTTTAACACATTCGGGTGGAATGAATTCCTACGCCCTCCCCGTCCCCTGCGGTCAGTTTCCAGAGTCAAGTCCTTTCGGACTAATAGCTCGGCGAACAACGGCTCTCCTCGTCTTACCCTCCACCTCTCAGAGACCCCCCCTGACAAGGCTCGGGGTTTGAAGGACTGGTAATAGGGTTAGAACGTCTCCACCCCCCTCAAACCCTCAGGAAAACCTCAGGCTCGGTGGTTAGTTAGCAGTGCTGATGATGCCTGCGAGGAAAACCCTCTGTGGGCAGAGGTTTTGCTCCTTTCTCGCCCGTTTCCATTCCCTTTTCCGGAGTCCTTAGTCATTTCCCGGGCCTCCATCCGAACTTCCTTTTCCCGGCCGGATTCCAGGTTCGTGCCTCAAAGACCAGATGATTTCGTATAATACAACGAGCTGATGCAAACTTTTTCTTGGGAATCATCATCAATAATGAGTTGATTGGTTGATTATCAACACTGGTGAATACAAAATGGGTTATTTGTGTAATATAAAAGATTAAAGGAAACTCACCAGAAACTAGAGTTTACCCTGAAATACGTTGTCACGTCTTCTCCCAGTCAACCAACGATTGTGCTCAGTTTTGAAATCTAATAAATTTGTCATTAATTAACATTTCAAAACCATTTCAGGATCTTCAATCCCCATAGTTTATCCAAGAGAAATGCAAGAAGGAAGGATTCCTACCAACCCGCTGAGATAACTTCTCGGTGTTTCCATTTGCATCCCAGAACTACTAGTCTCTCAGAACTTCTGCCAGTCTCCTATCGATTTAGTTCAATTTCGGGAGCCAAATTGTTTCTAAAAACAATATATCTAAATCATTTCAACCTCTTCGTTCTCTACAATTCGTATTATTACATTTTAATGTATGCCAGCCTAGTATGCTCTGATCGTACCCATGTTATGTTCTTTTCATTTATATACCAGGAAAATAAACTGTATTTTGATAATTTGAAACAGTTGGAATGATAAAAGTACAATATTCAACTAATTTCAAAAATATAACAGGGACCACGTTTGACAGGACTTACAGGTGATGGATGGATGGATCCTCTGTGTTTCATTCAGAATTTCGGTTACAACCGTAACTATGTGCCAGGGGGGGGGGGATGGGTGAACATGTTCCACTTGTGTTTTGTGACCACAAATGGCCTCTAGCGGCCAAAAAAGGAAGTTTCATGTTCAGTAAAAATTCACGGGGTCGTGGGGGGTTGTAGAATACAAAATCGAAGAGGAAGAACCTCGTGTCTCTTCATCCCTCGTTATCAGAAATCCTCATCAGAAAGTTGGTTTCCGGTGATCTGACGTGTAACCATATTTGTCTCATCTGGTGAGACCTGAAGACATTGACTCCTGATCTCGGTAATTATAAATCATGTAGTACATATCACTAGCAACAAATTAAGCCCATTACCATTTCTAAATAATATGTTTTGTTTGGGAGATGTTCGATGTTATCAAAAACTCGGAACTTTGAGGTACATCTATGTGCCACTTGATTTTTGTCAGTTTTTGCCAGAAATAGCTACCTATTTGTTTTTTCATTGTTAATTGATGCATCATCTGTGTTTTGGACGTGGCCAGCTGCTCCAGACATCGTCTGGTATCGCCAGCATCAGATTAAAAAAATCCTCCGAAGAAAATTTCCGAAAATTTATTTCAAGTTTCATGGTAAAATCACTATTTTGATTCCTCAGTAACTTCATTTTTAATGCATATTTTTTGAGATACCTTTTCATACCTGTTTTTATATTTTTTATAGTACGTTCCTCATTCTATGTCATTTAGGGACCAAACTTAAGTTCCTCCTTTTAAGTCATTAGGGAAAAAAATGTCAAATCGTTTTAAGTGTTTTTAAGTCGTTTTAGTTTTAAGTGTCAAATTGCCAAAGTTCCTTTATCCTTGTTAATTCCATTTGGTCCAAATAAAAGCTTTTGTTAGAATTAGTGTGGATTAATGTTTTCAATGCCTTTCAATAGAAACCAACCAGTTGGTCAATAGAAACCAACTTCTAAATAAATGAAAATTGGATAGAACAATTTTTCTACAGTTAAAGAAGGTGAAGGCCCAAAGATGAGATGCCTAGGTACAACAATGTTCCAGATTGAATTTTTAATGTGTTTCAGAGCCAGGAGATTGGGTGGACCATAGTTGCACCTCCCATGGGTACAAGAATGTGCCACGAAGAAGAAAATCCCCCACCTCACCTATTCATTATAGATTTTTTTCCAAAGCAGAATTTGAAAGCTGAGATGTGTAGGTATGATGGCTAAAATCTGCAAGGGGTTATCATTTTTTTCCTCGGAGTTATTAAACAAAAACCTTAAAAAGTGGCACATAGTTGACCCGTTTTACGGTAACATGTGGAACTAAACTCTTTTCGATCCATAACCCAGAAAGAATCTTTTTAGAGTTCAATTTTCTTCCTCTACCTCCTCCAACTCAAATACCCTCGGTCTTCTCCAAGAGTTGGGTTTTTTCTCCATATTTAGTGTTTCGGTTCGACTATCGACTCTATAGCTAATCCAAACACTTCCGAAGCTCGAGAAGGCGATTTTAGAGGGCAAATATTTACATAGCGAGAATATCGGGAAGCAATAATGAGGGTCGGCGGAACGTGCTTCAATGGTTTATGAAACCCTCCGGCACAGTTAAGGCTCGCTTCGATACAGCTATTCAGCAGGGAAAATAACACGTTTATTTTTTCAACATAAAATCAAGAGAATGAACGGTTCATTATGTCTTGAATTTTCAGTTTTAGGTAGGATATAAAGCCCAGAAGGGCGATATTAAATTATTAAAGGGGATGGTGCGGAAATTTATTATTAAATAGCGGAAACAAGGTAAAAAAATGTGGCCCCAGGGCAGGAATCGAGCGTGCTACTTTCTATTCACTAGAGGTTATTGGAGAATAATGGTTTATTATTACCCATTTGAGAAGAACAAATTGAAGAGGTCCATAAATCAATATCGGAGTGTTATTGAAATTAATATCATAGTTGTGGTGAGTACAAACCCAAGATTTTGATTTAAGTACCTATTTACGTATCAACTATTGTTTTCTTTCATTTTCTAAGATTCCTAGTTCTACTCAATGAGTACAGTCAGAATAAATAATAAGGAGGAATATTAGTTTCGAAGACACAGGTTAAATTTCCCATTCTTGATTTAGGCCCAGTTTTTAAGTCTGCCAAGAGGGTGTAGCACATAGCTTCCTCGTATCCATAACCCGATTGTATAGATGATCCAATACATACCAAGTAGTTGATCTAAAAACATTAATCACTAAGCACCTTGCACTACCGTCATAAGGGACTTTCTACACTTCAACCAGCACAATCTCTGAATATTTAATCGAACTCGGGTAGAAAATATGGAAGTTTGGCTGTTACAAAGATTTCACGTTTGCGCATGCGCACAAAATACATTCAACTCCACCCCAACTCGCATAATTCCTGAAAGCTTCATTGAAATCAGATGGGAAATGAAGAAGTTAAGGCTGTTACAAGGAAATACACGTTTGCGCATGCGCAGAGGCTAGCATCAGTCTGGGGGCAATGATATTCATAGGGGACCATCTACACACCAACTCGCATAATCCCCGAAAATTTCATCGAAATCGGGTGAGAAATGTAGAAGTTATGGCTGTGACAAGGATTTCACGTTTGCGCATGCGTACAAAATACATTCAATTTGGGGGCCATGATTTTCATAGGGAACCATCTCCACCCCAACACTCAAAATTCCTGTAAATTTCATTGATATCAGATGGGAAATGTAGAAGTTAGGGTTGTAACAAAGATTTCACATTTTTTGAGCATGCGCAGCGGCTACTATCAGTCTGGGTGTGATTAAAATCGAGTTTGCTTCAACCTTGGGGTTGAAAAGATGAGCTTTCAAAAAAAAAATGCGTGGTTGGGTTGCCTTGTTAGACTCGAGTATTCATCATTTTTAGGGGAAATCCGATTTTGTTGCCAGATCAGTCGCAAACTTACACTTGAGGGTAGTTTAGGGTTCGTCGGTGGGTGTTATTGTTGATTATGATACGTGTCCAGCCCTCACATCACAGATACATGGTAGGTTTGTCGGGGACGAACTAGCCGCGTTAATTTTAAAGATTAGGGTTCCTAAAATTTATTCAAGAGTTTTAGGAAACAAAATCGGAGCAAAATTCGTTGGAGGGGAGGGATAACTCCCTGATCCTCGTCTACCATCATAGGAGCGCTCTATCGGCGGAAGAGCGAATCTTCAGTTTCTTTAAAGACCTTGTGTGTACATTGGAAATCGTAGTTTAGATCCTTGGGAAGGGATGGGCGGGTGTGTGATATGAGGGCTGGACACTATCATAATTACAATCGAACTTCACAAGGTAAGTTCATTTGATTTCGTTATTAGTTTGTTACCTCAGAATTCCAATCGTTGAGTGACTATTGACTAAAACATTTATAAGCCGGTTTTGACATGGATATGTCTAAGGCGAGGGGTCTGTCAGTGGAAATGTAACACGAAAAGAATACAACGTTTCTATTTCGGTCGATTTTCACGTACAACCAAGTTGGTAGGGAATTGGAACTTCCGCAATTTTCATCGCCACTCGTTGGAAAGCTCATGACTCAAGTGAAAAAATTGCACATCTCAAGGCACCAATTTTCTCCTCTTCACGCACCTGACTACATTCCTAACTATAAACAAAATTTTCGTTCTTCAGAAACAAGAATGCATAGGTTTCTATAACTATTTCCAACACGACTGAATGACGTTGTTAAAACTAAGACATTCGAGACACTAGCGCTTCTTGTTTTGCGTGAGACTAGCGCTCTTAACAGATTAATTTGATATCAACATCTTAAGCAGCGTACTCTACACGACCATAATACTCGCTATCGACAGGAATTGAGCCCTGCCCCCCGTCACAACAGGAAGTTCTTCAAGAGCAGCCTGAATAAGGAATTTCACCATGTCGGAATTTCCTATTTTTGACCCCAAAATCGGATTCAGCACCTCGAAAAACCTCCTAAGGCAAACGTTCAGCCCGAACTTCCTAATTTACGAATAAACAAAACAGTGTAGGTAGAAAATACGAATGTTTAAAAAAAACCGGGAAAATGACGTCATGCTGGAATAGTTCATTTATGGCCGCTTGAAGCGCTGAGATCGAGAAATCCATAGTCCCCAAATGCAAAATTTCACGAAACAGTAAAGTTCGAAATCAAAAACTGAAGAAAAAAAATAGAAAAAGCAAGATGGGGAAAATTAGGTTTCCCCTGTTTTTGTTTGATAACTTTTCTCTTAGAAAACACGATTTCGTCGTCCCAATGGGCAACACTGGGAGGAGACGGCGATCCGAACAGCCCAATCAGCGAGCGTTCCAGCTCCACGTCCGTTTTCCCGGTTAGTTTTGAAATTAAAAATTTTGATTGTCTCCCAAAAATAGCAGGAGACTTATTTTCCGAAATCAGCCCGATTTTCATCTATCCCACACCATTAACTATTCAGGAAAAATGCAAACAGAATTCGGTGAAATTCCTCATTATAGGACCACCAAAACTATACCACATCACCAGGGGATCCCCCAGGACAAACCTCTCAATTCCCTCAAGCGCTCACTTAAGACTTTCTCCCAGAGGGAGTATTACTCCGTTGAAGTTTTTTCAATCCAGAACAAGCTAACTGGTATTTTTTATTGTTGACTCTCTTGTTGTTTTGTTTGACTATTGCTCTACCATTGTTATAATTTGTGTTACTTAAAGTGTGTTAATAAATATTATTATTGATTCCAATCATTTCTTACTCAGTTTCATTCATTTACTATTATACCGACGGTTCCAAAATAGAAAACATACTGGAAAGCACCTCTGGAGCAGGTGTGTACTTAGAAAAATATGCAACAATATTCCAAATAGAAATCCTTGCAATTAACAAATGTATTATGACATTAATGAACCTCGGCATCAGCAAAAAGAAAATAAACATCTCTACTGACAGCCACGCAAGCATAAAAGCCCTTCAAAATACTGTCCACTGATGAAAAGAATGAACGCGAGGCCCGACAGGGAGTTGGGTATCCTCAACGTTGAACTACACCCTTTTCCACAAATATACGTTCACAGGTAGTAACTGACCTCATCCAACACCCCTGAACCTGCCGTGAGTCATACTTTCTTCCTTTCCCCTCGTTACCCCCTTCTCACATTGTAGTTTCTCGAATGTCGAATATCTACAGTCACTTCTGTCCAATGATACCTGGTCAAGAAAAAAAAAAATAAACCTTTGAGTAATAATTTGCAGCGTTAATGGCTTTCTACGTAAATTGAACCGTGTAGCAGTAGGTACACAAAGGTTGGCATAAAACTTGCTTTACTAATATTCAGAAAATTTGATTTTAGAATTTTACCATTTTCAGAAAAGGTTTGCAAAAAACGCTGCAAATTATTACACAATGGTTTATAATTTTTCTACCTAGATCACTCGTCTGCAAAGCCACCAGTCAATCAGCTAACATATGAACGGAGACTCACACAACGCGATTCACACTCGTGTTTTTGATTTATTGTACGTCCAAACCTTAAATTTTCGTAGTGAGCGACTATCGTAAATTGATGGAAAAACAATACATTTATATCAAAATTTGTTGAGTTGGGGCGTTTTCAAAATTTCAAAAAAAAATTTTCAACCCTTAGAAGAGACTTACATTAACCAAAATCTTCGGGGCACAACTAGACCCCAAATGGAGCCCATATACCAAATTTGAACCAAATCCGTCCAGTGTTGCTAAGAAAAGGTTTACATTTTTTTATTCGATTTTTGGATTCTACGTACCTCGAAACGTAAACCTACAAATTTTGAGGGGGTGTTAACGAAATATTTTTCTTGGTCGATTACAAAGGTTCATTGAAAATTATAAACCAAAATTTGGGTATTGCATTGGCCTCAAATTTGTGGAAAAATATTTTCGAAACGTTTATAGAAATCCGTTTAGGGGCATTTCAAACAATTCCTAAATCTAGAATCTATTCTACCATTTTTAAAACCAAAAATTGATTAAATTTCAAAAATTTGCTTCACAAAATCGCTAAAAATAGCCATTAGGATTTAATATTTTAAATGGAAGCAAATTACTGTGTAGAGAAAGTTACTACCTAGGCCATAAATTAAATAATTGTAAATTAAAGTACCCAAAAAAGTTCTCAAAACATTGAAAAATGTGATTAGAAATTGCTTGAAAATGTCTTATATGATACCAAAAATCACAAAATTCATAATGAGTGGATAAGTTCGTGGGCTGTAAACAGGATTGTTTCACATTTTCATGCGCAAATGTGTTTTCGCATAGCATAAAAGGGCTGTAAACCTACTAAAAACGTCGGAAAATGGCTAAAAATTCAAAAGTTGTTTTTTAATAACGTTTTAAAAACGTCTGCCAAGTGGGTGTGGCACATAGCTTCCTCGTATCCATAACCCGATTATCCAGGGTGTCACCCTAACTCGAGGACCAAACTTCAAGGATCGATTCTACAACTAATTTGCAAACTTTTTTGTCTCCTGACATTTTTTTTTTAAACGCTTTAAAATTATACTTTTTTCACTTTTAAGATTTTGTTCGTGTTTTCGACCTTGAGCCATTAAAACGGCCATAACTCCCTCAATTTACTGGATAAACTCAAATATGAGTATACCGTTGGAAAGAACGTTAAATTTTCTATCAGTTCATCAGGACACAAAAGCTTTTTAAGCCTTTCGTATAAGTGAATAAATTGGTCAAAGTCAGAAATTTGAAACTTTCTCGAAAATCAAAATTTTTCAGGCTGACTCATCTTATGTAATAAACAGCCGTATTGGCGGGCACTCAACGGAAAAAACTTGCCCAGAATCTCAGCTTTCCAACGGTCTATCAATGTTTCTTTTTAACATTCAAATTAGAAGAGTAAATGAAGTTTGAATGCCAGAAAACGTGTGTTTTACAAGCAAATCCAGTGTTTTAAGCGGTTTCTGGTCCCCCTCGACCTCAAGATGGCTTGACGATTTTGGTATCATTTCCTATGTAATTTTCTACGCTGAATCAAATAGTGATACTTCCGAATGGTTCCGAATGCCAGAAAGTGGATTTTTCAAAGAAAACCTTCGTTTTTCGTACATAAAATACGCATTATTCTTAAATGTGGTAGTGAGCATGAAGTAACACCTTTGAACTCAACAAAAACTTCAATCAACTAGAAATTCGGTGTTTTTATTGAGTTCAAAGGTGTTACTTCATGCTCACTACCACATTTAAGAATAATGCGTATTTTATGTATGAAAAACGAAGGTTTTTCTTCAAAAAATCCACTTTCTAGCAGTCGGAACCATTCGGGAGTATCACTATTTGATTCAGCGTAGAAAATTACATAGGAAATGATACCAAAATCGTCAAGCCATCTTGAGGTCGAGGGGGACCAGAAACCGCTTAAAACACTGGATTTGCTTGTAAAACACACGTTTTCGGGCATTCAAACTTCATTTACTCTTCTAATTTGAATGTTAAAAAGAAAAATTGATGGACCGTTGGAAAGCTGAGATTCTGGGCAAGTTTTTTCCGTTGAGTGCCCGCCAATACGGCTGTTTATTACATAAGATGAGTCAGCCTGAAAAATGGTGATTTTCGAGAAAGTTTCAAATTTCTGACTTTGACCAATTTATTCACTTATACGAAAGGCTTAAAAAGCTTTTGTGTCCTGATGAACTGATAGGAAATTTAACGTTCTTTCCAACGGTATACTCATATTTGAGTTTATCCAGTAAATTGAGGGAGCTATGGCCGTTTTAATGGCTCAAGGTCGAAAACACGAACAAAATCTTAAAAGTGAAAAAAGTATGATTTTAAAGCGTTAAAAAAAAATGTCAGGAGACAAAAAAGTTTGCAAATTAGTTGTAGAATCGATCCTTGAAGTTTGGTCCTCGAGTTAGGGTGACACCCTGTATAGATGACCGGATGCGTAGTAGTTAATCTCAAAACACCAATCTTTAAGTACCTTTCACTACCCTCATAGGGGACCATCTTCACGCTAATCTGGACAATCCTAGAAAATTTCATCAAATTCGGACGAAAAATGTAAATGTTATGGCTGTTACAAGGATTTTACGTATGCGCATGCGCAGAGGCTTCTGTAAATTTTAAGGCCTTGATATTCATTGGGAACCATCTGCAATCTAATCCGTATAATCCCTGAAAATTTCATCGAAATCGGGTAGAAAATTTTGAATGGCCGTTACAAGGAGATTCACGGTTGCGCATGCGCAGTGGCTACTATCACTCCGAAGGTGGTGATTTTCATAGGGAACCATCTAAATACTAATCTGTAACATCCCTGAAAATTTCATTGAAATCGGATGGAAAATGTAGAAGTTATGGCCGTTACAAAGAATTCACGTTTGCGCATGCGCAGTCGCTTCTATCAGTCCGAGGATGATGATTTTCATAGGGGACCGTCTACACACCAACCCACACAACCCCTGAAAATGTCATCGAAATCGGACAATAACTTTGTATAGTTATGGGCGTTACAAACAATTGATGACAGACGGACAGACAGACAGACAGACAGACAGACACGGAACCAAAATTGTTCAGAAAGGTCTAAAACGCAGAACGCGAGTGAAAATTTTGATTTTGGAGAACTTTTTTTTTTCATCCTTGAAAAGTGAAAACAAAGCTTCCGCTACTTTGGTAGACTCGGAAGCAAAGATTCGCTCATGCGGTCGTGCTGCACGACTTTAAATTTTCATTACTATATTTTAGCTTCCGAGTCTACCAAGGTAACGGAAGCTTTGTTTTCACTTTTCAAGGACGAAAAAAAAGTTCTCCAAAATCAAAATTTTCACCCGCGTTTTGCGTTTTAGACCTTTCTGAACAATTTTGGTTCCGTGTCTGTGTGTCTGTCTGTCATGAATTCCTTGTAACGCGCATAACTATACGAAGTTATTGTCCGATTTCTTTGAAATTTTCAGGGATTGTGCGGGTTGGTGTGTAGACGGTCCCCTATGAAAATCATCATCCCCGGACTGATAGAAGCGACTGCGCATGCGCAAACGTGAATTCCTCGTAACGGTCATAACTTCTACATTTTTCATCCGATTTCAATGAAATTTTCAGGGATGTTACAGATTAGTATTTATATGGTTCTCAATGAAAATCAAGGCCTTAAAATTTATAGAAGCCTCTGCGCATGCGCAAACGTAAAATCCTTGTAACAGCCATAACATTTACATTTTTCATCCGAATTTGATGAAATTTTCTAGGATTGTCTAGATTAGCGTGTAGATGGTTCCCTATGAGGGTAGTGGAAGGTACTTAGAGATTGGTGTTTTGAGATTAACTACTGTTCATCGGATCATCTATATAATCGGGTTATGGATACGAGGAAGCTATGTGCCACACCCACTTGGCAGACGTTTTCTCATCGATTCATTTTTGTTAAAAAAAAAACGAGCAAAGTTCACATGTAGGTTTGGCAGACAAAGTTGATCAAACTAATATTTCGATTTTTGGTGATTTTTTATTTAGACTTCTTGCCACTTTTATTGATTTTGCTCTCCACGTGCCGTGCGTGGCACTCCACCAATAATCATTCTCAATCTTCTTCACTTAGGATTTCCAGTCATATTCCACAGCTTCCATTGTAAATTAATGAAGGCGTTTGAGTGATAAATCACCACCCGTATTCCTTCCCTTTATGAATTCTCACCCAAGCCTACCTAGCGAAAAGTCAGGTAAAGGATTTGAGCGGATGTGACCGAAAATGGGATTTCCCTGGACGAGTGACAAGCTCGGAGGAGGTTGAACGGATGTTTTCAGTTTAGGATTAGGTAGGGTCCTCGCGTTCATTCTTTCCATCGGTGGACAGTACCATCACCACCTAAAAACTGGTGTGGGAAACGAAAAGGTCGATGAATAACCTGTTTCATGGAAACAACAAAATTTCAATAAAATGGATACCCGGACAAAACAACCAGCCTGGGAACGAACAAGCCGATATATTGGCAAAAGAGGGTTCGAAGAAAGAATTCATAGGACTTTCTACGGCAATTGGCATCTCAAATATGCCTGCAAAGAGGTCAAAAAAATTAAGGTCAAAAAATGGAAATCCCAAGACCTTAACATTCTCTGGTCCAAAAAAACTGATGGATACCTACAGACAAGAATGCTTATCACTTCATACAATCCTAAACAAGCCTTATGGCTGACCTTCAAAATTCGAAAGTAATTCTAACGGGGCATTACGACTTCCGTAGAATGCTAAACCAAGCTATGGACAACCGAATTTCACCGATGTGTTCATGTAAACAAGAAGTGGGCTCTGCTGAGCACTTTCTATGTAGATGCGACCGCTTTTGGAGATCCAGAAAAGAAGCATCTGGTCACCCCGGAACGCGCATCTTTACGCAAAATTTCCTGGAAAAAGGTTAAAAAATTCGCAGATCTCAGCGGAAGATTTACTGAGTCCAATATTAGGTAGCCGGCGGAATCATCTTTATAAAATAAAGAGGCCTCGAAAGAGGGAGAGTGTAAGCCATCAGGGCATGAAACTCTTTTCCAATGGCAACCCCATGGAAAGAGTGAGTGAGTGAGCAGTTTACTGAAGTTACTGAATACTTTAAACGTCTACTAAAATTCAACATTTATGATGTCGTTACAGGTATACCATTGTTCAATATTAAAGATCTATGGTTACTTGCGTTTCTCCCGGAGTTTCATGAACGTGAATGTTGCACCTTCAGACGAGGAAGGGGGTGTACCGAGCGCCGTTTCGTAAGTGATTAGACTATCCCGGAACGAGGACGGAACGGCTACCGACTGAGACCCCCTTAGGAACGGCAAGGTGTGATCGGGGCTGAATAGCGGCTATGTACAGCAGTTTGAGGACCAATTTTGGATAGACCCCAACGAACATTTAATTTAAACGGAGGACTCAATTTCGATACCGTAAAGCACAAAGGCGCTATCCATCTTCGCGTCCATCCATCTTCCACATTTTTTATTTTCTTTGAATTTCAGAAAAACTCGAATACCACAAAACTATTATTGACCTTCTTGACGATTATAGCTTGAAAATTGATTGAAGAAATTAAAGAGTGTAAAAAGCCATTATTTTAGGGATTGTGCATTGGTGATACTTTCTTTTGCGTTTTTTTCAAAACTCCGTTTTTCTCAAAACTCTGTTTTTGGACATAGCTCCTTTGTGCTTTAAGGTATCGATTTATTGATCCAATGTTTCTCCCAAGAAGGGTAAAATTTGAACGGATTTGGTTTTTTAATCTAAATCTATCCATTTTCTTCTTCGTGTTATTTCTTCTTCTTATTCTACTCCAAGAAGGTAAGTGCAAATTCAGTATAAATTGCACCACGGCAATAGCCAGTACTACAATGAAATATGAAGACCGACCAAGAATGTTACCTCACGATATTGTAATCTCTGATAGTGTTATCCATCAACACAAACACCGGTTTTCTATTTATCACTTTGCCTAAACTCCCCGTAAATTTTGAAATATGACCGAGTCATATGCATGTCTCACCAATGACGACGAGCAGAAGTTCCTGACGTCAAGCAGCCGTTGCTGTTTTGTCTCAAGGTCCGCTATCGCATCGAAGTACAGCTGTAACAGAAAAACGTCATTTTTGAATGATCTGGTTGATGTGGGATGAATAAGTTACGAATATTAAAATAGAAAGTTACAAGAGTTATTGAAAGGTTATGGTAAACAACACCTAATAATATAAGTTATAGTAAAATGTTACGTGAGTAACAAGTATTCGCAAGTAGGTAGGCAGTCGGACCCAATAAGCTCCGAGCGCGTCTTGCCGTCATCTCATTCTAATTATATCGCTCATATCCTAGAAGAGGGGTACAAGTCCAAAAATGTGATTTTCGGGAAATCGCTTTCAAAGTTTTACACTCAAACAAATAGCTATATCTCCATGGCAACACGTTTAATGTTAATAATATTTGGGGAAAATGTTCCCGTACTAATGCTTCTACAGCTCATGGACCGAAATTATTCTTTTCGCTAGTGAGGATGGAGTGGGGGGAATATTTTTGTCAAATTTCTTCGATTTTTGGTGTTGTTTCCTTTTTCCGTGGACAATATTTCTTTATTTCAGAGATGTCAATTTTTTTCATGGACGATTTTTATTCGTTCCCAAATGATTAATTTGGTTTTAAATGAGAACAATCATGACTTGAGGTGTATAAAACGAGAATTTATTAGATTGGGAGTTGTCGGAAAAATAAAACAGATTGAAAACGCAAGATATTTATAATTCTGTCTCCAAAAATATTCTTAAGTAATTGAAACAGCTTCTTAATATCTATAATCAAAGATAACCAACGTGTGATTTCGAGTTCAATCCCCCCCCCCCCCCCCCCTCAGACCATTCCTTCTTCAACGGTTTCAGTACAACCAGTACAACTTTCATCGGTAGTTTCGATAGGTAGTCCGTAGGAGTAGACATTCAAGGTGAAACACACCAGTGGCTCCACTAATTTGTTCTATGGTGTCAAAATTTATATTTCATGAAAATGCAAAGGTTTATTCATAAAGATTCAAAGCTTGGGTACCATTAATAAGCCCTAAATGAACCAAAATATCGAAAAATCTCAATTCTGTGAATATTATCCCTCCACTTGCCTCTTCCTAATGAGAATTTCAGTACTCTGGCGACTTAATGTTAGTCAGTTAGTTATCTGAGTCGAAAAAAGAAACACGCGAATCGGTTGAAATTGAGGAGTAGGTGCTGTCGTAATGAACCTTACTTTCACTAAGTAACCCCTCGTTCATCCTCCGTTTACTCTAATCTCAAAATTCCAGCGACGTAGTGCAAAACTCGATAGATTTCCACGTCGAACAAAAACGCTGCAAATTATTACACAATGGTTTATTATTTTTCTATATAGATCACTCGTCTACAAAATCACCAACCATCCAATATGAAGAGAAGAAAAAAAGAAAAAAAAACAAAATCACCAACCATCGATCGCATTTCGGTCAGCTGTAATTTGAACGGAGATTAGGCCTCTTTTGCGATTCACACTCGTGTTTTGATTTGTATATATATATATATTTCAATATAAACCCTTAAATTTTCGTAGGGAGCGAACGGTTTGTCCTACAGAGCTCCGCGTGGTCTCAAAAAATTCTGAAAATTCTATAGAATCTTAAATTGAAGGAAAAACAATACCTTTATATCGAAATTTTTTGAGTTAGGGCGTTTTCAAAATTTCAAAATTCATTTTGGAACCCTTAGGAGTGACCTACATCAACCAAAAGCTTCGGGGCACAACTAGACCTCAAATGGAGCCTACATACCAAATTTCATCAAAATCGGTCAATGCTAAGTGGTAAAAGTGCCGCGTACAGCGTACGGCGGACAGACGGCCAAATTTTTATTAGATTTTTGGATTCTACGTACCTTGAAACGTAAACCATCAAATTTTGAGGGGGTGTTAAAATTTTTTTTTTCTTGGTCGATTCCAAAGGTTCATTATTGAAAATAATAAACCAAAAGAAACAATCAAATCAGTGGGAAATTGAGGTTTGGGCGAAATACACAAAATTATGCTTTAAAAAAACCAAATTTTAATAGTTTCTACTCCCCCTCCTCCTTCAAGGCAAAATTTAATGTGGATGACGTAGTCCACAGCGCTAGATAAATTTTAGCGTTGAACATTGGAGGAACCACGCGAATCGGTTGGGAATAATGCCTGGACAAACTCAAGAGACACAGACTGATGGATTTTCTTCCGTGGATTCGGGTTTTGAAGGGACTAAAACGGATTAGTATGGTTATTTTGTTTTCCGTTGAGTGTTGTCCACCTTTAACCCATATTAATCGCATGTTCAAGGATGCCCGAGTCTTACAACGTCCTAGAAACACAAGTAGGTAACCATCTACCTACCTGCTGTTAAATAGCCACAGCATGATGGATGAAATAATTGGGAAACCGTGTAAATTATTATAATTGTGATTATTATTGCAATTATCATTTTTCTGTAAAGATCACCAGTCAACTACCTTCTTGGGACAAGGTCAGGACCCCCCTTCCTTTGGGCTCGAGGGAACGAAATGTTCTGATAAATTGCACAATAAACATCCATTTACCATTGTTGATCGTCTTTATTGTGATAGTAGTTTCCAAAAAATTAACACTTCTTTAATTGAGGAAATCACTTAATAGAGGAGATACGTCCACTTTAGAGGGTGGCACTGGGCTTTGTGCCTGTCTTCTGCAAACGTAGGTGGCTCGGGGCGTCCATCGAACAAAGAACTTTCAGCATTCATGCGGAGGATTGATTGATTGATTGATAACGTCTTTATTAAACATCTGGCGAGTTTTGGTCGCACACGACCACTCTTCCAACTAACCAGAAAATTCTTAGAAATAAATTAATTTAAGTCTGCGATACATGTTAAATGAGTAAAAATAACAATCAACTCAAATGACGAATCATTAAAATAAATAGAGTAACTTGCCACGTTAAAATGTTTAAAAATGATGAAAAGTGCCAGATTAGTATTTCGAAAATAAATGGATTTTCAATTTAGTTTTAAAACAACTTAGGGTGCTAACCTCTCTAATGTCTTGAGGAAGCTCATTGTACCAGCGTATGCTTTTGCTCAAGAATGATTCTTGTCCTACATTTGTTCTGTATAGCGGTAGTCGGTAGGTGTTTATTCTATTCCTAGTTCCAACATCGTGTATGTCAGAGAACAAATTGTACTTTTCTGCAAGATAAATAGGCTTTTGGTTAAGTACAATACGTTTCATATGAGACAGAACGCTGAGCTTGATCATTTCTTCTACTTTTAATAACTTGAGAGTCTTAAATTTATCGTGAACGCGATCATCAAAATTCAAATTCAACGCGAATCGAACTACACTGTTGAGAGCTCTTTGAAGCTTTAGTCTATTTTCGTAGTTCACATCACACATCACTGGAAGGCTATAGTTGAAGTGTGGGGTAATTAGTGAATTTATAAGTGTTTTTTTCAGCGTAAGTGACCTGGAGACGAGCAATTTCCTAAATCCGTAAAGTAGTGAATGTACTCTACCGCATATATTACTGGTTTGTTCATTCCAAGAGAGATTGTTTTGTAAAACAATCCCAAGACATTTTACTGATGGTTTGTAGTTAAGCGGGACACCATTAATTATTAATTTAGGAACATTATCGATAGATACATTGCTCAAGAGTCGGGAATGATAGATGAAGATACACTCTTTTGAGGGTTCACTACCAGACCATGTCTGTCGAACCATGTTGTTAAATTTCCGAGATCATTATTTACCAAACTTACATTTTCTTCTAATTCTTCCAACTTTGTAGGCTTATAAATGTTATCTGCGTACACACTTCATTTACAGTATAGAATAGCATCACAAATTTTGTTCAGATATAGTGCAAAAATTAGGCTTGATAATGTCGTTCCTTGAGGGGTACCTCTTGTCGAGGTTAACCAAGATGAACATTTTCCCTTGGTGGTGCGAATGCACTGGGTTCTCTCGGAAAGGTATGATCCGAACCAAGAGACCACAGACGCATCACAGCCAATCGATGTTAAAATAGAGAGAAACAAACAATGATCTATGCTGTTGAACGCATGGCTCAGATCGAGGCTGATAAAAATAGTTAATAAACTTTTGTCTATGTTTTCTCTAATGTCATCACATACTTTGATCATTGCCGTTTGCGTACTATGACATTTCCTATACCCAGATTGAAATTTGTCGAGAATATTTTTTTTCGTCTATGAATGTTGAAAATTTCATATAAATGGCCTTGTCGAAGATTTTTGCTAATACGCTGATTAGAGTTATGGGACGAAAATCTCTATAAGAAACTGCTGGGTTCTTTTTAGGTAGTGGCAAGACAAATGCACTTTTCCAGACACGGGGATATATCCCACACTTGATAGAAAAGTTGAATATATGAACTAACACATCAGCAATCTGCTCTAAGACTAGTTTCACAAGAATACAAGATATATTATCAGGGCCCATTGCTTTCGACGAGATATCATTAGTTGCCTTTTTTACTTCTTCAGGCGTTATGTCTGAAAATACAAATTTTGGAACACTTCTGTTCGCAGCACCTTCATAATAGTTCACAAGCTCAGGATCGATGTTCTGATAACAGCCCAGGTTACAGAAAAAATTGTTTAGACCGTCGAGGTCCACCTCAAGATCCTCATCACCTAAATTTCTAGTTTTCCCAATACCTTGCTCCGTGACTATCTTCCAAAATTCTTTGGGATCTTTTATGTTCTTGAACTGATTTTTAACAAACTTGAAATTAGAGTTTCTGTACATATTTTTAACTTTATTTCTGATTATTCTATACTGCTGGGCATTGATGTCATTGCAGGATTTACGATAAATTCGGTGAAGCTTATTTCTTTTTTTAGCCATCTTGTCAATTTCATCCGTTTTCCAAGGAGTTGGTCGTTTTGTTACTCGCACTTCCTTGAGAGGAAAATGTTTATCCATAAGAAATGGGAAAAGATTTGTTAGTTTTTCTACTTTTTCATTTAAATCTTCAGAATTATAGATTATTTAAAAATCAAAACTCTCTATATCAGCTCTTATACTTGGTAAATCGTATTTTTTATAATTTCTTCCTTTTTCAAATTTACGTATTTTGTTACGACGAATTAAAGGGAAACAGAGATAAATCGTGTCATGAGCCGACATACCCGACGAGGAAAATTGTCCAGGTGAGGGGGAATGAGCTAGGCTTAAGTTTGTCTTCTAGGGATGAAAAACAGCACGTCCACTACCCAAAACTGTTCCTAACTCAAAAATGACATTTTTGGACTTGTACCCCTCTTCTAGGATATGAGCGATATCTTGTTGATTTGAACCCTAAGCTGCTAAATACAGGGTGTCCCCGAAAACGTTCCCCCCCCTGCTAAAATCGTCCAGGTAGTGGTAAAAAGAAAATTTTTTTTTTGAATCTTCATGATTTTTCCCAAGGATCTCAAATATGACCACGGTGCGCATTGCGCACGTGCGCAATCGTGCGCAACGCACACCAACTTCGTTTTTTCAAATGAGACCCCCCATTTTTTATTGCAGATTCGGATTCTACGTGAAATTTCATGAACATTTCACCCCTCAGCCGATTTTTTTTGTTGCGCGCAACCCGCTCAGTGCGCGCTCAAAGATGCGCAACCGCAAGGTTGTGTCAAAATGTGCATGTACGAAGTACCTAAGTGTGACACATGATATTTCAGTATTTTTTTACGCTGAATCACGTGGTGATGTTATTTTCTTGATTTTACTGCATTTTTATCAAATTATCGACGAAAAATGAACTTTTAAAAAAGGGAAATTGCATTTTTCAAGGGCAAAACCACCCTGTCTACTTAAAAACTTTTTTCCAAGATAATCGAAAAAAGATTTTCAATTAGACAGGACGGTTTTTTCACGAGAAATTACAAAAAGAGAGTCCTTGTGAAATTACAAGTGAAGAGTCCAGCGTGATAAACAATCGTTTTGACATGGATAAGTCTTTTGGCTGGGGGTCAAGGAATTTTTAGCAGCACTTTTTTTTATCACAAAAAATGCAACGCTGCAACCAGTAAACAAAATCATAGCTACACATCGGTAGCTATGAAGCAAGGTTCTCTAGAATACTGCAATAAATTACGTGCGATCGGAGAGTTTTTTTTTTTAAATGTCAAAACATGAATTTCAACATGTCCCACAATTTATTAATAAGGATGAAGTTAACGGATGGGCACAGAAGATGCGTAATGAGTAAAAATGCAATTTTCCTTTTTTTAAAAGTTCATTTTTCGTCGATAATTTGATAAAAATGCAGTAAAATCAAGAAACTAATATCACCACGTGATTCAGCGTAAAAAAATACTGAAATATCATGTGTCACACTTAGGTACTTCGTACATGCACATTTTGACACAACCTTGCGGTTGCGCATCTTTGAGCGCGCACTGAGCGGGTTGCGCGCAACAAAAAAAATCGGCTGAGGGGTGAAATGTTCATGAAATTTCACGTAGAATCCGAATCTGCAATAAAAAATGGGGGGTCTCATTTGAAAAAACGAAGTTGGTGTGCGTTGCGCACGATTGCGCACGTGCGCAATGCGCACCGTGGTCATATTTGAGATCCTTGGGAAAAATCATGAAGGTTCAAAAAAAAAAATTTTCTTTTTACCACTACCTGGACGATTTTAGCAGGGGGGGGAACGTTTTCGGGGACACCCTGTAGATCAATTATTGATCGGTAGCCATCAGGTCAGTACCGCCCTGAATCTTGCAACACTTCTGCTAGGCAGGAAAGAAAAATATTCAGGTCGTTTCCTCTGCGAGTGCAGGATTTTAATTTTCATTTTGTAATCCGTATCGCCTTGGGCATGATTGTGATTCAAAGTCACTGTTAGAGTGGACTCCTCTTCAATGGGGGGTGTGCCTGATTTTTTTTGAAACTTGTAATCGAAAGTAGACCTCATTCTGAGAATTTTGACACCAGCCGTTCTCTTTTAGGATGAGTAGATATTTTTCTATGATTTTTCAAAGTTTCGAATGTTTATGACGTCACGCGCCCCTCCCGCCTGGGCGGGACCCCCCAGTCACCTGTGACGTCATAAACATTCGAAACTTTGAAAAATCATAGAAAAAGGTCTTCTCACGCTAGAAGGTCGCGGTAGGTGTCAAAATTCTCAGGATGAGGTCTAGTTTAGACTAAAAATAACAATAAACAGTTTTTCCGGCCTATGCGCACACCCCACTGTTTTTGCTGTGGTGGAGCTGTGTCTCAGAGCGATCTTCTGGCTTGTATCTGCTCAAGCAGAACAACTTCTATCTCCAGAAATCCTTGTAACCTTCTGGACAATTATTCTGCAGTGGGTCTCCAATATTACGCTACCTACTTAGACAGGATAATGTGCAGACCAGAACCCCACGAATGGGGTTCAATTCTACGAGTACATTTACCGGTACAACTCTTCTTTTCCACATTTTTGGTTTATTATTTTCAATAATGAACCTTTGGAATCGACCAAAGAAAAAAAATTTTAACACCCCCTAAAAATTTGATGGATTACGTTTCCAGGTACGTAGAATCCAAAAATCGAATAAAAATTTGGCCGTCCGTCCGCCGTACGCGGCACTTTTGCCACTTAGCATTGACCGATTTTGATGAAATTTGGTATGTAGGCTCCATTTGGGGTCTAGTTGTGCCCCGAAGCTTTTGGTTGATGTAGGTCACTCCTAAGGGTTCCAAAATCAATTTTGAATTTTGAAAACGCCCTAACTCAAAAAATGTCTATATAAAGGTATTGTTTTTCCTTCAATTTAAGATTCTATAGAATTTTTAGAATTTTTTGAGACCACGAGGAGCTCTGTAGGACAAAACGTTCGATCCCTACGAAAATTTGAGGGTTTATATTGAAATATATATATATAAATCAAAACACGAGTGTGAATCGCATAAGAGGCCTAATCTCCGTTCAAATTAGAGCTGACCGAAATGCGATCGATGATTGGTGATTTTGATTTTTTTTTTTTGATTTTTTTTTTTGATTTTTTTTTTTTTTTAATTTTTCTTTTCATATTGGATGGTTGGTGATTTTGTAGACGAGTGATCTATATAAAAATAATAAACCGTTGTGTAAAAAAAAAATTTGCAGCGTTTTCGTCTTGGTACACCCCGTACTTTCAGTTCTTTTCTCCTGACGCCACCTTATTAATAGTTAGTTTACTTAGTAGGAATTAGGGACATTAAGGAATTAGGACCTAGGCTAGGGCGATCACTGCGGTGCTGAAGGCTGATAGCCAACCTACCGAATATAACCGGAATTCAAAACTGAAGAAACTGTTTCTTTCCGGCATTTTGCTTGAATTTCTATCGAACAGTCCTTTAGTTCCTCCTCTAGCTAAGGGTGGTTGGAAATCGAATTATATCAGAGGAGTGGCGCCCATTTTGATTTCGTTGGTACCTATATTATCCAATCAGGCACGACGACCCCCTCCCCCCCCCCCCCGAACACTACCCATGCTAGTACTGGCCACCGGATGGTGCAAATGTGGTGCGGTTGATTAGCCGTAACATAGAAGCCGCTAAGAACTTTTAGGTACCTAACGCTAGGAACCCATCTCCTATTGGTATGTACAACTCAACATTGCAGGATTTAATTCAGACAAACAATCAAGGTAAATCTCACCAACTAATTTGAAAGAGAGAAAAGCAAAAATTAGGAGTTTTTATTATTTTCTCAACCTGCCAATTAGCTCAGTTCAGGACGAGCTTAACTAAGGTAAGAAGAATAAAAGACCAATTAAGGCGCGACTTGAAGAAGAAACCCCCCTTAAGGCGGACTTTAATGGGTTTATAGCTACGAAAAAGGGCGCGATTGCCCAAAAGGAGCTCTTTTTCCTTGGAAGACGCCCTCCAGCCGGTTTAATTTTCTGTTTAAATTTGTATATAAAGAAAAATATTCAACTTTGAGAGCCAAGGACATGGTACTTGAATGTAACTGTCCCCTATGAATTTCATCGCCATCGACGGCGCACGAGAATGATTTTCCTCGAAGATAAATTTCTCACGATCGAATAGCCCTATTTTGCTAATATTGGAGAGTAGTTGCGGGTTGCGGCCATGCTGGTAGCTGAGGTGTTGATTGCATCATGATGTGATCAACAGGAGTCACAGTTCATTTGAAAAAATCCAAAAATCTTAGAAAATAATTATGAATTTTCCAATCGATAGTGGAAAACGCTGAAAATTATCACACAAAGGTTTATTATTATTCTGCATAGATCACTCGCCTGCAAAGAACACAGCTTTGCCTTTGTCACAACCTACCAACCATATGTTACCTTCACAATCAAGTTTATTTTGAAGAAATTGGGAGTTGCGGGTGCCTTCATTAGGAAATTTTAATACTGATTGCTAAGGATGCAAAACTGACTACAACACGAAGAAACGAACAACGATCGCATTTTGGTTAGCTAAAATTTCAACCCTTAAGTTCTCATAAGGAGCGAACGGTTGGTCCTAAAGAGGTCTGGTTGGTCTCATTCGATTCTAAAAATCGAATACTATTTTAAGGTACTTTTTTTCCTCAATTTAAAATACAAGTGATGCGATATCATGTTTTTGTTGACCCACTGCCTAGTGCACCCTACAGGGTGCGGTACTGTAACTTGGACAAATGATGTAACATTTTTTAAAAACTTGCATATTTACTTCATTTAGGTGCCAAAAGCTCAGAAAATCTTGGGAACAATTAAATTCAATTTTCCAATGAGTTATAGGAACTGGAGGGTTAATGATAATTTTATCCCGGAAGATGATGGTGAGGAAGCTGAGGCAGGAGTTCTAACCATATTCACTTCTTCTAGGTTCACATCAGGGACATGCTCCACTACAGAGTTGTCTAGGTCCTCCTGAGAGGTTCTTGAACGTCCAGATTCTTAAAAATCGCCTACCTGATTGTTTCCTAACAATTTTTAAAAATACGTTTTGATCTCGGCATTTTGTCAGCAAAAATAACGAAGAACGAGTTCACTACACGACAACAACAAATCACACGGGAAGGTATAAAGCAAGTGTTAGCCAGTCAGGACACTCGAATACTGATTATAGGCCGGTGGGATACTGTATGACGTGGTTTTATGGGAGAACTGATGTGATTTTGTAGGCCTTCCTGCTAACTCTCTTATCTCCTCTGTTTCCATGGAACTAGTATCCTACTAGAGTGTCCTACTAGAGATACTACTAGGTCCATGTCTGTTTCTCACTTTTTTCTTCAACTACACTTTCACCCGGTTTAGCAATAACTTTTTTTTTCTTTTCGTATGGATTGCTTTTATGAAAAACATTGTTTTTGACAACAAAAATGAATCATTCCCTACCTAAAATTGAATTGCAAAGACAGAAAAGTCGAGAATGTTTTTCTCCCGAAGACGTCAAAGTCCCACCGCCCTTCGAGTTTAGTTTAGCAATCGCAGTTTTAATTTTATATCTCCTGAACCACTTGCTCTCTCACCTTGAAACTTGATGAGGATATTGGGTGTTTAGTGAGGAATGGATTTCGAATGTCAAAATTTCCCGGGCGGCCGTCAGGGACGGAGGGGAGGGGGAAATGTGTTTCGCGATTATCAGGGTTCCGGGACAAAAATCCAGGCAAAAATGGGTCAAGGAGGGGGTCTCTCACTGCAACTATTTTTCCTACATTCCTGGAAAATTTCTATGGGGATAGCAAAGCCAGATTTGGTCAGGCGACCATCAGGAGGCGGGGGGATATTTCAAAAAAGTTATTGCTAACTTCACTCACCTTGAGGGGGTCTCTCACCTTGAAACTTCGGCAGTATGTAAGTATGCCGAGTAGATAGGAAGACGTGGTGTCAAATTTACCCAGGCAGCAGTAAGGGAAGGGGTACCGAGTTTTAAACTTTGAAAATTTCAAATTCGCGATTTTTTCACGTTTTACGTTATTTTGAACACTTAGTAAAATTGTTGAAAAACGGGATTTTGAACGAAAATTTTTCAAATCCGGAAGTTATTGCTGGTTGCATTCCCGGAAAATGTCAAAGTACCACCACTCTCCGAGTTTATTTGGGCGAACGGCGTTTTAATTTTATATCTCCTGAACCACTTGCTCTCTCCCCTTGAAACATGGTGAGGATGTTGGGTATGTAGAGAGAAATGGATTTCTAATGTCAAAATGCCCCGGGCGGCCGCCAGTGGCGGTGGGGAGGGGGGAACGTGTTTCGCGATTATCAGGTTTCTGGGAAAAGTAGCAAAAATGGGTCAAGGAGGGGGTCTCTCACTTTGCAACTATTTTTCCTAGATTCCTGGATAGTTTCTCTGGGGGATAGAAAATCCAGATTTGGTCGGGGGGCCGTCCGGGGGTGGGGGGGGATTTGATCCAGGAATCTACCTATTATTATCATCATCATCACGGTTGAGAAAACGCTGCCAATTAGGGTTGAATGGGTTTATCAATCAACAGTATCAATCAACAAAAACGAACCTGGAGCAGTGGGCCGTTCAGAAGATTGAGGTTTTTGAACGCAAAGTCCCGTTTCCCCCACTAAAGTACCTACAGCTTGCCAGGTGATGATCCGGGACTGTTTTCAATGGTCTCAGCCTAAAAAATAACATGGAAAGTGATAATCCACTCGCTAAGTTTCCCGAGTATGCCTGATTTTCCCTCATTAGCAACATTTAATGCTCAACCATACCCTCCTCCCTCGTACGACACGAACTCAAATTGAGCGTGAGAATGAGACTTGTCTCCAGTACTCTGTGAAATGATATAAGAGAGTTAGCAGGAAGGCCGCTGTAAGCGCTTGTGTCGAGGACGAGCCGCTGGAGATCCAGACGCCTCTTGATTTTGTTTTCGGAATAAAGATTCATTCTTGGTTTGATTGTCAACGAGGTGTTCGTGTCCGATTATTTCCTATTTTATATTATCATATAATACAAAGCTTCTCAGCTTTTCAGCAAGGTTATGATAACAAAGCCACTCAGAAGGTTTCTTTGAATCATGGTAGATTTAGATAATAGACTAGAATAGACAAGATTTAGACAGAAACAACGATATGAACGGGAAAGCTCAAATGTAGCGCCTCACCTGAAAAATTACATTTTTCATTACAAAAGTAAGGATTTTCTCTGGCTCTGATCAATAAAATTGAATGTACCTAATTTTTTCCATGCGTGTATCTACTAACGCACATTTAAATCAGACAACTTTTCAAAATTTGTAGCGGAACTTTAATTGTTTGTGTAATATGGCACTAATTTTTGTATCTGCTGTATTTCCAAAAGTTGTCTGACTGAAAGTTACATCATAATAATACCTATAACAACTCCTAAAAATCTCAAATTGATATCTTTAGTAGATTCGGCGAAAATGGTACATGAATAGGTATGGCCACTTTCTAGGCGTTTTCTATAGTTTCAGGCCGGCATGATTTACCATCACACCAGTTTTAGACCGTTCGAAAAACTCCATCACAAGTCTCAACCCCTTTTCTAAATTCAATTTTGAACACTCAGTCAGAAAGTGTGTCTTAACAAAATTGCTGCTGAAAACAAATGGAGCTGAATAACACATTATTGGAGCTGAATAACACTGCATTATTTTCGTTGTTTCAAAACTAATAGGTGATTCTACATGGATTTTTAGCGCTGAATTAGAATCCGTTGGAGTTTTTTCGCTATCACGTCTAGATATTTCACAATATTCACATGTTGAGGTTTATTTATCTCTTACGGGATTTATTTTTCTAGAATACAACAGGTGGCAATCCTGAGCTGAGACCGCACTCCTGTGATTCACAGGCTAACCCTCTGTTATTTACAATGATCCTTAACCCTAAATGACCTTTGAAACCTCCCGTGTAGGCAAGTTCTTGTTGAGTGGACACGAGTATTTTCGATGTTTCTAGCTTTTAAGAATGAGCGTGAACCAAAGGCGTAAGTGCGTGAACAATCCTAATGTTTTGGTTTATTATTTTCAATAATAAGCCTTTGGAATCGAGCAAGAAAAAAAAAATTTTAACCCCCCCTCAAAATTTGATGTTTTACGTTTCAAGGTACGTAGAATACGAAAATCGAAAAAAAAAAATTCCATCCGTCCGCCGTACGCGGCACTTTTCTTGGCAACACTGGACCGATTTGGTTCAAATTTGGTATATGGGCTCCATTTGGGGTCTAATTGTGCCGCGAAGCTTTTGGTTGATGTAGGTCACTTCTAAGGGGTGAAAATTAAGGGTTGAAATTTTCAAGAGTGCCCTAGCTCGAAAACTCTCGAAATAAAGGTATCGTTTTTTCACCAATTTTAAATAGTATTGAATTTTTAACAATTTTTGAGACCACCCGGAGCTCTGTAGGACAAACCGTTCGGTCCCTACGAGTACTTGAAGGTTTTCCTTCGATAAAACAGAATCATGAGTGTGAATCGCAAAAGAGGTCTAATCTCCATTCAAATTTTATCGGACTAAAATGCGATCGCTGTTCATTTCTTCGATTTGTATACAGTTTTGCCTTCTGCGTAACCAGTAATCAAATTTCCGTATCAAGCTTTCTATTTTTCGAATCGAGTGTGAAGCGTTTAGTTCTTTCTAATAAACTTGATTGTGAAGGTGTGAAGCTATTATAGTGTGGTAGGTAGTACCTACCAATAGTTGGTAGGTAAAAAAAATGTTGGTGGGTAAAAAACGCTGCAAATCATTGCTCAAAGGCTTCTTCACTCTTCAGATCAATGATCAGCTGAGTGAGCTCCAAAGCCATTTTCAATCCTATTGAATGGAAGTGCTCTTCCAGGCGTCTCCAGCATTCGAGGAGATCTTCTTCACTCCTCAGAGCACTGATCAGCTGAGTGAGCTCCAAAGCTATTTTCAATCCTATTGAACGCAGGAAGCTGAAATTTGAGAGGGAAGGTCAAGGGAGAATACAGATGGTGGTAGGTGCTATTGATGGAGAACCAGTGATCTATACAGAAGGGTGATCTATACAGAAAATAATAAACCTTTGAGCAATGATTTGCTGCGTTTTTTGCTTCATATTTGGTTCTAACATGACTGAAAAACAAAAACAGGTGGTAACTTCTTTCGTGATGAAAGCATACCAGAGCTATTTCGGAACAAGCGATCAGGACAAACCATGGGCCATCTTGTGTGTCGCACTTGTGTTGAACAAATAAGATCTTGGATTAAAGGTAAGAGAAAGTCAATGCCTTTTGTCATTCCGATAATGTGAAGAGAACCTCAAAACCATGTGAATAACTGCTACTTCTGTATGACGAATGTGGTGGGAATTTCATCAAAGAACAAGTAATCGCTGATTTATCCCAATTTGCCGTCAGCTATGAGACCCGTACCCCACAATGAGTCACTTCCAGTACCAGATCCTTCAGCGAATTTGGAAGATGTGGTTGTAGAAGATGAAATCCCACATTTTGAGAATGAAGATGTGGAAATTGAAGATCCTTCCTACGAGCCCACCGAATCTAGCTCCCCCTAGCGATTTTCTCAAGGCGAGTTGAATGACTTGGTAAGAGACTTGAATCTTT
Organism: Apolygus lucorum; assembly: GCA_009739505.2. Classification (NCBI taxonomy): domain Eukaryota; kingdom Metazoa; phylum Arthropoda; class Insecta; order Hemiptera; family Miridae; genus Apolygus; species Apolygus lucorum. The sequence goes on from CM019179.2 coordinate 49,320,396, forward strand.
TAAAAGATGCAGCCGAAGTACTCGGTTCACGTCTAAAATCCAAAATTGTTAGCCCCTGGAACCACATTTGCTTGGTACCGTCAGAGAGAAAAAGAGCTTTTACCTTTCTTTGAAGAGAGAGAAGGAATGGTTTTTTGTGGCAACGTTGCTGGGGTGATGGGATTTTTTGGAATCGAGTACAAAGCCACAGAATGGAGACTCTTCATCGATTCCTCAAAAGCAAGTTTAAAGGAAGTTCTATCGCACGGAAGTCTACGAAAAGGAAATTTTCAACGACTTAAGAATCCGAAATTCTTTACGTTATGATTTGTCTCATGTATTACATTATGACGTAAATAAAGATAAATTGTCAACATCAAGTGAAGTTGATAGCAGAAAAGACTTTTTTCAATATGTGACCGTCCATGGGAAAAGGGACCTTAAGTTAGATTTTGTGAAAATGGAGTTATTGGTATTTTCGAATAGTAGAAGAGTAGCTGAACACGATGGTGTTTTCAAAATTTTTCTACGATTTTTTTTCAAAAAGTTATGAGTTTTCGAAGTTTGAGTTTCGAAAAACACAGTTTCGAGAAAACAAGCCTCAAAGTTTACCAACATTTTTCAAGTGCTCAAATGTGAATATTCGCCGTTCTAACAGGAATTTTGAGTCAATTTTTTTTTTTTTCATCCATTAGGTACTCATTCACAACCAATATCTGAACATTTTCTACGATTTTTTTTCAAAAAGTTATGAGTTTTCGAAGTTTGAGTTTCGAAAAACACAGTTTTGAGAAAACAAGCCTCAAAGTTTACCAACATTTTTCAAGTGCTCAAATGTGAATATTCGCCGTTCTAACAGGAATTTTGAGCCAATTTTTTTTTTCATCCATTAGGTACTCATTCACAACCAATATCTGAACATTTTTGGGCCATTAGTCTTGCGACCGGTTGGCAGTGACGCAGGTTCATCCCCACTTACTTACCTCTTCCTAGCAGAAATTTCGTACCTATCAGTTTATTTCTCTCAAGTTCTAAATTAAACAAGCAAAAATCGTTATCTGGCCAAATCATAGAAAAACAAGAGATAATATCTCTTGGCAACTGTTGGAAACACTGCTTTGGGAAAAGGGACCTTAAGTTATCCCCTCCTCCGCTCCATATGAATTATGGAGCGGTGGTTAACTTAAGGTCCCTTTTGTTGAGATTGACCTTCTCTCGATTTTTTCAATTTTTCGATTATTTAATCGATATAACCTTGCAAACGGCCTGTATCTCCATAAAGAGGGATAGTTGCTGCATCAGAATCGATCAAAACCCAAAAATCGATTTTTTTGGCATTTTTTCTTAAAACTGCTCTCCTGAACATTTTGCCATTTTAACTTAAGGTCCCTTTTCCCATGGACGGTCACATATATTCCCAGTCTGAAGGCCAAGGTCTGCAGGGTTTAAGGAACAAAAGTGAGCTATTTTTATTCACCTTTTGTGAAAAATCTAGACGTGATAGGTAAAAACTGAAATGAAATTCGTATTCAGCGTTAAAAAACCTTTCAGAATCACCTATTAGTTGCAGAACAACGATCAAAAACATCCAAAATGCAGAGTTGTGTAATCAAGTGTGTGGAACGATGGACAGAGGGAAAGTGAACATTAAGAAAACCAATTTGTCGGATCTTCGTAACGAATAGTAATGCATAATTGATTGTTCTCATTAGCGATTCGTTGGGTGTAGAGGCCATAAGGGACCCGAGGACCGCCCCAGTCGCCAAATGATCCGGGGTGCAGGAAACGGATGGAAGGAAGAGTATCGGGAGGGGAGAGGAGGGCTTGATGGGCTAATTAAGCCACAACTCCGTGTTAGGAGTGATAACGAGACGTAAAACACTTGTTCCGGACCTGACCCGGTTCAAACTACCGGGTTCCGGATTATCTACCCGTCATCCGCCCCGACTATCGATCTCTTCAACTGAGCATCCCAACTGTCGTTTGATAGCCTCTATAAATCCTGAAACTCTCATTAGGCAGGTAGGTACTAAGCTACTTGCCTTCCGACTCAAGATGAACGCCTTTCCGGGATTCATCATCTACTTTATAATCACCAACGTTCGAGTCTGTGTCAGATTGGGACTGAAATCATAGTTTGCATTTTGGTTGAGATTCGGTAACTCCTGAAAATTGTTGGGATGCAAGATTTTTGAAGTTTGTGCATCATGATTGTGCGTTAATCAACTGAAAATTAATGGTTACTTCAGTTGGTATCCTGTTATATAGTTCAGAAATGTCATGGAAGATTGTTAGAATGTTTCAAAATATTGAGATGGTCGAAATTGTGGTAGTGCTTATTTTTGCAAGAGAACTCATATAGAATCAGGCAGAGCAGGAATACCTACATCTTGGTTTATTATTTTCAATAATAAGCCTTTGGAATCGAGCAAGAAAAAAACAAATTTTAACCCCCCCTTCAAAATTTGATGTTTTACGTTTCAAGGTACGATCGAATAAAAAATTTACCGTCCGTCCGCCATACGCGGCACCTTTCATAGCAACACTGGACCGATTTGGTTCAAATTTGGTATATGGGCTCCATTTGGGGTCTAGTTGTGCCGCGAAGCTTTTGGTTGATGTCAGTCACTTCTAAGGGGTGAAAATTTCAAGAGTGCCCTAGCTCGAAAACTCTCGAAATAGAGGTATCGTCTTTTCACCAATTTTAAATAGTATTGAATTTTAAAAAAAATTTGAGACCACCCGGAGCTCTGTAGGACAAACCGTTCGGTCCCTACTCGTACTTACGAGTACCATCTGTATTCTCCCTTGACCTTCCCTCTCAAATTTCAGCTCCCTGCGTTCAATAGGGTTGAAAATGGCTTCGGAGCTCACTCAGCTGATCAGTGATCTGAAGAGTGAAGAAGATCTTCTCGAATGCTGAAGACGCCTGGAAGAGCACTGATCAGCTGAGTGAGCTCCGAAGCCATTTTCAATCCTATCGAACGCAGGGAGCTGAAATTTGAGAGGGAAGGTCAAGATAGAATACAGATGGTGGTAGGTGCTATTGATGGATCTATACAGAAGGGCGATCTATAGAAAATAATAAACCTTTGGGGAATGATTTGCAGCGGTTTTATTCAGAAATTTAATCATAAACTTTAATGCAAAGTAAATTCAGGAAGCTTCAAGAGTGACCGAAGATCAGCATAACTGATTGTTACCAGCCAAATTGTAATAATTAGATTGTTATCTCAGTTGCCTTTCCCAACAAGAAATATAACCACTACACTCGTACCTCGACTTCTCAAGTACAGTTTTGAATAGAAATCTAGTTTGATTGAACCTTTTTCTGACCAAGTTGCACGTCTCCTAAACCCCGACAGTCTCACAATGGTGAGTGATTGTTTACAAAAAATTCTTGAGCAAACGATTCGTACGACTAATTACAGGGTTTTTTAATATTCTCCGGTTCAGACAACAATGAAATGATCAACTTGATTTTTCTTCGCTTCTTTCTAGTTTCAGAATTCATTAAAAAGCAATCTCTGCGTTTAGCTCCAAGGTGTGGAGCTAAGAGGAGAAAGAAAGGAAATCAACCGTTTAGCTGCTCAACCTTTGAACTAATTTAAACTTCCAACACAGGGAAATGAATAAACAGATCGCTGGAAGAGTAATTAAAATCAGAACTCCAGAGTTCGAGTTTTTCTTGATTTCTCGTTTTCTTGAATATTTTAAAAGCTAGCTAATAAAGTTGGAAATTTGTTATAAATATCATGGTTAATGAACGATCCATATTGTTAAGAAGTTACAATAGTTATTCTGATTTCGTCACGAGAATATGAAAGACAGTTTGAGTTTTAGTTTTCCAGTCATCCTAACGTGTTCTCTTTTCTACTTAGGAGTATCGACATCAATGGGACTCGTCAGATACATGAACCTCTAAATTACCTTTAAGTCATTTTCTGTACAAAAACGCTGCAAATTATTACACAACGGTTTATTATTTTTATATAGATCACTCGTCTACAAAATCACATCGTGTTTTGATTTATATATATATATTTCAATATAAACACTTAAATTTCCGTAGGGAGCGAACGGTTTGTCCTACAGAGCTCCGCGTGGTCTCAAAAAATTCTAAAAATTCTATAGAATCTTAAATTGAAGGAAAAACAATACCTTTATATCGAAATTTTTTGAGTTAGGGCGTTTTCAAAATTTCAAAATTGATTTTGGAACCCTTAGAAGTGACCTACATCAACCAAAAGCTTCTGGGCACAACTAGACCCCAAATGGAGCCTACATACCAAATTTCATCAAAATCGGTCAATGCTAAGTGGCAAAAGTGCCGCGTACGGCGGACGGCGTACGGCGTACGGCGGACGGCGGACGGACGGCCAAAATTTTATTCGATTTTTGGATTCTACGTACCTTGAAACGTAAACCATCAAATTTTGAGGGGGTGTTAAAATTTTTTTTTTCTTGGTCGATTCCAAAGGTTCATTATTGAAAATAATAAACCAAAACGTTGATATAGAATTGTTTTTTAACACTATGCCCAACCTACCACCGAGCAGAGCTAAACTATTTTTGACTTTCCCATGGTATAACTAATCACGAAGAGAAACAGGCGGATTCAATGCGTTTAAAAATCTACAGACAGTTGGAACATAGCAGAAGAGCAATGCTATTTGGGGGAGGGGGGGGGGATGGAATTACAGTAACATATATATAAAACTCAATATATACTCATATATAGCTCAAGGTCCGAATTTGATGATATAGGTACTAAGGTAATGGGTGGGGAATGTTCTTAATGGTTATCTATCATTATGTTCTTAATGGTTACCTATGTTACCTATTATTCAAATGTAAATAGACACTGTATTTTTTTAGTACCTACCTATTTTATAGTCCAATTTCAGCCCTTTTTGGAGGAAATTTGGAGACTGACGATTCAAAGATTCATCATGATTTATGATATTCATAATGATCGGATCATCATTAAACACTGAGAACGCGTACACGTCAAATGCACGTGAACGCACACTTTATAGCGTAAAATGAGGATGACATTTTAGCTCTCGTACGCACGCGCTTAACAAGTAAAGTAAAATTTGCTTCCTCACTATCGATAATATGGAAGATTTGAATCAACAAAAACGCTGCAAATTATTACACAATGGTTTATTATTTATTATTTTTCTATATAGATCACTCGTCTGCAAAGCCACCAACCATCCAACTTGAAGAAAAACATCGATCGTATTTCGGTCAGCTAAAATTTGAACGGAGATTAGGCCTCTTTTGCGATTCACACTCGTGTTTCTGATTTATCGTACGTCCAAACTTTCAATTCTCGAAGTGAGCGAATGGTTTGTCCTACAGAGCTCCGGGTGGTCTCAAAAAATTTTAAAAATTCTATAGAATCTTAAGTTGAAGGAAAAACAATACCTTTATATCGAAATTTTTTGAGTTAGGGCGTTTTCAAAATTTCAAAATTTCATTTTGGAACCCTTAGAACTGACCTACATCAACCAAAATCTTCGGGACACAACTAGACCCCAAATGGAGCCTACATACCAAATTTCATCAAAATCGGTCAATGCTAAGTGGCAAAAGTGCCGTGTACGGCGGACGGACGGCCAAATTTTTATTCGAATTTTGGATTCTACGTACCTTGAAACGTAAACCATCAAATTTTGAGGGGGTGTTAAACTTTTTTTTTCTTGGTCGATTCCAAAGGTTCTTTATTGAAAATAATAAACCAAAATTCAATCAGTGACCAACCGTGACCAAACCGTCTAATTGCACAACGCCTCTATCAAACTTCAGTTGGAGCTGAATTTGTAAGATCCCGAGATAGCAGAGCTGGGACAGTATGGATCAGGAACCCTTCAGGGAAATTACAGGGATGGAGGTCATTGGGTTCAGTGAAAATTCATTCTGTTTCTCTACTAACAGGCATGAAGAGGACGAGAGACAGGCTTTTCGGCGACATTCACCCATACCGAAAGGGGTGTCAAATACCCGAAACAGTCACACATGTTTCAAATCTCGTTCTAAATTATTTTAAACTTTGAAAAAATTTACCTTTTTTCCAAAAAATATTCATTATAATTTAGAAATACATAAAATCTACGTACCTTGAAACGTAAAACATCAAATTTTGAGGGGGGGTTACAATTTTTTTCTTCCTCGATTCCAATAAACCAAAATAAAGAAAAAAAACGTCTGCCAAGTAGGTGTGGCACATAGCTTCCTTGTATCCATAACCCAATTGTATAGATGACCCGATGCATAGTAGTTAATCTCACAACACCAATCTCTAAGTACCTTTCACTACCCTCATAGGGGACCATCTACACGCTAATCCTGACAATCCTAGAAAATTTCATCAAATTCGGATGAAAAATTAAGTGAGTAGGTGTATGTGATTGGATCGAAAATATTCTTAGCCTCGACTGGGATTCGAACCCGCGATCCTTAGAGCACAAATCAAGACTCAATCCTCTGCGCTATTGAAGCCTCGTCTCTCTCACAGGAGACCGTTCCTCTATGAAAAACAATTCTCTATGATTTTCATAGGGGACCATCTAAACACTACTCTGTGACATCCCTGAAAATTTAATTGAAATCGGATTGAAAATGTAGTTTCATAATATTAGTTATGGCCGTTACAAGGAATTAACGTTTGCGCATGCGCAGTCGCTTCTATGAGTCCGGGGATGATTATTTTCATAGGGGACCATCTGCAACCTAATCCACATAATCCCTGAAAATTTCATCGAAATCGAGAGGAAAATGTGGAAGTTATGGCCGTTACAAGGAATTTCACGTTTGCGCATGCGCAGTAGCTACTATCATTCCGAAGGTGGTGATTTTCATAGGGGACCATCTAAATACTAATCTGTAACATCCCTGAAAATTTCATTGAAATCGGATGGAAAATGTAGAAGTTATGGCCGTTACAAGGAATTCACGTTTGCGCATGCGCAGTCGCTTGTATCAGTCCGAGGATGATGATTTTCATAGGGGACCGTCTACACACCGACCCGCACAATCCCTGAAAATCATCGAAATCGGACAATAACTTCGTATAGTTATGCGCGTTACAAGGAATTGATGACAGACGGACAGACAGACAGACACACAGACAGACAGACAGACAGACACGGAACCAAAATTGTTCAGAAAGGTCTAAAACGCAAAACGCGAGTGACAATTTTGATTTCTACCTTGGTAGACTCGGAAGCAATAATAAACCAAAATATTATTATCATCATTGTAGAATCATAATAATGAATTATTATTATAACATAATCATAATAATGATATTATTATTATTATATAATCATATTTATATGTAATTATTATTATTATTTATTTTTTTCAGGTCGCTATGGTTTTTCACGTTTTTCTCACGTTTGACCAAAATGGATATAGTACCTTTAGGAATCAAGCTCCTCAATTTGGAGAGCAATTTAAACAAAGGAGCAAAGGACACTATCAATCAAAAATGCATTAATTTGAGGTCATCACGTACGGGGAGGAAGAGGCCGTCTCACCCAATACAATAGAAGGGGCTAAATGGAAAATTGTTTGTTCTTCTCTTTCTTCCTAGGGCTCCTCTTGTAAGATATGGGGACTTTATTTAGTTCTCTATCGCACCTCGTCTCTCTCCTGTTTTGGTTTCCTTCGACGATATTATTGTACTTCTCAGTTATGACCACCTCTGCAAGCAACCAAGAAGACGAGAACTGCTCGAATTTACAGCTCACGGCTCCCACCAGAATCACCCGTGCGAGTCTGTTAACTGAATAGTGGTTTGAAAAGTTTTCGCATTACCGCTGCCATAACCTCCAAGAGAGAGGAACGAGCAACTTTCTCATCTTAGGGAACCCGCCAAGGAGCCCCCACAACCCTACATTGCTACTACTTGCATCCGGTAGAGCGGTTGGCCGAAATGAAGCGATGCTCGAACAGCAACTTTGAACTACCTAGGACTAGGTACCTACCGTATAATGTCTCACACAAATAATCCGTTTTGAACTACATCGCAAATGAGAACATAATTCCTCGTTTATATGTGCAATTTCGTGAAGTAGGTACTTCCTGTGCTCAGATACTGTCAATATTTTTCCAACTACGACCAGCAGTTTTAACATACAACTCAAGTTGTAATATTCAATTACTTCTCACTTCCTTAACATATTATAGCTTATAACGTCTTTCAAGTGGACTGGTAGACAGATTTCTCGTACCCATTACATGGTTGGGTTGTTAATCCGTAAGAACTATCAACTAAACAACCAAGTTTAGGTGAAATTAGTTAAATACAAAAAGATGTTCAGGTATTCATGTTTTTCAATGCTCAAAATATAACAGTTGAAAACGTTAAGGTCGAACCACATTAAACATCTTGAAGACAAGCTAATTGGTGACAAAAAATGTTCAATGGCACATATAAACCTTTGTTTTGAGACTCTCTTCACATATTAGTGTAGAAGAAGTCTTCAGAGTAGACAGGATAAGTTGTTCGAGAGAAGTTCTGTACTTTCGTTGTGGTGACATCATTCACCCCACTCGAGTCACATCCTCCAATAAAGCTCAGTTATTGGTAGTCACTCTACTTGCCTTATATATTTTTTCTACCTACATATTGACCCCTTAGCTCTCTAGTCTTCAGTCGGTAGGTAGGTACAGGCAAACTTCTTCACGACCATGAAACAATTTATATTAACTTTGGTTTATTTTCAATAATGAACAATTGAAATCGAGTAAGAAAAAAAATTTTAACCCCCCTCAAAATTAGATGGTTTACGTGAATAATTGGGATGACCAATGTTACCGATAATTGGAGCGCAAAAACCAGACAACCGCCAATTTATCGTTATTAGATAAAATTGCATTAATCTGTAAATTTACACACTGTACAATGGTACCTAATGATTGTTTTATTACATAACTCTTTTATAACTTCATCTTCGTACTTCGTACCTCATAGCTCATGCTTCATAGATTGCCCGTACACTGCGAATTCATTAATTTAGCTGTTTCAACGAAAGAGATAGCTATGAAAATACATAATACGAAACAGTAAAATGAGGCACTCGCAGTTGCTCCAGGGAAATATATACATAAATCCAAACTAATCACCAATATTCATACGTCGTTTGTTTGGTAACTTTTTCATGGTGTGTCGTAGGGAATTGTGAAATTCAAAACGCCTTTTTTAGTCGCTTAGTAAGTACCTATATGAGGAAATATTTCGATTTTCTAACAAAAGGAGGGAGCAAGTACCAAAAGAAATCGATACTACTTAGCAAGATGAATCCTTTTGAATTGTAGGTACGACAGGTATTTTGTCACTTAAGAGATATTTTCGCATAACGCGGTCCAATTGATGTTAAAGCGTGATTAACAAGACTTTGATAGTTAAATAGGTATGAGATCAAGATAAGAAAAAATGTCTATAATTTGCCTCTGCTGCACTGCTGCTCTCTCGGGGCTGTCTTGTCAATCACTCATTAACACCAAATTTATCGGTAACATCGGTCATTCCATTTATCCTGCGCTCCCCGTGGGGCCAGGGAGAACTAGCGCCGGTCCGACACCTAACGTCTAGTGAATCTTATAATAGGGGTATTCATGGTCTGGGAGATTCGACGTCGAATCGTCGAATTTCGAATTTGGAGATTCGACGGGAGTCAATGCGCATGCGCACCGGCAAATACGACGATTCGATTTACGATGGGCTGAAGGCGTCGAATTACGAGATTCGACGTCGAATTACAAACCCTAGCGCTAGCGGCCGTTGTGCGAAACAACTATCATAACATCAACAAACAGATCTTCTCTTCCTTTCATTTTGAGTTTTTCTTTTAACACCTTTTTTAATTTTTATTCCGTTTTTCCGTTCGTTTATTTCTTTTTTATTTTGTTCGAAGTGGGTTTTTTCTCGATTAAATGAGTGGAGCTGAGCCACCCAAGCAGCTAAGGAAAAACGCGACCATCTGATGGTCTGCTGGAGAAGTGGAAAAATGTTGCTTGCTGGCATTAAAGCGAGCTTAGCACATTCTCCTTTCTAGCATCGAACATGTTTCAGCCATGAGATATGTACCAAAATGCGTTCAAAATTGTGTGACGGAAGTAGCAAGGGTTTTTCTTTGAGACAAGACTCCTCATCGGTAGGTACCCATTCAGAAGTCTGAAGCATGATCCTTTTTTAATTCTAGCCGTAGATTTTTTCGTTCGGGTACTAGGAACTTTGTTAAAGGATTTTATTAGGAACCTCTGGGGTATTCTCATATTTTAACTAAAAGGAAATTAATGAACATGCGGTTCTTTTGACACTGACTTGGTTATCGTCTGAAGCCGCCAGGAGCGCTACGCACAATTCGATTTTCGACGATTCGACGGGAGAAAATGTGGGAGCCTCATGAGACCCTCGAGTTTACGACGATTCGATATACGAAGATTCGATGATCGAATCAGACCATGAATACCCCTAATATAAGATTATATTATAATCACCGCGTCATAACAAAATATCTCATAGGTTACACCAGGTTACACGATCCTTAGTTCCGTATCATCGGTATCCATGTTGTCGTCCCAAATTTCGTTAGCTTTTTTGGCTAGTTAGTCCATCGCTAAAACAGATTCTGTGTTTAAAAAAAATCCGTACGCGGCACTTTTTTTTAGCAACTCTGGACCGATTTGGTTGACATTTTGACATTTTCATGTCTTTGCTTTGGCACATAAACTGAAAAATCGTCACGAAAACTAAGCAAATCTTGCTCACGCGACCAATAAATAAAATAGACTCACTGTGTTGCGTAGAGAACAATCAACAACCTTACATTTTGCTTTGGCACATGAACTGAAAAATCGTCACGAAAACTTTGATGCTTGGGTTGAACTAACAACCTTACTTCACTACCTTGTTGTGTAGTGGTTGACATGAAAATGTCCCAATGTGTTGCAGACTCGTATGCAAGCATTTCTGAAGCATTTTCTTAGCAATTAACGAAACAACAACAATCTGCTTGCATATAGTCCCAAATTAAAGGGATCTTTCAAGTAGATGGATGAACTAGACCTACATTCTTTACCAATCATTCTTTCGGGTGATTTCAATGTGGATCTTAGAGGAGTTGATGGGGTTGAATTTTCCACTCCGAATTCCACATTTCGATAACACAGCTTGCTGTACTTCGCTCATGGGTGATATCCGTGAGACTCTTCTATGTATTCTTGCGTATCAGAGATCTTTACTTTTGTTTATATCCTGCTTAGTTTTCGATTTTCGGTCCAATTTCGTAATAATCGGATGTAGCGGGGAGGAAGTGACCCAAGGGCATTTTGGTACAGGGGCTCCCTTTAGGGTCGAGTTGTGCCGTGAAGCTTTTGGTTGATGTCAGTCACTTCTATTTCTATATCTATGATACATAATGAAGTGTTCAGAGTTCCCACTGGATTGATCAAGCTCATGGTGCTACCTAGATGGTTAGATTATAAATGCTTGCATACGAGTCTGCAAGACATTGGGACATTTTCATGTCAACCACTACACAACAAGGTAGTGAAGTAAGGTTGTTAGTTCATGTACCCAAGCATCAAAATAAGAAAACAGTTGATTGTTCTCTACGCAACACAGTGTTTATTGGTCGCGTGAGCAAGTTTTTTTCGTGACGATTTTTCAGTTTATGTGCCAAAGCAAAGACATGAAAATGTCAAAAACGGAGTTGAGAACGTTGTTTATTTCCATAAAAATAGGGAGTTACAAAGTTAAATCGATTCAACTTCATAACTCCATATTTTCCATAGACAAGGTTCTTCTCAACTCCGTTTTTTATTAAAATGGGTTTCCACAATCTCGTCGCGAGTGATTTTATTCGTATTTTGTATGATACATTTTGTAATTACTGTATTTATGACTGTTCACAATTTAAAATTGAATAAACTGGCAAAGTTTTGATTGGCTAAATTGACTTCTTCTTTAGAACTTACTTCGGTGAGATAACTGAAAGGAATTATTAGGATTACAACGTCAACTGATTAGGAATGGGGTCAATTTGGAATTGGAATTGGAATGGGGGGTGAGCCTAGAATTTTTTTTTGGATTTTTAATCGAAAGTAGACTACATCATGAGAATTTTCTCACCAACCGCGACCTTCTAGCGTGAGTAGATTTGTTTCTATGATTTTTCAAAGTTTCGACCGTTTATGACGTCACGCGCCCCTCTCGCCTGGGCGGGAGCCCACTGTGACGTCATAAACGGTCAAAACTTTAAAAATTCATAGGGAAAGATTCACACACGCTAGAAGGTCGCGGTTGGTACCAAAATTCTCAGAATGAGATCTACCTTAGATTAAAAATAACAATAAACAGTTTTTCCTACCCAGGCGCACACCATATTCAACTCCTTCTTAGCCAAGCTCTCGGTAAATTTATTAGGTACCTTCTTCGGGCGGATGTTTTACTCAGTGAGCATACCAAGCGTCAACACGAAATGAAATGGTAGAGACGCCACCATAATTATTGAAGAACAAAATTCTATGGCATTAAATGAACATAACACCAGCTTTCGGGGAATAATTGGACAAATATAAATATAATAATAATTAGTATGGAGTTAGTCGACCGATCCAGAACCGTTAATAGATGTGAATGTGGTGGTTAGGATGATCATCTGGCCCACAACCGTTAATGATCGTTAAGGTGAGGAAAGAGTCGAGGGAAGTAATAAAGTTTGGGGATTAGAATGGTGATCCCTCGAGCTGAGCTTATAATACATCTAGGGTAGGTGAGAGACGGGTGCCTCCTATCTCGACCCTTGCAAGATAACATCTAGTAAGCTCGAGCTACCATACACGTTAGTATTTTTTGTTAAATGTACATTGTACAAGTAGGGGAAGATTGCAACACTTTTGCTTTTATTTTGAACAATCTGACCAATATGCGTACATACAGTAGGGGTATTTGAAGAATTCGTCCGCACCGTACTCACTTACATTTGAACATAATTTCGATTAAATTCTGCCTTTTTTAAAAATTATTTTGACAACCTCGTTGATTGTTGTTCCGTTTAGAATCAGTATCATAATTCGAGAAGTACCTACCTCACGACAGCGTCCCACCCCTTCTCAACTTGCAGCAACGCATTTCGGTAATTTCCATAAATTTACAACATAGTGGTTTACTTCGCAAGATGCAGAGTAAGAAGTAGTATTTCTGATTACAGGGAAAGTGGATGTGCACCACGGCGGTATAGAGTTGCTCCAGAAGAAGCAACTCCAGAAGGAGCCCACTCCAAGCTACTCAATTATGCAAATCAGGTCTGTAGCTGGTCCAACAAATGGAGAATTAAGCTCAACCCAGATAAGTCCGTATTGATGTGCTTTACCCTGAAACGGTACTTCAATATCCCTCCTTTTGAACTCCAAGGTCGGGTAATGGCACTCCAAGACTCAGTACGATATCTTGGGTTGACACTAGATCCGAAACTCACGTGGGCTCCACATGAGGAGCCCACGAAACGATCAGCGAAACGGTCGTCTGAGTTAGAAGAAGAATTGGCCAAATCAAATGTCTCCTCGGCTCACCCCATCTCTCGTTGGATCTGAGGTGTAGGATTACAAGAAACTACTTAGTTGCAGATGTCAGCGTTTAGGTTACTAACTACGTTACTTAGATGATTTCTATAAACAAATAAATTACTTTTGATCTTGAATTCAACCCGAAGTCTTCCAATCCTTTATTGGCGACAAATGGTTGGGAAAAAGACAAGATAGTGACTTCGATGAGTCAACGAGAAGACTCAGTAAGAGGTTCCTATCTATCCCTGGAATGTGCCAAATCAAGTTTGGGAGCGGGTCCACATAGACTTAGCTGGACCGGTAGATGGGGTGACATGGCTTGTTGGAATTGATGCACTATCAAAATGGGCAGAAGTCGAGTGCCTAAGATCAACAACATCAACAATCATAATCCAAAAATTGAGGGGATGGTTCAGCCGATATGGAATCCCCAAAGAAATAGTTTCTGATAATGAACCACAATTAGTTTCAGCTGAAATGGAAAGTTTTTTCAAAAAGAATGGAGCACATCACATAAAAACGACCCCTTATCATCCTAGAAGTAATGGAATGATTGAGAGACTAATAAGAACACTAAAAAGAAGGTACAATCATCAAAAAAAGAGTTGAAAGAACCAACATTACCCCTTCAGAATGTTTTGTTTAGTTACAGGAATTTGCCACAAAAGACTACTGGGAAAGCTCCTGCTGAACTATTTTTAGGAAGAAGATTGCCCACAATTTTTGAAAATTTGAAGCCTGATTTACGAAAAGAAATAGAGTTGAAAATTTGGAAGCAACAAATCCAAACAGATGGCAGGAAGCAGAGAATTTTTGAGGAAGGGGAAGAAGTATGGATAAAGAAAGAACTTGGAGAAGGTTGGAAGCCAGGCGTCATAAAGAAGAGGAACGGGCCATACTCGTATGAGGTACAGACGGAGGGTCTCATCAAGAGAAAACACGCCGACCAATTGAGATCAAGAGAAGGAGCAATCGATGAAGAGGGGGAAAACGTAGGATTACAAGAAATTACGTAGTTGCAGATGTCAGCGTTTAGGTTACTAACTACGTTACTTAGATGATTTCTATAAACAAATAAATTACTTTTGATCTTGAATTCAACCCGAAGTCTTCCAATCCTTTATGAAGCGTCTGCTATATCTCACACTTGTGAGACCCCTGTGGCAGTACTGCTGCGCTATATAGAGCTCAACGTGCGACACACAGTTGAAAAAAAATTCAAACTGTACAGAACCGAGCCATCAGGATTCTTACAGACTGCCCATGGTTCATACGTAATGAATGCCTCCACAACGACCTGGAAATACCCATGGTTAAAACCATCCTCCTAACCTCATACAGACAGCTCGCCCTAAGTATATCAGGACATCCTAACCCAATAGTGAGAGAAAACCTGGAAGACAGACGTCCCGAACGTGCTACACGACGCTTAAAAAGAAAATGGCACTCAGACCTACTGTAGCCCTACTGAACAACCAACCCCACTTACCCCAGCGACCTACGTAGCCCTCTATTGTGCAGATACGTTGTATATACCCTTATTATTGTTATTCGAAATTCTACCTAATTGCTATCATCTTCTTATATCTATATGTTATTGTTAAAATTAATTAATTACCTACGTGTCTCAGCTGCCAAAGGGCAGACTGAGTTCCTCATGTTACATGTTATTTATTTATATATTCGTAGGATTAGCAAACTTTATAGTGTTATACACAAAATAGGTAGTTAACTAGAGACTTATTCATAAGTAGACAATCATAATAAGGTATTGGTTAGGTCATAGTATAGCGACACCAGGACCAGGTATAAATATTTGTATTTTCTGTATAATAAACCCTTTTTTCCAAATACCATCTAACTAGGGTTGTAATTACAACTCCTTCAATAGCCCTATACATCTCTTCTTGCTAGGGTTTTCAAAATATTACAGAGGACATATTACATATAAATATTACAGAGGACCCAACAAACTATTACACATTATTGAAAATAATACACCGAAATCGCTGGCCATCCTTAAGCATGGAACGAGTCAAAATCATGATTTCACTGGAAAAAGCTACGTCCAGACATATCTACTGAATTAGGTGCCTTTAGTTGTAGGAGTGTCTAATGCCAATCATCACAATAGCATCATGATCTTCACGAATATCTTAACAATGATTCAACACATTACAAAACTACCGCTACCTTGGTAGTTTCGGAAGCAAAATCCAACAAAAAACGCTTGCATACGAGTCTGAAACGCATTGGGACATTTTCATGTCTTTACCTATTGCTTTTCACCTCACTATAGGATTTTATAACCCACTCTCCGTTGTTGTCAGAATGTGAAACGAATCATTAACATAATAACTATCTATAGCTATTTGTTGTATTTTTCAAACCTCACAATGCGTTGCTGTTGTTACATATTATGTTACAAATTGACACAATTATTAATATTAAGAGGTAGGTACCTAATTTCAATAAAATAGACGATTCCGGATTAATTATCTTCTACACTCACGATCATTAGTTTGTAAACAAAATATGAGAACAGTTATGCCCATAGCTCCACTATTCGTATAGTCAATATGTTATGGAGAACATGAAAATGTTCGTTAAATCGAGAGCTTTCCAACGAGTGGTGAACGATTTTTGTGGGTTAAAAAGTGTAGAAAAGGAACAAACCTAACAACGGGGTCGTTGTAAGCGGAAATCATTATAAAGGCACTGTAACACAATTTCGTCACGCAATTTCGTGACAGTTTTTTGTGCTATGTGCCAGGGCAAAGACATGAAAATGTCAAAAGTAAATGAAAATTAACCCTCCGTAGGTAAGTATCGTAAAAATCACGACGGCCTCAGAAACGATTTGCTGTAATTCACAGAAACCTTAATGATGGGGGGGCGATCGTCCTGATACCTTCCTAACTCTTCCACGTGACAATAGTCAGTTGTTTCCAAGCCGGCAATGTGCGTAGAACTTCCCGAAACAGTGTATCAGTCGTGATATTTACGAACTTTACCTCACCCAACTTCGCTCGTCCTGCCTCGAATTATTGTAGGATTCCGCAAATTTCACTTACATTTTGTTTCTAGAGTCCTAAAATAAGTAACTCTCAAGCACGAACTGAAAATTTTGATAATAAAATGCTTTTTCAAGGCTACAGAAGAGCCTTACCTCTTGATTTATAGATCAACTTTTGATTTTGCCTAAAATACTACCGTTGTTGTATTTTGATGTTTTTTATATTTCGAATAATTCAGTAACTAGTCAGCTATGAGTCAAAAGTGATTTTAACTTAGAAGAGAATTAATAAAGTTATTTTTCAGAGCAAATTGTGGACGAGTCGTAATTTTCACGATACTTACCCGAAATCACCTTTTTGATGAACTTACCTATGGAGGGATAAAAAAAAAAAGAGTTGCTTCACTCTACCAGGTCATGGTGGAAATGCGACAGCAAACGTTAAATTTTTGTTTCCAATAATACTTTCCAAGCCTCTTTTTATTGAATGGTAGTAGTTGGTTGGACCCAGTTTTTACGTAAAACCGCAAACACTTTTGGGTTAATAATACGATTGGAAAACGTTTTTCTCTCCATCAGTCGGTTGCGCTTTGAGTTTCCAGCGGGACGAGCCCTTCAACCGCCTCTACGATCCATCAGCTAATGGAAATGGGTCCACATGAGAGGAGATTTAAAATGCAAGACCCCCTCCCTTCTTTTTCTTTTGCTCTCCCATCCTCGTTCGGTTCTTTGTTGGCTAGAGAAGGAAACTGTGTTATTTTTCCTCGGTGGCTCCACTCAGTCTGTGTTTGTGAGTCTCGGGCAAATCAATGCTCATCCTCTCTCCAGCCCCCTTTCGACGGTCGCTATTTCGCGCAAACCCTCCCATAACCTTCCTCGCGATTCCTTTTCAACTCTCATCCCCCCTTTTGTTTTCGGAGATCCTTCCAACCTCTGTACTCTTCGGGGACCTTTTGTAGGGACCCTTTGGGGTTAATAATAGATCGAATAGTGGGGGAGGCACAAGAAAGACCTTAGTAAAGGATTAGAGGATTTCCTACCAATGGTCCGTTGATCCTCCGTCCTTTCCGAAAAAGGGATTTTATAAGAACAAGCAATTCAAGGTAAAAGACTTGAAGCTATCCTCTTTGCTCATTTTGGTTTATTATTTTCAATAATAAGCCTTTGGAATCGAGCAAGAAAAAAAAAAATTTAACCCCCCCTCAAAATTTGATGTTTTACGTTTCAAGGTACGTAGAATACGAAAATCGAATAAAAAAATTTCCGTCCGTCCGCCGTACGCGGCACTTTTCTTAGTTACCATGGACCGATTTCGATGAAATTTGGTATATGGGCTCCATTTGGGGTCTAGTTGTGCCGCGAAGCTTTTGGTTGATGTAGGTCACTTCTAAGGGGTGAAAATTAAGGGTTGAAATTTTCAAGAGTGCCCTAGCTCGAAAACTCTCGAAATAAAGGTATTGTTTTTTCACTAATTTTAAATAGTACTGAATTTTTAAAAATGTTTGAGACCACCCGGAGCTCTGTAGGGCAAACCGTTCGGTCCCTACGAGTACTTGAAGGTTTTCCTTCGATAAAACAGAATCATGAGTGTGAATCGCAAAAGAGGTCTAATCTCCGTTGAAATTTTTCTGACTAAAATGCGATCGCTGTTCATTTCTTCGATTTGTATACAGTTTTGCCTTCTGCGTAACCAGTAATCAAATTTCCATAATCAAAAGTCAATGGAGAATACTGAAGGCGCCTGAGTGGTCACTGATCAGCTGAGTGAGCTCCAAGGCCATTTCCTCTCCTGTTGAACGCAGGAACCTGAAATTTGAGAGGGCGGGTCAATGGAGAATGCTGAAGGCGCCTGAGTGGTCACTGATCAGTTGAGTGAGCTCCAAGGCCATTTCCTCTCCTGTTGAACGCAGGAACCTGAAATTTGATAGGGCGGGTCAAAGGAGAATGCTGAAGGTGCCTGAGTGGTCACTGATCAGCTGAGTGAGCTCCAAGGCCATTTTCTCTCCTGTTGAACGCAGGAAGCTGAAATTTTAGAGGGCGGGTCAATGGAGAATGCTGAAGGTGCCTGAGTGGTCACTGATCAGCTGAGTGAGCTCCAAGGCCATTTTCTCTCCTGTTGAACGCAGGAAGCTGAAATTTTAGAGGGCGGGTCAATGGAGAATGCTGAAGGTGCCTGAGTGGTCACTGATCAGTTGAGTGAGCTCCAAGGCCATTTCCTCTCCTGTTGAACGCAGGAACCTGAAATTTGATAGGGCGGGTCAAAGGAGAATGCTGAAGGTGCCTGAGTGGTCACTGATCAGCTGAGTGAGCTCCAAGGCCATTTTCTCTCCTGTTGAACGCAGGAAGCTGAAATTTTAGAGGGCGGGTCAAAGGAGAATGCTGAAGGTGCCTGAGTGGTCACTGATCAGCTGAGTGAGCTCCAAGGCCATTTTCTCTCCTGTTGAACGCAGGAAGCTGAAATTTTAGAGGGCGGGTCAATGGAGAATGCTGAAGGTGCCTGAGTGGTCACTGATCAGTTGAGTGAGCTCCAAGGCCATTTCCTCTCCTGTTGAACGCAGGAACCTGAAATTTGAGAGGGCGGGTCAATGGAGAATGCTGAAGGCGCATGAGTGGTCACTGATCAGCTGAGTGAGCTCCAAGGCCATTTTCTCTCCTGTTGAACGCAGGAAGCTGAAATTTTAGAGGGCGGGTCAATGGAGAATGCTGAAGGTGCCTGAGTGGTCACTGATCAGCTGAGTGAGCTCCAAGGCCATTTCCTCTCCTGTTGAACGCAGGAACCTGAAATTTGAGAGGGAAGGTCAAGGGAGAATACAGATGGTGGTAGGTGTTATTGATGGAGAATCAGTGATCTATACAGAAGGGTGATCTATACAGAAAATAATAAACCTTTGAGCAATGATTTGCAGCGTTTTTATAATTGGGTACCTAGATTATCCTTTTTAGAAATACCTACAATTAGTACACACAGGTCAGTGCATCCAATGCTCACGATATTACGCTTGGTGTGCCCGAAAATTTGACGCTGATTCCAATTATTTTTCAGTGGTTCTCAAAGACACCTAATTAAGCTGTTTGGTCGGTTTGTATTTTGGAACCAGCTAAGTACTGTCAACGTAGGTACATATGTACAGTATTCCCGCAGGAAGGGATTATACTGATCTAGAACATTGTTGTGGCAGTTGCACTCAACTTTTGAACGGCTAGGATTTCTGACTCAAATCTTGACGTCCGTTGTTCGGGTAATTAGCCCATTAGTGACCGTAATTATTTATTTCTAAAATTTCTAATGAAACTTGGTAAGATGCTTCATATTACGTCTAAAAGCACTAGAAAAATAATATTAAAAATTTCGGCGTACGAAAAGGTGGTCTAAAGGGGTGTGCCCAAATTAGCCCTCTGGGCACTCAACACTAGCAGTTCTGGGAAAGTAATACTCAGTCACGAACGATCATTTTTCAACAGTTAAGTATTGAAAAATATAAAACCAAACAACCGTCACAAAAGAGTTCTTCTTCTTCTTTCGTGGCACTACAATCCGCGGGGGATCATGGCCTCCTTCAACAGTTTTTTCCAGTTGCCTCGGTTTTGCGCTGCTGTTTTCCAGTCACGAATGCCTCGGATGGTGTGAGCGTCATGATTGACTCCATCAATCCATCTTAACCTGGGTCTGCCCAATCGTCGCATCCTATACAGCTGCTCATTCATCATCCTCTTTGGGATCTCGCTGTCTTCCATTCTGGATACATGGCCTGCCCAACGAAGACGACCAATCCTAATGAAATGCGCAACATCTCCTTCCCCATACAGCTGCATTATTTCGAGGTTAGTGCGTCTCCTCCAGGATGGTCCATCTCGTACGGCGCCATAGATCCGTCTTAGGATTTTCCTCTCAAATCTCAACAAGGCTGTCTCATCATGAACAGAGAGTGTCCAGCACTCTGACCCATATATAAGTACTGGTCTAATGAGAGTCTTGTACAGCCGAATCTTTGAAGTCCTTGAGAGGAATCTACTTTTCATGTGCTTAAGGAGGCCAAAGTATGATCGATTAGCCGCAATAATTCTTTTTTTGATTTCTGGGGCCATCAAGTTATTGGCATTAACCTGTGTACCAAGATAGACAAATTCATCCACCCATTCAAAACTTTGCTGGCCCATAGCAAAAGTACTTTCATGATTTGGTGGGGCATTGGTACGCATGTACTTAGTTTTGGCCACATTCACCTGTAGTCCTACCCTAGACGCTTCCCTGACCAGATCATCATATGCTTCTCTTATGGCCCAAATTGACCGGCCCATCAAATCGATGTCGTCAGCGTAACTTAAAAGCTGAACTGACCGGTTGTAAAGCGTCCCACCAACCTGTATTCCAGACCTCTTCACTGCAATCTCTAAGGCCATGTTGAATAGGAGACATGCAAGTCCATCTCCTTGCCTTAAGCCTTTGTGTGTGCAGAATTGCTCCGAAATAGTGGACTGAACCCGCACAACACAAGTTACTTTTTTCATCGTCATTCTAATTAAACGTACAAGCTTAGAGGGCACATTCATTTCCAGGAGACCCTTATAAAGTTCGTCTCTCAGCACATTATCATAATATGATATTAATATGATATTATGCATATTATGCGGAGTCACAAAAGAGTTGAAAACAGTAAATTTTGTCGAATAAACGAAAGAATGTGGCAACTAACGTATTATCTCGAAAATGTTGAGTGGAATGTATTGGAATAGTCAATATACGTTCCCTGCTTAAACTTGCACCTGGCGCATACTCAAGCAGTGCAGTTTATTCCTGCGTATCTCTTCATTTTCTTCCCCTCCGTATACAAAATGTGGTGGTCTATATTATCATTGCATCGCTGACCCTAGATGTAGAAATCGATCTTCCAGAAGTCCCTGGATGTCTCCAGGCGACAGCATAGCCTATCAAAAACGTCTGGGCCATTTCCGTCTGAACGGTAGTTGACAAACTTTAGAACTCTTCTATGACAATATCCACCCTTTTTGGGTAGATGCGTCTATCCCCTAGGAAAATACCGTCCATCACCATTTCTTGTTTCTTACGCCAATGCAGCAAACAGCGTGCACATGTCCGGCAATTGCTCCCAGAACAATAAACCTCTGAGGATTGAAATATCCACAAAACATTAATTCTTCAACGGAAATTGGCTGATATTTTGAATTTATTTCAACTGAGTTTGGTTCTTATTCATTGTTCCCCAACAAAGGGTTGATCGCGTCTTGAAGGTTCACTCCGGTCTACAAAGAATGAAATATATAAGAAATTATAAGATTGTAAAAATCATAGGATGGTAATAATGAACGAAGCAATGTCATCTCAAATCAAAATTAATCAAATATCAGATCTGATGGAATAATGTTCACGGCATGCTTATGATGACTATGTGTATACGAAAGCGTCGCCAAGTGCCCAGAGGGCTAATTTGGGAAAACCATGATACAGTTCAGTTTTTTACAGAGCTACCAAGGGATATTTACTCAGTTATGAACTGTTTTCGTGGGGTAACAACCATAATCTAAAATTATGCAAAGGAATACCGTCAAAATAAAAATTTGAAGTAGTTATGGCAATAAATGCCGCAGCCCGTCGACAACCAGATTGTCACTCATCTTGGAGACTGAATAAACCACACTGAGCAATTGATTCATTCAAACTGAATGCTCCCCTAACATGGTAGAGAATCTAGGTAGCTTGTAAGACCAAAAAGTGAATAATAGAATCAAAATTACACCAAGAATTGGGAGAATTGTGAGACCAGGTTTGCCGTTCCGCCACTAGCCCGCTGAGCACCAATGGGTTAGTGAAACCTGCCCAGGATCGAATTCTTCCAATCAACCCATCCAAAATTCGCAAAATTCGGTCAATTCATACTGAAAAAAAAGGATAGGAGGCTACTTGAGAACCACAATCACGAGAGACAACAACTGTTCGGGCAACTGGAATAATCAGGTCAGTAAATGAGGGGAGCCAGGTGACCTTTTGACTGCTAGGTACTCGTATCTCTCGTCTACTATCTCGTCTACAACTGATCTCGTCTCAGTCTTATCATCGGTTGGTTCCCCCCTAAAATCCTGAGCAGTGAGGTCTCCCAGGGCTCAGTTGCCTTAAAATTCTCGTCATAGCAATATTCAAGCCTGTTCAATCGACTTCCGCAACGTCAAACACGTTAAGTTTGCCTACTCGAGGCAGGCCCACTCGTCAACTCTGCAAAATCAACATCCACCTGACACCATCCAATGAACAGTCAATATTGTTACGAGTAGCTAAGTACCTAGTCTAATTTGTATAGGCATGCCTTTCGCTCATCATTATTTCAATAAAGCCTCATCAAGTACAAAAGCTGACCTTTTCAACCTCACTCGGCATCCTCTTCGAGCCATTTCAATTCTCCTCAGAGCCCAACTCTAACTCATAAACACCATCAAAGTGCACCGTCCGCCGTACGCGACACTTTTGCCACTTAGCATTGACCGATTTTGATGAAATTTGGTATGTAGGCTCCATTTGGGATCTAGTTGTGCCCCGAAGATTTTGGTTGATGTAGGTCAGTTTTAAGGGTTCCAAAATGAATTTTGAAATTTCGAAAACGCCCTAACTCAAAAAATTTTGATAAAAAGGTATTGTTTTTCCTTCAATTTAAGATAGTATAGAATTTTTAGAAACCACGCGGAGAATTTAAGGGTTTTACGTATGATAAATCAGAAACACGAGTGTGAATCGCAAAAGAGGCCTAATCTCCGTTCAAATTTCAGCTGACCGAAATGCGATCGATGTTTTACTTCATGTTGGATGGTTGGTGGCTTTGCAGACGAGTGATATGTATAGAAAAATAATAAACCATTGTGTAATAATTTGCAGCGTTTTTTCAACCTTGGAACGTAAAAACAAGACTTTCGCTACCTCGATAGACTTGGAAAAAAATCACTTGAAAATTAAATTAATAAGGTAATCAGAATCAGACTAGGGTGACCCGCCCAGTGAATGAACAGTACGAGGTTATTTGGGAATATTAGGGCTTGTGATGCACCCTGGTGACAACAGTGTTTTTCATTAGTTCCATCAACTTGTCATAGCAGGGTGAAGCAGTAGATGAAAAGAAGTTTGCCATCTTCTTTGGTTTTGATGTTATCAACAGGTCAGTCTCCAAGAACGTCTCTTGGGGTAACAAATGGAGTTGGCCATTACGTGGGGATTAGTGTTTAGAGGTAAGTAAAATGCTAAATTAGTCAATGTCATGCTTTATTATTGTAGCTGATATGTTTTTCTAGAGAGAACTAATTGGGTAGAAGGGAATCTTTTGATTATGTTATGTTTTGTTGGGTGTTCATACTTTGGGAGCTAAAATATGACCTCCAACCAGTAAATGAACGACAGTAAAATTACTGTTCATTCACTGGCTGGAGGGTTATTTCACGGTTTTTAAATCGAATGGAGGCTTCCCAAGTGAAGAAACAACTAAACTGCTAATTTTTTGCCTCAACTTGTTTAAATAACTATCCTATCCAGTGAATGAACAGGTGAATGTGTATGGGAATGGAGTGTTCATTCACTGGAATTTCAGGGTTCATTCACTAGGAAATAGTGTTCATTCATGGGGTGAAATACATTAACTCCTTTATTGTGGAAAATTAGCTATAAAAATCAAATTTTCTCGTCTTCTCCCATGCTATTCTTGTTCCTTATATAATTTTAAACAACATCAGACAAATTCAAGTAGTTAGTACTCCAACTTTAAGAACTATAGACATTAAAGTTCGTCACTAGTGTGCTAAGAGCTTAAGTGTTCATTCACTGGGCGAGTCACCCTAGTAAGTTGAGGAGAAACATAATTACGCGGTGCGGGTTAGCTTTCAAAACTGCAAGTGTCCCCCAAACAGCAAATTGTCGAGAACAAAATTAAAATTTGAACGGCATTATAAATTTTAACAACAAAATTCTTACAATTTTATATTTGTGAAAAACTATAGTTAAAATATTAAAATTGAGAAAAATTCCAGGGTTTTCGAGAGAAAAATTAAATTCCCTGAATTTTCCATTGGATTAAAATTTTTTGAGTATTCCAAGTTTTCCCGGTTTTCCAGGCTGCAGGAATATTACAATCTTGACATACATATTACAATAGATGCATTGCAATACTACAATGGGGCATTTCAGCCAATTTATTTAAATTTATTTTTCAAAAGAGTGCTCAGGAATAACGGTAATCGGGTCTGTTCGTCGAGAAAATGTTTTTAAAAAATCAGAGAAGCTAAGGAAAGTTGAAGATTTGAATGGTGTGACGTAGCTGGCCCAAACTCTTTGAATAAGTATCCATGCACAGAGAAGAGATGAAACCCTTGGAGAATCTCTTGGATACTACAAAATACTACTCACACACACGCGCGCGGCGTAGTGTGTGTGCATTTATGGCGGCCCACCTTTTTTTCAAAAGTGTGATCTCTTTAATTAATTTTTCTACCACATGTTATAGTATCATTGGGCTTAAAGTTGGAGTATTGGAGTTTTCAATGGTGCTGAATCCAAATTTGAGGTCAAAACCCTGAATTTCCGACCCACCGAAATACCCCATTGAGGGAGACTACAACCAGCCAAGACCGGAATCCCCTGAAACTGCAAATCCCATCCACCTGCATCGGCATTTCCAGTGATCCGTACACCCATTGAATGAGCGAGCGAAGCGAGCGGCCAAGTTAGAAATGAATAAACCTGAAACGTTCGAACTAAACAACTGTTTTCCATTCTGATGAACAACGATAGAGAATAAATTGGAACCCCGCTCGTTTTATTCAGATATTATCAAGCACACCACCGGGGTTTTATTCCGAGAGTAACACAGGAGGTGGCTCTATAGTTGTCTGGAAATTATTGCGTCAATGAATATTCCGCGCACGGTCCAATACACCAAAAACAACCTCCGATACTCCCGCGGCTATCAGATCTTTTTTTCTTACGAATTCATGAGTGAATTCATTAACTTTTTTGTTTTTTTTTTTTTAATGAAGAAATGCTTAGCAAAATCCTGTTTTTCTATAGAAGCTTTAATAGCGGCACCAACACAATTCGGTTAATAACTGATTTCATTATATAGTGTTTTTTTTTTTTTTTTGTTAGTTATTGTCAATGTATGTACCGAATTTGTTTATTTTCGTCTCACTGTTTTCTCACGACTATGCTTCCTGATATTTTGACTTAATATTTATAGCTAAAATTAAGTTTTAAATTCCCCCCTTTTATTTTGGTTTATTATTTTCAATAATGAACCTTTGGAATCGACCAAGAAAAGAAATTTTTAACGTCCCCCTCAAAATTTGATGGTTTACGTTTCAAGGTACGTAGAATCCAAAAATCGAATAAAAATTTGGCCGTCCGTCCGCCGTACGCGGCACTTTTGCCACTTAGCATTGACCGATTTTGATGAAATTTGGTATGTAGGCTCCATTTGGGGTCTAGTTGTGCCCCGAAGCTTTTGGTTGATGTAGGTCACTCCTAAGGGTTCCAAAATCAATTTTGAAATTTTGAAAACGCCCTAACTCAAAAAATTTCGATATAAAGGTATTGTTTTTCCTTCAAATTAAGATTCTATAGAATTTTTAGAATTTTTTGAGACCACGCGGAGCTCTGTAGGACAAACCGTTCGCTCCCTACGAAAATTTAAGGGTTTATATTGAAATATATATATATATAAATCAAAACACGAGTGTGAATCGCAAAAGAGGCCTAATCTCCGTTCAAATTAGAGCTGACCGAAATGCGATTGATGGTTGGTGATTTTGATTTTTTTTTTTTTTTTTTATTTTTTTATTTTTTTTTTATTTTTCTCTTCATCTTGGATGGTTGGTGATTTTGTAGACGAGTGATCTACATAAAAATAATAAACCGTTGTGTAATAATTTGCAGCGTTTTTTTAAGGGGAAAAGACATAATGTATAATGTTCAATTTCTCCCTTGCGAGGGAAAAACATTAAATCATGTTTAATGTTTTTCCCTCGCAAGGGAGAAACTCAGCTGATCAGTGACCACTCAGGCGCCTTCAGCATTCTCCATTGACCCTGCTTCTCAAATTTCAGCTTCCTGCGTTCAACAGGAGAGAAAATGGCTTTGGAGCTCACTCAGCTGATCAGTCACCCTTCAGGCGCCTTCAGCATTCTCCATTGACCCTGCCTCTCAAATTTCAGCTTTCTGCGTTCAACAGGAGAGAAAATGGCCTTGGAGGTCACTCAGCTGATCAGTGACCACTCAGGCGCCTTCAGCATTCTCCATTGACCCTGCTTCTCAAATTTCAGCTTCCTGCGTTCAACAGGAGAGAAAATGGCCTTGGAGCTCACTCAGCTGATCAGTGACCACTCAGGCGCCTTCAGCATTCTCCATTGACCCTGCTTCTCAAATTTTAGCTTCCTGCGTTCAACAGGAGAGAAAATGGCCTTGGAGCTCACTCAGCTGATCAGTGACCACTCAGGCGCCTTCAGCATTCTCCATTGACCCTGCCTCTCAAATTTCAGCTTTCTGCGTTCAACAGGAGAGAAAATGGCCTTGGAGCTCACTCAGCCGATCAGTGACCACTCAGGCGCCTTCAGCATTCTCCATTGACCCTGCCTCTCAAATTTCACCTTCCTGCGTTGAATAGGAGAGAAAAAAGTCTGCCAAGTTGGGTGGGCAGTATAGCTTCCTCACTCATTGTAACATGGACGTATAGAATCAGTTGGCGAAAAAATTATGATTCAAAGAGTTATTGAATACCAAAATATTAGCGGTCCACCGTCTAGGACCTAACCCACACAATCCCTGAAAATTTCATCGAAATCGGTTGAATAGTTGCGGAGTTTTGGTTGTAACAATAAATTTAAAGTTCGCGCATGCGCAGCGGCTATTGCTTGACCAATTTGATTGAAACTTATAGGGTGTCTCTTAGAAGTTAGTCCCTAACTAACCTCCAAATTTGAGCAAAATCGGTTCATTAGAAACCGAGAAACCGAGGTCCCAGGAAATTCACGTTTGCGCATGCGCACTCGCTCCTATTGGTCCGAAGGTGCTGAAATTTATAGGGGACCGTCTAGGACCTAACCCGCACAATCCCTGAAAATTTCATCAAAATCGGACCACAGGTTAGTATAGTTTTGCCCGTTGCAAATTTGCGTGTCGGAATTCACAGAATGACCCCCAGCCCTAAAACATTAAACATGTTAAAACCATCCGGTTTATTTGAAAACTTTTTACAAGATAATCGGAAAGAGACTTTCAAGTAGACAGGATGGGTAGGTCATAAAAATTCAGAAATTAACTGAAGAGGTCTTCAAGTAGTGAGTAAAAAGGCCATTTTCTTTTTTTTTAAGCTTATTTTTGGTCTATAATTTATTTAAAATGCAGTCAAATAAGAAAATAACATCACCACGTGATTCAGCGTTAAAAATGCTAAAATATCACGCGTCACGCTTGGGTACATTGCCCATAAACATGTTGACGCAACCTCGCGGTTGCGCATCTTTTAGTGCGCCCTGAGCGGGTTGCGCGCTATAAAAAAAAATCGGTTGATGGGTGAAAAGTTCATAAAATTTCACGTAGAATCCGAATCTGAAATAAAAAATTGGGGGTCTCATTTGAAAAATTACGATTGCGCACGTGCGCAATGCACACCGTGTTCATGTTTGAGATTCTAGTGAAAAATCATGGAGATCCAAAGAATAATAATTTTTTTACCACTATCTGGACGATTTCAGCAAGGGGGGGGGGACGTTATCGAGGACACCCTGTATAAAAAAATCTTTTGTTTATTCCGAAAAGATAATTAAACACCACGTTGATGAAGTTTTAGATGAGGTTAGCAGAGAAAATTATTGACGAATCAAGTTAACATGACAGCTTGTACGAGTGTAAGTGTAGGTCAAGATAGATGAATCTGAAGGTAGACTTACACAGCCCTAACTCTATTATACAAAGATGTAGATAAAATTTTTAACCCATCTTCTGTGCTTTCGTCGAGAGTCAGAGTCGTGTTTCTCACCCATTTTTTGTAGTTTTGTTTTTGTTTTTTGTGAATAGCATGGCGTCAAAAGCTTTGTTTACTAACCCCGAAGACATCCATCGTGTGTTACTAGAGCTAGAAGGGGAAGGTTGCCACATACACCACGGCTTGGAAGACTCGGCGATGGCCAATGCGTTTCTTCTTTGGAATGCTTGATCAGGCAGGAGTCAATGCGGCAGTTCTTCATGGAATGACCAACTGGGACAACAAGATTCCTCGAAAAAATTTTCCATACGAACTGGGCTTTACATTGATCAAACCATGGTTGAAAAATAGATATAAATCAACCATACCAACGTCTCTCAAACTTACGATTCGGCAGATTTTGGGAGGAACCCCTGACATTGCTTCAACTTCCAATGAAAAAACGATGCTTGATAAGAAAAAGCGATGTGCTTTCTGTAAGAGGGAAGAAGACAAAAAAACCAAAAGATTGTGTCAAGGATGTAAAAGACCAATGTGCGATGAACATCGTTCAGCAAAATGCTATGAATGTAGCGAATAGTGAAGGACATTTTTCTCGATTTTGACGATCCATTTTTTGATTTTGATTCAGAAAGTATTTGCATTTTGAAATATTAATGTCTTGCTTTTTTGAGAAGAATATAGAATTCCGTTTTTTTTTTCAAATAATGTAAGAAAATAAAAAAAGTTTCGAACGTATTGAAAGTTTCCAAGTGTTTACTGTTTAAAAAAATGAAAGATTTCACCAATTTTTGTTTTGTTTCGTTCCTTTTCTTTAATCCCATAGAGTGAAAAAGCGAACTTAGTTGGTCGAAATAACAACTAGAAAAATAAAAATAAATAAAATAATAGGTGTGGGGTCCAGGGGACCCCTGTTGTCAGATTAAGGTGAATGAATAAGGTTGTCATTCTAGGGCTAAAAATCTTCTTCCTTTACAAAATAAGCCTTTTTATTCAAACGTAAGCAGTTGTGGGATCCTATTCGGGCGGTTTTTCAAAGATGAAATCCTGACCCAGTAGTAATCCTACGCTCAAAGAAATTTGGATTCTCCAAAATTCTACTTGCATTTTGCGATTCCCGGTTTCATGTTGGGGAATTTATCAGTGGTATTGCTCAATAATACGAGCAAGCATTTTTACACCAAGTAATTCTGTATCGCTGTTATTCTAAGTGAGGAAGCTGCACGGGCCAAGTTGGCAGACGATTTTGAAAATCAGGCACAAAATAATCTGGCAGAAGAAATGAGTAGGTAGGTAACTGAGAACACATGTGTTATCATCTATGTATTACAGCAATGCAACACACACGTCGTACATTCAAGAACCACTCTCTTGGAAAGGGATCTCCCAAGGCTCAAGAGGCCACATGAACACATCGATTTCTCGAAATGTGAGGTAGATAAACTTGGCTGACAGTGACGTATCACCACTGCGATGTTCCGGAGGAACTGACTCGAAATTCTATAGGGCGTTGTGACCACTTCATCTTGCCTAGCAGATAACAAATAACTATCTCCTTTCTGCGCTAACAAACGGACCAGCTTTCGTAAAAGGTTTCCTTTATTGTAAAGTAGTACTCTTTTTAATGTGATGTTCGAATAAAAGTGATAGGTTGGGTGGGAAGAGAGTCTTGGGAGAGTATAGAGAGGACGAACAATTTCGAAGTATAGAAAAATTTACAGCAGAGTGATGAGGAGGTTGGTGGAAGGCCGTCAAATCAATGGTTTGAGAAAATGAGCCCCGAATTTATTCCTGATGAAATGTTCTAAGCTCACCAAACCTTTTCACCCCAATTTTGTCATTATTCGACTTCACATCCCACCAGTCGAAATATGAAGCACGATACACTCTCTTCGTAGGGAGATTCTAAAAAGTCCTCTCAGCCCATTCTCCCCACAGAGTGCGGGATAGTGATATAAGAAAGGGCATCCATGGAAAAAAAAAACAATGAAATTTTTTGAAAAAGAAAAAAAAAAGATCCGTAAATGAGGTCCATATAATAGTATTCAGAATGAACCTTGAAAAATATTATTATACTTAATTGAGTAGAAGTGGGTAGAAATATATACTTATGTGGTTAGAAATTGTACAATAAGCAATATAGATTCTAAAGCGCTATGACGCTTATTTGACCTACACCGTTCCAATTCTACAATATCCCCTCCTACCTCTAAATTTCGGTATTTAAGAACTGTTTGCTGCACCCTAGCGAAAAAATAACATCATATTCGTATTCTGCGACCTTGAACGCAAGACTTGAATTTTAAGGCGTTTTTGCTTTATCCTTACCCCCTTCAGCATGAAAATATCGATAGGTGCTGCGGGTCAAAGTCATGGCCGAACCCCAACAACCCTAAAAATGTCTTCAATTCTTTAAAATACCATCAAATTTGCATATTTATAAGCTAAGACTCAATTTATTAAGAAATTTGTCAAAACCTATAGTCAAATATGTATAATTGGCAGTTATAATTAAGGTTTCAAGCTGAAGGTAATATAGATTGCTTTAAATTCCTGTCCCTTCACTTCTCTCTCAAATAAGTATTTTTGAGAGTAAACGACTCAAAACACGCCCTTGACGTAATTATTCAACCTGAGGAGCTCAAATTTGGTCCCAAACAGTAGCAAACTTAACCTGTTTTAAACAGTTACTAGACACAGATGAATAAAATTATCATTGTTATGAAGTAATGGTTGAAAAACTGACTTTCGGGGTTGAAAGTTTTCGGATTAAACTACCCTTTGGGGTCCTAAGGACAAATGTTTGGCCTATTTGTTTTGTATAAATTGACGGGGCTACATGCACAGAAGAGGGAATTGACCAAAGATAGACAGACGTGGATCCTTAATTGTTCATAAAGGTTTGCTTTTAAGTAATTGTTTGAAAAAGGTAGGAAAAAATGCCAAGTGGGTGTGGCACATAGCTTCCTCGTATCCATAACCCGATTGCATAGATGATCCGATGCATAGTAGTTAATCTCAAAACACCTATCTCCAAGTACCTTTCACTGCCCTCATAGGGGACCATCTACACGCTAATCTGGACAATCCTAGAAAATTTCATCAAATTCGGATGAAGAATTAAGTGAGTAGGTGTATGTGATTGGATCAAAAAAATACATAGCCTCGGCTGGGTTTCGAGCCGCGACCTTAGGAGCTCAAATCAAGACTTTATCCTCTGAGCTACCGATGACCTGCAATTATTGGGATTTGAGATTCTCACAGTGAGCGACCATCTCTCTATGAATGAATCCCTCTATGAAAAACACTTCTCTGTGATTTTCATAGGGGATCATCTAAATACTAATCTGTAACATCCCTGAAAATTTCATTGAAATCGGATTGAAAATGTGAATGTTATGGCCGTTACAAGTAATTCACGTTTGCGCATGCGCAGTCGCTTCTATCAATCCGGGGACAATGATTTTCATAGGGGACCATCTAAAACCTAATCCACATAATCCCTGAAAAATTAATCGAAATCGAGTGGAAAATGTGGAAGTTATGGCCGTTACAAGGAATTCACGTTTGCGCATGCGCAGTAGCTCCTATCAGTCCGAAGGTGACGATTTTCATAGGGGACCATCTGAATACTAATCTGTAACACCCCTGAAAATTTCATCGAAATCGGATGGAAAATGTAGAAGTTATGGCCGTTACAAGGAATTCACGTTTGCGCATGCGCAGTCGCTTCTATCAGTCCGGGGATGATGATTTTCATAGGGGACCGTCTACACACCAACCCGCACAATCCCTGAAAATTTCATAAAAATCGGACAATAACTTCGTATAGTTATGCGCGTTACAAGGAAATCATGTCAGACGGACAGACAGACAGACAGACAGACACACAGACAGACAGACACACAGACACGGAACCAAAATTGTTCAGAAAGGTCTAAAACGCAAAACGCGAGTGGAAATTTTGGTTTTGGAGAACTTTTGCTTCCGAGTCTACCAAGGTAGCGGACGCTTTGTTTTCACTTTTCAAGGTCGAAAAAAAAAGTTCTCCAAAATAAAAATTTTCACTCGCGTTTTGCGTTTTAGACCTTTCTGAACAATTTTGGTTCCGTGTCTGTGTGTCTGTCTGTCTGTGTGTCTGTCATGAATTCCTTGTAACGCGCATAACTATACGAAGTTATTGTCCGATTTCAATGAAATTTTCAGGGATTGTGCGGGTTGGTGTGTAGACGGTCCCCTATGAAAATCATAATCCCCGGACTGATAGAAGCGACTGCGCATGCGCAAACGTGAATTCCTTGTAACGGCCATAACTTCTACATTTTCCATCCGATTTCAATGAAATTTTTAGAGATTGTGCGGGTTGGTGTGTAGACAGTCCCCTATGAAAATCATCACCTTCGGACTGATAGTAGCCACTGCGCATGCGCAAACGTGAATTTCCTTGTAACGGCCATAACTTCCACTTTTTCTACCCGATTTCGATGAAATTTTCAGGGATTATGCGGATTAGGTTGTAGATGGTCCTCAATGAAGATCACCACCTTCGGACTGACAGTAGCCACTGCGCATGCGCAAACGTGAATTCCTTGTAACGGCCATAACTTCTACATTTTCCATCCAATTTCAATGAAATTTTCAGGGATGTTATAGATTAACTTGTTTTGCTGTTTTGAGATTAACTACTATGCATCGGATCATCTATACAATCGGGTTATGGATACGAGGAAGCTATGTGCCACACCCACTTGGCAGACTTTTTTTTTCGTTCTTGAAAAGTGAAAACAAAGCTTCCGCTACCTTGGTAGACTCGGAAGCAATATTTAAACGTTTCAGATTACAAACTTTTACTGCTTTTTTTTCAATTAAGTTCTCAGGTTGTGACTAAAAACATCTAATGAAGGTGAGAAGGAAACAATAATATTCCTAAATGTCTGTACTTTGACTTCAAAATGGTACCTACCTGAATTTGAATTTAGTAATTGATGCATTCCTGAGGATGTCCCATTGGATAAGGATTACATCAACCTCAACAGGTAAAATATTAAACTTTTTTACCTCTATATTGCACCAAACAGTTTCACTCAATGTAATTTAGTTAGTGTGCCGAGGAAGTAACATATTCAACATTTTTAGCATTATGAAAGCCCAAATTTTGATATCGGAAATCATCACTACAACGCTGCTAATTATTACACAATGGTTTATTATCTTCCTGCAATTATCACCCGTCTTCAAAAAATTCAGTTTTGCCATTGATAGTACCAAACTACCTTTTGTCGGAAAGTAAAAAAAGTAAACAACCATTTCAGGTTGGATTTTCGTCCGACTGCCATTCCTGGTGTCGCGGACGTCATCAGCTGTCTTCCAGAGAGAAGATTAGATATTGTTATGATTTCGCTCATGGCTTCCCATTGCCTCACCGCCCAGGGTCGAGACGAGGGGGGTGAAGGGCCCCGGACACACAAAAACGCACGCTGCCGGCGATGAGATTTGAACCCACGACCCCCGCGGAATTCGGTCCAAATTCCACCGCAAAACAACGCTCGCTCCAGCGACCGTGGCCAGGAAAGTACCTACCAGCAAAACATCTCAATTCCAAGCTGTGGGTGCCTTCATTACGAAATTTGGTTTTTAGTTGTAAAGGTAGCAAAACTTAGTGACTTGAATTCTGCTCGAAGGAGCAAATAACAGTCAAGTTCATTTAGACAGAAAGTTCCTTCCTGCTATACATTGCTATCCCAAAGTTGTGGGCGCCTTCGATTGATTTGATTCTTGGTTGTTAAACGTGGTTTGGGGGGCGCCCGCGCGTTCTGATAATGTTCACAATCAACGCTTTTAACAACTTAACAGTTTTTGATCGTCCGGGTGATATCATTCATTTCTAGAAATCAAACACTGATTAATTTTGAAAAACGTCATGAAGCATTCATTAATGAGGGTGTTGAAAAATTCTTAGAAATCGTCGCTACTTTGATCTAATGAGAAAAAAACGCTGCAAATTATTACACAACGGTATGCCCATTTCCGCATATTATTCACAATCAAGTTTATTACGGCGAAATAAAGAGTTGTTGATGCCATCGTAACGGGGATTTCATCACTGGTTGCTAAAGACACAAAACTGAGTACATCTCAAAGAAACGAACAAAAACATTTTGTTCAGCTCAATTCTATTTTAAATTGGAGAAAAAAACGATACTTTTATAGCTAGAGTTTTCGAGCTTGGGCGTTTTGAAAATTACAACCCTTATTTTTCAGCCCTTAGAAGTTACTGACACCAGAATCTTCGCGGCACGACTGGAAAAACACGGCTTTGCCATTGTTACCACCAACCAACTTGAAGAAAAACATCGATCGCATTTCGGTCAGCTAACATTTGAACGGGGATTAGGCCTCTTTTGCGATACACACTCGTGTTTCTGATTTATCGTCTCAAAAATTTTTAAAAATTCTATACTTTCTTAAATTGATGGAAAAACAATACCTTTATATGGAAATTTTTCGTTCTAGGGCGTTTTCAAAATTTCAACCCCTATTTTTCACTCCTCAGAAGTGACCTACATCAACCAATAGCTTCGGGGCACAACTAGACCTCAAATGGAACTTACATATAAAATTTCATCAAAATCGGTCCATGGTAACTAAGGAAAGTGCCGCGTACGGTGGACGGACGGAAAATTTTTTAGCCGATTTTTGGATTCTACGTACCTTGAAATGTAAACCAACAAATTTTGAGGGGGGTTAAACAATTTCTTTTCTTGGTCGATTCCAAAGGTTCAGTATTGAAAATAATAAACCAAAATACTTGTACATCAAACGTTTTCCAAGCAGAGCGTTTTGAAAGTGAATTACAATAACCAAAAGCTTCGGGGCACAACTAGACCCTAGATAAAACCCATATACCAAATTTCATCAAAATCGGTCCATGCTAACTGGGCAAAGCGCCGAGTCCGGGTACGGCATGGGGACGTAAAAATTTGTGTTTGGTTTTCGGATTCTGCGTTCCTTGAAACGTTAACCATCAAATTTTGAGGGGGTTGCAATGAGGAATTTCACTGAATTCTGTTTGCATTTTTCCTGAATAGTTATTGGTGTGGGATAGATGAAAATCGGGTTGATTGTGGAAAATAAATCTCCTGTTATTTTTGGGAGAATCAAAATTGATAATTTCAAAAAATAACCGGGAAAACGGACCTCTTCAACGTGAAGTGGGAACGCTCGCTGATTGGCTGTTTGGATCGCCGTCTCTTCCCAGTGTTGCCTGATGGTACGACGAAATCGAGTTATCTAAGAGGAAAGTTATCAAACAAAAACAGGGGAAACCTAATTTTCCCCATTTTGCTTTTTCTATTTTTTTTCGATTTCGATCTTTACTGGTTTTGTGAAATGTTGCATCTGGGGACTACAGATTTCAGGATCTCAGCGCTTCAAGCGGCCATAAATGAACTATTCCAGGTTGACGTCATCCTCCCGGTTTTTTTAAACGTTCATATTTTCTACACTGATTTGTTTATTTGTAAATTAGGAAGTACGGGCTGAAAGTTTGTCGTAGGAGGTTTTTCGAGGTGCTGAATCCGATTTTGGGGTCAAAAATAGGAAATTCCTCATTCTTTCTTTTTTGCTCGATTCCAAAGGTTCATTATTGAAAAAAATAAACCAGAAGTAACCCAACTTGTATCTCTCTCAGGCTGCCTGTAATAGGTAGCAACATTGGACTTTCATCTGTTAATGCAAGGTACTTAAATATTGATGTTTTAAGATTAGCTACTATGCATCAGATCAACCGTACAATCGAATTATTGATACGAGGAAGCTATGTGCCACAAACATTTGGAAGACATTTTTTCAATCTCAAGCCATAAGACATTCACGTTGAAATACATCCAGGCAGTTTCAAGTCAATACTAAATTTATACTTTGCTGTCTCGAGAAGACTATATTTGTGACTAGACGCCTTCTGAGGAAGTCGTGGAGCTAACAGAATTAGCTGAGCTAGGTTATGCATAGTTGCCCTAGAGAAACTCAATCTCATTGTGCAAGCCACTCCATTGTGTTTCATGAACTAGAGAAGCGGATGAAAGCCGGATACTATGATTAAGGGAAGGGAGTCGACGCCAGTAGTGGGCACTTACCGGAAAGCTGGGTGAGAATTATAGTTGTCGCGAGTAGACACCCGAGAGGAGAGTAACCCGACCTAATTATGGAGTTAGTCGGCGGTATCTCCCGAGTGTGGGAGCTCCTCAGCCCTTCGAAACTTAGCTCCGATATCCCCTGATTGACCGCTAAGTCAACCTCACCGACCACTGAAGCTGTTATATTATCGAAATTAGCTAGTTCGTGAAGAAGAAAAGTTTACCAAGTTGGGTGAGCAGTAGGTGAAGCTTCCTCACATAGTATTACTTGGGCCAACAGATATTGTTGGAACAAGAATGGATCTGAGCATAAAAAATCAACAAATTAGTAACATGATTTTGGTTTATTATTTTCAATAATGAACCTTTGGAATCGACCACGAAAAAAAAAAATTTTAACACCCCCTCAAAATATGATGGTTTACGTTTCAAGGTACGTAGAATCCAAAAATCGAATAAAAATTTGGCCGTCCGTCCGCCGTACGCCGTACGCGGCACTTTTGCCACTTAGCATTGATCGATTTTGTTGAAATTTGGTATGTAGGCTCCATTTGGGGTCTAGTTGTGCCCCGAAGCTTTTGGTTGATGTAGGTCACTTCTAAGGGTTCCAAAATCAATTTTGAAATTTTGAAAACGCCCTAACTCAAAAAATGTCGATATAAAGGTATTGTTTTTCCTTCAATTTTGGATTCTATAGAATTTTTAGAATTTTTTGAGACCACGCGGAGCTCTGTAGGACAAACCGTTCGCTCCCTACAAAAATTTAAGGGTTCATATTGAAATATATATATATATAAATCAAAACACCAGTGTGAATTGCAAAAGAGGCCTAATCTCCGTTCAAATTAGAGCTGACCGAAATGCAATCGATGGTTGGTGATTTGATTTTTTCTTAAAATTTTTTTTCAATTTTTTTTCGAATTTTTTTTTTTTTTCATATTGGATGGTTGGTGATTTTGTTGACGAGTGATCTATATAGAAAAATAATAAACCATTGTGTAATAATTTGCAGCGTTTTTACGATTAAGTTGATCGTGGGCTAAGAGACAACATGTGATATGAAAAAATGGGAATCTAGTGCTGTGGTCCCCTTTTTTGTTCGAACTACTGTAAACTTTTAATTTCAAGGTGATCAACACTTGTTATGAACAACTAGGGGCTTAACCCATTTCCGGCCAATGATGCGTTTTCGCATCGTCATAATTATGAATTTTATAGGAATTGAAAATATTTGAAAATCGTTGTACTTAGATTATTTTTTTCTTGTTTATACTGTTCCTAAACTGCTCAAAAAAATTTTGCTCCAACGTTCAGGATCTCATTAGGAATTTGGAGAATTTTTTCGAAAAGCAGGCATTTTTGATGGTCTGGAGGAGTTTATCTGCAATCAGAGTGACACAAAGGGTTCCATTTCAAGTGATCCTGCTTTCGGCCAACGATGCGTTTTCGGATTGTTCGTTATCTTTTATTTTGAAATTTATTGAAAAAATTGTGAGTTTCATTTCTTGTTCATACATTCTTGAATGTGATGTTTTTACATCAAAATTTCAAGTTTTAAATTTATTTTAATTTAATTTATTTCCCTTCGCCGGAAATGGGTTAAAGCACAAACCATAAAGGGTATAAGAGACATTTTATTCATACTGAGAAAAACGTTGTCAAAGTTTGGCCACCATACCAATTAGCGTGGAATGAAAATGGCGATTATAGTATTCTCTGTTCTTATTTTTCAATTTTGGTTTATTATTTTCAATATTAAGCCTTTGGAATCGAGCAAGAAAAACAATTTAACCCCCCCACAAAATTTGATGTTCTACATTTCAAGGTACGTAGAATCCGAAAATCCAATAAAACGCTGCAAATCATTGCCCAAAGGTTTATTATTTTCTGTATAGATCACCCTTCTGTATAGATCCCTCCCTACTAACCATAGGTACCTACTACCTACTGGGGCATTTTTACAAATTTCAACCCTTCGTTTCCATTCATCTGTTTTTCCTGTTCATTCATTTATTACCTAACAATGCCTTTTTACATATAAATTTCTCGATTCGGATTTAAAATTGTCAAAAATGAAACATCGGTGGCACACATACGTTATTTGAGTTCACTTAGGTATCAAACTCCAAATGTTGAAAAATGAGCGTTCAAATAGGTAGGTATAGTATTTTCCTCCACCTGGAGTAGAAAGACTGGATAGTATTCGACGCTGACAGAAGCAATTACCAAACTTTTTAATTTTGCTTGGTAAGTAAGATTGAATTATGAGGAGATGCGCTCTTCTCTCCCTCGAGTGGGGATAAATACGCATTTCGAAATAAGTACTTACCGACAACCAACTACACACATCATCGATATTTCACTTTAAAATTATGAAAAATAGCAATAGATAATATTACTCTATAGATATCTTTTCATCATAATCATTCCCTGACTTGCAAAATATTCATTGAAAATGTCACAGTTTTTCAGGCAACAAATAACTTAAAATCTTTTTTTTTTTAAACTCACTCGTTTCTCTAATCACTCGAAAGAAACTCACCTGTAACAGAAGGAATGATTCACCATTAAAACACACATTCGTCACAGTAAAATGGCAAATTTAGAAATTTTATGAAAACCGCTTCATAAATACAATTTCGGAGAGAAGCTCACAAACTGCCAAAAACTATTTTTATGAAAAAAACGCTGCAAATTATTACACAATGGTTTATTATTTTTCTATAGATCACTCGTCTGCAAAGCCACCAACCATCCAACATGAACAAAAACATCGATCGTATTTCGGTCAGCTATAATTTGAACGGAGATTAGGCCTCTTTTGCGATTCACACTCGTGTTTCTGATTTATCGTACGTCCAAACCTTTAATTCTCGTGGTGTGCGAACGGTTTGTCCTACAGAGCTCCGGGTGGTCTCAAAAAATTCTAAAATTCTATAGAATCTTAAATTAAAGGAAAACCATACCTTTACATCAAAATTTTTTGAGTTAGGGCGTTTTCAAAATTCCAAAATTCATTTTTGAACCCTTAGAATTGACCTACATCAACCGAAATCGTCAGGGCACAACTAGACCCCAAATGGAGCCTACATACCAAATTTCATCAAAATCGGTCAATGCTAAGTGGCAAAAACGTCGCGTACGGCGGACGGACGGCCAAATTTTTATTCGATTTTTGGATTCTACGTAGGTACCTTGAAAAATAAACCATCAAATTTTGAGGGGGTGTTAAAAACAATTTTTTTGGTCGATTCCGAAGGTTCATTATTGAAAATAATAAACCAAAATCAACAAATTAGTAACATGATTTTGTACGATACGCTAAGAGACAACATGTGATATGAACGCTGCAAATTATTTCCCAAAGGTTTACTATTTTCTGTATAGATCACCCTTCTGTATAGATCACTGGTTCTCCATCAATAGCACCTACCACCATCTGTATTCTCCCTTGACCTTCCCTCTCAAATTTCAGCTTCCTGCGTTCAATAGGATTGAAAATGGCTTCGGAGCTCACTCAGCTGATCGGTGCTCTTACAGGCGTCTCCAACGTTCGAGAAGATCTTCTTCACTCTTCTGATCACTGATCAGCTGAATGAGCTCCGATGCCTTTTTCAAACCTATTGAACGCAGGAAGCTGAAATTTGGGAGGGAAGGTCAAGGGAGAATACAGATGGTGGTAGGTGCTATTGATGGAGAACCAGTGATCTATACAGAAGGGTGATCTATACAGAAAAATAATAAACCTTTGAGCAATGATTTGCAGCGTTTTTTACCTACCAACATTTTTTTTACCTACCAACATTTTCTTTTACCTACCAACTATTGGTAGGTACTACCTACCACACCATACTTCACACCTTCACAATCAAGTTTATTAGAAAGAACTAAACGCTTCACACTCGATTCGATAAATAGAAAGCTTAATATGGAAATTTGATTACTGGTTTCGCAGAAGGCAAAACTGTATACAAATCGAAGAAATGAACAGCGATCGTATTTTAGTCAGATAAAATTTGAACGGAGATTAGACCTCTCTTGCGATTCACACTCATGATTCTGTTTTATCGAAGGAAAACTTTTAAGTACTCGTAGGGACCGAACGAGTTGTCCTACAGAGCTCCGGGTGGTCTCATAAATTTTTAAAAATTCAATACATTTTAAAATTGGTAAAAAAACGATACCTTTATTTCGAGAGTTTTCGAGCTCGGGCACTCTTGAAAATTTCAACCCTTAGAAGTGACCTACATCAACCAAAAGCTTCGCGGCACAACTAGACCCCAAATGGAGCCCATATACCAAATTTGAACCAAATCGGTCCAGTGTTGCTAAGAAAAGTGCCGCGTACGGCGTACGGCGGACGGACGGAAATTTTTTTATTCGATTTTCGGATTCTACGTACCTTGAAACGTAAAACATCAAATTTTGAGGGGGGTTAAAATTTTTTTTTCTTGCTCGATTCCAAAGGCTTTTTATTGAAAATAATAAACCAAAATTGTTAGATGAATGGATGCTTCTTAGAAGTAGGTATTGTGATTGTGTCACAGATACTAACGAATATATTAGGTACCTACCAGAAACGATCAGTAAGACAGGTACGATGTGATAAACACGAAATTATTGTGGAGAAACAATTTCGAGACTCCTCTGCTAATAAAAATTTAATTTTGCTTGAACATAATAGTCTCTGGACTGATGATGGCGTTCTGACCCGAACCGGTCTTCAATAAAGATAATTCTTATTAGCAGAGAAGTCTCGAAATTGTGTCTCCACGATAATTTTGTGTTTATCACATCGTACCTGTCTGGTCGTTTCTGGCACCTAATATATTCGTTAGTAGCTTAGGCACAATCATGTGTGTAGAGAGAAATTACTAAAAATTCAGTACTAAATTAGTTATTTCCTTAAACACGATAATTGACTGAATGCTTGTGGAGCTTTTATACTCTATTACTGGACCAATTGAGGGTGGTCCTGAATCGGTCTATTAAGTTAATTATGACGTTCCCCCCGAATCGCGATAGCAAAACGTATTTCCCAGTTTCAATTAACGATTCCGCCGTAACATGAGCTGAATTACAGGAGAAACGAAGGCGCGAGAAAAGTCCATTGCGGAAGAGAGAAAATTGGATTTGCGTTGCCGCTCTCATAAACCAGAAAATGTAGGTGGAAAGCAGTAAAAGAGCTTGAATACTGATATTCCTCTAAAACACGACACAACCCACCTCGACTGTAGAGATTGAAGAAATCCATTGTTGGTTCAAAATAGTTCCACCTGCTTCAACGGAGAGGTGGAGGCTGATTGAAATGTCATTCGTCCAACGTCAAACCGGCGGTGTTTTCAACGGGCCCCAGATATTTCCAACGGCAAAACAGAGCTCGATGGAGGGGAACGCCGTGATTGACTCGGTATTATATTTTTGCCGTTTCGTCAGGAGGGAGTCGTCGGATTGGATGATGCAGCTCGTTCAGGAGGCATAAACGGTAGTTTCCGATTGGATGTTACGGTTGAATCGAACGAGTGATGTATTGAAAATGACTGATTGATTTGATGGATCAAGTATTGAGTTAGAGTTTATGCGAGAATTTATTATTCAGCAATCGAGTGGTA
Source organism: Apolygus lucorum (assembly GCA_009739505.2). Classification (NCBI taxonomy): domain Eukaryota; kingdom Metazoa; phylum Arthropoda; class Insecta; order Hemiptera; family Miridae; genus Apolygus; species Apolygus lucorum. Next base: position 49,362,694 of record CM019179.2, read on the forward strand.
CTTCTGATTGTTCATTCCACAATCAATTTAGAGTGAATCATCCAACTGGAATTTTCAAATTCCCTTTCGTTCCTCTTAATTTTTCATCTATGGAAAAATTTCCCTGATACTGTAACTTCTGAACACAAACGTTCGGGCACTCAATTATCCAAAATTAAAACGCAAAAAGTTCCAACAGTTTGGTACGAGTAAATTTAATTTTTGAACTTTTCAGTTATATGAAAATATTGAAAAACATCTCAACAGAACAAGAATGCATAATTTTGAACATGGATTATTATGTATCAGAATCATGATTAATTAATGATTGATTGATTAATGGATAATTGGTTAATAATGATTGAATGATTAATGGATAATTATGTATCAGAATCATGATTTTGTGGGCAGGTGTAGTTTCACATGGGACTGCGGAACTGAACACAAACAAATTCTCTTGGCAGAGATACATCAAAGAGTTATCACGGTTCAACGAGGCCTCAGGATCTAAACCATCCTTCCAGGGGTACCTGATCAGTGGATTCTGTTTCTCTCCGATCAGTGGATTATCTGCGAATTTAAAGCGATCGTCATGTGGGAAATTAATATTTCTATTCTACCTTAAAAATTAATTTGAGTATTTTTAAAGCTGCCTGTAAGGGTATTCTTTTGAGCATGGCGCGTATGACCTAGATGAATACTTTGACAAAATTAAACAATTTTAAATTATAATATAATTTAAAACATATTATGTTCTACTTAATATTTATGACGTGCATCTGACGGAGGAAGTTTAATAAAAGTACTCTGTTCAGATCATGCTTGATTTTATTATACTAGGTTAGTTCTGGTAGTGATATTTTTCTGTGATAATAGTGTAACTGTATTGTGATGTTAGAATTAGGGTACCTAGGTGCATTTTTAATTCGACTGTGTTTGTAGAGTAATATATTTTATATGAGTGTTAATTTTTTAATATGTAATTAATGTTGAATTTGAAATTTGTTACTTCTCAGTTTTAATTCTCGTAGTCACTCGAAAAATTGTTTAATGTACCTGTTATCCTGTTCACATCTTGTTGCATATACTTAAATTTACCTATTGTTCCTACCGAAATCTGACTATTGAAATACCATTATTGGTTTTGTTCAATAAAAAAACTTCATTCATTCATTCATTCACTTATTAGTAGACTTTTTTCAACAAAAAAAAAAAAATAAATAAAAATAAAAAACTCGGCGCTCCGACCGCCGCACTCCCGGGTTGGGTCCGCTTAAGACCTGACGGCTAAACAGGAAAACATGGAACAAGCTCCAGTCACCAACCCATTAAGAGAGAATTTAGCTAACCCAGCCGTACAGGGAGGAGTATAGTTTGTCTTTCGAACTCAGCAGTCTCAGAGAGGCTTCCTGTGAAATTTCGTGACAGCCCTGCGTTCCACACTTATGTAACTTTTTTAAATAGTTAGTCCAAGGTTAAAGCATGTTCCACACTTTAAAATACACTAAATTTTACTGACGTTTTGCTTCATTATTTTCAATAATGATTATTTAGGATTGAGAAAAACAAATATTTTTAACCCCCAGCCCTTCCGCCACAAAATTTGATGTTTTACATTTCAAGGAACGTAAAATCCGTAAAAACCAATTAAAAACATTTCAGTCCGTCCACGAGTACCTGAGGTGAATTCTGAAAAATTCAGTACTATTTTAAATTGATGAAAAATTGATAAGTACCTCTACATCGAAAGTTGTTGAGCAAAAGGGTTTTAAAAATTTCAGCTTTGAACACAGCTTTGCATTGTAACTACCAACCATATTTATTTTTACCTTCACAATCAAGTTTAATTTGAAGAAATAAACGCTTCACACTCAATAAAAAGAAATAGGGAGCTTAGTTTGCTTTCATTAGGAAATTTGAATACTGATTGCCAAGGACGCAAAACTGAGTACAACTCGAAGAAACGAATAAGGATCGTATTTTGCTCAGCTAAAATTTCAATGGAGATTAGGCCTCTTTTGCGATTCACACTCGTGTTTCTGATCTATATATCTAAAAGATGTTCTGATATCTAAGTCCAACCTTTAAGTTCTCATAGGGAGCGAACGGCTGGTCCTACAGAGCTCTGGGTGGTCTCATTCGATTCTAAAAATTCAACACTATTTTAAATTGAAGAAAAAACAATACTTTAATACCAAAATTTTTTGAGCTATGGCGTTTGGAAAATTTCAGCCCTTATTTTTCAACCCTTAGAAGGATCTACATCAACCGAAAGCTTTGGAGTACAACTAGATCCCAAATGGAGCCCATATACCAAATTTCATCAAAATCGGTCCATATCGATGTTCCGAGTAACCTGATCCCGTAACCTGTTTTAAATGAGATAATTGAGATCACGAATAGTTCTTTAATTATTATTAAATTTAATTATTAATAGACTGCTACAAACAAAAATCAGGTACAATGCAGTTACTTCGTCGTATATCACTATACTTGCTTAAAACTATAGTTGAGAAAATAAAAAAATTGTTGATGATTTATCTTGGACAGGCTTTAAATCATAATATCATCATCATGATGATCATACACTAGTAGGTTTGGTTTGTATGAAACATGAAATTTAAGCAAAGAACATGACCAACCATACCTATTATCATCACCCAAGGTTAACAATTAAGTTTATTTTGGAAACAAATTTTTCCAAGTCCTCTTAGGGAGCGAACGGTTGATCCTACAGAGCTCTGTATGGTCTCATTCGATTCTAAAAATTCTATCCGTATCTACCTCGATAGTTTATATCACTTGATTATTTACGTTATTAATTACGTGATTTAATCACGTAAATGTTTAGATTAAATTTTAATCTAAAAAAAGTGAGAGTAGCTTAAAGGTATGGCTTCTTCATTTACCACGATTGGGCAAGGCGAAATTTACATCCGGTGATTTCCAGACCTTCTGGTCACACATTTCTGACCGCGTTGTGTATTCAACCTCAAAGTCAGTTGTACATACAACAGGCCACAGCTCTTGCCCCACCAGCTACACTTCTAAGGCAAAACTCGTATGTTTGCTGCTGATTGTTGAGCAACAAGCAGAAAACTAACGGCACATAACCATATCTCATTCCGAGCTATGAGAACACTGAGACTAACCAGCTCGTAGACGATCGGAACATCGCAGTTACTCGTGCGATTACACGCTCATACCATTTGTGCAAACCGGCTCGTGCAAGCCAGTTTGCACAGTTATATCGTCGCGTGTGAACGGAGTTTGCGCAAACAAAAAATCTAGCTCGAGCAAAATCTGTCTCCGACAGAAAACCGGCACGAGGTTGGAGCGAAGTTTGAGCGTGTGAACGCAGTACGCATCCGTTCTCTTCTAGGCTTCAAAACTTTTGCCAGTTGCCAAAAATCTCAGTGTTGCTGATAACTAGGGCTCGGCATTTTGCATATTTTTTTTTTTGCGATATGCCCAAGCTGTAAGGAGCCCAAATATGCCATATTCAAGCCATTTTGTCGCTCCAAATTTAAATTTATCGTGCATATATTTGCTTATATTCGCAGTTTTTGGTATAAGTGCATATAATGGGCATTTCTTGACAAAAGCCATATTTTCCAGTTTTGTCAGCTATTTCCTCTAATCAATTTTTACATCCCAGTTTTGCAAAAATGCAATTGAAGAGTCCAAATCCTGACCTCCATCGGTTGACGACCTCAACCGTAAAAACCCAACCAACTATTGCTTATCCTTGGAGCTTACGTGGGAATCCCATCGTAGAACAATCCTGACTTTTCTGTCAACTCCTTCACTTCAGACTCTAATTTCAGTCTGAAGGGAAGGAGTTGACTGAAACTGTGAAACTCGTGGAAGATTTTCAGAAGGAGGCGTTATCATGGCCCGGAAAAACAGGTGAAACCGTTCGAGAAAATTTAGAGCGTGTACTCTAAATTAGAGTACAACGAAACCCTGGCTAGAAAACTGTCGTTGTGTTGGCGAAAGTGTTGGAAGGCGACTCACCCAACACCAGCAATTGGTCATACACTCCTCAAGAAGTGGCGTCTTTCAAATATCTACCAATTGTCTCAGCAGATGTGGAGCGGTCATTCTCCCGTTTGAAATTATTATTGCACGATTTGAGAAAATCTTTTACAACTGAAAATTTGGAAAAGCACTTGGTAGTACAAACTAACATATTTTAACAATTAAATGTTTTGTCTAAAAACTGAGTAAAACTATTGTAAAAAATGATTTTGTATAAAAATGTACATACAAAAAAATTGAATAAATACAAGTAACTATGTACTGAAAAGACTTTGTTTCCCACTTATTATTCAATTGTTCAATTATTCAAATTATTCAATTATTCAAAATTGCGCATATTTTGAAGGCATATTTTCGGATTTTTTCGCGCATAAGTACAAATGCATATATTGGGCATCAACGTGCATATGTTGAGGTTTTATTTCGCATATATTGCCGAGCTCTACTGATAACCTTTCACGGGGGTTAATGCATTACGGTGTCAGTTCATAGTTTAGGAAAAGCATAGAAAGGAAGGTTCCCTTCTCAATTCCACGATTAAATTATTTATGGGAAAGTTTTGCTCTCCTTGCTCCATTTCCGACCTATTTTTGAGGCAACTTTTTTTCTTATCAGGCAAGCCACCGTCGCACACAGGATGAGCTTCTCCTCATCCAGATCAAAATTGATTTCAAAATTAGGGGTTTTGATTTAAAAAAAAAAAAAAAAAAAAAAAAAAAAAAATTGCCACAAGTCCACTGAACGGGCCACACTTTCGTACAACTGAACGTGTGAACACGACCACGGTGTTCAGTGCAGTTTGCGCAAACTGGCTTGTGCAAACCTGTTTGATCAAAAGGCTTGAGCTTGTAAACCTATCTTTATCGCTGGCGTCAGTGTCTTTCAGCGTCCGCACCAGAACACTGGAGCCGTCGCCCAATATGAGGGCGAAATCACGACACCAAAAACTTCATAAGTTGGCAAACCACAAAAATAGAAAAGAGGAACTTTTTGTCGAAAAATACTGATAGATTCTCCGCATTCTGTATACGGCGAATTCCCCAGACCAAAGTTTCCGCAACGCAATATTACTATATGAGCAAATTTTGTAACTTTAAGCCGTAGCATATCAGTTTTGGTTTATTATTTTCAATAATGAACCTTTGGAATCGACCAAGAAACAAAATTTTAACACCCCCTCAAAATTTGATGGTTTACGTTTCAAGGTACGTAGAATCCAAAAATCGAATAAAAATTTGGCCGTCAGTCCGCCGTACGCGGCACTTTTGCCACTTAGCATTGACCGATTTTGATGAAATTTGGTCTAGTTGTGCCCCGAAGATTTTGGTAGATGTAGGTCTTTAAGGGTTCCAAAATCAATTTTGAAATTTTGAAAACGCCCTAACTCGAAAAATTTTGATATAAAGGTTGTTCGATACCCATAAGGTGCTACTGTCTGGCGACGTTATCGGTCGAATCACGTCCTCCCCCACCTGAGTAGCCTAGCCCTCTACCACTTCTTCACTTCTTCTCGTGCCCCACGAATCTCCTTGTGCGTTACCGCAATTTAATCCGAAAGTTTAGGCGAAAAAATTTGTCTAAAATCGATAATTTTCCTCTCTTTGACCGCTATTTCAAAGTCATTTTAAGTGGTTAACCACCAGTATTAAATTCAACCGTTATTTTCAAACATTTATACACGGATTGTGAACGTAGTCGAGTAACACGGTCGGTTTCCTCCTTCAACGGATCTTCCAGGACAGGAAAGACGCCCCCAGGCCTGGGGAAACACACCGCGGTGCATCGTCTGGTGAGTCATCAGCCCTAATATTTCATAATCCGTGATTTTCTATACAGTCTGCTATCCGAATTATATTTTACCAGCCCCGCTTAGATTGACGTATTTTCCAATCTATGAGCGTGTGTGTTCTGCGCACACATAGGTATTGTTTTTCCTTCAATTTAAGATTCTATAGCATTTTTAGAATTTTTTGAGACCACCCGGAGCTCTGTAGGACAAACTGTTCGCTCACTACGAGAATTTAAAGTTTGGACGTACGATAAATCAGAAACACGAGTGTGAATCGCAAAAGTGGCCTAATCTCCGTTCAAATTAAAGCTGACCGAAATGCGATCGATGTTTTTCTTCATGTTGGATGTTTGGTGGCTTTGCAGACGAGTGATCTATATAGAAAAATAAAAAATAATAAACCATTGTGTAATAATTTGCAGCGTTTTTTCCTTTGATTTTGAAAATCAGGATCATGATTTCAGTAAAGCAGTCGATAACGTTGTTAGAGGAATGAAGAAGAGGATGGGAGCCGTATTACCAGTGATGTGGCCAGGTGGAAATGACCTCTGCCGCTGAAAGCCATTCATTTTCCTGACGTCCGTTTGGCCGGTAGGACATAACGAGATTACATGTGTCCCACACGGCCCCATAGACAACTTCTCACTTCCCCGGAGATTTTTCACCCCTCTGCCCTTTTGAAAAGGGACCACGTACTTACACCATTGATCATTAGGGGTCCAGCTGAAATGGCTCTTTTTTGCGAAGACACCGTATATTTCTATATGATGTGCCTGGCTGTCAGAATCAAAATATACTTTGGGTTCCTCACCTTCGAGGGTCCTCCAACATCAAAATTTTCCCTCGCAGTAGAAGTTTCAGAGCTTTTTGAACAAATTTGATTCCATGTCTATCTATGACCGATTTTCAGTCTCCCTAACATGTTTACTCGAAATAACGACGCAAATTTCATAAAATATTCAGGTTTTGTAGCAGTTAGTTCGAACACGGTCCACCATCACGACTCATCGCCCATAGCAGTAGCGCCTGTCCCATTAATATGCTAACTTAATTTCCCTTAAACACCAATTTCTTGCAACCTAACAGCTCGATCCCGCACAATTTTGAGGGTGCTTGGGACTAGGCTGAAGATTTTCATTGACTTTATCACGATCTTATCAGAAGTTCGAACGTTCGAGGACAATACAAGAAATTGCAATATTTAATTTTCATTTGTTACGTTTATCATTTGTTTTTATCATTAGATTTTTATTTGTCAGGTTTATGATAAAATACCTGGTGATCACAAACCAGTCTGTTTCTCACAACCAGTGCTAATTTGTGTTAGTTATTTTAAAGCGGGGAAAAACATTTTCGTAAAGCTTTATCTCGGAAATGTTTGTTACACAGGAATCGTTGTTTTTTTCATTATTTTGAATTTTTTTTTTTTGCTTCCGAGTCTACCAAGGTAGCGGAAGCTTTGTTTTCCCTTTTCAAGGACGAAAAAAAAAGTTCTCCAAAATCAAAAATTTCACTCACGTTTTGCGTTTTAGATCTTTCTGAACAATTTTGGTTCCGTGTCTGTCTGTGTGTCATGAATTCCTTGTAACGCGCATAACTATACGAAGTTATTGTCCGATTTCTATGAAATTTTCAGGGATTGTGCGGGTTGGTGTGTAGACGGTCCCCTATGAAAATCATCACCCCCGATTGATAGTAGCCACTGCGCATGCTCAAACGTAAAATCCTTGTAACTTCCTTAACTTCCACATTTTTCTTCCGATTTTGATGACATTTTTAGGGATTATGCGGATTACTTTGTAGACGGATTACTTTGTATGAAAATCATTACCCCCGGACTAATAGTAGCCGCAGCGCATTCGCGAATGTTAATTCCTTGTAACGGCCATAACTTCCACATTTTCTATCCGATTTCAATAAAATTTTCAGGAATTATGTGGATTAGGTTGTAGATGGTCCCCAATGAAAATCATGGCCTTAAAATTGAGTAGTCTCTGAGCATGCGCAAACGTAAAAATCCTTGTAACATCACACACACACATACATCCACTTACATTTTTCATCCGAATTTGATGAAATTTTCTAGGATTGTTCAGATTAGCGTGTGGACGGTCCCCTATGAAAATAATCTCCCCCAGAAGAATAGTAGTTGCGTGCTGCGTTGCGCAAACGTCAATTCCTTGTATCGGCCATAACTACTACATTTTCCATCCGATTTCGACTAAATTTCTCAGGATTAGCGTGTAGATAGTCCCCTATGAAGGTAGTGAAAGGTACTTAGAGATTGGTGTTTTGAGATTAACTACTATGCATCGGATCATCTATACAATCGGGTTATGGGTACGAGGAAGCTATGTGCCACAACCATTTGGCAGACGTTATTTCATTATTAATGTTTTTAAAGAATTTTTTGAAACTAGCTAGAGTTTTATAGGACCAACCTTCTAGTCCAGGAGCCCAGGGCCAAAAACGTGACTGATTTCATTACTTGTGTCACATATGTAAAACCAAAATATCCAACCCCCTGAGCAAATAAATGTTTGTCTGCCATGTCAAAACCAATGGAATAGAAAATGGCGGCCATGTTAAGTACAACCAATTTGAAGAAATCTGACTGATTTCAATACTCATGAGACTTTAATATTCTCAAACGGGAGTGCCTGTTAAGTACTTTGCAGGTTGTCTGCCACCATGTAACCTATGGGAACTTAGCGGCAGACGTGACTTAAGTTCCGGGCTTAAGGGACTTAAAAGTGACTGATTTCAATACTCATGAAACTTGGTTCTTCTGAAACGGGAATGAATATAGAGAAGTTTGGAGGTTGTCTGCCGTCATGTAACCTATGGGAACTTAGCGGCAGACGGGACTTAAGTTCCGGGCTTAAGGGACTTGAAAAATGACTGATTTCAATACTCATGAAACTTGGTTCTTCTGAAACGGGAATGGATATAGAGAGGTTTAGAGGTTGTCTGCCGTCATGTAACCTATGGGAACTTAGCGGCAGACGGGACTTAAGTTCCGGGCTTAAGGGACTTGAAAAATGACTGATTTCAATACTCATGAAACTTGGTTCTTCTGAAACGGGAATGAATATAGAGAGGTTTGGAGGTTGTCTGCCGTCATGTAACCTATGGGAACTTAGCGGCAGACGGGACTTAACTTCCGGACTTGAGGGACTTAAGAAAATGACTGATTTCAATACTCGTGAAACTTGGTTTTTCTGAAAGGAGAATGAATATAGAGAAGTTTGGAGGTTGTATGCCGTCATATAACCTATGGAAACTTAGCGGCAGACGGGACTTAACTTCCGGACTTGAGGGACTTAAGAAAATGACTGATTTCAATACTCGTGAAACTTGGTTCTTCTGAAAGGGGAATGAATATAGAGACGTTTGGAGGTTGTCTGCCGTCATATAACCTATGGAAACTTAGCGGCAGACGGGACTTAAGTTCCGGGCTTAAGGGACTTGAAAAATGACTGATTTCAATACTCATGAAACTTGGTTCTTCTGAAACGGGAATGAATATAGAGAGGTTTGGAGGTTGTCTGCCGTCATGTAACCTATGGGAACTTAGCGGCAGACGGGACTTAACTTCCGGACTTGAGGGACTTAAGAAAATGACTGATTTCAATACTCGTGAAACTTGGTTTTTCTGAAAGGAGAATGAATATAGAGAAGTTTGGAGGTTGTCTGCCGTCATATAACCTATGGAAACTTAGCGGCAGACGGGACTTAACTTCCGGACTTGAGGGACTTAAGAAAATGACTGATTTCAATACTCGTGAAACTTGGTTCTTCTGAAAGGGGAATGAATATAGAGAAGTTTGGAGGTTGTCTGCCGTCATATAACCTATGGAAACTTAGCGGCAGACGGGACTTAACTTCCGGACTTGAGGGACTTAAGAAAATGACTGATTTCAATACTCGTGAAACTTGGTTCTTCTGAAAGGGGAATGCATATAGAGAAGTTTGGGGGATGTCTGCCGTCATGTAACCTATGGGAACTTAGCGGCAGACGGGACTTAACTTCCGGACTTGAGTGACTTAAGAAAAAGACTGATTTCAATACTCGTGAAACTTGGTTCTTCTGAAAGGGGAATGAATGTAGAGAAGTTTGGAGGTTGTCTGCCGTCATGTAACCTATGGGAACTTAGCGGCAGAGGGAACTTAACTTCCGGACTTGAGGGACTTAAGAAAATGACTGATTTCAATACTCGTTAAACTTGGTTTTTCTGAAAGGGGAATGAATATAGAGAAGTTTGGAGGTTGTCTGCCGTCATGTAACCTATGGGAACTTAGCGGCAGACGGGACTTAACTTCCGGACTTGAGGGACTTAAGAAAATGACTGATTTCAATACTCGTGAAACTTGGTTTTTCTGAAAGGGGAATGCATATAGAGAAGTTTGGAGGATGTCTGCCGTCATGTAACCTATGGGAACTTAGCGGCAGACGGGACTTAACTTCCGGACTTGAGTGACTTAAGAAAAAGACTGATTTCAATACTCGTGAAACTTGGTTCTTCTGAAAGGGGAATGAATATAGAGAAGTTTGGAGGTTGTCTGCCGTCATGTAACCTATGGGAACTTAGCGGCAGACGGGACTTAACTTCCGGACTTGAGGGACTTAAGAAAAGGACTGATTTCTATACTCGTGAAACTTGGTTCTTCTGAAAGGGGAATGAATATAGAGAAGTTTGGAGGTTGTCTGCTGTCATGTAACCTATGGGAACTTAGCGGCAGACGGGACTTAAGTTCCGGACTTGAGGGACTTAAGAAAATGACTGATTTCAATACTCGTGAAACTTGGTTTTTCTGAAAGGAGAATGAATATAGAGAAGTTTGGAGGTTGTCTGCCGTCATGTAACCTATGGGAACTTAGCGGCAGACGGGACTTAACTTCCGGACTTGAGGGACTTAAGAAAAGGACTGATTTCTATACTCGTGAAACTTGGTTCTTCTGAAAGGGGAATGAATATAGAGAAGTTTGGAGGTTGTCTGCCGTCATGTAACCTATGGGAACTTAGCGGCAGACGGGACTTAACTTCCGGACTTGAGGGACTTAAGAAAAGGACTGATTTCTATACTCGTGAAACTTGGTTCTTCTGAAAGGGGAATGAATATAGAGAAGTTTGGAGGTTGTCTGCCGTCATGTAACCTATGGGAACTTAGCGGCAGACGGGACTTAAGTTCCGGACTTGAGGGACTTAAGAAAATGACTGATTTCAATACTCGTGAAACTTGGTTTTTCTGAAAGGAGAATGAATATAGAGAAGTTTGGAGGTTGTCTGCCGTCATGTAACCTATGGTAACTTATAGGCATACGGGACTTAACTTCCGGACTTAAAAATGACTGATTTCTACACTAAAGAAAATTTAATTTTTCTAACAGTGATGAGTATAGAGAGCCTTGCTGGTTTCCTGCCTCCTGTATAACTCCATTTTCTGCCATTATATAACCACTGGAAACTTAGCAGTAGACTGGTTTTAACATCGTTGCTTGTTTGAACTAGTACGTTATTCTTAAAAGATCATTAACATAACAATGTCTGGTTGCTTGTTTTTTTTTCACATGTTCAATGCGAATGTTTCTCCCTCTGAATTATTTTTCCATCATAATATTTTTTACTCATTGTATTGGGCTTGCCCGTATTAAATAAATAAACAAAATCAAATAAAATAAGAGATATTTTTCTTCAATCGGGAATCAACATTATTTACCTAATCAATGTGTCCTGCTCTACAAATGAGAAATTATTGTGTTTTCAAACGAATACGTAGTTTAGAACAAGATAACTTCATTAATATGAAGTTTCTAAAACATGGTTAATACAATGATTGGCAAACTGTGTATGTTGGACCACGTAAGACACCAATGAACTATTGCATTATAGAATACAGAAAATTCTCAACAAAAAAAAAACTCCATCATCTTTGTCACTTTGTCAACAAGCTAAAATGGGTTTTCTTCCCAATCCTGGAAAAAGATGAAGCATAGTCACATCCTGTAATTGCGTCGAGAACAGGCACATCGTTTGCCCAAAAGATCTGGCAATTGATCGCATAGTTGACTAGTGTTACGATTCTTTACGTGAACAAAAGAGAAATATGCAAGCAATTCTGAAGCATACGAATCGAGGTAATGAGCGAGGGTATGGCGTGAGTAAACTAGAATCATCCCACATGGAAGCGGACTCAAGGATTGTTCACCAACTTTTTACTGTTACCCAGGGGAATGTAGTGATTAAATTTTCTGCCACAGACGTCTTGATTATTTTACTACGAATTTTGCATCATATCAGCAATGAAGTAGACGTCTAGGTGGAAACTGGTACCATAACTAACAATGATCTCAGATTCGTCAACGTGAGATCAATTGCCAGATCTTTTGGGCAAAAGATGTGCCAGGCTGTTCTCGACGCAATTACAGGATGTGATTATGCTTCATCTTTTTTCAGGATTGGGAAGAAAAACCATTTTAGCTTGTTAGTTGTGATCCGACTTGGCAACAGATACGTTCTTCTTTCAGTCACAATAACACTCTGTCCGAAATGGAAAAACTTGTTTGTCCTTTCTACAGTAAGAAGAATTTTGTTAATATAAATGAGTTATGCCATCAGTTGTTTATGGAAGAGTATGCGAAGAAGGTAGATGTTTCTGCACCCCTGCTCGATCCTAAAGGTATAGATGGCTCCAATTTGTCGCCATGTAAACGGGTTCTGAATGAACATGTGTACTCAGGGCCAAATACATCACACAGCAATGGAGTAACTTGCACCTCCCTCATCCGCCACCTATTTGCCCACAAGATTACGGATGGATTTTGGAGGAAGGAAAATACAACATATGTTGGTTTGTAGGGCACGCACTTCCTGAAAAGCTTATTGAAGTGGTGTTGACTGGGGAATCACAAGGAGCAACATCTCTAGGTGCTGAGGATTGGAATGACGAGTCATCACTTCACGATCTGAGTGACATCTGTAATTCAAGTGACGAAGATGATGGAGTTTTTTTTTTTTTTTTTGAGAATTTTCTGAATTCTATAATGCAATAGTTCATTGGTTTCTTACGTGGTCCAACATAATTATTGTGTTTTCAAACGAATACGTAGTTTAGAACAAGATAACTTTATTAATATGAAGTTTCTAAAACATGGTTAATACAATGATTGGCAAACTGTATATTATACAGTTTGCCAATCATTGTATTAACCATGTTTTTGAAACTTCATATTAATAAAGTTATCTTGTTCTAAACTACGTATTCGTTTGAAAACACAATAATTTCTCATTTGTAGAGCAGGACACATTGAGTAGGTAAATAATGTTGATTCCCGATTGAGGAAAAATATCTCTTATTTTATTTGATTTTATTTATTTATTTAATACGGGCAAGCCCAATACAATGAGTAAAAAATATTATAATAATAATTCAGAGAAAAACTCGGCGCTTTGCGCCTCGGCGGGGGGCTCCGCCCCCCTGCACCCCCCGGTTTATTTCTTTTTCCATACTCTGTATGAAATCATAGGAACACAGAATGTGTATTTTCGATGCTTGTCATCCGTTAAATAAAAAACAACAATAATAAATGTGGAGTCTTTGGCAATAATAAAATAAAAACGTCTGCCAAGTTGGGTGGGCAGTATAGCTTCCTCACTCATTGTAACATGGACGTATAGAATCAGTTGGCGAAAAACAGGAGAGGAAATGGCCTTGGAGCTCACTCAGCTGATCAGTGACCACTCAGGCACCTTCAGCATTCTCCATTGACCCTGCCTCTCAAATTTCAGCTTCCTGCGTTCAACAGGAGAGAAAATGGCCTTGGAGCTCACTCAGCTGATCCGAAGGTGCTGAAATTTATAGGGGACCGTCTAGGACCTAACCCGCACAATCCCTGAAAATTTCATCAAAATCGGACCACAGGTTAGTATAGTTTTGCCCGGGACAAGGATTGACCACAGACAGACAGACAGACCGACAGACCGACAGACAGACAGACAGACAGACACGGAACCAAAATTGTTCGGGAAGCTCTAAAACGCAAAAAGCAAGTGGAAATTTTGATTTTGGAGGACATTTTTTTTGCTTCCTCACTACCGAAGGTAGGGAAGCTTTGTATTCGTGAAAGAATGGAGCTGAACTGGTAAAATCACGCGATAACGGAGCTAGCACGGCATGGATCAGGAACCCTTCAGCGAAACTATGGGGATGGAGGTCATTGGGTATGGTGAAAGTACATTCTGGTTCTCTACCAACAGGAGTGAGGAGGACAAGAGGCAGGCGTACCGGCAGCAGCCATCTATGCCGAATGGGATGTCAAACACCCGAAACAGCCTCGCATGTGCTCCAGATTTGCCCAGCCATGGTAAGACCCAGGTGTGCCCGTCACAATTCTGCCCTGAACCTACTGGAAGCCTACGCTCGCCGTAAAGGATGGCCAGTATGGCTAGAGCCACACTTTAACCTGGAACAGCGAGGTTATCGTCCAGACCTCTTGGTGGTAACACCAAGAGGAGCCTTCATTATTGATGTCTCAGTGGTCTCTGGCTCCGGCCAGAGATCACTCGCAGACATCAATGCTTCCAAAATTCGAAAATATGAAGTTGACGCATTACTAGATGCTGCAGCAGCACTTGCAAACATTCAGCGAAACCAACTAAAGGTGATTGGAGCAACGATCACCTGGAGAGGGATATGGCATGGCAAGTCAGCGAAGGATCTGATTCGGGCTGGTTACCCACTGTTTATCCTGGAGTGGATGACCACTCGAGTCCTAACAGGAGGATCATTCATCTGGTCTAAATTCAGGGCTACGGCCACACGACGGCGTGCCACGGCTCGAGCAAGTGGGCTCCGTGGGACTTGGAGCTGAACTCGAACCCCATGGGGAGGAGAAGTGTCGACTGATGGCATAGCCAGAAGAGGCACAATCCTCCCTCCATCATTTGTGGGATAAGGTGATTCTACCTTGTCCCTCACCCCAATGTCCGAGGTCGGATCTCGGACCCTGATACCAAGCAGCCAGATGGACATGACTGCTGAGTGCTGAAAGTGCTGATACAATACTGTGATGTAAATATTTATGTACAATACCATCAATTGTAGCGGTGAAGTATTTTTTCCAAATATAAATTGTTAATGAAAGAAGTAAAAAAAAAAAATGTCCTCCAAAATCAAAATTTCCACTTGCTTTTTGCGTTTTAGAGCTTCCCGAACAATAATTGTTTTGTTTTTAAATTATTTTGGTTCCGTGTCTGTCTGTCTGTCTGTCTGTCTGTCTGTCGGTCTGTCGGTCTGTCGGTCTGTCTGTGGTCAATCCTTGTCCCGGGCAAAACTATACTAACCTGTGGTCCGATTTTGATGAAATTTTCAGGGATTGTGCGGGTTAGGTCCTAGACGGTCCCCTATAAATTTCAGCACCTTCGGACCAATAGGAGCGAGTGCGCATGCGCAAACGTGAATTTCCTGGAACCTCGGTTTCTCGGTTTCTAATGAACCGATTTTGCTCAAATTTGGAGGTTAGTTAGGGACTAACTTCTAAGAGACACCCTATAAGTTTCAATCAAATCGGTCAAGCAATAGCTGCTGCGCATGCAATGGAGAATGCTGAAGGCGCCTGAGAGATCACTGATCAGCTGAGTGAGCTCCAAGGCCATTTCCTCTCCTGTTGAACGCAGGAACCTGAAATTTGAGAGGGCGGGTCAATTGAGAATGCTGAAGGCGCCTGAGTTATCACTGATCAGCTGAGTGAGCTCCAAGGCCATTTTCTCTCTTGTTGAACGCAGGAAGCTAAAATTTGAGAGGCAGGGTCAATGGAGAATGCTGAAGGTGCCTGAGTGGTCACTGATCAGCTGAGTGAGCTCCAAGGCCATTTCCTCTCCTGTTGAACGCAGGAACCTGAAATTTGAGAGGGCGGGTCAATGGAGAATGCTGAAGGTGCCTGAGTGGTCACTGATCAGCTGAGTGAGCTTAAATATTACAGTGGAAGAAAGATAAAGAGGGAGAGGGAGCAAAAACCTTTTCAAGGTATGTCACATTTTAGCCATTAGGTTCTAAGCGGAAATCATCCGGGGGTGCAGGGGGCGAAGTTTTCGCCAACTGATTCTATACGTCCATGTTACAATGAGTGAGGAAGCTATACTGCCCACCCAACTTGGCAGACGTTTTTTTCACTTCTTTCATTAACAATTTATATTTGGAAAAAATACTTCACCGCTACAATTGATGGTATTGTACATAAATATTTACATCACAGTATTGTATCAGCACTTTCAGCACTCAGCAGTCATGTCCATCTGGCTGCTTGGTATCAGGGTCCGAGATCCGACCTCGGACATTGGGGTGAGGGACAAGGTTGAATCACCTTATCCCACAAATGATGGAGGGAGGATTGTGCCTCTTCTGGCTATGCCATCAGTCGACACTTCTCCTCCCCATGGGGTTCGAGTTCAGTTCCAAGTCCCACGGAGCCCACTTGCTCGAGCCGTGGCACGCCGTCGTGTGGCCGTAGCCCTGAATTTAGACCAGATGGATGATCCTCCTGTTAGGACTCGGGTGGTCATCCACTCCAGGATAAACAGTGGGTAACCAGCCCGAATCAGATCCTTCGCTGACTTGCCATGCCATATCCCTCTCCAGGTGATCGTTGCTCCAATCACCTTTAGTTGGTTTCGCTGAATGTTTGCAAGTGCTGCTGCAGCATCTAGTAATGCGTCAACTTCATATTTTCGAATTTTGGAAGCATTGATGTCTGCGAGTGATCTCTGGCCGGAGCCAGAGACCACTGAGACATCAATAATGAAGGCTCCTCTTGGTGTTACCACCAAGAGGTCTGGACGATAACCTCGCTGTTCCAGGTGAAAGTGTGGCTCTAGCCATACTGGCCATCCTTTACGGCGAGCGTAGGCTTCCAGTAGGTTCAGGGAAGAATTGTGACGGGCACACCTGGGTCTTACCATGGCTGGGCAAATCTGGAGCACATGCGAGGCTGTTTCGGGTGTTTGACATCCCATTCGGCATAGATGGCTGCTGCCGGTACGCCTGCCTCTTGTCCTCCTCACTCCTGTTGGTAGAGAACCAGAATGTACCTTCACCATACCCAACGACCTCCATCCCCATAGTTTCGCTGAAGGGTTCCTGATCCATGCCGTGCTAGCTCCGTTATCGCGTGATTTTAGCAGTTCAGCTCCATCCGTAGTTTGATGGAGACGTTGTGCCCTGGCAATTCGACGGTCGATTCTTGATGTCCCATTTTGTTGTTGGAGACTCGTTCCTCCTTCAAAGAGTTGTGTGTTTGCCGCCCCTACCCTATTAGCTCTTATGGTTGGTATTTGACTGAGTAGTTCCATTACTCCAAGACCACCATCACCCACTGGTCCATGGATGTAGGCATTAGCAGAGTCAAATGGCAGGCGCAACCATTTTCTCACATATCTCCTTACAGATATATCCATCTGTTTTAGAGTTAAGAGCGTGGTACTTCCCAGCACTAGTTGGTGAGTTAGTGAGGGTATGCCGTGGTCTCGCAACATTACTAATTTCTGCAGAGGCTTCAGTGGTGCCCTGTCAATTTTCTCAAGGATTGTAGTCATTTTCATTGGCATGTTACGACATATACCCTGGGTACCAAAGGATACTCCCAGGTATATCCATCGAACATTGTGTGGTGCTGCCCTCAGGCACTGGCCATCAACATCAATGGAAGGCCTTTCAGCTGGGACCACGAGTCGACGCCCTCTTGGCATCAAAGGCAGATAGATGGATTTTCTGAGGTTGAGATTCAGTCCCACCGACTTCAAGGCATTATTGAATGCTACAATCTGAGCCACTATCCCAGCTCTAGATGTGGCAATCAGTACAACATCATCCGCAAAAGCCAGGGAAGACCAACGCTGCCCTGCATGGATGTATCCAACCCTATTAGGGAGTGCTAGCAGGACGTGATCCATAACTGCATTGAAGAGGGTTGAGGACAGGGGGTCACCCTGTCTAATGCCCCTTGCATTATACATCCATGGGCCTGCCCCAATTCGTGTAGACCCATTTTGGTAGATTGATTCAATATACTGTACCAGCTGTTTGGGCCACTGTCTCCCCTTCATGATGTTCATTATAGCAAAATGAGATACTCTATCAAATGCTTTCTCAACATCGAGAACTGCAATGTGAAGCTCTCTTTTTTTCCTGTTAGCTTCAACCAACAATTTATTGAGTGCCAATACATTCAGTGCTAGTCCATCAACGCCTCTGCGGAGACCTTTTTGTTGCTCAACATGAGTAACCGAGGATTCCAAACGCTTTCCAATGATCTTGTGAAATTGGCGTACTACTACTGATGGGACTGTGATTGGGCGGTAGTCTGCCTCTGTTTCTGGCATGTTTTTCTTTGGAATCATAGTAGTTCGAGCTTGTAAGAGGGTAGACGGCATAGATCCCCGGCGCAAAATCGTGTTGAAAAACAACTTCCTAAGGCTATGGGGAACCATCCTCCAAACCTCTGCCAGTAGTCCATCAGGACCACAGGCAGTCCTGGTTGGTTCCGATACCCGGATTTCGTCCTCCGTTATTGGCATCCATATGTGGTCCATCAGCTGATCTTGGGGATGACGGACTTCCTCTGCTGTCCATTCGCTGGATGGAGCTGACCACTGTCTTGCCCAGTATTGCCTCAATTGCTGGCCTGTGTGACGCATTTGGGCTCTTCCATTACCAAGGATGTCCTCCGCTATTGCAGCTCTATCAGAATCCCATAACCTCCTAAACCTTGAGAATTTATCTCTCCTCGTTTCTTGTGTGGTATCATTGTTGATTATATGGTCCCTGGGTGGTCGTGGGGTTATACCAATGATATGGGATATCCACAGAAGAAGGTCATCTTGGGGGTCAAGATCCTGGACCACTGCTCTTGCACCATTTATCAACAATTGGTGGCCTTCATCCTGTTCTGATGCACGCTGAGCTATGGGAATCCCTGCAAGAATAGCTTCATCAAGCTGTTGATGGGAGATCTCGTAGCTTCCATCTAGTTCTTCTGTCGTTCTTTGGGGTGTTTGTGTAGCATCTAGGCGTATCTGCTCCAATACATTCTGATAGTGAGGCCTTGCTCGTACCGCTTCTACAGATTTATGTGTTCTACCAACCATTTTGGAGGCAAGAGCTCTATTCATTTGGGCACCCGGTATGGTACCTTCTAATTCAAGTTCAACAGTTGCCATGATGGTCATTTCTTCATGTGACCAGTATTTGCATCGTTTTGGGCCAATTTCGTCAAAAGCATACTCCTCAGGATGAGCTGATCTAGTATGTTTTGACAGCCCTATACGTGAATGAAAAGTTCTTCCGCAGTGGGTGCATTGGTGTTCCTGTGCTCTACTGGCCATAGTCGGTTATTTGTATTGCCGCCTCTTTCGCCTTGATGTACACTGTACATCGGGAATCACCTGTCACATGCTTCGCTGGTTTTTTAGCCGTCTTACAGGACATGCATTCAATTTCTGGATGTGGTTTGATGCAGGCAGCGACCTTATGTCCTTTCTCACCACAGCGTTTGCAACATTCTTCACCAGGCTGGCATACTGTGCAATCTTGCGAGCGATGACCCACTCTGGTGCATCTGTAGCATCTTAGAACTGGTACATATGGTGTTACTGGGCATCTACACCACCCTACGTACAGCTTAGGGTCTTTCATGATTGATTTGTAGAGCTCAGTCTCGACCTCTACTTCCCAACTTACAGGACGCCCCTCACCACGCCTTACTATCCTCTTCGGGTTAAAATTGGCCTTGAATCGATGAAGGTTAACATTGGGGAAATTTTGTTCCCGGACTGCCGCTTGGAGTTGTTCAGCGTTCAATGAAACCTCCCTGATACCCGAGATAATTAGAGTAGGTCTTTTCTTGGGCATTAGCTCCATTTTTAGGCCAGCACCCCCTGCGCCCGTATCTGCCATTATTTTTCTGGCTTCTTGGATGTTAGCAGCCTCGAGTATAACTCTTTTGTTCCTCCCCTTTCTAAGATTGACCAGCTGCCATCCCTTAGATTTGGGATCAACCTTCTCAGCTAATGCTTTTTCGACATCTTCTGCCGACTCCAATGTAGTGTTGTCGTCAGTTGGCTGAACGACAACAAAGTGTCTAGGCTGTGGCTTCGTCTTTGCAGCTGAGGCATAGGTTCGTGGCTGAGGCTGAGGCGTTTTTGATCTCTGGGTATCAGGTAGGCCTCTTGATGCTGCTGAAGTTGATGCTTCAGTGGCGTTCGTGGTTGGTTGAGTTGCATTCAGAGCACCAGTCTGAATTGCAGCTGCAATCTGACGCAGTACTTGCGTCAGATCCTGATTTTGTTTGTCCACCACGTCGCTTCTGGACGCCTCACGGCCCTCCAGGGTCTTAATCTTCAGGTCCATGTGTACAACTCTTCTTAGAACAGCCGAAACAACCTCCCCTACTGGTTTTAATGCTTCCAGTCCTCTTTCCTGGCCCAATTTCATATCTTTGCACAACCTGAGGAAGCTGGTAGATGCTGCGTCCCACATTTCAAGGAGATCCAGAGCAGCGTCTGAATCGCCTGTGTCAACTGGGGATCTAGTAGTCCCCGCGTATTGCTCCTCTGCTTGTGATGGGATGTCATCAGCCATCCCTCCTCGCATCCTGAGTGGGGTGTGGGTCCCCCCTGGGCTGTAAGGGGGCAGAGTCTCGTCTGAAAAACACCCCTCTTCGCAGCCAACAGGCTCTTGGCACACTCTAGGTGCGCTTGGTATCGGCGTTTGAGGCGAATTCATGTAACTTGATGGTACCCACCTCGATCTATCCTTAGGTTTCGTAAGGAACCCAGGGTCTGATGGCCCAAGTTCGTCAGTTTTCATTGTCGTCGGGGAATGAATATGGCTTTTCCAGTTGGCCTGGGTCCATCCTTTTTTTTTCTCCCCTTCTTCCAATCTAACATTTTGATATTTGTCATTTGGTATCTTTCTACCAATGACATCACAAAACGCATTTGTGACCACAGCAACCGAGCGCTGGTGTTGTTCTTTTGCACCTCGGTTGCGTTCGTCTATGTACTCACAGTACACTTCAGGTGCCACCTGACTATGGTGCGTCATGCGCACGGTACTATTTTCGTCTTGTAGGTTGACTAGCTCCCTTATTACTGGCTCACGAGGCTCGTGGGGGTCCCTATCGGGAAAGTAGTCCGATACCCTCTGAGGGTAAATCACACCAGTTAGGGACTCGACGGCATATTTAGTGCCGATCCCTACAGCTCCTACAGCTGAGTGCCAGTTGTTATTGGCAATGGCATCCGCCGAAAATGCCATTATAGCGGCCTGATCCGCTGTACGGATCTCTTGAGCTGTAGTTGCCGTATGGTAGGCAATATCATGCTCCTCTGCAATTCGGTCGTCGTAATCGACTGGTGAGCCATTATTTATAGGTCCATTTGGGCCTAAGTACCTATGCCCGGGAAGATGGAATCCTCTTTTAGCCATTATTTACGAAAAGTTGATAAACCGAACAAGGAGAGAGAAAAAAAAAGCGTTTTTTACCTCTCGATGATATTTTCGAGGGGCCCTCGGCGGGGCCTCGCGAAGACTGCGCAGTCAGCAGAAACCGCGGTGAGTCGAACGCAGGTGAATGACCAACACCTCGTGTACTCAGGAAGGCACTTAAATTGCGTAATAACGCCCTTAGAAGGGCACGACCCTTAATTTCATGCCGAAATTATGGTTCCCGGGACAAAACAGATTTGTTGAGTACCACTTTTAGTTAAAACTTAGGGAAAAAACCCGAGGTAATTCGTCAAATTAACACGGAGCGTTGGCATTAGCTGTTGACACCGTGAGAACAAGAACCGAACTGAACTGAAACTGTCTGTCTGTCTGTCTGTCTGTCGGTCTGTCGGTCTGTCGGTCTGTCGGTCTGTCTGTGGTCAATCCTTGTCCCGGGCAAAACTATACTAACCTGTGGTCCGATTTTGATGAAATTTTCAGGGATTGTGCGGGTTAGGTCCTAGACGGTCCCCTATAAATTTCAGCACCTTCGGACCAATAGGAGCGAGTGCGCATGCGCAAACGTGAATTTCCTGGAACCTCGGTTTCTCGGTTTCTAATGAACCGATTTTGCTCAAATTTGGAGGTTAGTTAGGGACTAACTTCTAAGAGACACCCTATAAGTTTCAATCAAATCGGTCAAGCAATAGCTGCTGCGCATGCAATGGAGAATGCTGAAGGCGCCTGAGAGATCACTGATCAGCTGAGTGAGCTCCAAGGCCATTTCCTCTCCTGTTGAACGCAGGAACCTGAAATTTGAGAGGGCGGGTCAATTGAGAATGCTGAAGGCGCCTGAGTTATCACTGATCAGCTGAGTGAGCTCCAAGGCCATTTTCTCTCTTGTTGAACGCAGGAAGCTAAAATTTGAGAGGCAGGGTCAATGGAGAATGCTGAAGGTGCCTGAGTGGTCACTGATCAGCTGAGTGAGCTCCAAGGCCATTTCCTCTCCTGTTGAACGCAGGAACCTGAAATTTGAGAGGGCGGGTCAATGGAGAATGCTGAAGGTGCCTGAGTGGTCACTGATCAGCTGAGTGAGCTTAAATATTACAGTGGAAGAAAGATAAAGAGGGAGAGGGAGCAAAAACCTTTTCAAGGTATGTCACATTTTAGCCATTAGGTTCTAAGCGGAAATCATCCGGGGGTGCAGGGGGCGAAGTTTTCGCCAACTGATTCTATACGTCCATGTTACAATGAGTGAGGAAGCTATACTGCCCACCCAACTTGGCAGACGTTTTTTGACATTTTCATGTCTTTCATATGGCACATAAAAAAAAAATCGTCACGAAATTTGATGCAACGATATTTGTCCCAAGTCGCCACAATGATGATTATGACCATCAGAAGTGAAGTTGTTAGGTAGGTAGGTACTTTACAGTTTGATATTACCAGGGGGGCATGAAAATGTTTCAATGTGTTGCAGACTCGTATGCAAGCGTTTCACTTCTTTCACGAATACAAAGCTTTCCTACCTTCGGTAGTGAGGAAGCAATAATTGTTAGACATTTAATTTGGTCTAAAACCCTATAAATGTTATATAAATAAATATGTAACTACAAGAAAAATACTATATAAATTGAGAGCTTTCCAACGAATGGTGAACAATTTCTGTGCAATGAACACTGCGGGAGTTCTATTTCCTTACCAACGGCTTGGTTGTACGTGAAAATCATTATAAAAGGCGCGTAACGGTTTTTTCTGTCGCTTTTTCGTGACGATTTTTTTTCGGTAGGTCATCGCAAAAACACATTCTGTGTTAAAATAATTCAGAGGGAGAAACATTCGCATTGAACATGTGAAAAAGATACAAGCAACCAGACATTGTTATGTTAATGATCTTTTGAGAATAACGTACTAGTTCAAACAAGCAACAATGTTAAAACCAGTCTGCTGCTAAGTTTCCAGTGGTTATATAATGGCAGAAAATGGAGTTATACAGGAGGCATGAAACCAGCAAGGCTCTCTATACTCATCACTGTTAGAAAAATTAAATTTTCTTTAGTGTAGAAATCAGTCATTTTTAAGTCCGGAAGTTAAGTTCCCTCTGCCTCTAAGATTCCAAAGGTTACATGACGGCAGACAACCTCCAAACTTCTCTATATGCATTTCCCTTTCAGAAAAACCAAGTTTCCCGAGTATTGAAATCAGTCACTTTTCAAGTCCCTTAAGCCCGGAACTTAAGTCCCGTCTGCCGCTAAGTTCCCATAGGTTACATGACGGCAGACAACCTCCAAACTTCTCTATATTCATTCCCCTTTCAGAAGAACCAAGTTTCACGAGTATTGAAATCAGTCATTTTCTTAAGTCCCTCAAGTCCGGAAGTTAAGTCCCGTCTGCCGCTAAGTTCCCATAGGTTACATGACGGCAGACAACCTCCAAACTTCTCTATATTCATTCCCCTTTCAGAAGAACCAAGTTTCACGACTATTGAAATCAGTCATTTTCTTAAGTCCCTCAAGTCCGGAAGTTAAGTCCCGTCTGCCGCTAAGTTCCCATAGGTTACATGACGGCAGACAACCTCCAAACTTCTCTATATTCATTCCCCTTTCAGAAGAACCAAGTTTCCCGAGTATTGAAATCAGTCACTTTTCAAGTCCCTTAAGCCCGGAACTTAAGTCCCGTCTGCCGCTAAGTTCCCATAGGTTACATGACGGCAGACAACCTCCAAACTTCTCTATATTCATTCCCCTTTCAGAAGAACCAAGTTTCACGAGTATTGAAATCAGTCATTTTCTTAAGTCCCTCAAGTCCGGAAGTTAAGTCCCGTCTGCCGCTAAGTTCCCATAGGTTACATGACGGCAGACAACCTCCAAACTTCTCTATATTCATTCCCCTTTCAGAAGAACCAAGTTTCCCGAGTATTGAAATCAGTCACTTTTCAAGTCCCTTAAGCCCGGAACTTAAGTCCCGTCTGCCGCTAAGTTCCCATAGGTTACATGACGGCAGACAACCTCCAAACTTCTCTATATTCATTCCCCTTTCAGAAGAACCAAGTTTCACGAGTATTGAAATCAGTCATTTTCTTAAGTCCCTCAAGTCCGGAAGTTAAGTCCCGTCTGCCGCTAAGTTCCCATAGGTTACATGACGGCAGACAACCTCCAAACTTCTCTATATTCATTCCCCTTTCAGAAAAACCAAGTTTCATGAGTATTGAAATCAGTCACTTTTCAAGTCCCTTAAGCCCGGAACTTAAGTCCCGTCTGCCGCTAAGTTCCCATAGGTTACATGACGGCAGACAACCTCCAAACTTCTCTATATTCATTCCCCTTTCAGAAGAACCAAGTTTCACGAGTATTGAAATCAGTCATTTTCTTAAGTCCCTCAAGTCCGGAAGTTAAGTCCCGTCTGCCGCTAAGTTCCCATAGGTTACATGACGGCAGACAACCTCCAAACTTCTCTATATTCATTCCCCTTTCAGAAGAACCAAGTTTCATGAGTATTGAAATCAGTCATTTTTCAAGTCCCTTAAGCCCGGAACTTAAGTTCCGTCTGCCGCTAAGTTCCCATAGGTTACATGGTGGCAGACAACCTCCAAACCTCTCTATATTCATTCCCGTTTCAGAAGAACCAAGTTTCATGAGTTTCGAAATCAGTCACTTTTCAAGTCCCTTAAGCCCGGAACTTAAGTCCCGTCTGCCGCTAAGTTCCCATAGGTTACATGACGGCAGACAACCTCCAAACCTCTCTATATTCATTCCCGTTTCAGAAGAACCAAGTTTTATGAGTATTGAAATCAGTCATTTTTCAAGTCCCTTAAGCCCGGAACTTAAGTCCCGTCTGCCGCTAAGTTCCCATAGGTTACATGACGGCAGACAACCTCCAAACTTCTCTATATTCATTCCCGTTTCAGAAGAACCAAGTTTCATGAGTATTGAAATCAGTCACTTTTCAAGTCCCTTAAGCCCGGAACTTAAGTCCCGTCTGCCGCTAAGTTCCCATAGGTTACATGACGGCAGACAACCTCCAAACTTCTCTATATTCATTCCCGTTTCAGAAGAACCAAGTTTCATGAGTATTGAAATCAGTCACTTTTAAGTCCCTTAAGCCCGGAACTTAAGTCACGTCTGCCGCTAAGTTCCCATAGGTTACATGGTGGCAGACAACCTGCAAAGTACTTAACAGGCACTCCCGTTTGAGAATATTAAAGTCTCATGAGTATTGAAATCAGTCAGATTTCTTCAAATTGGTTGTACTTAACATGGCCGCCATTTTCTATTCCATTGGTTTTGACATGGCAGACAAACATTTATTTGCTCAGGGGGTTGGATATTTTGGTTTTACATATGTGACACAAGTAATGAAATCAGTCACGTTTTTGGCCCTGGGCTCCTGGACTATTCGCTTCCTATGAGGCCAATTAGTTATTTAATTACTCACATTAAAAAAAATGTAGAATAGGATACAGTTTGAGTTTTAGGAACGAATGAGACTATCAAGATTCTAAACGATGAAACATGATTGACAGTTGATTGTGAAATTAATCAGTATTACACGTGGTAGTATGAGACTTCCGACCGAGGGTCATCGTTTACTTATATTATTATTAATAATATAATTATTATTATTTACTTATATTATTAATAATATTATTATTTATTAGGTATTGTATGACGTTTTGATTGTTTTAGGCGTATGTGTCGACTTCGGTCACAAATTTCGGCTAATCATTACTATTATCATAGCGAACCCACGAAAACACACCCAGCGACCGAGATTTGAACTCATGATCTTCCCGCAGAGATCAGTTAGTGTCTCGGATCCAGAAAACCCGCCGGCAAAGGACCATGGCTATCCGGACCCCCACGTACATGTATACTGTATACATGAAAATACCGTAATGATTGAAAAGTAAGGACTAAAAATCGCTATGAACCCGATAACCTCCAGGAAATCAAATTTGGCCATGAAATGGAGTTCAAATTACATCATCGGTCAAAAATCAGCTTCCTGATCAAGTATTTACGCCATGTTTGTTACAAAGTTCTTAGGGTTGACGAAACAAATAATTCTGACCGTAGGAGTGAATAGCATACTGTACACTGTGAATACTCGTAGTATCTTTGGGTGAAATGAACGAATAAATAGAACCAAATATAGATAACGTGATTCTCCATCAAAACAACACATGAAACAGAAATGCAAACTTTGGACTGCTATGGAACTTTCAAGAGATAAGAGGAGCTTAGATAACTCAACTTGGAATGGCCGACCGTGGGCCTCCAAGAATAATACCGCATGGAATAGTGGAAACCGGCCTAAGCAAGAAAGATTGACGCTAAGTACGTTAAAAACATCAAAAAATGGTGGACGATTTATTCATTAGGTATTTCAATGTGGAACGAGATAAGGAAGGAGAATAAAGGGAGAAGTATTGAAGTACTGTTTCAAATTAAGAAAATTGGGACTGAAAGAGAAAGAAGAAACACGCGAGATCTCTCAGCTCAGAATGAATGTCCTAGGAAAGCCATGGTGCGGTAATAAAAATAAATCCGTGATGTTTTGTTGTTCCATCTCACCATTACGTCTACACCCTGATCCAAGGACGTCGTGTTAAAATTAAGAAGAATAATACAAACCAATACTACAAAGATCCACACAGAAAAAAACAATTATTTTTTATTTTTATTTTTTAATCAATGTTTTTTTGGTTCAAAATATTCCATATCCACAGTTAAAAATACATTAAATTACAGTTAAATGTATACACCCTCAATGTTATACAGGTGTCCAAGTAACTACGCTCCCCCACTTATTTTCTCTAATAGTGTAAGAAAAAAAATCAGATTAACGCTATTCTTCATAATTTTTTGCGTAAAATTCAAAAATGAGAAAATTGGGCACCGCGCAATTGCGCAACTATGCGCAATCATGATCAACTTTGTTTTTTCAAATAAGAACCCCCATTTTTTATTGCAGATTCGGATTCTACGTCAAATTTTATGAACATTTTACTTCGACAACTTTTTTTTTGGACGGGAGCAGCCCGCTCAGCGAGCGCTCAAAGATGCGCAACTCAGGGATTGCGCCAAAGTTGAAATGAAGGTAAACCTCAAGTGTGGCACATCACTTAGCACTGTTTTTCTACGCTGAATCGCTTGGTGATATCCCTTTCTCGATTTGATTTCATATTACCGTATCTACAGCCGAAAAAGTCACTTTTTGAGGAGGAAATCGTCGATTTTCCTTGGAATCTTTTCCGAGTATTGTTTTCTTCTCGAATTATTACTCTTATGAGCAGGTAGACAATACAGTTTATATTAAGAGTTATTATTTATCAAGAGTTTATGTAAGAGTTCTTAATTTATTAAGAGTTATTATTAAGAGTTTATCGCTTAATTGTTTCAATGATTGTTCATCCAATCATGTTTTTAGAAGACTGAAAATTATTTTGCAACATTTTGTGATAATTATTTAGAAGTTTCCCGTTATTTATGATTTCAAAAATTTAATTTTTTTTACATTTTATTAGGATGATTCATTACACTTTGTAAGAAAATAGATGATTTCCTACACAAAAAGTGACTTTTTCGGCTGTAGATACTGGTAAAATGAAATCAAATCGAGAAAGGGATATCACCACGCGATTCAGCGTAGAAAAACAGTGCTAAGTGATGTGCCGCATTTGAGGTTTACCTCATTTCAACTTTGACGCAATCCCTGAGTTGCGCATCTTTGAGCGCTCGCTGAGCGGGCTGCGCCCGTCCAAAGAAAAAAAGTTGTCGAAGTAAAATGTTCATAAAATTTGACGTAGAATCCGAATCTGCAATAAAAAATGGGGGTTCTCATTTGAAAAAACAAAGTTGATCATGATTGCGCATAGCTTCGCGATTGCGCACATGCGCAATTTTGTCATTTTTGAATTCTACGCAAAAAATTATGAAGCATAGCGTTAATACCGATTTTTCTTCCCACACTATTAGAGAAAATAAGTGGGGGAGCGTAGTTACTTGGACACCCTGTATATCAAAAACGCTCAAAACCTTATACCAAAAAGGCCAACGATGCCGCAGGAAACCAAATAGAACGGTGAAGAAAAATCGACTGGCACCACCGAAACTTGCAGTCCCAACTGTAACGAGTTCCATTCCAATAACTCGCACTTATTCCCCATTTGGGAGTTATTTTTGGTTGAAATTTCACGACGATATTGAAAGATCTTATGACGGTCCACCCAGACAAAGAAAAAAACCCAAGTAATACCCGAAGTATTTATCCCCTCTATTCTCCCTTTTTATTATTTTTATAAGTGATCTCCATTTCTCCCTGGAAGAATAATATTGCTACGAGAGAGGGCGAAGGCATTTGAGGATATTATCCAATAAGGAGAGGTCATGGCATCCAATATAGAAGAGGGATCCGTCGATCATTCCTGAGGAGAATTTTTCAGGTTTGCGCTTCCACCTGTATTCTACGTAAATGTACTCTCTCTGAGTATTGAGAACTGTATTTTCTGCTCCCGAGTATAACAATGTGGAAGCATTGATTTTTTTTCTTTTGAGTCGAAAGAAAGAAACTGGCGATTGGGTGAGGCACAATCCCCGAAAAAATGTTCGCACCCTCATATAATTATAATTGAGCAGATTTCAATTTTATTGATTCACCTGCTGATAACTCAAAAATAATGGTTACTTGCAGGAAATCGGACAAAATAGAGAAACTAGCGTGCACATCCGCAGTCACGAAAATGCAGTTGGAAACTTTTCATTACTGTTATAACGACAGAGAACCGATGACAAGGTTACAACTCACGATCAGTGCACAATACGAGAGGGAAATTTCACCGTGATTTTCCCCCAAAATATCCATGAAACAAGGAAATATCCCCACCAAGGCTGCCAACTTAAGGTGAAAATAGTTGAGTTGCCCCTGAGTGTCCCCTCAGGCTCAGTGTGCACTCAGGCGACCACAAGTGGGCCGACTGAATCAACTACAAATACGGACCGGTGAGTCGAGGCCGACCCTCAACTCAGATAAGTGTGAGTGTTCGATCACACTCAAGCCTAGTCTAGGAATTCCGCCCTCAAGTTCTCAGTGGGAGCGAACGGTTGATCCTACAGAAATCTGGATGGTCTCATTCGATTCTAAAAATTAACTACTATTTTAAATTGAAGGAAAAAGTGTACCTTAATACCATAATTTTTTGAGTAGGGCGTTTTCAAAATGTTGACCCCTAGAAGTGACTGACATCAACCAAAAGCTTCAGAACACAACTAGACCAAAAACGCTGCAAATTATTACACAACGGTTTATTATTTTTCTATATAGATCACTCGTCTACAAAATCACCAACCATCCAAATGAAAAAAAAAAAAAAAAAAAAAAAATCAAAAAATGTTTTTTTAAATAAAAAAAAATCAAAATCACCAACCATCCAATAGGAAGAAAAAAAGAAAAAAAATCAAAAAATGTTTTTTTAAATAAAAAAAAATCAAAATCACCAACCATCGATCGCATTTTGGTCAGCTCTAATTTGAACGGAGATTAGGCCTCTTTTGCGATTCACACTCGTGTTTTGATTTATATATATATATATTTCAATTTAAACCCTTAAATTTTCGTAGGGAGCGAACGGTTTGTCCTACAGAGCTCCGCGTGGTCTCAAAAAATTCTAAAAATTCCATAGAATCTTAAATTGAAGGAAAAACAATACCTTTATATCAAAATTTTTTGAGTTAGGGCGTTTTCAAAATTTCAAAATTGATTTTGGAACCCTTAGGAGTGACCTACATCAACCAAAAGCTTCGGGGCACAACTAGACCCCAAATGGAGCCTACATACCAAATTTCATCAAAATCGGTCAATGCTAAGTGGCAAAAGTGCCGCGTACGGCGGACGGACGGCCAAATTTTTATTCGATTTTGGTTTATTATTTTCAATAATGAACCTTTGGAATCCACCAATAAAAAAAAAAATTTTAACACCCCCTCAAAATTTGATGGTTTACGTTTCAAGGTACGTAGAATCCAAAAATCGAATAAAAATTTGGCCGTCCGTCCGCCGTCCGCGGCACTTTTGCTACTTAGCATTGACCGATTTTGATGAAATTTGGTATGTAGGCTCCATTTGGGGTCTAGTTGTGCCCCGAAGCTTTTGGTTGATGTAGGTCAGTTCTAAGGGTTCCAAAATCAATTTTGAAATTTTGAAAACGCCCTAACTTTATAATTTTGATATAAAGGTATTGTTTTTCCTTCAATTTAAGATTCTATAGAATTTTTCGAATTTTTTGAGACCACGCGGAGCTCTGTAGGTCAAACCGTTCGCTCTCTACGAAAATTTAAGGGTTTATATTGAAATATAAATATATAAATCAAAACACGAGTGTGAATCGCAAAAGAGGCCTAATCTCCGTTCAAATTAGAGCTGACCAAAATGCGATCAATGGTTGGTGATTTTGATTTATTTTTTTAATTTTTTTTTTTTTTTGATTTTTTTTTCTTTTTTTTTTTCTTCATATTGGATGGTTGGTGATTTTGTAGACGAGTGATCTATATAGAAAAATAATAAACCATTGTGTAATAATTTGCAGCGTTTTGGATTCTACGTACCTTGAAACGTAAACCACCAAATTTTGAAGGGGTAAAACAATGCTAGGAGGGAAAAGTTGTTGCAAATTAGTTGTAGAATCTATTCCAGAAGTAATGTTGATTGGTGTGAGACGTACTCTACTTTGACATGTACTTCCCTAGTCTCGCTGCCGAGTACCTCGTTATGATTCAGTAGTAGTAGTTCAGGCGTCAGTAGGTGCCTTTC
Source organism: Apolygus lucorum (assembly GCA_009739505.2). Lineage (NCBI taxonomy): Eukaryota > Metazoa > Arthropoda > Insecta > Hemiptera > Miridae > Apolygus > Apolygus lucorum. The sequence continues at coordinate 49,393,793 of CM019179.2, forward strand.
AAAGTGGACTGTTGGAAACGGTTGTTCCTTTTGTCGGGACGGCACCGACTTCATATTTATTTGAAAATACTTGTACTACAACGTCACAACGTTACATTGAGTACATCAAATCGTGTACCTATAAATACGACTGAACTGACCTTTACGTCTGATTTACTCAGGCATTACGTCGACATGGCGAGATTAACGTGGATCGGACGTAATGCTTTGTTCGCAAGTAAAGCGCGACCTCCATCAAAGGGATAATTATGTCATAATTGACGTGATATTGCTTATCCTGCTCTTAACGAGATCCCTAATGATGATTATAATTAGTTCTTGACAGACAGCCACCTGACCTCTTGATCTGGCGGATATGAGGACACACCCTACAGTTGGAATCACAAATCCACGCACAATCAATTCAATTCAATTTTATTCAGTTAAGGGGTCTCGTTCCGGGTCAGTATTTCGCCAAATTGCAGGCGCTCAAACTTTAGTAGTTGTACCTAAATCTGGTTTTTTCAAGGATATTTGAAATTTATTAGTGCAGCAGTTTAGGGAATAGGGTGTGCGCCTGGGTAGGAAAAACTGTATATTGTTATTTTGAATCTAAGGTAGACCTCATTCTGATAATTTTGGTACCAACCACGACCTTCTAGCGTGTGTAAATCTTTTCCTATGAATTTTTAAAGTTTCGACCGTTTATGACGTCACAGTGGGTACCTACTACCTACTAGGGCACTTTATGAAAATTTCACCCTTCGTTTCCATTTGGTTGGTGGTTGGGGTTGAAATTTTCATAAATGCCCTAGTAGGTAGTAGGTACCTACGGTTGGTAGGGAGGGATCTATACAGAAGAGTGATCTATACAGACAATAAGAAACCTTTGGGCAATGATTTGCAGCGTTTTTTTTTTTTTTTTTGCCTACCAACTTTTTTCTACATTATTTACGAGTATACAGGGTGTAACGGTTAAGGTCGTACAACCGGCCAGGGTTCGATTCTACAACTAATTTGTGACTTTTTTTTTGTCTCCTGACTTTTTTTCTTAACCCCCTTAAAATCGGACTTTTTCCGCTTTTAAGGCATTTTTCGTATTTTCGACCTTAAGCCATTAAAACAGCCATAACTCCCTTGTTTTTCAGTCAAAATTCAAATGTAATTATACCGTTGGAAAGAGCGTTAAATTTTTTTATCTTCCTAGTGTTAAATAAAACTTTTCCGAAAAGACTAATGTTGAAAAATGAACTCGAATAGTAAAATATCGAAAATTACGGAAATTTTTCGTTTTTTCAAACGTTTGTAACACTAACTGAAACTGCCGGTTAAGTTCTCACTGTAACCCTAAAAGTTGACCAAAAATCTCAGCTTTCCAACGGTGTGGTCATAAAATTGTTTACAGTGGACTAATCGTGTAAAATCCTCGTTCCCGTGCCAAAAACCGTGGATCTTCCAGTAAAAATCGACGTTTTTCGCGAAAGACATTTTTGCCCTAAAATGAGTTAGGGCTACACACATCGCAAGTAATCAAACCACCCTGTTCATAATAACCTGTCTAAAACAAAATAGCAGTTCATAAAACTGGAAGATATCAATAACAAACATAAACCAATCTCATGTTATGTATGAATTGGATAAGCCTTTCAGTAGATGGAAGACACAATCATTATTGAAGGAAGGATTCAATACTTACAATTGAAATCCGATGAGCGAAATGACATATATCCCCTTTGTTAGTGACGCGCACAGAACACAAAACATGAACAGCATAGTCAGCCGGTTACATACCCTTGAAAACACGTTTTTGGAGGCTGTGTGGGAACCGCCGCTGTTATTCCCGTACAGCTTCACTGGCGTTTTGGTTTGTGAAACCATAAACCAGCAGCATATCGGCATACTCTTGATTGGAAAAAGTTGCCATGATACAAGTAGACGTGTAGGCAGATCACGAACTGATCACTGATCAGATAACTAATCTGATGTTCGGAACCTAGTGTTATTATCAACAGGGTGGTTTGATTACTTGCGATGTGGGGAGGAGGATGGACATTAAAAACATACCTTTGACCTTATTGTCGACGGTAGTAACGTTTAACTTGGCCGATCTAGTAATAAAAAAAAAATTGGAATACAAATTAACAGAAATTAAGACAATTTTCGAAAAGTGAATTGGACAAGATATCAGTGACTGCTTATTCGATAAGTCTTGTGTCATCACTTGACTCAGTGAGACAAAGTACGAAAAGATGGCTGCCCAACTCATTTTAGGGCAAAAATGTCTTTTGCGAAAAACGTCGATTTTTACTTGAAGATCCACGGTTTTTGGCACGGGAACGAGGATTTTACACGATTAGTCCACTGTAAACAATTTTATGACCATACCGTTGGAAAGCTGAGATTTTGGGTCAACTTTTAGAGTTACAGTGAGAACTTAACAGGCAGTTTCAAATAGTGTTACAAACGTTTGAAAAAAACAAAAAATTTCCGTGATTTTCGAGATTTTACTATTCGAGTTCATTTTTCAACATCTTAGTCTTTTCGGAAATGTTTTATTTAACACTGGGGAGATAAAAAAATTTAACGCTCTTTCCAACGGTATAATTACATTTGAATTTTGACTGAAAAACAAGGGAGTTATGGCTGTTTTAATGGCGTAAGGTCGAAAATACGAAAATTGTCTTAAAAGTGGAAAAAGTCCGATTTTAAGGGGGTTAAGAAAAAAAGTCAGGCGACAAAAAAAGTCACAAATTAGTTGTAGAATCGAACCCTGGCCGGTTGTACGACCTTAACCGTTACACCCTGTATACATAAAACGCCAACCGTATGTATGGTAGGGATGTACATCGGTGACCAATACACCGATGTTTGCAGTAGAAAAAACATCGGAGTGTAAACATCGATGTATTATAAAACATCGGATGGAAAACATCGATGTTTTCATGCATCGATGTTTTTTTAATCATTTGCTAAAGTTTGAACTTGAAGCCTTATCGGTGAAATTTTGATGCATTCTACCTCAAAGTTATCAACAGACTATGCTTGAAACTGCCTAGGTCGTACCTTGTTAGGAAAATGGTACGTGATATGAGGAAAAATTTCTACAAAAATGTTTTATTTTCAATATTATTAAAAAAACATTTTTACAGTCCCCAATATTTTGGATTCGTCTCTTTCAGAAAGAGGAGCTTTGCAGCTAAATCCTCCGAAAGACGATTCCTCAACGGGTTCAAAATAATGCCTGCTTGAGAAAACAGTCTCTTGGAGGGTACGGATGAGGCGACCACGGGTACATTTTGCATTGTTTTCATGCGAACCAGTGAATACCTTGGCTTTGGCGGAAGTCGTTGTTTATTAAAAAGCATTGAAAATTGAAAGTAAAAGATATGTCTCAAATACGTCGATGTTTTTTACATCGATGTCCAGAAAAAAACATCGATGGTTAAAATACATCGAACTGAAAAGATCGATGGAAAAAACATCGATGTTTTCGTAAAAACATCGATGTTTTAAAAACATCGAGTACTCGATGTACATCCCTAATGTATGGACGTTGCCGACCGGGAGGAGTTGGGGGGGTCTTGGGAGTGGGAAGAGTCAGAGGAGTCGGAGGCTGGAGGAGTTGGGGGCGGGAGGAGTCGGAGGAGGGAGGAGTTAAGGGAGGGAGGAGTCGAAGCGGAAGGAGTCGGGTGCTGGATGAGTCGGAGGCCAGAGGAGTTGAGGGCGGGATGAGTCTGAGGAATCGTGTTTGCCTGCTTTTAGTAGCCTTTTCAGCTAGTTGAAAATAATAAACCAAATGTTTTCGTTAGAAATGATTTCAAGAATCGACCTTCAAAGTTCAACTTGAATGTTATTTTCTCATCTGATGAGGAAGATTGAAGTTCGCCATGTTTAGTTGAGTAACGCTGGGATTTGGAGGGGGCGAGTGCTGACGGGGGGGGGGGCGAGTGCTGACGGGGGGGGGGGGGGGGGGGCTACAGAAAGGTTCGGATGCTTTCGAATGACAAAAAAGACTGTTGTTGGGCTTCGAAAAGGATTGGCGAGGGGTGTTCATGGGATTCGATTCCGGAACGGGCGGCGGGTGGTGACGGCGGGGGTGATTCAGGAGAGTCCCGGAAGACGAGGAACGAGTGATTCAGGGTGTGGGAGGATAGAAATCGGGACAGAAGGTTGAAAAGAGGAGGGGAAAAACGGTTCAAGGACTGACTCGAAGGCTTGAAAGGAATGAAGAGGGATGCGTCCTAGCCATCGGAAGAGAGGGGAGGGGGAGAGTAAAGGGATGTTCAAAGAGCCCGCGACAAGAAGAGGAAGTTTCCCCTAATCCGACGAGATGTTCTTCTTCCTCCCTTTTCTCAGGTGATTCCGTCTCATTATACGTGATTGAGCCTCCCTGAGTGTCTCCGCCGCTAACAATAACTTACCTCAGGTACACTCGCCCCCAAAAGTGTTCGCGCTCCCCTTTTATTACCCAATAAAGAGTCGACTTTGAGAGCAATAATGCGGATTTACCGACTTCACGAGCCTCCTTCGACTCAACAAGTCAGCTTCCCTTCATTTCTTTACATTTTTCACTTAGATAACTTTCCTCGCCACTTTCCTTACTGCCTCAAGTGATTTTCCTTCTTCCGAGTCTACCAAGAAACCTAAAGCTTCGTTTTCCTTTCTCAAAATGTAGTTATATGTGGAGAAGGAAGCAGTAAAAAAACCCTGTTCCCATTCGTCATTCCATTTAATTATAATTAGAAGCTTTTATTTAGTTTCACCTGTCTCGTTGTCTGTCTGTCTGTTTGTCTGTCATTAATCAAATCTTGCAAGTTGAATTAGATCCACTTCCCGGTATCCGATTGAGCTGAAATTGCTGAATTGCTTTCAACCAGGTCTCTGCGATTAACTCGGAGTTAGATATCTTCCACGACACATTTGGAACATTTAAAGGGGGATGCATCCGCGTGTTGAAGCAAATATGGACAGAGAAGCTAAGCAAGAAGTGAAAGTCAGTAACAATATGTATATCTGATAGTTACCTTACTTGTTATCTTTTATTGCTATTTCAACCTGTAATTTTTGAACTGTGATATCAATGTAACTAGGCATATTGCCTGTATTTATATGTCACTAATAAATAAATATTATCATTATTATTATTAAATTTTGCATGCATGTGTAAATCGCATGACAATGCAATATTATTAACTTTCTGAGACCACCTTCCAATTCATAGCGGACCATCCTCCATCTATATACATAAAACGCCAACCGTATGTACGTTTGTATGTCCGTCACTGATCGCGAGGAGTTGGAGGAGTTAGAGGGGTTGTGGGAGTGGGGAGAGTCGGAGGAATCAGTGGCGGGAGGGTGCGGGAGGCGGGACGAGTCGGAGGCGAGAGGTTTCGGAGGGGCGGGTGGGGGAGGCATCGGAGGCGGGAGGAGTCAGAGTCCGTGTAACATCCCCCCCCCCCCCAAACATTGGTTTTTAGTCGTAGATTAAAAATTAAAATAACAAAAACCTCTTTTAAAAACAAACTTTTATTTTTTGTCAATTAAATGAACTAAAAAGTTAAAAATAATTTACCTCTAACAGGAAATATAACACTTTATCGCAGTCCCAATTATATTTCTTATTTCTTCTTTCTTTTTTTTCATATATTATTATATTTCTTAGTAGAGGTAATTTATGTATTTTCAACTTTTTAGTTCATTTAATTGACAAAAAATAAAAGCTTGTTTTTAAAAGAGGTTTTTTATTTTAATTTTTAATCTACGACTAAAAACAAAAGTTGGGGGCGTAAGGAGTCGGAGACGAGAGGTTTCGGAGGGGCGGGAGGGGGAGGAATCGGAGGCGGGAGGAGTCAGAGGAGGCGGGGGTAGGAGGAGTCAGAGTCCGTGTAATATTCCCCCCCCCCCAACTTTTGTTTTTAGTCGTAGATTAAATATTAAAATAACAAAAACCTCTTTTAAAAACAAACTTTTATTTTTTGTCAATTAAATGAACTAAAAAGTTAAAAATAATTTACCTCTAACACTAAAAATAACAATTTATAACTATAACACTTTATCGCAGTCCCAATTATATTTCTTATTTCTTCTTTCTTTTTTTTCTTATATTATTATATTTCTTAGTAGAGGTAATTTATGTATTTTTAACTTTTTAGTTCATTTAATTGACAAAAAATAAAAGCTTGTTTATAAAAGAGGTTTTTTATTTTAATTTGTAATCTACGACTAAAAACAAAAGTTGGGGCGGGAGGATTCAGAGGCGAGAGGTTTCGGAGGGGCGGGAGGGGGAGGAATTGGAGGCGGTAGGAGTCAGAGTCCGTGTAATATCCCCCCCCCCCCCCCCAACTTTTGTTTTTAGTCTCAGATTAAAAATTAAAATAACAAAAACCTCTTTTAAAAACAAGTTTTTAGTTTTAGTCAATTAAATGAACTAAAAAGTTAAAAATAAATTACCTCTGATAAGAAATATAACACTTTATCGCAGTCCCAATTATATTTCTTAGTTCTTCTTTCTTTTTTTTTTCTTATAATATAAGAAAAAAAAAAGAAAGAAGAACTAAGAAATATATTATTATTATATTTCTTAGTAGAGGTAATTTATGTTTTTCTAACTTTTTAGTTCATTTAATTGACAAAAAATAAAAGCTTGTTTACAAAAGAGGTTTTTTTTTTAATTTTTAATCTACGACTAAAAACAAAAGTTGGGGGCGGGAGGCGGGAGGAGTCGGAGGCGAGAGGTTTCGGAGGGGCGAGAGGGGGAGGAATTGGAGGCGGAAGGAGTCAGAGTCCGTGTAATATTCCCTCCCCAACTTATGTTTTTAGTCGTAGATTAAAATTAAAATAACAAAAACCTCTTTTAAAAACAAACTTTTATTTATTGTCAATTAAATGAACTAAAAAGTTAAAAATAGTTTACCTCTAACAGGAAATATAACACTTTATAAAGATAACACTTTATCGCAGTCCCAATTTTATGAATAAAAGAGTGTTACATTAAGCATCTTCTTTTTCCTCTTGCTATCACAATGTAACACGCTTTTATTAATACAATTGGGACTGTGATAAAGTGTAATCTCTATAAAGTGTTATATTTCTTATTAGAAGTAATTCATTTTTAACTTTTTAGTTCATTTAATTACAAAACAACAAAATTAAAACAAAAAATTAAACAAAATTAAACAAAAAATTAAAACCTTGTTTTTAAAAAAAGTTTTTTCTTTAATTTTTCATCAGGTTATTTTTGATTGTTTGTTATTAACAAAAGAGTTGTAATTAAGTAAAAAATCAGTAATCACCAGACATCTCACAGATTTCAATAAGCTCCAAAAGTGGTTCTCAATAAACGAATTAATTCTTAACCCAGACAAGTCAAAATATATCATTGTTAGCACCTCCAAGTCCAACATCGATACGTCTGAACTGCAAACCGTGGGTAAATGCGTCATAATGGGGTATTTCAGTCGATTTTTTTTATTTGTTTTTTTTTTTTTTTTTTCAAAAGAGTATGGCTCAGGAATAACGGTAATCGGGTCTGTTCGTCGAGAAAATGTTTTTAAAAAATCAGAGAAGCTAAGGAAAGTTGAAGATTTGAATGGTGTGACGTAGCTAGCCAATCGTGACGTAGCTAGCCAAAACTGTCTTTGAAAAAAGTATCCATGCACAGAGAAGAGATGAAACCCTTGGAGGACCTCTTGGATACTACAAAATACTACTCACACACGCGCGCAGTGTAGTCCGCGGCGTATTCCTTGCCTAGTGTGTGTGCATTTATAGGGGCCCGCCTTTTTCAAACGTGTGATCTCTTTAATTAATTTTTCTACCACATGTTATAGTATCATTGGGCTTAAAGTCGTAGTATATAGGTTTTCAAGGGTGCTGAATCCAAATTTGAGGTCAAAATCCTGAATTTCCGACCCAACGAAATACCCCATTGATAGAAGTCTTAACTGGAGTGCCCACACCAAAGCCCTTGTGAAGCAGCAAAAT